>CM062813.1:266293946-266997590 GCA_031772625.1 Pinus tabuliformis
CCCATTGGAATGGAAAGCATTGGGCTAGTCAATACATATTCTCCCCTGGATAGATTGATATTATGGCACTTTCCAGAGAAATTTATTGTTCCTCCATTTGCAACCATCACTTGACACTCTGGTGTTGGATATAGGAAGCAATTCAATTCTTTTGCTACCTTACAATGAATAAAATTGTGGGTACTTCCTGCATCAATCAACACTATTACCTTTTTCTTCTTGATTTGTCCTTCTATCTTGATGGTTTGAGGAGTGGTAATTCCAGCCAATGCATTACAATATATGGTTGGATTCATTTCTTCTTTATCTAGGCTTTGTTCCTAGAGTATATCCTCCTCTTTTGATCTTTGTTGCTCCTTTTCTTCTTCCTCTTCACAATCTATGTAGAATAATTTCTTCTCAGCACACTTATGACCTTTAGTGTATTTGTTATCACAACTCTAAAAAAGCCCTTTTGCTCTTTTTTCTTCCAATTGTTGTGGTGTCAACCTTATAGGTTGTGGAAGAATAGGGGCAGCAATACTTCCATCTTTATAGTTGTGAGTGGTATGTTTCCTGGTTGCCATAATTTTGCTTTCCATTTTTCTTGCTAACCTGAATTCCTTCTCTAATGAATCAGGTTCCCAAAGGTGAACATCATGTTGGATATTATCCTTTAAAGTCCCTATGAACACATCAATCCTATGCTCCTCTGGAATATTTTTTACCCTTATGTTCAATTTTTGGAACTCCTCAATGTGCTCCATTATTGAACCCTTTTGTTTGAGACTTATCAATTGGCTAAAAAAAGTGTTGCTTTTTGTATTCTCATAATGTGCTATCAATTCTTCCATAAAAATTGCCCAAGTGATAATTTGTTTACAAGAGGAAAGCCATTGATACCATACAAACTGATTTGGTTCCAAATATAAAGTTGCAATATGTACCTTTTGTGTGTTTTCCATATTATTGAGATCGAAAAACATCTGTAATATCCATGTTGCGGGATCCTTGTCATGAAAATTCCTCATATTGATTTTTGAAATATGGTGGGTCTACGATCCAAAATTAGAGTCTATGAAATCATGATGAACATTTCTTTTGTTCACATCATGAGTTTCCTTTACTACCCTTTCACCATTAGTAAGTATTTCTAGTAGAAACTTTATCAAATTTGTCTTCAAATCTATCTTCAAATCGTCAATATTAGCTTCCACACCATTCATCTTAGCTTCCATGCTCTTTATCTTAGATTCCACGCCATCTATATTAGCTTTTGTTAGCTTTTGTGACAGTGAAATTTGTTGCACTTGGTCTTGTAATTTTGATATATCATGTAGCATTTCTTCCTCTTCTTCATGAGTCATGCTAGAGCTTTTAGGTTTCTTACTAGGTGTTTGCATTTTATTTCCTCAGGGCATCAGTTACCGATAATAATTCTCTACTATGCCCTTTGAATTCCTTCAAAATGATTTTTCAAACAAAGCTTAAGCAAAAATTAAAAAAAAAAATCTACACACCTTTTTTCACTTTGTAGGAGCTCGATATTTTCTCTGATGTATCTCTGTAATTTCAGATCATCCAATTCTAAAATTGTGATCTGCAGTAGCCCTTTGTGTCCTCTTTCTAATGCCACCAGTTTGATCCCAATTGGATTCTCCAAGGAAGAGTTATGCCAAATCTCCCACAGTGACCTGATTATAGACTAGTTCAATAGAGCGAACTTGTACGACGTGCCACATGTCCCTGTTTCGACCTTCGGCTCTGAAAATATACAAACGAAACTACAGTCTGTTCTCTTTCTGTACCTTCTTACGAAATTTCAATCCAATGCTCAGAGAGAAAGTTATGACGATTTTCCCAAGGTCACCTGTTTGGAATGTAATTTAGGAGTCTGCAAAAAGACCAACTTCCTTAGATCATATCTCCGTAAATATAGTGTGAAAAGCTCTGAAATTTGGACCCAAGCTTCAGTTCAATCTCATCTCAAATGGGTTTTTTATTTCGCTTCTGAAACGTCACAGGAAAAAAATTATAGCGAAAATGCCACGATGACCTATTTGGAGCAGCGAAACCCTAGAATCCAAAGCTCTGATACCAAATGTTATGAAACCAGCTCACAAAAAGATAGAAAAGATAGATCAACACCTTAGAATTCAGCCTCTTCGAGGGGGAAACCTCCTTTACATTACAGAAATGAATGATTCTTTGATGATTCAAATGACAAAACCTCCTTTCTATATATAGGAGTCTAAGGAGTCTCAATATAACCCAGCCAACCTAACAATAATAATATAGAGGCACAAAAATAACAATAGAGGGATTCTATGGGGCACAGTAATAACAATATGGGGACAACAGGGGCACAACAATATTAATAAGGGATACAACTACAATAGTATTGGGGTAATCACTAGTATTATAGGGACCCAACACTCAGCCACTGAGTCACATTGAGTTTTAAATCATAGATGAACGTTTAAAATCTGAAACGTATTGTGAATTGATGTAGAATAATTCTGAATCATTAAGTTGTGATTCGTTTCAGTTTTTGAAAAATAATTTTGATAATATCTTTGAAACAAAGAATGAAGAGCTTGTAGAAAATCATGTAGTCTCATTGGAATCAATGTATGATAAGTTGCAACAGTCCTCTCAAATTCTCCATGATCCAATATCTGATGTTTTGGATGATATCTGTGATCAAATTCATTTTCCATTAGTTAACCATGAGCTTCAAAACAAAGATGACATTGATCTTCCATTTTCTAAAGTTGTTGATAATTTGCAACATTCACGCCTTTATTTTAATACACAAGATACATATGATATTGGCCATTTCAGCTACCTTCTACTCCTTGATGAAGGTTCTAATTCTAATTTGGTTTGCATTAAGATTCCCAAGAGTCATCATTCATCCATTGAGTTTGAAATTAATGAGAAACATGTTTGTTTCCTAGAACTTAATGATCAACCTGTTCAACAGATTTTAAAACAGTGAGAAAAACAAGAAATAGATAGTCAAATACCTTATGTTTCTTCTAAGGAACTAATGGATAAAGGGTAGATTTTAGATCCTTTTAATCAATCTTATTCTCAATAGCACGAGAATATAGCCCAAGATGATGGAATTAAAAGGGTATGTGATATATAATTGCATCTTGTTGTACCATTTATGGAAGAGTATTTTGAAGGTAATATTTTCCAAATAATTGATGAATTCGTTGCTCTAGACACTTTTAATCCATATTTACATGAACAGACATTCATACATGTAGCTTCAAATTTTGAGGATGCTAGATTTCAAATTGACCATCATGAGTTACAAGAAAGCAGTGAAAAAGAACAGGTTGTTTTAGAGCCTCTTGCACATGATGATCTTCCCCCAGATTCAGAAAATGAAGAGTGTGCTTGTATTTCTTCTAACTTTCAAGATATGGTAATGTTCCAGATTTTTGAAGATTTTTTTGCTAATTTGATGTAGTCATCAAGGGAGTTGAGTTTTATTGTATTTATGGATCATGTACACATGTTCAGTGGAAACTTGGAGTGGCCAATCTTTTGTTTTTTCTACCTGCTCAAGGAAAGTACGAGCAAGATTCAAGTAAGTAGCCTTTTGCTAGATTGGTTACATTGGAGGGATCATGTCACATGATTGTGTATAAATCCTTATCAAGTGGGTAGTTATCATCAGGCTTTTAAGCTTGGGGTGAAGGCCCTAATATCTTGATGGTCTACTGCCATAAGCAAGTTTAGTCAGCAGTTAGTTTTAGAGTTAAGTAAAAAAAATTTAGTGTGTCAAAGTCATTTCATTTTGTCGGTCAGTTTTCAGTTTTGAGTTTGGTATTTGTGTTTTGACTCCATGCCCAATGGATAAGGCTACCTGGTCTATAATGTTCTAGACACCTCCTAAAGGAGCTGCAATCCCCAGCTGGAGCCAATGTTAGTGTTTGTTAGTCCTGCCAGTCACCAGTGATCAAATGTGCTCTTTTAGAATTTTTTAATAGGGTCCTAGGTCAACTTTTTACAGTTTCAATAGGATTTCAAATAAAAGTTGGTCACTGGTTAGTGTGTCTAGGTATGTTACTACTCACTTAATTTCATGGTCAAATTTTCATCAGAGTCATGCCATCACTCATTGTGACGAGTCATCAGTGAAGTGTCTTGATCACCATCTCTGTCATGATCTCATGGTTAGTCATGTTTGAAGGTCCAAATCATTAGTTTCATACTCCATTAGATGTCCTCACTAGGTCAAGTCATCAAAAAGGTAAAAAAAAGAGTCGTGACATCATCTAGGTCATCATTGTGGGAGTAGAAATAGAAAAAAGTGTTCTATAATGATCTCTAAAGTGAATTTTGATCTTTATTAAGATGTAATTATGTATAATAAGGTTTGAAGCTGCAGTACACTAGCATTTCATATCATTTTGTGAAAAGACAAGGTGGGGCCACATCACCACCTAAGAGAAAATCAACCCCCCAACCTATAAGAAGACTAAAGGAGCAAACCATTTTCTCATTACATCCTCATAAGACATCATTCCACCAAAAAAGTGCATTCCAACCCTCAGAAGATCAAATTCTTGCCCCTAGAGTATCATTCTTTCTCACTTGCTTTGTTTTTGGCATCCTTGTTGCGCTTTTGGAAAGGGAGAAAAATCATTCGTTGCAGAGGTTTTCTCCATCAATTTACAGGTCCATCACATCATCAAAAAGTAAGTAAACTTCATTCACTCCTCCTTCACCCTTCCTTTCATCAGTTTTCTCAGCAAGAGCTAGTGAATCACCCTCTCCTAGGATTTTGCTGTGCTTTTGGTCTCCTAGTCATTTTACCTCTTTGATGTGGTAAAACCATACTTTTTATGCTAAAAACCCCTCACCTATACTCCATATACCTCCCCTAACCTTTTCCCATGCTCATTCCCCTCATTTCCCTCACTTTCCCACAAACCCTAGCCTATTGCTATACTTTTGACACTTTCCTAGGCTAGGGCTATGTTTTGCACTTTCCTACCCTTCCCCTCACTCATTCCTAGGAATTCCATTTCCCTACACTCCCTAACACCTATACCTACCCCCCAAAATTTCCCCAAGAATTTAGAAATCCCCTAACCCCTTCATTCCCCTCCATCTACAAGACTATCTCAAATCCCATGTTTTCCCAAAACTAAACCCTAATTCTTCCTCCTAGTGAGCTAGGTTTCACCCTGGAAGAAGAGACCACAAAAAATGAAAAGAATAATTAAAATAATGGAGGACATGTCTCAAGAGTTGAACCATGTAACATCAAAGAGATCAGTGCCTCACAAACTCATCATGAGGTCATTTGCGGCCCACAGGGGAGGTTTTGCTTCAAAGTATGTTTATGACCAAATGGAGGTGAACTTGAAAAAAGTGAAATAGGTTTTTCTGAATAATATACCAAGACAAAAAAAATACTTCAGTGTTTACACAAGTATCATAGATTGGGAGGTATGAAACATTCTTGGAGGCCTATCTCTAAAAATAAAAAAATTCAAGTTAATTTTTTGTTTTAGTCATGATATGCAAATTAAAATGAATTTCCAGACAATGAGAGAGGCTTTTCTTAAAAACATCCTTATATACAAAAACCTCTCTCAGGTTTCCAGAAATCATTATGGTTGGAGAGATATCGCTCCATCTTTGAGCCCTATGTTTGCAAAAAACCTAGAAATTTTGACACACTGCTATAAGCGCAGCTCCTTGGCGCTACACTTTTTCCTTAGGGCTCATTTTGCCAAAAAATCACCACCATTGGATAGATAATTGCATAAAGATCTCATCAATCCACTTTTTCAGACTTTTCAATAGACAGATTGAGAGAAAATGTCAAAAAAGGGGTCAAAATGTCACTTTCTACCACTGTTTTGAAATAGGTGCTGCACATATTGGAGTAACCTTGGGAAAATCAATATTTCTCCTAGATGGAGTGTCCAAATCACTTGATTGATGAGTCAAATGAAAACTAGAGATCTAGTTATTTCCAATGAGCTATCAAGCTCAGACTTCGGAGCACAGCAAGGCCTCCACAATCCTCTTGCAAGCTCGGTGCTGCGCATATCCTCGTGTGAGCTTGTTTTCAACAGTTTATTAGCAGATTTCGACCATGATGTAATTTTTCTATTTTAATGTTTTAATGATGTAATTATGGGTAAATAATCTTTGGTAGAATAATTTTGACTTAGAGAAATGCTTTTAAAGGTTGATTTGAGGTCAAATGTATCATTTTTACTAAATGGAGTGTTTGTTTGAACCTCCCTAGTCTTTAGGGTTTTGGTTGAGATTTTCATGTAATTGATGTTACATTGAGGGATTCGACCCCTGAGAATGGGGAAATGGTTTCTTTCTCTATATGAATTTATTTTTCAGTCATAGAACAAGTTAGACATCATAGGTGGGAACACTTGTAGCTTGTACTTCAACATTTTACTCAGGAAATCAAAGGAGTAGTTTGCAACTATTATATAGGAATTCATGTGCAGTGAGTTTGTGATGATGTATTTTCTCTGATATAGTTTTTTTATGAATGCTATACATCTTTCTTTTCCATATCTTATTTCTTCAGTGGTTTCCCTTAAAGGTTATAAGCATAATTCTTTGCATAAAGCTTTGTTTTGATGGGAATACCATTTTGTGTAATTTTCCTTCTTTCTTAATGAAATCATGGTGCACATGCTCATTAAGACCTTTTTCTTCTTTCAAACACTACACTACAATGAAAAACCCTAAATCCATCACAAAATCATTGCTCCCTTGCTCCTCTATATCTTTGTTGGTATAACCTTTTGATACTTTGACCTAGCTACTTGGTTTTCATCCCTTATCCAACATCAAAACCTAAAAACTCAAAACCCTACCTGACCCTAACTTATCTAGCCTAACATATTTTCCCATTCCAGTCATCATTGGTTGTGAATTCATAGAGAGATCCCTCTCTGGTTTAGCAGGGCTAGTTGATGAACCCAAGTGGTTTGAGGTTACCTCCTTCAGTCTCCCTTCTCAGCCTTGGGATATTGAGGAGGATAACATTATGGCACCGATGCCAGGGAAACCAAAGATCATATCTTCCTTGGGAAAGAACGACAACGATCAGATTTGATTTGTTGATGGTGGAGAATGGACAGACAAATATGAAGGATGAAATCATTCACTTGGAAACACCAAAACAGTTTCAAATTTAATTTAAAGACTCCACTGGAGGGTGAACCTTACCAACAGAAAAATGAAAGGACAATATGGGAAGATCAGGTATTCAAGTTGTAATTTCATCCAAGACTTCATGTTCTTTATTGTAAATTATTTCTTCTCCTTTCCTGAGAATTTCAAGAAGGTTTTCCAGAGTATACTATATTTGAGAAAAGATCCCAGACCCGAATTTGATTCCTTTCCTTTGAAAATTGTGAGTATAAAATTTTATTTTGGATCAAGACCCTTCTTCTAAATCTTATGATGATGATATTCAACTTGATGAGCCTCAAAACAACAAGACTAATTCTACAGCTTCTGTGCATACTCCTACACCTTGTAAAATTCCAGATAGATACAAGCCACTCATCTTACCTCCTATACTTCATGATTTCCCTGAAAATTATTACAAATATCTCCCCATGTTTGATGGAGAATATGGTAACATCACTGTTGAAAAACACATTCAGAGTTTTGAAAATTTTCTCGACCTTTTTGAGGTTGAAGAAGATTATGTCAGTATTAGGAGTTTTTCTTCATCTTTGCGAGGTGAAGCCAAGAAATGGTTCAAGAAACTACCAGTTGCAAGCATTTTCAATTTCCATCAGTTTGTGAAAGTATTTCTTGATAAATGGGTGATCAAGGTTAATCCTTTAATGATTTTAGAAGAATATAATCATTTGAAAAGACAGCTAGGAGAAACAATGCAACACTTTTCAACTAGGTTCAATCAAGTATACTATTCAATTCCTGCTGATATAAAACCGCCTCTTTGTTTAGCCCTCTTACACTACCCAGATGCCTTAGATCTGGAAATGGAGTTTCAATTGAGAGAAAGAAACACTACAACACTCGAAGAAATGCAGGACAATGTAATAACTATGGAAGCTAATTTGTTGGTGAAAAGGTCAAAATTGAAGGAAGCAGAGAGGGAGAACATAGAGAAGGAACACCTGACATCTTCAGAAGTGAAGCTCGACATTTTGGTAAGCACAATCGAAGAAATGATGAAAAACATCATCATGAGATATGAACTTGCTGTTCAAAGACACGATGTCCCACTTATTGCAGAAGAAGAAGAGGTTGCTGGCCCTAACCATTCTGCTGCTAATCTTAGTTACCATAGATTAGAAAATGATTGTTTTATGTATTCATTTATGGATAGTCATGAAAATGAATTTGTATATCAACCCGTGGAGAACCAATTTTCTGATCTAATGTGTATGTTTGATGCCATTCCTTATATTGATGATTTACCCAAGAATTATCTGTATGATGATTATGTTACCAAAATGATTTACTTCTTTTGAGTATCCAAGGAAGATTCCCTCGTCAACTCTAGAATAAAATATGCCCAATTTATCATCATTTATCTTCATGAAAAAAATTCTTTTCAAAATTCTAAAATACTTAACTGAAGTTGGCCTACCTTTCCTTACCTCATATGGTTTCTTGTTGTTGTTAACTCGAATTTGTGCTTTGTTCATGACATAAAATGTTGCACCAACTGCTTCTTTCCAAAACTTACTTGGTAATTTAGCTTCTAGAAACATATTTCTTGTTGTTTCTTACATTTATATGTTCTTTATTTTTTCGACTTGATTCCATTTTGGATATCTTTTTACTAAAAGTTGTCTCTTAATTCCATATTTCTCACATAATTCATTAAAGTCATTTGAGGTAAATTCACCTCCTCTTCCTGATCATAAACATTACATTCTTAGATCTCTTTCATTTTCAACTAACACCTTGAATGATTTAAAATTATCTAGTATTTTTGATTTCGCTTTAATAAATTCAACCCATATCATTCTAATATAATCATCAATAAACAACATAAAGTACCTTTCTCCTTACATGGTTGGTGTTCTTGTCGGTATGCACCGATAAGTGTGAACAAGATCTAGTGGTCTTGATGTAGATCACTCCATTGATTGAAGCTCACCCTTGTATGTTTCCCATGTTGGCAAGATTCACATATGACACTTGTGATTTTCAGATTTTGGGCATATCTCTCACTATTTATGTTCTGTTAATTTTTTACCAAATTTTAAAAGCTCAAGTATCCTAATATTTTATACCATAACCAACCCTCCTTTGTATGTTCAATGTAGCATTTTTTACCTTGAATTTCATTAAGAAAATATGCATTTCCTAGTGTCATTTTCACTTTTCCCAATAATATTCCTAAATTAATATTCCTTATCTCACATTATTTAGTGTGAAAAGTGAGATCATAAACTTGATTGGACATCTTTATGACACTTAAAGGATTATGTTTGAGTCCTTCAACATATAAAACATTTTTTGCTTTATCCCTACCATTTTCAAGGCTCACAATACCCGTTCCAACAATTCTTGTAGACCCATTGTCTCTAAAAGTCACATTTCCTCTTTTTTCTTCTGTTAGAGTGATAAATTTCTTTTGGTCTCTAGTCATGTGTCTACAACATCTATTATCAATGTACCACTGAATTTGATTGTCTCTAGCATACATAACTACTTTGCATTTTTTATTGGTGTTTCTTATAGTTTTTTTCTTCAAAAACCGTTCTCTTGATTTCACAGGATAGTTTCATGTCATATGTCCAAAATTGTTGCATTTGTAACACTCTATATTATACTTGGATAATGGATCAAATGAATTGTGCTTTCTATTAATGATATCATCAATACCTCTAATTCTATTGTCTACAAGTTTATTTCCAGAGGTTTGATGAGAACCTCCTTCATTATATTTTTTTGCATAAGCTTTACAATATTTTGCTTCATGTCCAAAATTTTTGTATGAAAAAAATGAACAAAAAAAATATTTTTAGACCTAGTTGTGTATGATTACCTTAATGGACCACTTCTTATAAAATTGTTCTTCTTTGGAGAAGATTCAATTCTTTGTTGGTCCTTGTTCCCTATCATATTGTTTATTTCATTGTGGGTGGACTCCTTGAGAGCATCATCATAGATTTTTGGAGTAGCATTGTCTCTAGATTCCTAACTTCTTTTATTGCTTTTACTTGAATTGGAACTTTCAGGTTTTTCTCCAACTTTGTCTTTTGGTGACTTAGGACTTGCTTCTTCTTTGTATCACTAGTAGAAAATGAGAAATTAGTGACTAGGTGACTAAAAAAGATAGTCATTGCAACTTTTCCAAGTGAAATACTATAAAAAGTGAACAATCTTAAGTGACTCAACCAAAAATGACTAACATAAATGACTAATTTAGTCTTGGGTTAAAATATATGTCTAACTAATAAGTAATACAACTAAAAATGACTAACATGAATAACTAATTTAGTCTAGGAACAAAAATACGACTACCTAACAAGTACTACAATAATACAAATCAATCATTCATGTTAGTCATTTTAATTGTTTCACTTCAATAATCTAAACTTACAACTGATAGGGGATTCAAAGGCTAATAGTTATAGATTGGTTGAAAAGTTATACTTCTTTAAACAATTTTTAAATGATAGAAATTCAATATTCTCTATTTTGACAATTCTTAAAGACAAATTAGTTGCCAAAACATAATATACCTCAAAGAAACATACCCAAAAAAAAGATTTCCATACCCTATAATAGAGAATATTTACTCCTTTATTTCATGTCTACAAGACTCCTACTTGTTCCTAGTTCCACTTACTCTTGTACTTTGATACTAGTTATTCCTTTATAATTTTCTCAGCAGACCATTCTTTTCCCCTTGGGAGCTTTATTACTAAATATGGAAAATGGTTATTTTGTAATGACTTTGGTTTTCTTACATGAATGGTTTCTCCTAGATTATATGAAACCCTTCACTACCTCTAGTTTAATGTAGAACTCATTATATCTTCTTATTTCAATATGTTTGGTTTCACGCCATAGGGGAAAAGGCTATCATTGGTGAATCATTACTAAAATCTTGTCCAAATGGTGGCCTTATTTCACAGTTACATGGTTAGAGATTTGGAAATATAATTTTTTGTTAACTATGATGGTCATGGTGAATGGTTTTACAGTTGTTGGGCCCCGATGCCCATGTGACCTCTTCCACAAGGCCTTTTCCCCACTCACCAACTCGCCCAATGAACCTAAACTGTGTGTGGCCTTCCATCGAAATATGAGTTGGAAAGGTGGAAAATCCTGATTTTCCCCTCGTGGATGAACAATGATCGTTTCTAGGGTTTGCATTTAGGCACACAAAAGAGTTACTTCCCATTTCACTGTCATTTCTTTTGGCCGCAACAGACCATCATTCATCTCTATTCCAGGGTTTTTCTCCAACAATGTATCATTTCTAGCTATTACACTTTCACCTGTCCACACCTTAGTTTTTTTTTTTAACGGAGTTAATTCACAATTGTCCCGGTGACCTCTCCAACATGCAATAAGTTATAGAGTCGAGACTCATAGCTAGATTCCTAATATTCTCTCCTTTTTTCCTAACATTTTTACACTATGATTTAATCATTCATTTATTCTCTCTTGTGGGTTATATATGGAGGGTTCCCATTTTAGAAACTTTGATACTCCTTGAGCCATGATATTTTTTCCCTCCCCTATTTGGTGTTGGCTATTCTTAAAACCTGGTACCCAAGGTTTTCGGTGTCATGTTTCCTCTATACATGTAGCTACTAATTCCTCCCATATATGCAACAATTTCCTCTTTGATATGAACTATGAGCATAAGTGTTTATTATTATATTTTTAGGGTTTCTTGGTACCTAGCCAAAAGAATGGTGTTTTCCTTATCCCCTTTTCTTAGCAAGAGTTTTTTTTCTCAAATTCATGCAATGGTTTCTGTCTTAACCCTGTAATTCCTTTTTTTTTTAAATAAAACCTTTTTGGGTTCACATTGTTGTCTTTCTTATGTCTTTAGGGTTTATATCAAGGCCTAGAAGTATTCTTGTGATGTGTCGCACTAGGGTCCAATTGTGGTCTTAATCATGGCCAGACTTTGATTGTTTAGCCATGGCAAGAACTTGAACCATGCCAATATTAAGCTCAAGGCATAGGCTTATTATTATTATTATTATTATTTATTCTCTTTCAGTAGCACTAGTCTCCACTTTTTTCGTTTCATGAGTAACTTGTTACAATTTTTCTCTGCAGATACTATATCAATTCAATAACCATGTTGTCCCTTCAGGTAGATTTTTATTTATCTATGTTTTTTTGAATTTATTATATCCATGTTGTCATAGTTTATTTTTTTTAGGTATTTCACCCTTCAGTAGATCATCCTCCATACATCTTCCAATAACTTGTTATTCAGTGGTTTCCAAAATATGGTTTTTGTTCTGGATTATTCACACATTCCAAGTCAGATACGTCCAAGAATCTCCAAGTAGCTAGGGAATATGGGGGCTTGACCCTAAGTTTCATGATGAAAAGCTCCATTGTATAGTGTGTTGGATACATTATTCTAAATACCCAATAACAAATACTTTTGGAATGTTCCGTGATTTAGCTATATTATTAATTTCATAAGAGCAATGGCTTCCAACTAGCTCTATTTTAGGAATATTAGTCCACAAAATGTTTATGCATAGAATCCTTATTGTATGTACTATATTAATCAATGTGCATGTTTGCTGATTTTAATATAACAATGACTTCATTTTCATTAGTATTCCCCTACTTCATCGCACAGTTTCCATGATTTTTTTTATAGAATAATTTTCTTTATTGTTATATTTAAAATCACCATGTACTCTGTTAAGTTATTGTATTATGCATAATGTTGGTAGCCAAAGTCTTGATTGTTAGGAATGAATATTTCCTTCAGGTTACAATGGTCATACAATCTCGCTTACAATACAAACTTAGCAACCCATAATAGTCATCAGTTAAGATTATTCAATCCCAAATGTTACGTATACACTATACCCATTTACAACATTTTGATTAGACTAATCTCAAGTTTCGTTCTCTAGAATATATACATGTAGACTAATTACATATAAGTTAAACTCTGGAATTTCAATTTCATGTGGCTTATATATAAGCTAAGTCTGTACCCAAAGAGTAACTTACCTGCATAACTCCCATTTCTTATGGCCAATCTACTTATACCTATCTTTTTGTCTTGTTATGATTAACTACCGAAGTGTTGACTCTTGTGTACCTAACTATCTTTTATGCATCATTACATTTAATATTGCAACTCAATATTCTCTTTTCTATTACCATCACTAGTTTACTATTCAAGCCTATATTCCTTTACTTAAAGTAGTTGAATATTTAGTTAATTTTAAAACTCGCAAGCTTAAATCCCATTTGTAACTGATTGCCTCACTAAAATTTTGCCACAATTCAATATGTCAAATTGTTTTTTCACGCCTAGCTCATCCACTTCTATTTATTAGTTATTTACCTAAATCATTACCTAGTGAATTACATACACATAATTATTGAAACAATAATGATAATGAATCTCTCAATACAACTTGTAGTTATCTTAACAACTATACTAATTAAAATTATGCGACATAATAAAAACAATTCATGAAATACTCCTTACTTTATCTCCTCCATATGATATCATGAAGAATCTTTCGTAAGAGTTACATATTTTCGTTATCATTACTCTATTTCTAACAGTCTTGACATATATCATATCTCTATTCCTTATGTTATATGGTATCAATTGCATTAATAATACAATACACATCTAATAATTCTGTAGCTAATTTCAAGGATTTAGAATCATACTAATTAACTATGTACATAAGCATTTACTCTTGTTTCAGTATTAGATCGCATAAATACAATTCCACTTTCAATAAAAAATCGTGCAATAACATGAACTTCTAAAATAGGCACTGCCTACTCTTATACAACCTACCACGAAATTATAATATACTAAATTTTGAGTCTTTATCCATAATATATATTTTTGTCCCTCAACAAATACTTCAATATCGAGTCGTCCTACGCAAAAAGAAAAACAAAGACCTATTCATTTATTTGAATGTATTTAGAGCATAATAATGTAGTAACAACAAAATATAATTTAAACTTTCCAAACATGGAAATACCACAAAAGGATTTCTCCACTAGGATTTTCTATAATAGATGGTACTTGCCTCATGGCTATTTTGTTTTCACATGATGTGGCCTTGTGGCACATTTTTTTTATTTCTAAATTTAGTGCCTTAGATGATAAGAATGTTTTTCTTAGCGTAGTTACTTTAAGAAAACCTTTTCCTTTTTAATGGTTGTATATGTTTCATCATATTAATTGTTAAAGGAGGCATTTTATTCTGAAATGGATGATTTTATCTTCTTTCTTTTGTTTGTGTAGAGATATTTGTGCCAAAATGTCTTGTGAAACAAGACCTAACTAGGCATGTGTGCTTTGTTTGTATTCCGTGTTCTTGTGAACTTCTCGATGTGCTATAAAGGAAGTTCTATAATCTCATTATATTGCAAACAATGATCAGAGTTTTAGTAGATATTTTAATTTAAAAAGTAGATGAAATCACATTATTAATAGTTAAATGAATATCTATTGGTTGCAAATGAAAGGGCTTGAATTTATATTCTAAGATTAGACTATCCAAAGAATAGAGCTTCTAGTCCTCAACACTCTCGAATGGTGGAGAGACATACGTGCAATGCATTGGAAACACAATGACAATTTTTTGAAGTGATTAAACAATATTTCATGTGTAAATTGTAGCCAGGTCAATATTCAGTTGGAAACTCATATTGTAATACTTGACATATAATAAAATTTGTGGTTGAAATTATTTATCATTGTACTTGATATTTTTTAGAGTTGTAATCAACCTATGAGACTTTGGATCAGTCACATGTGTTTTTATATTTGATGAGCATGAATATTGTATGATATTTTTTTAATATAGTCGAAAAATCATACTAATTCATTTATGTTCATTAATAATAAACACAAATAAAATGAATATAAAACTTCTAAATTAGTAGGTTATTTTGATTAATAATGAACACAAATAAATGAATGTACAATGACTAAACTATTAGTTTATAATAATTATTAATTAAAGTAAATGAAATGAATATACACTACTAAATTAGTCATTTATATAATGAATATGAAACTACAAAAAACAGATAAATTACTATTAGAAATGACATTTTTTTTACTATGAACAATGACTAAAATTTGCATATAAATGACTATTAATTTACAATATCTTATCTCGCAACAACATTTTGGTCATATTTCTTTGGTCATTAATTGGTTTCCTCAGGTGATCACATAGTAGTATATTTGGTTGTGTGTTTGGTCATTAATTGTGGAAACTAATGATTAAATCAATGACTAATTCAATGACCAAATTCATGACTAAATATACTACTAGACGATAAAATTGAGATAGATAATTAATGACTAAGTTAAATACAACGAAATTTGTCATGGAGATAATATACTATAAATTAGCCACTAATGGTCACGTGACCAAATATAGTCATTTATATGCAATTTTTAGTAGTTTTTTTAGTGACTAATTTCTATTTTTCCTACTAGTATGAAGTCACACCCATATAACAAAGATTGGCCTTGGATATGTTGATATTTGAATCTTGAGAATAGTATCCAAGGTTTGAGATATTTCCATGTTTTTATTGAGCATATCTATCTCTTTCCTTAATGAGACAATTTTTTTTGCATGCTTCTCACAGTTCCATTCCTTTTCTTTTAGCTAATTGTTAAAAATTTCTTCCACTCATTTTGCTTCCTCTTTTGTAGTCTCGAGGAGGATAATTTCCTTGGATAATATTTTGTTCTTATTCTTGAGTTTATCAATCTCTTCGAATACATTAATTGATTCTAGCTCAAGATCCATTATGACTTCAACTTCTTCTTCTTCTTCTATTTTTTCTTTTTGATCCTCTAGTTGGTCTATGGTGGTGTTTTTACTATGACAAACACCCTCCAAACTTTTGGCTACACTTGAATTTTCGAGCCTCCTTGTGATCTTGTGATATGTTGTTTCAATTTATTCATAGTCATTTCATGGTCAATTGATGTTTCTTTGAGGAATCTAAGTGTTGAAACCACTTTCTTACATATGCTTGGATTTTGATGCATTCTTAAGCATACCCATTCCTATCAAGCCTAGCACACAATGTATACCTTTGAAGACATGCATTGCATAGCCCTTGAAGATAGTACTTGCATAGTATTTGGAGATAGTGCCTGCACAGTCCTTATATACAGTGACTGTGCAGTGCCTAGTGGCAGTAACCACACAACTCTTGATGATAGTGACTGCGCAACCCATAGTGGTAGTGACTGCACAGTTCTTAATGAAGGCAGTGCCCAGATAGCCTTTGCTAACATTCTGTGCACATTTCCAATCGATAGTGAGAATGTAACTCTCCAAGTTAGTGTTGTCACACCTCTTAGTGATATCGACCTCAGTCCTATCTTCTCTCCTTGTATAGAGAGTCTAACTCATAGCTCTTTTCATGCTCATCATTCACCTTTGAGCTCTATGCACTTTGGAGTGTAAGGAGCATTCTCTCTCTCAGTTACAACTATACTATCATTCAAATGAGTTTTCTCAACTATCACTTTTGCATGTTTTTTTTTGTGTAAGTGTCGCTTTCACTTTCGTGATTGTCATTTTTTCTTGCTTTCACTTTTGCAAGTGTCACTTTTGTTTGATTTTTCTTTCACATGTGTCACTTTTTCTTTATTTATCTTTTGAAAGTATCATTTCAGTTATTCTTACTCTCACGAGTACCACTTTTTCCTACTTTTATTCTTACATGTGTTTCTTGTGTTTTCTTTGAGTTGGCAAGTGTCGCTTTCACTTGATTTCAAACATCTTAAGAGAACCTCCTAGAGGCAGTTCTAGTGCACTCTTATACATTAGCTAATCCTATCTATCATAAGGACATGTGATAGACACTTTCACATGGATTAGTGCACTTTCTATTTGCAGTCAACACTTATGTTTCAATTTGTATTCTAAGTGTCGCAAACTTATGTTTCAACTGTCAGCGTTAGAAATAAGTGTTGCTTTGTTGTCGTTTCAAGGTATGTATGTTGATTATGAGTATTTTGAATTATATTGGCTTGTGTTTGATGGTGTACATGTGTGTGATCATTGTTTTAGGACTTTTTTGAATGTTTTGTTCTCTCTTGTTCCATTAATCCCACTCTTAGCCATTTTGGAGCTCTTCTTGGTCCTCCTAGTAGGCGCAATTCATGAAAGCACTAAACATCCTCCAAATGATGATAAATTCCCATTCATAAGCATTATTGATGAAACCTTTACCTCCTAGACTTGTGCATTGAACCTCTGTTAGGGACAACTCCCACTCATTGCGCATTGAGCATCTTTAGAGCATAGTCACTGAACCATTAATGCTTGTACTGCCTTACTGCACTAATCCTTGATCATTTCTATCCTATATTGTGCATTAACCACTTCTAGTTTATAGAAAGGACTTCTTCATCCCCTTGCAATGGCTAACTATGCAATACAAAGGCTCTCTTTCTTTCATGGTGCAATGAGCATCTTCTACGCAAAGTGACTTAACCTTTTGTTGCTTACCACAAACAATTGCACCTTACTATGTATTATGTAGTTATAATGGATAGTACATCCATATATAGGAAACTTCAACCCTCAACTATGTAATCTTGGAGTCTGCCCCTCAATCACTGTGCACTACGCATTTACAATGACTAGTCTTTCCACTCCTGCTGACTAAAACCCCTCACTGTTTAATCCATTGCCTTTCCTTTCCTCCTACTATGCATTATGAAATTATAGTAAATATTAGGGTCATCCTTCAGTTCCTGTGAAGCTCAACCATGTAATCCATGCCTCCTCTTCCTTAAGCACTCTGCACTATGCATCCTTAATAAAATAGCTCATCACCTTGCCTCATGGAATTTCTCACTACACAGAACCTTGAAGAGCCTCTCGCTATTGTGAATTGCATAGCTCCAGTGGACATAATGGTCATACCTTGGTCACTGATAAGCTCAAATACGTAATTTATAGTCTCTTTCTCTCAAAACCCTTGCCCATTATCCCATCATATTCAACATATTGTATGAGAAAGAACAAATAGAATAGGTGATTATGTGACTAATGTTGCCTTGTCATAAGTGAATTCATTTGTAGGTGATATCATTGTAACATGAAAAGATTATGTCAAAGAGTTAGCAAGGAGTGCTCACAAGGACACTTTTTGAGATGAGACATGAATATGTTATCATGCAAGAGTAAAGGAGTCTTGGACCAAGACAAAGAGATGGAAACTCATGTTGAATTGGAAGGTTCCAACACATATCTAGAACCTTTGGAGGGTGAAGATGTAGTACAATCAAAGATCTATCATGAAGAATTCAAAGTCAAAGAAACAAAGAGAAGAGCTTGGCATTGATACAATGAAGTCTTATGTCACTATCACCAAGTCGTGGCTTCTCAAAGTGTTACCACAAAACTCATATTTGTCAATGCATTTTTTGACATCACTTGTGGAATGTAATTATGTAATTTCCCAAAAATCAGAAAATGTAAAATGTGTGGAAGCCCAAGGGTCCCACATGGAATTTTACCTCATTTTTTATAAATACATACTCATATCTCAAGAGAGAGGACATTGGAGTTTTCATCTTGGCTTTTATTTCCTGGTATAGGAGAGAAGATCTTTCTTTGGAGTAGCAAGTGATGATTTATTGTTCCACTATTGGGGTTAGTGTTGCATCATTGTAATCATGCATATTGGGACTTTCACTTAATATATGAAGCTCTTGGATTCGCCAAACTTTCATGCATATGTCGTGAATCATTATGAGACTATTCTTTCATTGTTTGCGATGTGTGTTTATGTTAACACATACTAAGGAAAATGAACTATTTTGTTGGCTTTGGTATGCATCTTATTGAATGTGCATTTTTACTTGATTTTATGATCGTTGTTGTCCTGTGAACTACTTTGAAAATTAATCAATGATTCTTTCCATGCTATTGTGTGTCTCTTTTAGAATAACACTATTACTTTTCTTCTAGGGCTCATTCTCTCTTTTCCCTTGCGTGAAAGTACCTTATATACATTGAAATTGTATGGCTCACAGTTTCAACTTACTTTCTTATTTCAAATATTTTTTTCATAATACCTTATGTTGATAATTGTAGCCAAATAAAATACCTAAGAATATTAGTGGCTGGGCCTATTATCTGGATGGGCCTCGTACTCCAAACTGTGTGAGGTCTAGTTGGGACTTCATATTGGGGAGAACCCTTTGTTTGTGGATTTGCAACACCATCATTAGGTGGATTATTCATTTTTGGATAGAAATAATCTCTCTCTTCTATCATTATTAGATTCATATTCGTCTTCTTCAAGAAAACCATTATCGTCTTTGGAATAGCAATTTTTCTTTTTCGAAAATTTTCTTTTGAATACCTTTTCCTACATTCTTCATTATCATCAATATATTCCCTGAAAGGACACTTAGCAACAAAATGTCATATCTTACCATAATAAAAACATGTTAGAGGTAAATTACCTTTTAATTTAGATCCTTTATGTATCTTTTTCACTAGTTATGCCATTTCTGTATGAGATTCATCATTAGAGTAGTCACCAGACTTGAGTTTTCTTGACTTCTTTGATACTTTGAATTTTTCTTTTTTACGTGATGAGTTTCTCATCCTCATTTCATATGCAGTGAGAATTCCATGAAGCTCATTCATTTTTTGTTTCTCCAAGTCCTTTATTTCTTCTATGGAAAAGACTTTGGCATCAAAATGCAGAGGAAGGGACCCCATAATGTTTTGAACAACTGTTGCTTCTTCAATTGTTTCACCAAGTCCTTTGAGAGAATTTATCACTTCATATATTTGAAGAAAATAAACAGCAACATCTTCTTCATGATTCATTTTCATGCTTTCAAATTATCTTGGGTAGGTTAGAGGCTTTGTCTTCTTTACTTTTCCATCTCCTCCTTAGTTTCTTAGAGTTTTGTCCCACATCTCTTTAGATGCTTCACACCACATAACTTTAACAAATTATGAATCTTCCAAGCCACATAAAATGGAATTCATGTCTTTTGCATTGGAGACATAAGCATTTTCCCCATCTTGATCAATTATAGGAGAAGATGGAACCTTGTATATAATATCTATGACATACTACCAAACTTCAGCTCCAAGATACATCAACAGGGTCTTCATTCTTCTAGCTACTAAAATATTTATGTGAAGCTTTCTATGATACCAATTGTTGAAATACATATTGATACTGTGTGGGGGGGATGGTGAATAAATAATACTTAAATTTGACTTCTCTTCATTTAAAACAAAAGTAACACCATCACATCAATCATTAACAAAATGCATAAACAAAAACATTAATGTGTAAACCTAAACATTTATAATTAATTTATTTTAAGATTTAAATCTCCCTTTATCTGATATTTTATTTAAAATATAATTAACTTATATTTATTTAAAATATAGTTAACTATTATCTATTTTTAATTACTCGATTATTTTATGATTATAGTATATTAGCTCACTTATTTTAATATATATTTATAAAATTGTCAATTTACGTTTATTTTAATAAGAAAATTAATAACCGAATTAACTGATTTGGAAAAAAATAAATAAATATTTTGGTCTAACTAGCCGTTTCCCGGTCAAATCGAGCTGTCATTATTATAGTTGTTACCTGGATATTCTGCCTGATCTATTTATAATGCATAGCAAGATCTGCTCATTCAACTTGTCTTGACGATGAACCACACTGGTTGGTTCGAAACGCGTTGACAAAATTATCTCTATTTGATTTTTCCCGAAGATTCTTCTCTTAATTGATATGGATCACAGAAGCCTAAATTCAATAATGGAGAAAACTTGTAATGCTTGTCTATTTGTCTTCAATTTGTTACAATGTTACAAGAAACCACCGGTGAGGACACAAATACTTTTTAAGCACCATCTTATAGAGTGGCAAGCTTCAAGCTGTCAAGAATATGGGGACATCTATCCTTTGTAAACACCAATTTACAAATTCTTATGCTCCAACTTATTGTCTATATGGGAACACTCGTCTTCTACAATTCAATTCAATCTAGCACTATGTTGTTCACTATTCAATTGTTAATATTTAGGCTAATTATTTGTTCAAAAGGTACACCTTCCCTCCTATAAGTTGTTGGAATTATGGCACATGTGTTGTCCTTGATGGAAACCCACATACAGGTTAGTTCAGAAATGATAAAGTGATGCGTGATGGAAACTCACATTGTAACAGGTCTATTTAGAGGTAACAGAGGAATAACAAAGAATAACAGGATGATGAGACAAAGGATTAACACAAAAGAACGTGTCCAAGTAGTGTATACACGTGGGTACACATAATAAAATGAGCGTATACATATGCACACAGTTTCACAGAAGGAAAATCGTGTATGGGATGGAAAATTAAGGTTAAAGAATACTAAGGGTCCATACCATGGTATTAGCCCAGAATATTGAGACAAAAAATGGATACTTGATCCCGTCTAAGAATACCATAAGTTCTAAGTCTTTTTTCGGTGCATGGTATTGAAAAAGGCTCTAAGTATATAAGGGGGAGAAGATCAAAGGGCTAAGTGTGCAAGTGAAAGGGGTTTTCATGAATACTTCTATCTAAAATATATTTTGTGTTGTAAGGGTTATGGTTATGATATAGATCTGAAACATCTTGTGCACCCTTGTATACAATGTTGGATCAGGATCATGAGACCTAAAATGACATAATTATATGAACTGACAATGGATAGGCTATATCTAATTGGTAATGCATGTTTTATCATTTAAATGCTATGATCTAGGTATATCTGAAGTCTTGAAAAGCAACAAAGTTATAAGTCATTATTTGTAGATCTATACGCAAGTTCACCTTGGTGAAGGCACGTATACACGCGGGTTCGACACTTCCAAGTAGCGTATACAAATGAAGGGCATGTTGTTCAGAATGACTAATCTACTTGATCAGTGTTGTTGTTTTACTGTTGTTTGTCAATGATGTCTTTGTTATAGATCTGATCTAAAAATATATGATAATAGAAATAAACCCAAAAATAATATGAAATGATTCTTTATTAATATCAAACCCTTGAGGTATGGAAACACCATACATTCACTCATTAAGGAAGGAGAACACTCCACAAGCCATATGTCTATTCATACAATATTCCTTGACATCTCTCAATGGGGAGTCTCTATCCTCTATATAGGCCTCATACATACAATACCATGGTTCCCTCAATACCATCTTTCTAATACCATGGGATTATTACATTATTTCTAACTACTTGTGGTCCCTTACATGATGCATGTTAACCACTTTATTTATTACTGTGGCCCATCCCATTATTACATTATTCCCTTGGGTACCTCCCTTTTTACCCCATACTATCCCCCCTAGGTATACTACATTCCACCCCCCTTAAACATGTTTCGTCCCCGAAACATAAGAAGAGCATAAATAATAAGATATACTTAAAAGAGTAGTCCACTGGTACCATGCACGTGCATCTATCCATCCAAGAGAAAGGTGAACCCTCGATCTAGCTGGTGCCTCGCTCGCTTGAGATGGAAGTTGACCCTGGCGGCTCTTCTGTGTTGATGTGTAGTAGGTGGATCATCGCCCCTCTCTATCTGTCATGCAGGGGTTGTTGTCCTTGTGGCTAATTCATTGCCATCTCATTGGTTGCTTTCTTGTGGGGTGTTGTGGGTGGTGATATGCCGAAGTTTTAACCAACGGAGTATCTTTCTTTAATTCACCACCTAATGGAGCTTGATTGGTATCTGGTACATGTTTTGGGGCTTACTGTTGTTTCTTATCTTCCAATATTACTTCAACCACTAAGTCCTCATCTGATGTATCAGTACCTATAACTTTCTCTGCTTCAGCCTCCTTGGATTCTCCTTGTTTTTCTGGTACCTGGTTCGATGTTTGTGTTTGGTTGTCGACCATTAAAATATCATCATCTGATGTGTCAGTGTCATTAGATCTTTGTGATTCTGCCTCCATAGTCTCTGCTTGGGTCTTAATGGGAATATCCTGCAATGTAATTTTCTTCTTTTTATACCAAAGCTTCAGGAATTTCTTTTGCACATTAATATTGACAGTACCCACAGATTCCATCCAAGGATATCCCAAAAAAACATCCATGTTATCCATATCTGAAGTATAAAAATCACAATGCAACACATACTTATCCATAGAAAGCTTCAAATCTTTATAAACTTGAACATTCTCATTATTAAACTATGTGTTTTCAATGTGTTTTGCTGGAACTTGCAACTTTTTTGCCAAATTAACATTGATAAAATTATGCTTGCAACTAGGATTTATAGACACAATGATCTTCTCCTTCTGAATCAATCCATGAACCTATAATAAGGAGATATAAGTAGGAAATAACCCCACATGTTTCTCATTATCTCGTTTTCTATCATGAGACCATTTGTCTAAAAGTAATTTTTCAAATTCTTCATCGGGCAGGTTGGAACATTTCTTTCTGTTAAGTAATTCCCACCATGTGGCCGCCTCATCTGTAAAATTAGCCACTACCCAAAATCTCTAATGTTTTTCCCAAAATGACTTTTTTTCTTTTATGTATTCTTCAATAGCAGGACCATTATCTTTTCATGTAAAATATAGAATCGCCATGAAGAGGGTTTGGGAAAAAAATTCACTTACTTGGTGAAAATTTGAAATTGTTACAATTTAGTCAATATTGCTCAGAATCCCTATTATGACCTATTTTTGGAAATGGAACAACCATTCTTCATCTTCCCATGTGATAGAAATCCTGATCTAGGCACTGGAATTTCAGATTCACGCTGCAACTATCCCACCATCACATAAATTTCTGAAAAAAATCGTTGATTGTAAATCAACAATATCTGTAACATCTGTAAAGAACCAAGATCTGCAATTAGATTCTGCAAATGTTGCCCCAAAACGTACAGATTCGATCTGAAAACTCGTCGCCCCGAAAAATGTCTGCAACACAGCTGATTTTTAATCAGCGATATCTCCCTCATCTAGACTTCAATTCGGCCAAGTTTTTTTTTTCAAATTGGGTATTTTTTCACAAAAAACCCAGATCTACAATTAGATTTTGTAGATTTTGCACCAGAATTTACAAATCTGATCTGCAAACTCACTGCCCCGAAAAATGTCTGCAACACAGCTGATTTTTAAATCGGCAATATCTCCATTATCCAGACTCCGATCGACTGATTTCTTTTATTTTTCAAATTGGGTATTTTTTCGCCAACAACTCAGATCTGCAATTAGATTCTGCATATTTTACACCAGAACATATAGATCTGATCTACAAACTCGCCGCCTAAAAAATTCCTGCAAAAAAATATTAAAAAAATCTACGTTTTGCCCAAGAAAGTGCTCTAATACCACTTGTTATAGATATGATATGAAAATATAAGATAATAGAAATAAACCTAGAAATAATATGAAATGCTTATTTATTAATATCAAACCCTTGAGGTAGGCCAACACCATATATTCACTCCTTAAGAAAGGAGAACACTCCACAAGCCATATGCCTATTCATACAATATTCCTTGACATCCCTCAATGGGGAGTCTCTAGCCTCTATATAGGCCTCATACATACAATACCATGGGTCATTATGAGGTTTCCTCAATACCATCTATCTAATACCATGGGCTTATTACATTATTGCTAACTACGTGTGGTCCCTTACATGATGCAGGTTAACCACTTTATTTATTACTATGGCCCATCCCATTGTTACATTATTCCCTTGGGTACCTCCCTCTGTACCCCATATTATCCCCCCCTAGGTATACTATAGTCTTCATTAGATCTGAAGTAAAATTGATTGTATAAGGAGATTGAGTCTGGATGAGTGATTGATTGAGTAAGATGGGTGATTGTTGCTTCTATCTATTTAGAACTCTGTAAAATGATAGTAGATCCTCAGAATATCTTTAGGTAGTATAGTTTTTGGTTAAAAATATTTATGATTAAGTATCTTTAGAGGTATATGCAGGTTGGGTTACAGAAAGTGGTGTATACATGTAGGTTGGCCTCATTGAAGTAGCGTATACATTTTGACATATGATTTTTTGAGGTTGCAGTTGATTTTGGTTGTTGATGTAGTGTTCTAGGTTCAGCTTTGTGTTCTGGTGATAGTGCTCTGATTGTTCAAATTGATTGGTTGTGTTTTGCTTTAGAGTTGATGGGTTTCAGTGATTGGTTGATACAGTTGTATTTAATGGTTGTATTGCAGTGGTGATTGATTTTGAGCTTCAATGTTACTGATTGGTCCAGTATGAAAATTTGATGAAACGTGGCCTACATATTGTGTTGATGTGTACCAGGAGTATCTAGTCTAAAAATTTATGAAATGTGGTCCCTGGAGAAAGAGTGAAGGTGGTAGTCTTCTGTAGGCCATCACCTACATACTAGTAAACATATCATCCAATACAAGAGCTAGGGGGTTGGATCTCCCTTCCAGTAGAAGCTAGAAAATGAGTGAAGGTTGTAGCCTTAAGCAGGTAGATGCTTGCATACTGAAAAAATCCTACACCAGTACAAAAATTGTAATAACTTTTTATAATAAGAAGATTGAAGACTCAGACGACAACAATGGTGGATTTTTCCCACATTGGGTTTCCACCATAAAAAATCTTGGTGTTCATGTGTGCCTGTTATGTGTGCTAATTTATTCTGTTCTTACTGCATCTGTTTACTGCTTAATAATTGCATCACACTCATATTTAAGCTATTTTACAAGCTTATTATTTGTACGTTGGTTTCATTCATTATAGTTGTGGACATACTCTGTTTGGTTTCTGTAAAATCACGTATACAGTTTGAAAAGCAAAGATTATTATTGTGAAAGTTTAAATACTCATTCACCCCCCCTAGTATTTTTTGCCGATAATTGGGATCAAATCCAGGTTCTTCAGAAGAAGCTTGATTGCTTGAAGGAATATCTCTCAAGATGATCAATCATGAAGGAATGGGATCTATCGTACCACCAATTTTCCACAGAAATAACTTAGCATATTGGAAGATGAGAACCAAATCCTATCTTCAGTCACTTGGAGTTGATGTTTGGGCAATTGTGGAAGGAGGATACCAATATCCGATAGTAGTCCCCATAGATCCAGCAGAATAGAAATTATATGAAACCAATGACAAAGCCTTCAATGCATTATTGGGAAGTCTATCAGAATCAAAATTCGTCAAAGTCATGCAGCTCAACATAGTCAAAGCAATATAGGAAAAAATTAATCAAAGCTACGAAGGATACTCCTAGGCAAAACGTGCTAAATTCCAAACTCTCAGAATTCAATATGAAAATCTCAAGATGCACAATGATGAAATTATTGCTAGTTACTTTTTACGAGTAGATGAGATTGTAAATTATATGAAGAATCTGGGTGAAGAAATCAAGGAGGCTACTTTAGTAGAGAAAATTTTGAGATCTTTAACTTCTAAATTTGAGTCAAAAGTATCTGCCAATGAAGAGAAGTAGGATCCACAACCTATTACTACTATTCAGCTTCATGGAATTTTAACTACCTTTGAAATGAGGCAAGGAGGTCCATCAGAAATCTGAGAAGCCACTTTCAAAGCCTCTGCAAAGGGAAAAGAAAAGGAAGACCTCAAGGAATCAGGATATATATTAGAAGAATATGAGGTAAACTTTGTGAAGAAACTTCAACGGGGTTCCGGAAGATTCAAAGGTAAGCTCCCCTTCAAATATTTTGCTTGTGGTAGAGTTGGTCATTATGCTACTAAATGTCCTCATAAAGATAAGCATGACAAAGGAAAGGATTCTGCAAAAGGTAACAGGAAACAATTTGTTAATAGAATAAGTTATTATACTCATGAAGATAGCGATGGCTTGTCTAATAGTGATGAAGATGAATTTGAAAAAGATATCAAACTACTCATGGCTTATGAAAATGATAAGTTTATGGATGCCTTAGAAGAAGAATATTTTCTTGAAGAAATAACTCAACTCAAAATGTTCTTGGAAGAAAAGAATATGGTCACAAAAAGTTTGACACATCAAATCATTGAAAGGTAAAAGCACAATGAAAAATTAGAGTGTGAAGTAGTGAGTCTAAGAAAACAACTTGAGAAGACAAAATCTCTAAATCTTATATTTTCTAAAGGATCAAAAACCTTAGATAAAATCATCAAGTTTCAACGTTCTCCTCTAATAAAGACTGGTCTTGGATACAGTGGCGAAACATCCCAACCAGAAAAGTCTTCAGCCATCACCAGAAGCTATCTTGATGCAGCAAAAACTAGTCAACAATGCATCAATCCTCAGCAAAAGCCTAAAGGTACTCCCCAGGTAAATCATGCCCATTTTACTCCACGAGTGAACATAAATAGAAGCACCAACCAAAAGGTGAACAATACGAGAATATTTTATGGTCACAAAAACTTCTTCTTGAATGGACAATGTTTTTCATGACATAACTTTGGTCATAAGGATGTTTAATGTGTTTCTTACAAAACTATCATGACTAGAGAAGAAAGAAAACAAAGGAGCGTGGCCAAAATCAAGAAGAGCTCTTATAATAACTTGTATCCTCTTGAAGATGAAATTGAATTTCCATTTTGCAATAACTTTGGTCATGAAGAATATGAATGTTGGAGAAAATTTCGGCCAACATATCAAAAGGAGAAAACATCATCAAACTCCAAGGTATGGAAAAAGAAGGAACTATAGTTAGAAAGATGTGGGATAACTCTGTTTGCAGAAGGACAAGAAAATCAATGGTACATTGATAGTGGATGTTAAAAAAAAAAAATAGGTGATAAAGATAAGCTCATTTCATACAATGCTTTAGAAAAGGAAAAGAATGTCTCTTTTATAAATGACACACCAATTGTCATTAAGGGTAAAGGTTCTATTTATCTAAAAGAAAATGTTAAATATGGAAATGTTATGTATGTTTATGGTTTAAAGCATAACTTTTGGAGTGTTAGTCAAATGTGTGATCAAGGAAATGAAGTTGTGTTTCAAAACGAAAGAATGTGTGGTTTGTGATCTTGACACAGGAAAGACCATAATCAAAGGTAAAAGAACTCCAAGCAATCTATATATACTAAAAGGAGGTCAAGAACAATGTTATCTAAGAAAAACAGAAGAGAATTGGTTATGGCACAGAAGATTGGGGCATCTAAGCCTTTCTCAAATAAGAAAATCATGCAAGCTCAAAGTTCTTCGTGATCTTCCAGATTTCATCATCCCAAAAAATACCATCTGCAAACCATGTCAATTCGGTAAGAAAACCAGAGTTCAATTCAATTCCAAAGAAGGATTAGCAAGTAAGCCTATTGAACTCATTCATTCTAATTTGCGTGGACCAACAAGGAAAATGTCACCTCGTGGAGAAGAATACTACATATTATTCATTGATGATTTTTCTAGAATGTGTTGGATTGGTTTACTAAAACATAAAGATGAAGCGTTTGAAAAGTTTAAAGTCTTCAAAGGTTTAGTTGAAAATGAATTAGATCTAAAAATCAAATGTCTTAGATTTGGTCGGGGAGGAGAATTTTTTGTGTTTTGTGAACAACATGGAATAAAGAGACAATTCTCTATTGCCAGAACTCCTCAACAAAATGGCGTGGTGGAAAGAATGAATAGAACAATTCAACAAATGGCTCGAGCTATGTTTGATGAGTCTCGAACTTCTGACACCTTTTGGGATGAAGCTACACATACTGTAGTAAATATTCTCAACAAAGCTCATGTATGTGTAAATAGTGATCAAACTCCATATGAAATTTGGTATGGTAAGCTTCCCATTGTAAAACATTTCAGAGTGTATGGAAGAAAATGTTTCATCAAAAAAAAATGATGAAAAACTTGGTAAGTTTGAAACCAGAGCAAAAAAAGGAATATTTCTTGGTTATTCATCTAGAAGTAAAGGGTACAAATGTTAGAATAAGAGACTTCAAAAAATTGTTGAATGCATTGATTTTGTAATCAATGAAGCATGCAAAAATCTAAAACAGGTGACATCAACAAAAGAAGATGATAATGAAGGCGGTGAATGCTTTCCCATATCAAATCAAAATTATATAGAGGAAGAAACCAATGAAGCATCAAATGAAGATACCTCTGACAGGGAAAAGGATCCATCCAGGTCTGTTTAAAAGAGTCATCCAGAATCTCAAATTCTAGGAGAAAAAGTGTCTGGAGTACAAACAAGAAGACCTCTTGTAGGATCTTCTAGTTATCTAGCCTTATTATCCTCCACAGAACCACAAAATGTAAATGAAGCTAGAAAAGATGAATGTTGGGTTAAGGCCATGGATGAAGCACTTGACCAAATTGAAAAGAATGATACTTGGGAAATAGTTCCTAGGCCTCATGATAAAAATGTTATAGGAACAAAATGGATATTCAAGAATAAGTTGAATGAAAATGGAGAAGTAATTAGAAACAAATGAAGACTTGTTTGTAAAGGATATGCTCAACAAGAAGGTATAGACTTTGAAGAAACTTTTGCACCTGTAGCTAGAATTGAAGCCATAAGAATGTTTCTTTGTCTTTAAAGTTTTCAAAAATTTAAAGTTTATCAAATGGATGTAAAATATGCATTTCTTAATGGAGATTTATAAGAAGAGGTATATGTAGAAAAACCATAAGGATTCATTCTAAGAAATGATGCAAAGCTTGTATGCAAACTCAAAAAGTCTTTATATGGATTGAAACAATCTCTAAGGGCATGGTATTATCGTATTGATAAATATTTGCAACAACAAGGCTTCATAGAAGAATCCACAGAAAACAACTTATATACAAAATTTGAGAATGATAAACTGCTAATTATTGTTGTTTATGTTGATGCTATCATATTTGGAAATAATGATGAATCTATGAGTCAAATTTTTGCTTCTATTATGCAGCAAGAATTTGAAATGTCTTTACTTGGAGAACTAACCTATTTTCTTGGTCTACAAGTAAAACAAACAAAAGATGGCATATTTCTCTCACAAACTAAATATCTCAAGCAGATTCTGAAGAAGTAAGTAATGTAAAATTCCAAACCAGTATGTACTCCAATGGTAACATGATGTACTCTCAGTTCTAATGATGATTCTCATACAATGAATCAACCAGGATACATATCTATGATTGGAAGTCTACTTTATCTAACATGTACTAGACCAGAAATCATGCATGCAGTAGGAATTGTTGGAATATTTCAAGCAAATCCTAAGGAATCGCATCTTCAAGCAATAAAGAGAATATTCAAATATCTCCAAGGAACTCAAGACTTTTTTCTATGGTATCCTAAAGGTACATATCTCACCCCTCATGCATATACAGATGCAGATTGGGCTGGAAATGTTAATGACTAAAAAGGAACTAGTGGAGGTGCATTTTATATGGGATCATGATTAGTAGCTTGGTTCAACAAGAAACAAAGTTCAATTGCCTTATCTACAATAGAAGTAGAATATGTGGCTGCTACATATTGCTTCACACAACTTCTATGGATGATGCAGACATTACAAGATATTCATATTACATGTTCTCCACCCATCTCCATTCGATGTGAAAATACAAGTGCGGTTAGTATCTCGAAAAATCCTGTTATGCACTCTAAGACCAAGCACATACCCATTAAGTGCCACTTTCTTTGTGAACAAGTTCTTGAACAAAAGGTTAAATTAGGGTATGTTCCCTCCAAAGATCAGGTTGCTGATATATTTACCAAACCTCTTCTTAAAGAAGCATTTGAATATCTCAGACAAAAGTTGGGAGTTGTTTCTGCCTCATCCTACTGTTAAAACCAATTTAATCAGATTTAGAGGATTGTTTCCTATATGTGTATTTCATGAAGCAGAGTCACGTATATACACGAGTTTTTGTGCCGATGGTAGCATATATGTTTTTCTGATAGAAAAACTGTGGGTTAGACTCAAAAATTAGTTTCTCAGATGATTGTTTAGTCTGACGTTGATGGATACAATTTGATGATATGATTTTCTCATTGATGCTTATTTATGAAGATGCCTTAATGAATGAATTATTGACAATGCACAGGTAGCAAAGGTTGGGGGGGAGCATTAGCCTTCAAAATATTAGGAATTGTTGGCATCATGGTTGCTGAATTCAACTATGATCTAAGTTATTAATGTCATTTGATGAAAAGGTCATGTAAAGATCTATGGTGTAATAATATGTATCTTTCTATCATAGTCTATTGTGAATGAGTCCTTTTGGACATATGATGTAATTTATACCCCCACTATGCATGGGAAGGATGATGTAATAATTGTAATTTTCAGTCACGTATGAACATCTGATGTATCCCCACATGGTTGGGTGATTGATGTATGTATGAGTCATTGGTGATACGAAGGTCATACTCACATAGTTGAGTTATAGAGTCATGTTATTCTTTTGAAAAATATTTTTTGCAGACTTTACATGTTCTCAGGGGTAGCATGGAAAGTATAGTACATCTCATCATGTAGTAAGGGGGAGAATATCTTGGTATGTCCTTTGCCCTTGATGTCAAAGGGGGATAGTATCGTGTTGCTTGATATATCTAATAGGTTCTATAGCTTGAAGTGATCAAAACCAATATGGTTGTCATCAAGTCCAAAGGGGGAGATTGTTGGCATTATAGTACATGTGTTGTCCTTGATGGAAACCCACATACAGGTCAGTTCAAAAATGGTAAAGTGATGCATGATGGAAAATCACATTGTAAAAGGTCTATTCAGAGGTAACATAGGGATAGCATAGAAGAACATGATGATGAGACAAAGGATTACAAATCAGAATCAAGAAATTAAGGAAATAAAATGGTTTAAGTTGTATACAATGTTTACCCTAGTCCAAGTAGCCTATACAAGTGGGTACACAGAATAAAAGGAGTGTATATGTATGCACACAGTTCATAGAAGGAAAATCACGTATGTGATGGAAAATTAAGGTTAAAGAATACCAAGGGTCCATACCATGGTATTAGCCCACAATATTAAGAGGAATAATGATTACTTGATCCCGTCTAATAATACCATAAGTTCTAAGTGTTGTTTTGGTGCATGGTATTGAAAAAGGCTCTAAGTATATAAGGAGAAGAAGATCAAAGGGCTAAGTGTGCAAGTGAAAGGGAATAATTCTATCTAAAGTATATTTTGTGTTGTGAGAGTTATGGTTATGATATAGATCTGAAAAATCTTGTGCACCCTTAGATACAATGTTGGATAAGGATCATGAGACCTGAAATGACTTATCATTGTATGATCCGATAATGGATAGGCTAGATCTAAGTGCTAATGCATGTTTTATCATTTAAATGTTATGGTCAGGGTATATCTGAAGTCTTTAAAAGCATCTAAGTTATAAGTCATTATTTGCAGAGATATACGTAGGTTCACTTCGGTGAAGGCGTGTATACACACGAGTTCGACGCTTCCAAGTAGCGTATGCAGAGGAAGGGATTGTTTTTTAGAAATAACTGATCTACTTGAGAGTTCTATTATTTTATTGTTGCTTGTCAATGATGTCTTCATTAGATATGAAGTAAAACTGATTGTATAAGGAGATTGAGTTTGACTGAATGATTGATTGAGTAAGATGGGTGATTGTTGCTTTTATCTCTTTAGAACTCTATAATATGATAGTAGATCCTCCAAATATCTTTGGGTAGTACAATTTTTGGTTCAAAAGCTTTATGATTGAGTATCTTTAGAGGTATATGCAAGTTGGGTTACAGAAAGTGGCGTATACACGTAGGTTGGCCTCATTGAAGTAGTGTATACATTCTGACATATGATTTTTTGAGGTTGCAATTGATTCTGGTTATTGATGCAGTCTTCTAGGTTCAGCCCTATGTTTTTGTGACAGTGTTCCGACTGTTTAGTTTGATTGGTTGTGTTTTTCTTCAGAGTTGATTGGTTTTATTGATTGGTTGATGTAGTTGTATTTAATGGTTGTATTTCATTGGTGATTGATTTTGAGCTTCAATGTTACTGATGGGTCCAGTATGAAAAGTTGATGAAACATGGCCTACATATTGTGTTGATGTGTACCAGGAGTACCCAATCTAAAAATTTATGAAACGTAGTCCCTGGAGAAAGAGTGAAGGTGGTAGCCTTCTATGGGCCGACGCCTACATACTGGTAAACATATCATCGAATATAGGAGCTAGGGGTTGGGGCTCACTTCGAGTAGAAGATGGAAAATGAGTGAAGGTTGTACCCTTCAGCAGGTAGATGCCTGTGTACTGAAAAAGGGCTCCACCTGTACAAAACTTGTAAACACTTTTTATAATAAGAAGATTGAAGACTAAGATGACAACAACGGTGGTTTTTTCCCACATTGGGTTTCCACCTTAAAAAATCCTGGTGTTCATGTGTTCTTCTTATGTGTGTTGATTTATTTTGTTCTTACTGCATCTATTTACTACTTAATAATTTCATCACACTCATATTTAAGTTGTTTTACAAGTTTTTTATCTATACGCAGGTTCCATTCATTATAGTTACAGAAATACGTTGTTTATTTTTTGTAAAATCGTGTATACAGTTTGAAAAGGAAAAATTATTATTGTGAAAATTTAAATATTGATTCACCCCCCCCCCCCGCCCCCAGTATTTTTCCCAAGAGAAGTTTGTACCCAACACTGTACTTGTTGTTCCAACACTTAGTTAGCCTTTATATCCCTCATAATTCGATTGTTGATTAAATTTAATTTGTTCTATAGGTGTACAAACTAGATATACTAGGGCTTGGAATTATATAGATACAAAAGAGGATAAAAAACATAGAAAAATACAAGAGAATATCGAAAAAAATTACCTATGCAGACCCTCCTTAACAACTCAACATCCAACAAAAATCGATGTTGACCTCCAAAAAACTTAGGTAGGGACACGTTATCTTCTTCTTGTCTTCATAACTTGGTCCTTATCCTCCTCTTCTTGGTTCACAAGGTGTGAACCCTTGATCTATTTCCCTCTTCTTTTGCTAAATAATTCTAGAACAAATTTGAATACCTCTTATTGATGCCAAATATCTCCTCCACATAACACCTATTTATAGGCTTTTGGGAATATTAGGGTAGGCCCAACTTGTGGGATGAATTATACAAAGACAAGGGGTTTATTTATCTATATATGTCTCGAGGGAGAGATTCAAAAATCCATTTCTCCTCAGCCATGAGGCATTAGCAGGCATGACATCTATCATTGGAAGGCCTTGAAATATGTTATTTGGATATGATATTTATATTTCTTTTGGAAAACATTTAACATCAGTAACAACCTTTTTCAGAAACATCAAATAAATATTTTATCAATTAAATGTTGTAGGGTAGCCTAAGATGGCAACCACTTTTCAATCGGTAAAAATTAAATTTTTCTTTGTTATTCTTTGCTTAGATATATTTTATTTTCATTGTTTATGATTGCTTTTCATATTTCTTGGATGAATAAAGAACATTCACCCTTGTTCCTCCAACATCTCACATTTTATTGCAAGAAAATGTTAAGTTTTTGTGGTTCCCGAGAGGATCCAATATGAGTTTTTGTAGTATCGGATGTGTTCTAGTTAAGAAAATTGGTGGAGAGCAAGAATACATGAGATCTCCATAGCCTAGAATTTTTTTATGCAAATTCCTCCTAGATACAAACTAATTAGATTTTAACCTATTTTTTTAATGTTTCCTAAGTCTAAAATTAGGAAATCTGGTTAATTAATCATAATTAATTAACTCAAGGTGAGAATTTTCTAGAAACTCACATGGATCGACTTTGATATGATTTTGGCCCTTGATTAAGTTTTAATCTTCGTCATTAGTTCTCCAAGCGAAGATTATAAGAAGAAGTTGATGGGTACTTGGAGAATACGCTTGTACAGATCAATTTTCTTGGCAGATCGATTTCCAGAGAGTAGTAGCAGTTGATGGAGAACTAGAGATCATAGTAGAGACAAAGAGGGGTAGGGACAGTGATCTAGAGGAAGTTTTCTAGCTTCCAAATGATAGGAAAGTCTTTCAGAGGGTTGGAGAGTCACTTCTAGTAGCAAAGGTAGGCAATACAACTTGCTTGGAGGTTGATCTAAGCCACACGTGTGAGAGGCAACACAAGGACTACACCATGGTTTAGATGAGTAGTTTTTCAGGAGCAGTCAGTGTTGGAATTTCTTATGGAGTGAGAGAATTCCTTCTCTATAATTATTTCTGTCATATGCTTGTTGTTTGAATTGCTATTTTCAAATCCATAGATTGTACTAAGATTTCACTACTGAATAATAATAAAACCCTCAATTGTTGTACTGATTTTCCTAAGTTGGGTTTTTCCAAGGACATTTGTCCAAAAATAACTATGGAAATTTTATGTATGTGTGTGTGCTAGACTTTATCAATTTCCAATACTATTTTCTTCCACAGTTTTATTTGTAAAGTTTGCAATAGTGAATTATTCATTTTTTTGTAGTGAATTATTCAAGTTTTGTATTCTATAACAAAAGATTTTATCTGAATTTTATATGTGGGATGTATTAACTTCTTGTCTAGTGTTCCTACTTATGTCTACAGAACTTGGAAGACTTATCCTTTCAACAGTTTTATGGTTGATCTATTCTGACAGGTATTGGTTCTCGAGACTGGCATATAGGTTAGGTTTTTCACCTAAATTGTGCATTTATCAGTTTACTTTCCCTTTTTGGCCTTAGGATCGACCCCACCAAGATTTGATGTAGAACCTTCTTATTGCTTAGAAGCATCATGACTTGTGTGTTAGAGCCTACCATATCATGGGCGCCCTAGATAGTACCTTGTTGTCACTTAGCGCCCATGTTGAATTTTTTTCTTAGGCTTGGGAGTCCTCTTTAGTCCCACCATGACTTGTGTGTTGAAGATTCATTCTGATATTTCTTAGCTATTTTTTTGGCTTTATACCCTAGAGGCTCCTTCATGTTGAGTTGTACTACTACATTACATGCTGACCATTTGTACTTTTTGGCCTTAAGCCAGCTTCACTTGGACTCGTGTTTAAGCGACCTTTTGACCATGTCTTCTACGAAATAAACCTTGCAATCACTTAGCCTCTACAACATGACACACCTTTTTACCTGTGGAAAGAACATTCATTTAAGTGCCATTGACTAGTTTCGTCACCTTGCATTGAGCATAGGAAAAGTTCCCCTCCCATGAGCTAGGGCATATGTATTGGAACACTCATTCTTTCCACTATACTATAGCATTATTTTATTCTTTTCCAGGCTTCATATTTATGAAAAAGAAAAAAAATTATATATCCCAAAAAGAGCAGGAATGGGACATTATTTCCATATTTGATGGAAGCTAGAGTCAGTTGTGTGACCCTTGATCAAAGCACCCAAAAAATAAGTCTTTCCTCCATTGGGATGGGATTTAGTTTGACTTAGGAGAGCCTTAACCTTGTTATTGAGTCAATACTCCTCTGATTGGTTATCTCTTCCAATCATATGGAGAGTTTTCTTATGCCTTCTGCATGAAAAACTTATACAAAGTTATAATATGCTGCCATGTAGTCACATTTGAGTCGTGCTTTTGTTCAAGGGAAGTAAACCTAAGTCGGCCTCTCTGTGGTGTCTCTTGACCTATTTTGTAGTTGGACATCCCTATTTGTCAGAGTCATGTTCGTTATCACATCAGTTATTTGGACCTTTTCTCATTCTGGTTTGAGAAGGTCTCCACTAACTTCTTGTTGGTGGGTCTTACTCTTATTGACTACTACAAATTTCTTTGAGAGAAGATCTGGAGCCGCACCCTAGCCCTATTTTCATTATTGATAGGTCACCTTATGCTCGGCATTGATTAGTATCATGGGTATTTGACTGAGTGGTTTCCCTTGTGTTCGACATCAACATTCATTAACACACATTGGGATTCGTGTAGTGCCTTGGTTTCCCTTTGACCCTATTGGTGGATTCCTCGCCTCTATGACAACTTTCATTATTGGTCGGTTAACAGGGTTTCTATCGTGCACTAGCTACATCTTGTGTACGGTGGAAACGTGCTTCAGTTGGGTTACTACATCTTTATTCATCTGATTTCTTCCACATTATTGGCCTATAGGTTACACTCATGCTAGACTGATGAAGGATCTTTTCCCATCGACGTCAGCTCATTGCTCTGGGAAAGAGATCTAGAGTCCATTTGGCAGTACCTTAGGGTTTGCAGTCATCAATGGAAGATTCCTTCGCTATCTATAGTGGGAAAACATCATTGTCTCATGATTGATAGATTCTTCCAATTGTTCGACTACAACTCATTTATTCACACTTGTTAGATTGTGCTGGGTAACTTGGCTTTCATCATCATTTTCAGTGAGTAGTCTCATGTTTTTTAATGGTATACATCAATAACTGGTAATGAAAATATCTCTCACATGGTCAACTTCAGATCATTTATTCCCATTGTGTAGAAATGTACCATGGGAGTTGGTGAGGATCTCAGGTTCGCATCAACATTTCTTGGTTCACTTGTTAGTTGCTCCTGTTTCTGCAAGTTGACACCATCCACCTTATATGTTGCAATTCCTTACAGTGACATCCTATATGTTGGCACCTGAGTTGCAGTGTAGTACCATTTATTCCACCATTTGACTTGGTATTTTTTGGATCAACTTTATGACTTCAGCGATTAGCTTCATGCTTCAGCATCATTGATCAATTCTTTATACGTGATATTCAGACATGTAGTTATTTGGATATGATCGGACAATCCATTATGTATTTTCAGTTCCTTTATACTTATGCATATTGGATCTACTTTTGTACTTGACATGCAAACATGCTTTGTTATCTCTGAGCATGGTTATGCCGCCCTTAGACAACAATTTCTTTCTAATCCCTTTCACTGGATTGGCAGGCTGATATATTTTGGACATCATGTACCCCTTCTGACCTCATATATTAGGGGGAATCTATTATAGCACCATTTACCACTCTTGGTAGATCTGATGCTCTAGTTATGGCCTTGTTGTTGGGAAAAGTATCCAATACGGAATGACCCTATCCCACTCTAAGGGTGATAGTTCCTTAACAACAATCAAAGCAAAGCTATCTAAGATTACTTCTTTATGAGATGTAAAAGAGGGGAGAAAGAGATCCACTAACCGATGTCTTTCGCTAATGGTTGATCCAATCTTCTCTCCTTGCTGCTTGCCCCCAGCTCCTTGCTCTTTCACTGGCCCAGCTACACCAAGATCCTGCAAAATAGCAAGAGAGGGAAACTACAACAAGCATACATTCATAATTGATTCAAGGATTAGAATAAATCAAATACACAAGTATAACAATACATCATTGAGACACATGTATATAGAAGAACCTCAAATGCTTTATTAATGGAAGAAGTAAAGTTCAGGAAGTGATACAACCATAAGAGGCCCAATCCAGCATCACCTTCCCAGCAGAAAGAATCTCCTCTTCACCTCCTTCAAAGCAAATCACCCAATAGTTCTAAACTCAAACCAACAGCAATTCTTTACATTCACAAGATTCCAGCCTCCCTAGACCTCATGAGAGAGATCTATATATAGGAGTTTTGGAGAAAGGATGAGTCAGCTTGAGGCTGGCATGAAGCTGACTAGTGTCCTCTCCCACTTCAGTTCTTAAGTCCACTTGGAGATTTGGAACCTCTTACTCATCACCAGTCGAATTCCCTGATCCAAGTGTCATTTTGGAAGCTTCCTGGGCGTTGACACCTTGAGGAATGACTCTGCCACATGTCCAAACTCGCCCAGCGCAGGTAGCCTTCTTTGCAGTTGACATTCAACGCAGGTAGACAGTGGAGCAGTTGACATTCAGCGCAGATGCTCAGTGGAGCAGTTGACATGATCCAGAATTGCCTTGTTTTTGAGTGTTTTCAGGTGGAGAACTTTTGTTGAGTGTTGTGGTTTGCTGGCCTTGTTCCTCTAGGGGTAGGAACAACATGTTTAGGGACTTTGGATCCCTTAGATTATGGACATTTCATGCTTCATGCTGTAAGGCACAAAAATGTCTATAACAGTTTCCCCCTAAAGTATGAGGTCGTTTATCGGGTGAAATGCTTTATCAGGAGGATCCGAAGTTCATTCAATTGCTGAGAGGTGACCTGTAATAAGATACAATACAATACATTATTTTTCATACTGCTTTCATGATCTAGCTGAGGCGGGCATTCCCATGCTCAGCTTTATAAATACATTTTTCTGTACATAGAACAGACAATCGTCTGATGGTAGACTGATAATTCTCTGTGGGAATTATCATCGTTTGAGTAGGATGATCATCTGCTACACATGTTAATGTTTTTATTTCCTGAATATATATCGCAGCCCCGATGGATGAAACTAGATCCGGGGTCTTCAAACTCGTCCGATATTCACTCTAAGTACAAGTCGATCCATGTGAGGATTTCTTGGAGTCGAACATGGAAAGACATCGCTTGATTACCAGTCAATGATGTAAACTGTTAACAAGCGCGAGAGGAATCACCGATAAAGATGATGACCCTCAAGGTACGGCAGTACAATCCACGTGGTGTGAACAAAGGACTTGGCGTTGAACACCACGTAGAATCTTTCGGTCGAAGGTCATTGATGTATACCTGTCGCCGGAAGTGAGAAACTTGCCATTGAGGCATGCAAGCTTCAAAGTACTGAGGGGGTTGTTCCTAGATCAACTTCTTGGATAATGAGCTGAAGTTGACAAGAAGCGATCCGTCAAAGGAGGGCCTTAATGAATCCCACATCAGTGACACGGAACGGAGCTAATGATTGTGATGAAGGTGAAAACGATCTGTGAAATATGATTCAGGGTGGCGGTCATGAAAGGATGAAAGATGATGTATGGTAGTGGATGGGACACGATTGACTCTTTCTGAACAACATCTCTTGAACATATAACGACACTGATGCGATGGATTGGTAGCATTACCCCAAATGTGGATGGTTTGGCGAGACCATGGTGATGAGACCGATGAATGAAACAACCCAACCCGATGTGGTACGGAGGAAAATTGTCATGTTCAAGAGCGACTTGCTACCATTAAAGCTTTGAGGTTCTCCCAATTTTTCCCCAGTCATTTCTGACCAGTACCTCTTTATTTTTGTCAAGCTTGAGGAGGATAACATATGCTTGTTCTATAACCTGCCCTTCGGGCAAGCCCATCGCTATGTTTTAACGAGCCTAGCGATAGGGAAACTCGTTCTCGTCTAAAGACAAGTTTTTCGCTATTTAATCATTTTAACGAGTCTAACGACAAGGAAAACTCGGTCCTTTTCATTTTTAGAGAGTCTGAAAAGGTACATAAAGTCAACTCCAAAATTCTTTTTTCGTCATCTAATCCCTTAAGTCCGAAAAAGTATAAAACAATACAAAAGGGATGAGTTTTCGATATCTTTAACGAGCCGAACAAAACAAGCGCTCGATCTTTTTGTGCAATAATCCCTCAGGTCCAAAAAGATTAAAATCTAGAGGAGGGATAGCTCTTCCGGTCCTTTAACGAGCTGGAAGGCCAAAACTCGGCAATCTTTTCATATTTTATGAGTCAGTTGAAAAGAGCTTAAAGAAGACTCGTCTTTTGAGGAACGAGTGATAAACAGGGATAGCAACTGATTCTAGGTACAGGTTGGAATTTTCCAATCACGACAGTGTCACAAGGATGGCTAGGCGAAATCACTCTTCGCAGCTGTTCCTCAAAATGGGTAAACAATCATATGGAGGTGAACGATCGGCCAAATGAAAAGTGAAGGTGGTAGGTGCACATACGACCAAGGCTTTTTATGGCTGATAAATTTACGATCACAGTGGTTATTTACCGGGATAGGTTCATTTTTTATTTAAAAATGAGCTTAAACTCTGGAGGAAACATTGCTCACTACTTATATTTATTTTTTAACAAGCATGAAGACCGCGTTAAAACTGCTCGGATCTTGCGTTTATTTTTTAACGAGCATGAACTTTATGCTAAAACTGCTCGATATACCAGTCATAAGATAAGAAATGTCCCCTCAAGATTCTATTTTTTATGGAGCTTCATCTCACTAAGCTTTGCTCCGCTCCTTTCTTTATGCAAGTTCGGAAACGGCTAATCCAAAAAACAGATAAATAATCACTCTTTGCTTGCACTCCAAAAGGGTTGCATGCCCCCAGGTATAAAATACAATTTCAAGGTTGCCCCTCCTCTTTCTCACCTCTGCTTTTCTTTGGGTGTTCACAGCTACTTGTCGTCTTGCTAGTCCAATTTTAACGATACTTGTCTTCTCGTTAATTTTAATGGGTCTATACGATACTTGTCTTCTCGTCAGCCCAACTTTTAATAGATTTTTCGCAAGATCACAAGAGAACAGCTACTTGCGACAAGAGAGCAGCTACTTGCGACAAGAGAAGAACACTACTCAAAGACAAAAAATTTGTGTTACTGAGGGAGGCTTACCTCTTTCTGGTTACCCAAAGATCGTCTCGTTAAATAAAACACTTCCTTGGCCTACCTTTTTCAGGTTACCTAAAGATTGTTTCGTTAAACAAAACACTTCCTCGGCAATGTCTACCGAAATAGACAAGGGTGAATGACTGTTGTCAAACACGTAACTTTGACAAAAGAATCTTATTCCAGAACAACCCCTCTTCCAACCATGGACGGGGTACGGACTAGTCATATTCTCTCGCGGAAATTCTACCCTATACCTGAGGTTTTTTCTGCCCGAAGCAGACCAGGATGCATGCCCCCTGGGTTCCAGTCCCATCTTTCCGAATCACTCGCACTCATCGGGAAGAAGGACTGGGGGTGGAGACATTTCTTGATTGAATAGACCATTCAGGGTTGGTATGTGACTATTTGCGATGCGTGATCCCGGAAATGAAAGTTGGTCTACGAGCTTGACCATTCTTCCTTCGTGTGGAAAACACATTACTCTAAAGAGTGAGGGGACTATTGCTCCCATGCAATATATATAGTCTCGTCCAAGGAGTAGGTTATAATCCAAGGGTCCTTGAACGACCATCACGTTCATTTGAACGACCTTCCCTTTCAATGTAATGGGCACATTGGGGAGGATCCCTAATGGTCGACTGGTTCCTTTATCGAAACCCGAGAGATTTCTTATCTCAGGAAAAAGCGCCGGGGAACCCAGTGCTTTCCAAGCAATAGAGGAAAGGATACTCACAGACGCCCCTTCATCAATGATAGTACCAGCCATTACCATTCTATATATTTGGACTATGATTCTGAATGGTATACTGGCTGGCAACCGTGGTCTGCCTAGTTGGTTCCAGTCAAAGGACACAACCAGGTTGCTTGGTGATGGGACCGAATACACGGCCGGATATGACCCTGACGATGTTCCTTCCTGCGATGAAGGAATGGGCGCATTGCCCTGATGCTCGTCATAGTCTGTGTTGATGAAAAGAATTTGGATGGTGTCATCCTTATTCTCTTCAGTGAGGGTGTCATTTGAAGATGAATCTTCAGTGACGGTGTCATTTGAAGATGAAGCTTCTGAAAGGAGAACCGGGTCAACTGCCGTTTCGACCTTTGGACTTTCGTCCGGTCTGGATTCAGTAGGTTCATTTTCAGTGACTGACGCTTCAGCCGACCACTTGAGCGGGCCAGCTGTATTCTCAACCAACGAAGGACTTGGCACGAGTTTTTTGTATCCAGGAGGAAGTCTCAACGGTGAAACCGGACGATCTTCCAAAACTCTCTTCGCTTCGTCTAAGAAGGGACAACGGTGGATGGCGTGATCGCCTTCACACAGTCTGCAGGGGGATCTTGCTCCCCCTCTTTGTCTTGAACCTTCACTTTCGCTGGTTGACGGTAAGCATTCAACATGGCTATCAGAGGTTGATGCTCCCGAATTGTGCAAACGAGGGGACCAGTCCCTTAGTATCCGGGGAATACAGGGACAATCTCTATGGAAGTGGTCTCCTCTACATATGACACATGGTGATTTAGGCCCGGTCTGTGCTGTGTGTGGATTTTTGTCAGATGTCTTTTGCTTGCCCCCAGTCGCCTTAGGCTCCTTCTTCTTCTTCTCTCTCTTCTTCTTTTCTTTCTTCTCCATGGGAGCTTGGCTTTTGCCGGCTCTACCTTGCGAAGATGAAGGATTGGAGGAAGAGTTATAGGAAGTAGAAGGCTGGTGGGCAGCTCTAGACTGATCTAACTATTGACTCGACTGTTCAGGAACCATGGTGTTCTGAACTACATTGGTTGAGAAAAGCCAGATTGGCAGGCCAATTGTCAGTCCTGGAAGCGACAATGTGGCCATGTGGGGCGCACCAACTTCTCCCCAAGAGGAGAAAGGACTAGGATTTCCATCATGGAGAATTCCTTGGTTGGTGTGTTCCATGTTCTCAACCTACAGATCAACGCAGGAATAAGAGGTGATTATGTTCCGTTTTAAAATAAATTTTATAACGACGCTTTAGACACAACTTGCTTTTTCACTTTTTAAGAGTCGAGAAAAAGCTAAAGATGACTCTAGTCTCCTTCGATGTTTTAACGAGCCCGAAGTGAAAAATGCTCGGATGGACTTTTTCTGTTATAGAGTCTGAAAAAGGCCAAAAGAAACTGCTCTGGAGATCTAGGCAGAGGGTGTGCCAAACTTTTCGCAAAACCACAGAATACGTTTTACGGTACGGGTGGTCGATCTTCATGAATGCTGTGTTCACTGCATTGCGATCAGTAAGGCGGCCGACACGGCTTCCTAAGGATAAAAGATATATGCCTATAGGGGTCTCCCAATATATACGCGATGGTACGTGGGAGCACAATCCGTATTAGCGCCACCGACTCTCAGGAGGAATCACCCACCTTCTTCGAGATCGACAGTCACTATGTTTAACGATGCCGGAACACGTCTCTAGCTTAGACCTCTATGTGTTTGCGTTATGTTTCAAAGCATTGTTAGGTTCATTCAGTTTATTTTAGGTTGATCTTTTTAAAGTTTGCCTTTCAAGGTTCACCACGAGATGTATGATACAAATTCCTAAATGCAGTCTAAGATGATAAGCAAGCTTTACAATCTTTCAACTTATGAAAATCTTAACTACTGAGGGAAAAGAAAGACATCATCTTTTCACACAGATCATAGAGCACACACTAATGCACTTTTTCCTAAACCAACATGCAAGCTGTCAAAATGCACATGCACAATGTAGGTATTTCTTTTCTCTTTCTTAATGTTGATGTACTACAAAAAGAAAGCTGTTGTATAACTTTGAATTCAATTTCAAGTGAAAGCAAACAAGCTTTTGTCCAAAATCAAAAGACACCTTAAGATTTACTTGTTTCAACACTAGAAATACATAAATTCAAACCATATGACGAAAGCAAAAGCTCAATCAGCTATGAACAGCAAACAAACTAACTCTTAAGATCAGAACGACACTTATCACAGGTCTAGATCTAAGAGGCCACAGCAAGACTAGTTCACTTTCGTTATGGGAAACTGCAAATGATGTAAGAAATACACAAAGAACAAATACAGTTTCTTTATACAACCGAGGCGGAATAGTGGCAAAGAAAGGTGGTTTCAGATAGGTACATTGACTGATAACAGGCTGCAAAAACAGAGATGAAAACAGGGCAACAGAAAGCAGAGAACCCCAGTTGCACAAGGCCTAACTGGTTCAGCGCAGGTAGAACATTGTCAGTTTGACATTCAGCGCAGGTAGCCCCTTCGGGACCTGCGTTGAAATGCAGACTGCCTTCACAGTGCGTGCAATGAAGGAGAAACTCTTGTTTCTCTTGGTTCTGGGTCACAGATTGCTCAAAAATCAACAGTTTTTGGCCAAATAAAAGCTACCAATCAAGTACACACTAAAGGATGATTCAAAGGAGGATGAAAAGCTATCACTAAGAGCTATTCAGAGTCCTTGTGGATCAGCTCTTCAAATCATAAACATGCCCAGAAACTGAGCTAGAGTAGCTGCCCTCTACTTTGCATTTGAAAGATCCAAATGCAGTTCGATTCGGTACTCCCTGTGTTTAGGAAATGAATAGCAAAAACACAAACAACCAACAAGATACGATCCCCAGTGGAGTCGCCAATTTGTTGTTGGGAAAAGTATCCAATACGGAATGACCCTATCCCACTCTAAGGGTGATAGTTCCTTAGCAACAATCAAAGCAAAGCTATCTAAGATTACTTCTTTATGAGATGTAAAAGAGGGGAGAAAGAGATCCACTAACCGATGTCTTTCGCTAATGGTTGATCCAATCTTCTCTCCTTGCTGCTTGCCCCCAGCTCCTTGCTCTTTCACTGGCCCAGCTACACCAAGATCCTGCAAAATAGCAAGAGAGGGAAACTACAAGAAGCATACATTCATAATTGATTCAAGGATTAGAATAAATCAAATACACAAGTATAACAATACGTCATTGAGACACATGTATATAGAAGAACCTCAAATGCTTTATTAATGGAAGAAGTAAAGTTCAGGAAGTGATACAACCATAAGAGGCCCAATCCAGCATCACCTTCCCAGCAGAAAGAAATCTCCTCTTCACCTCCTTCAAAGCAAATCACCCAATAGTTCTAAACTCAAACCAACAGCAATTCTTTACATTCACAAGATTCCAGCCTCCCTAGACCTCATGAGAGAGATCTATATATAGGAGTTTTGGAGAAAGGATGAGTCAGCTTGAGGCTGGCATGAAGCTGACTAGTGTCCTCTCCCACTTCAGTTCTTAAGTCCACTTGGAGGTTCTTGCTTCCACTTGGAGATTTGGAACCTCTTACTCATCACCAGTCGAATTCCCTGATCCAAGTGTCATTTTGGAAGCTTCCTGGGCGTTGACACCTTGAGGAATGACTCTGCCACATGTCCAAACTCGCCCAGAGCAGGTAGCCTTCTTTGCAGTTGACATTCAACGCAGGTAGACAGTGGAGCAGTTGACATTCAGCGCAGATGCTCAGTGGAGCAGTTGACATGATCCATAATTGCCTTGTTTTTGAGTGTTTTCAGGTGGAGAACTTTTGTTGAGTGCTGTGGTTTGCTGGCCTTGTTCCTCTAGGGGTAGGAACAACATGTTTAGGGACTTTGGATCCCTTAGATTATGGACATTTCATGCTTCATGCTGTAAGGCACAAAAATGTCTATAACAGGCCTATGGCAAACCTTCCTTCCAGACTTGGTCCAAAATCTAAAAAACAGTGTTTTATTTCCTATACGCTACTTTTCCTTGTGATAAAAGCATGTACACACGGGTTAGCATATACCCAACCCACGTACATGTGTTAAAACACTTAAAAATAATAAATTTCCTTAATTTCAGGGGGAGTTCATAGGTTTTCCCTATTACTCACCTCTTATAGCCTGTGGCCCAATTGTTTCCCAACTGAAAAAACTAATTTGGAGAAGTATAAATAAACCTCCATGGGAAGGCCTTAGGGGAGAAGAAATGAGATATTGATATTATAGTTGATTGATTCGTGAGCGAATCTGGTAAAATCCCTGTGCCTCCTGCACTCCCCAAAGCTTTAGGAAACCCTTGTTTCTTCTTTTGAGATATCCTTCACCCTTCTTGAGATATCCTTCTGTATGATGATGGAGGAAGATTGCTGAGGCCAGGAAAGGAAAGATCCAGAGGATGGTTCCGCTTGGAGCTGGAGGAAGACTCAGGTTGTAGTTTTCCACCTTTCTTGTAGCTTACATCAATAAAGAAATGATGTTCTATTCCTGATATTAATTGTGTTTATGCATTGATCTATATTGTGATTTGTTTATAAATCTTATATTAATTTGTAATTATTCATTCATTTATATGATCCAAAGTATATATCATGAATATGATTTTAGTTTCTACTGTTGTATATGCTTTTCTTGAATACTTTAAATGTTTTAAAGGCATCAAGAGAAGTAGAGGGTTTACACCCTACGGGATCTACCCAAACGTAGGACCTCCGGGTAAGGACACTTCTTCTCAGTATAGTAGAATAAGCATTTCGATTGTTTGTCTGAGCATTTCTTGCTATTGTTTTCCATCCGATCTATTGGGCTTTTCAACCCAATACCCTAGGGTGTTCTCACTTGCAACATGAAAAAAATGTTAATTAATTTACAATAAGAAGAATAATTTTGAGTCGTTGCAATAAATTTTGTAGCAAAAGTTCTTGAGCTGGAAAATAATTTCGCAGTGCAAAAAATTTCACATGGTATCAAAGCGTGAGTGATCAACTAAGAATCTCAGAAGTGAAGAAGGGAATTTCATTGTTTAGAGGGAGAAACAAGCCAAAATTCTCAGAAACTACGTAGTACGCAGACAGACAGTACATTGTTGGGCTAAGGGTTCAATTTTCAATTGTAGGTTGGCAGAAAAATTGATTTTCCCAGAATAGTGATTCCAGTAGTCAAAGGTAGCAGCCACAACTCAGATTTTCGATGATCATATTCCTTGGTTGGATATAGAGAGTTTTGTATGAGCAGAATCAACATCCGGTGGAAGAGAAATTACACACACAGAGGGATATTTCTCTCAGAGGGTTTCTCGCCAAGAAATTTGATTTTCCCAATTGCTGGTGGTTGTAACAACTAGTAGAATTGTACATTCTAGGAGGGAGTGCCAGTAGCAGAGAAAGCAATGAGCAGAGGGAGAGGGAGTTTTTAGACCGCTTTCAGAGATGACTATAACTCGTCTTAGAGATTTGGATTGGTTGGAGGGAACCTCCAACTATGTCATCTGAAAGGTTAGGATGTCCTTCCTTATAGATTAATATGGCCTAAAAACCTATGTGGACGATGTTGTAGGAGTACCCTAGGATGTAGATCAGTTGAAGGAGTACATAAAGGAAATGGAGAAGGAGAAGCAGATGATTTTGGATGGAGTCTGAGATCATATAGTCTCACATATTTCTGGCAATAATACTTCCATGGAAATGTGGGTAGCTCTCTCCACACTATATTTGAGTTATTTTGAGAAGTAGAAGATGTTTCCCTAGGAGAAGCTAAGAACCATCAGGATGAAGGAGGTTGAAGGCATAGATCACTTTCTCACCGAGATTTAGGAGGTCCGAGATAATCTAGTAACCATTGGGGAGGTACCCCAACCCATAGAGCTTGTACGATTATAACTAAATAATATCTCAGAGGATTGGCAAGTGTTTTTCTAAATCATATTGGGTAAAGATACATTGCCTGGTTTAGATAGAATGTGGGTCGATCTACAATAGAAAGAGTTGAGGTGAGCTCTAGTAAAGAGAACCATCAGTGGTAGAAGTAGCAAGGTCATGAAGAGTGAGAATGTGGCCTTAACATCTAAGGGGTCCAACCAGGGATAGGGGGAACAAAAGAAGAAGAAGAAGGACATGTTAAAGTTCAAGTGCTTAAGGTATGGTGAGTTCAATCACTATAGCACGTATTGTGCTCTCAGGAAGAAAGACAAGTATGAGAAGTAGGACCAACGTGCAACATCTACGAAGATAGACAATATTTCCTCTAGGCTAGAGAAAGGGTTTTCTATGTTCACAGATATACCTCTAGGAGTGAGGTAGGATGATTTGGTGTTGTAGCCCTAGAGAGATACAGGTTTGGGAAGGTTCCACTGAGGATTCCACCTCATGGATCATCACTTGGATATGGGGGCCTATAGTATTTAGTAGCAGGATGGATCAGTGTCAGAGGTGCCGTTAGAATTCAATAATGATAGTTGCAGACTAGTAGTAGTCAGGTGCCAGGGAGTGTAGTGCAAAGTTAGAAACAGTGTAGAGTGGCACATTACAGAGTCAGTAGCAGTGCAGATTCTTTAGTGAAAATGTAGATGCTAGTAGAAGTAAGGACTCGTGAGACATATGCATCATATTGAACATAGTTGATTCACTATTTTGGATGCTTCTTAGTTTTAGTTGTTGGAGTTGCAACAACAACATATGAGAGGGATTTGAAATGCAGATGCGGGGTTGGAAGTAGTATGGAAGTTTCAACAGCAACACAAATGCAACATCAAAGTTGTCTAGTGGTTGGTGGGCTACAAAAGCCAGACATCAACAGCATGATAGGAGATGGTATAGAGGCAGAGTGTGCAACACTAGAACACAGTCTTCGCTAAGAGGGAGTGTAATTTTTTGTAGCATCGGATGTGTTCTAGTCACAAAACTTCGTGGAGTGGCTAGAATACATGAGATATACTTAACCTAGAAATTGTTTATGGAAATTCCACCTAGAGATGACTTAATTAGACTATTCACATATTTTTTTAATGTTTACTAAGTCTAAACATAGGAAAATTGGTTAATTAATCATATTTAATCAAATCAAGGTGAGAATTCTCTAGAAATTCACATGGATTGACTCCAATATGATATTGGTCCTTGATTAAGTTTAAATATTGGTTGTTGTTTCTATAACAGAGGATTATAAGAAGAAGTGAATGGGAACTTGGAGAATACACTTGTGTAGTTTGATTTTCTCAGTAGATCGATTTCCAGAGAGCAACAATAGTTTTTGAAGAGCTAGAAATCCAAGCAGATATAGTGAGGGATCGAGAGAGTGATCTGGAGGAAGTTTCCTAGATCCAGAGAGGTAGAAGAAAGTGAAAAAAGTGATCCACGCAAAAGCAATGCAAGAACCATGCAGTAGCTGAAGAAAAGTAGATTGATTTAGTTGGGGAGGAAGTAGATTCAGCTTCTAGAGGTTAGGAAATTATTCCTCCAGGCCAACGAGTCACTTCCAGCGGTAGAGGAAGGTAAGATAACATGCTTGGAGGCTGATCTAAGCCACATGTGTGAGAGGCAATGCAAGGAATGCACAAAGGGCCTACGTTGAGGTTTAGATGGCTAGTTTTTTAGGAGGAGCCAATGTCGGCATTGCTTGTGAAGTGAGAGAATTTCTTATCTCTAATTATGTTTTTTCAAATACTTTCTATTTTGATTGCCAATTGGGCATCCATACAGTGTACTCAGATTTCACTGTTGCATAATAATAAAACCCTTAACTATCACACTGGTTTTCCCAAGTTGGGGTTTTCTGGGGAAATTTGTCCAAAACTAACTGTGTAAGTTTTATGTGTGTTTTTGTTAGATTTTCTTAGCTTCCAAACACTATTTTCTTCCACGGTTTTATTTGTGAAGTTTTCAGTAGTGAATTATTCGTTGTTTGTATGGGCAAACAAATTGTTAATTAATTTACAATGAGAATAATAATTTCCAGTCACTGCAATAAATTTTTGTAGCGAAATTTTCTGAGCTGTAAAATAATTTTGTAGCGCCAAACTTTTCACATCCAAAACGTCAAAATATGAAAGAGTGATTCTCAAGATAAAATTTAAAAGTAAATGAAAAATGATGTGACATCTAGACGTACAATAAAAGTTAAACAACATTATATGATGGTGAATTCATGAACTAGAAAGTTCTTTAGAGCTTTCTATGCCAATATTTCAGTTTTTATCAAACAACATCAATCACATATTTTTTTTCAATATGGATTGAGATAAAGGAAAATGAAGAATGATGTGAAGGGAAGTGGAGGCCGATATTAAATAAAATTCAAGTTCCATTGTCAAATCCACCATACTATCACTATAAATGAATTCTTATTAAAGACCCACTATTCATCCTACTTATTCACCATAGTTTTCCTATGCATTTCCTTTTTCCTAGCTCTAAAATACATACTAAAGATAATGAATTTTCCTTTGTTTATGTGGTGAATTTTAAATGCATAATATATTATCTATTATGACATCATACCTTCAGTCTACCTTCCTTTGCAAACCTACCATAGATTCATATGCCATCCATCTCCCTTATAAAGATGTGTTACCATGGTATCCTATCATTTTCCTCAAATAAAATTTGTTGGTTAAAAACTATCTTGGGTACCATTAGAACTAGGACTACTTGAAAACTAGTTTGTTGGTAGGTATTCCTTAGGAATAAATAATTTTTATCGTGAAAAAAACGATTGGTGTAATATGAGACAACTCTTGTTTGAAAACTAGCTTGCTAACAAGAAATATTTGCAAAAAATGAAAGAGAAATCAAAATTCCTTCCAAGTTCCATTGTTTTTTACATTACAATATTTTCGAGATTTGTTGCTCCATTAGAATATTGATGTTATAGATCTCATTCTACCACTCACTATGTTACAAGTGCCAAGTTTCCAAACCTTAGTTTACATCAAATCCAAAGTACGACATGATCTAGGTTCTACGTTGTTCTTTCTCATTCAGCTCAGTTCAACTCAACATTAAGGGTGAGCTCATCTCTCCTACCTCTCAAGATATCATCTCATGGACATATAAGTTAAGTGTAGATATATTTATTTTTCAATATTTAATCAAGGATTCATTAAATTCTATAAGAAGTATACTTGGAAAATTCCTTATGCCTCTTATGATTCCTTTTCATGCTCTCATATTCCTTTTCCTATTTTTCTTTTTCCAAGGTTGGAAAAAGCCTTCAATTGGGGTGGGGGGGGTGGGAAATTCATACCTTTGAAACCTTTTTAATATCACCTCATTGGCCCTTTGGAATTATTTCTTTGTAAAAAATATTGTTATGTATGTCTTTTCCCACACATAATTGTTGATTTTATAGGAAACCCAAAATCATGTAACCCTTATTAGCTTGTATACTAACACAACTCTAAATCAAAATCCATTGGTTGGATGATTTAGATATGATGGGGATTCTCCATTACATATAAAGTGGCAGGAAGATCACGCATTGATGTCAGAATATGGTCAATGTACAAATCTATTTTAAAATTGTTAACTATTTCCTATTACAAGAAAATCCAAATCTTGTAATCATCATTGGTTTGCATACTTAAGCAACTCCAAATTGAGATATGTCATTTGGAGATCATTATAGATGACAAAGACATGCTTTGGAACCTTAGAAATGTCAAAAGTACCAAACATGGTGTTCATGGGGTAGAAAGGCAAATGAAAATTCAACGCATCCGTAATAGTGCATTTTGAAGATAGATAATGGTGAATATGTGATTTATTTTTAGATTTTATGAATGATCAACGAATTTGTGCATTAATTAAAGAAGAGATCCAATCTACTAATCTACATTTGCACTGAATTTTGGATAGTCCTATAGTAAAAGAATGATCATATTTGTATGTGGACACCTAATCCTCTAGGATTGGGTGAAATTATGTAAATATGTAAATAGTAAGCCTAGAACAGGAAAATATCCTGGAATGTGAATCCCAAGGGTCAGAATTCTATTGTATATATAGATGTTTATATTAATGGAAGTAATCAATTGAGGAGTTAACATCTTGGCCTAACATGGTATCAGAGCTCAAGAAATTATTCCCAACTCATTAATCCCCTCTTTCATATGCTCATATCTTCCCTCTGCTCAATATTAGGTCTATTGATTCTTCTCCATCCCGTTAGTTCAACAAACATTTTAGTAAAATATTTGTTTTCCTCATGTTGTCCCTACGACATGGAAATATTCTAATTTCCCCCCTACATTACCTAACTTCCCAACTTACATAGGTTTCCCAAGATTTATCCAATTTAATTACAATAGTCTTACATTTCTTTGGTTTCAAATGGTAACAATCAACCCTCCATCCTAACAAGGAATGCGTTATAATAATGTATTCATAGGCATTAATCTATGTCGTAGTATTCTTCTCATTCAATTGTTGATTGCGAGTTTATCTCAATCAACATTATTGGGTTTTCATTGAAATCTATGTTGAGTTTTTGAGGTTCATAGAGGATAATATAGAGGATTCCTTCAGTATAGACTAGAGTGACGTCAAATTTACAGATATTATGATGTGAAGAGAGTTTGTTAGTCATTTTGGTGGTCTATTTCTGTTGAAGAATGGCAACACGAAATTCCAGTTTAATTTGTCCTTGAATTAAACTGAGAATTAAAATCAAATTCTATTCTCATAGCAACTTGTAAATAGTTAACTAAGTTTAATTAACTTAATTAGCTTAGGAATTTTGAGTTAGAAGTCTTTTTGTAGTCATGTATATGTTCTCCCTAAGTTTTAGGGGTCGAGTATGATTTTAAATTGAGTTGGAAATTAGATCACTCAGTTTACTGAGTTAAGTTCAGTTAAATTAGCTCCAAACTATTTGAGGAACTAATAGAGGGCTAATAGTTAGTTTGTGCACTCGTGCACCCACAAGTGTTATTCCAGTTAACTAAACATTCCCTCATTAGAAACTCATGCATGTCGATTCTGAGAAAGACCCAGTTGAGACTAGTCTGCAAGGACAATGTACTATCAGTTTTATTATTTACTGGAGTGTAAATATCATGCATGCATCAAGGATTGATCCTATTTTTGGATTGCACAATTTTGGAAGCATGAAATCCATTTAAATATGGGTTATTCATCCTAGGAATTATGCAATATATTAGGGGCTTGGAGATCTGCTGAATAGGCTAAGGATTTGGCTTGAGCTAGCTCGTGAGCTAAGAGAGTTGAGCATACTTGTGTGAAATTGTTATAGTGAGAACAAGGTTTGTATCTTCACTCATATTTATGATATATGCAATAGATATAGTGGGGTTTTGAGAAGTGGCTTTCCCCAAATACATCTTGTGTTATGTTCCATTGATTTATCATCTTCTTATTAATATTTTTTTCATCTATCTATTTGCCTCAGCTAGTTGAAAGTAGAAGTAGATTCTTGTCCTATGATTTAGTACACTGCATGAGCTTGTGAATCTACAAGATTTTATACATGGTATTGGAGCTGAAGAAAATATAGTAGAGGAGATTTCAAAGTTTTGAGTTTTGCATTAAAGGTGAAATTCGAATTTGCAATGCATATGGCGTTTTACAATTTGGAGATTGAGTATGCCTTGGAAGGAAGATTGAAATTTATAGCATGGAGGGACAAAATGGATGTTGTGCTAGAGGATAATGGCTTGAAGTAATTTTTTGATCAAGAAATTCCTAAGCGAGCAGTACTGATGCACATAATTTGGCAGAATGGAAGAAGTGTGTGGTAAAGGCGAGGCAGATAATCCTTGAGGGAGTTCGAGACCACATTGTCTTGAGTCTCCATGGCAAGTAAACTCCATATGTTATGTGTAAAACATTGATAGACTTGTATCAGAATAGTAGTGACCAAAGGAAATCGGCACTGAAGGAAAAACTTCAAAAGATCAAAATAGAGAAGGGTGAGACGATTCCAAAATACTTGACCAAGTTCACTCAATGTTGCGATGAACTTGGAAGTGTTGGAATCACGGTTGCCGAGGATGATATGGTGGGTCTTTCTCTTCTAGGACTCCCAAAGAGTTGGCATAGTTATCAGGACTTTATTAATAGATGGGAGAAGATGTCAGATTGGGAATGGCTATGGTCAGATTTGATGGAGGAGGTGATTAGGAGGAACACCAGGGATGGCTCTTCATCAAAGATTGATGATGAAGAGAATGATGCCTTAGCAATTAAGGCAAAGAAGGGGAAAGGGAAAGATTCCCATTCCAAATGGGATTCTTATCATGGAGTTAAGAATAAAGACGTGAGAAAATTTAAGTTCTTTCATTGTCATGAGCTAGGCCATTTTGCTACAAATTTTCCACTCAAGAAGTCCAAGAAGAAGTTCTCATGAGGAGTGGCAGGTAAGGCTTTGGCCTCTCAATTCGAATTTCAATTTTCCCTCATTTCATGCATGGTGTCATCAATGATGGGAAGTGTATGGTACTTAGACAGTGGAGCTTCATTCCAAATGACTAGTGAAAAATATTTAGTGAGTGACCTCGAGGAGAAATATCTCTAGATGCATATCGAGATGGGTGACAACGGGAAGTATAGTGTTACTGTATTGGGCATGATTACTTTTCAGAGGGAGCATGGGCCTCCACTCACCTTGAAGAATGTTTTTTATGTAGCTAGGCTGAAGAAGAACTTGGTATTCATTTCCATGCTCAAGGAGATAGGGTATGATGTGATCTTCTTGAATGGAAAAGCGTTTCTTCGACACATAGCCACAGGTCAAGTAAAGAAGATAGGGATTCAGGTGAAGAATCTCTATAAGCTAGAGGTAGAGGAGTCTGTTGATTTAAACTTAAAAGTAGAAAGGGTGTAGAGTTGAGACGATGGTGAGTTATGCCACAAGTGATTGGGCCACTTGCATCATGGGGCTTTGAAGGTATTTTAGCATATCTCTACCGGTCTTCCCAAAGGTACGCTTGAGCAAGATGACACATGAAAGGGGCATACTTTGGGAAAATAAACCAAGTCTTCCTTTCATGATAGAGGCAGTCGAGCAGAGTCTATTCTTGAGTGAGTCCATTCAGATGCATGTGGACCATTTTCGATAACATCCACGACCAAACACATGTATTATGTTATATTATTGATGACTATTCTCATAGATGTTGGATATTTTTCATGCAGAAATAGGATCAAACTTTCACAAAGTTTTGTGAGTTTAAAGCATTGGTGGATAAAGAGTCGGGAAAGAAGGTTAAATCTCTACGGAGTGATAATGGTGGTGAGTATGTCTCAAATGAGTTTAAGAACTTCTGTGCAGTGGGAGGGATTAAACAAGAGTTAATGACACCCCATAATTCTCAACAGAATGGGGTGGCTGAGAGGAGGAAAGCATAGTAGGGGAAGCAAGGGCGATGTTGCATGATCCGTGCCTACCACTACACTTGTGGGCTAAGGCATGCAACATAAAAATTTATGTTCAGAACCATAGCCCACATCGGATACTTGAGATGAAGACATCAGAGTAGCATTATTCTAGTAAGAGGCCAAATGTTGGTCAGTTCAGGATTTTTGGGCCATCGATATATTTCCATGTGACCAAAGATGCACGGAAGAATTTTGAGCCAAAAACAAAGTTGGGGATATTTTTGGGGTACACTAATACACCTCACAATTATCGGGAGTACTTTCAACTAGCAGGATGACAATGGTTCGTAGGGATGTCAGATTCGATGAGGAGAAGGCCATGCAAGTTTCCCTTGAGAGGGAGATTGAGCTACATGTAGATGAGGAGATTTTAGATCCTAAGGTTGAGGAGCATCATATTGATGTGGAGAAGTGACATGCAGAGGATCTAAGAGTGGAGGTATCCACTCAGGAACAGTCTTCCAGAGAGGGAAGAAAGTGCACCAGAGAGGCTGACAGATTGTTGGATGATGCACAAAAGAATGTAGGAGCACCCACTTCTCAACGTAGGTAGAGGAGGTCACTTGAAGGGATCACTGGATGCATGGCTCTTATGGGTGAATGTGCTGTGATAGAAACATATTCCTTTAAGGAAGTATTGCAACAGCTAGTTTGGGTTGATGCCATGGTGGAGGAGTATGACTCCATTCTTAATAACTATGTTTGGGATGTGATCCTGAGACTAGAAGACAAGTCAGTGGTGAGATCCCGTTGGCTTTATAAGGTAAAGAAAGCTGCTGATGGTAGTGTGGAGAAGCATAAGGTTAGATTTTTGGTCCATGGCTTTTCACAGGTAGAGGGTATTGGCTATGATGAAACCTTTTCTCCTGTTGCAAGGTACTCGTCAATCGGATCTATATTGGAACTATCAGCACAGATGGGTTGGAAGATACATTAGATGGATGTAAAGAGAACCTTCCTTAATGGAATGATTGAGGAAGAGGTGTACATAGATCAGCCTGAAGGTTTTGAGACCTTTGATTGTGAGTCGCATGTGTGCCGACTCAAGAGAGCATTGTATGGGTTGAAGCAAGCACCCCATGCTTGGTACACCAAGATAGATAGCTACTTCACCAGTTTGAGCTTCACGGAGAGTTAAGAGGATGAAAACCTATACAACTTAGTGGTGGAAGGTAAACTGTTGATCATTTTACTTTATGTTGATGATATCATACTGACAAGTGATGATCAGCTAATCAAATCTTGAAAGGAGGACCTTGCAAGAGAGTTTGAGATGAAGGACATGGGGCTCATGCATTACTTTCTTTGCATGGAGGTATCATAGGGTGATGGGGTGTTGTTTGTGTCTCAGGGCAAGTATTCCAACAAGATACTCAAGAGATTCTACATGGAGAGCAGTGAACCCATGGAGACTCCTCTAGCAGGTAACTGGAGGAAGGAGGATGCTACTTTGAGAGAGGTAGTGGAAGCTATTGTTTACAAACAACTTGTGGGTACACTCATGTACTTGGTGAACACATGACTAGATATGTGTTATGCAGTTAACCAACTTAGTCAATCGATGGTTAGGCATACCAAGTTGTAATGGAAGGCGGAAAAGAACGTATTGAGATACCTTAAGGACACTTCTTAGTATGGATTATGGTACAGACGGACAGAGGGAGTGAAGCTTCAAGGATTCATCGATGTATATTGGGTTGGGATTCCATTCAACTGCAAGAGAAAATCAGGAGGGATCTTCAATATTGGGTCAACAATAATTTCTTGGTACATTAGGAAACATAGATCGGTTGCACTTAGTTCGACAGAGGCAGAGTACATGGCTGTGAGTTAGGTAGCATGTGAGGCCATATGGATGAGGAAGATCCTGGTTGGTTTATTTGGTCAGTAGATGGATCCAACTGTGATTTACAAATATAATCTAAGTTGTATCAAATTCTCTAAAAATCTATTTTTCATGATCGATCCATGCATATTGATATATGATATCATCATCTCAGAGATTGTGTATTGAGGTGGATTATGTTGTTATAGTACATTCCCATGGAGGAGAAAGATGTTGACCTTTTGACAAAGGCATTGTTAAGATGTAAATTTGTGTTTCATAGAGACAGGATCGGGGTAACTAATAATCCCTTTCTTGTTGAGAGGGAGTGTTGAGAAATGGCAATAAGAAATTCTAGTTTAATTTGTCCTTGAATTAAACTCAGAATTAAAATCGAATCCTATTATCTTTTTTTCTCGTGGAAAAAGTCATAATTTCCTTTATTAAATAATAAAATCACATTTTGTAGATGTTGAGCATATGCATATGGTAAGGCCTAGGCTTGTCAAAAAATAAGGTGGTTTTGTAGTACTCCACACAGGGAGCAAACTGTTCAAAAATAAAAAATAAGCTTATAATCTCTTCACAGGGAGACAAGTTCTGTGATAGTCAAGTGAAAGTATATATAAATATTTACATATGGTGAAAAAGAAATATGTTCATGTTGCGCCTGCACATAAGCTCCTGGATCTATGAACAACCTATGATAGTGTTGGTATATAACACCGTCCCTTTCCCCCTGTATCATCATCCTTGAGCGCTGCTTCCTTGGATAGGTGGTCGATAGCTGAGTTGTGCTCCCTATAAATGTGTTGACAAATAAAAGAGTCAAGATTTGTGATGAGTCTGAGAGCATCATCCAAAATATGCCTTAATGTGTAAGCATTGTAATGTGATTTTTTGTTTAACTGATTGCATACTATTTTTGAATCTCAAATAGTTGTAGGTTCGAACATTGTTTGTTCAAGGCGAAATGGATGAGGTATTTGGCAGCTAAAAGCTCAGCATAGTTATTGGTCCCTCTACTGAGTCCCATTTGAATTTTGAAGGAGTGTGTTTCAGTTAAGTGTAATATGGCTCCCCCTCCACATCCTATCTCCTATGCCAATCCATCGAAGTAAGCCCATGGTAGGGAGGTAATGATGTTTTCCAGAATTATGACCTTGTAAGACAGATGTGTGTATTCGTCAGGGACAGAATGGTAGTCGGCTAATATTCTAGTCAGAATAGAGGGCCAATATGGTTCCTTCTGCTGAAATATTATTCAGTTCCTGGCTATCCATATGGCCCAATAGATGAGTAGAGGAATATTTCTCTCCTTTCCAATGGCTTCCATCCACCAGTAAGTCTAGGCGTCTCCTATATTATTTCTGAGGCAACGACAAGTTAAGGGGAGCGAAGTAAGAAGGTTGTTCCAAAGCTCTTGAGTGATGGGGCATTTCAGAAAGAGGTGGTTCGAGTCTTCGTTGCAATTCTTACAGAGGTAGCACCAAAAATGGCCCGTGTAAGAATGTTTCATGAAGTTTGCACCAGTCAGAATCTTGTTGTGTTGTATCGACCACATGAGAAGTCTCGTTTTAGGGGCCGTCTGTTATGCTCCTATACCAATAGGTGTCATATTTCATGATTGACTTGATAAGCTACGAATATGTTCATACCTTTCCTTGTTGCAAAGGTTTTCCATATAGTCAACAAACAATTTTTTTTTTTTAAATGTAAAGAGGGTATACCATAAAAGAAAAATCAAAGGGTGAAAAGAAATAAAATGGTCAAAAAAGTGAAGAAAAATGAACCCCACCAAAAGAAAGACCAAGGAAAGTGTGCAAGTCTAAATGCCACTACTTTTTACTCTTATGTAATAAACAATTGTGTGCAGCTTGTTAAATTATGCCACAATTGATGAATAGTCAAAAAATTTAAGCTTGGCTAGTTCATATTTGAATTTCATGTTTTAGAAGTAGAGAATAAAATCTGATCAAATTGTTTAATCTTGGCAGATAAGTAGATAGGTAGAGTGAATAAAAGGAGCTCAACAATTTAATTTGAGCCCTTGGATGTAATAAGGTTAGATTTAGATAGATTTGTATATATAAAAGAAAAAGTGTGATAAGGGTTTGCCAGTCCAAGTGCACCCTAATAAAGAAGAAAAAATGTTAGGCTAAAGTAGGTAGGGTAGGTAGATGGTGTTGCAGAATTACTTGTGATGAATAATGTCTCTAAATGTGTTAATTTTCACTGTTATCACAAGTGCAAGGCAAACATTACAAATGATGCAGTTTAAGCAAAACAAGGTCAAATAATTAACTTCCCTTCACATTTTTCCCTAAAAATTTCACTAATTCCCCCTAAAGTATTAAGGTCTTTGAAAATCAAAGGGGCTCAGAGCATCTCTCTGAATTCTGGAGGGAGCGGACCCTCGGCTTAATGATTTAAAAGCCTAAGTACTTAGGCTCATCCATAAGATATTCATTTTATTTCATAAATTCATTTCCTAAGTAAAAATCCTATTTTTACTTAGGAAAATACATAATATCACCTAAAAAACCACTTTTTTCCACTCTAAGCCTAAGTTTAAATGTATACCCAAAATATTTTAACTTAGCGTTTTCATCTCATTTATCATATTAATCTCTAACTTATATTATATAGCTCCCAAAGAAATTCACCCTGTCCCGTATTATTAAAAATATATAAAAAATCCCAAAATCGTATATATCCCGACCCAGTTAAATATAACCATAAATAGTGTTAAAGTCAGGTTAATGGATTAATCATTGATTCATTAAGAAATTAACCCTCTCGCTACACAAAAAGGGATTAACTAACCCTCTGGGTTACCCATCCATTCGCAATCAACCCAATACAATTGATTAATTGTTAAATTTATTGGGCCCACATACATAAAGCCCCGCCGTACTCCGCTCCCCGCCCACCACATGATCACTCCCCCATCATCTAATGGTCATTGGTGATATTGCACCCCCCTGGTGACCGCGCTTTAATGCGTGATCAACAAGCGGTTTTCCTCCCGTACCTCCGCCATGCGTCATGCATTCGATGTGATCGCTCACCCTCCGCCCAAAACCACTTAACTCGAAAAGCGATGCGATCCAGTACCGCTTACCGCTCTCTATAAAGCGACAAAACATCATTTCCCCGCTTATGTCATACGTCTGATAAATAAAACCTGCCAACCTTGACTTTGTTAAATAAAACGAACAAATGTCATTTTCACTCTTATACGCTGCAAATGTGTTCCCATGCAAAACATCGTTCAAGTCAACTGTTTGAGCTTACAGACCGCCACCTGATCAAAAAATCTTACAGAAACTCAGCCTGGAACTTGTCATTCAACCCGTCATTGCACTGACCATTTCCTTGATATAGGTATTTATCCAATTTTCACTGAAACCCTGTAATTTTGGTTGTCTACTGAAAATTCTACAAGAAAGGGCTGAATTCAATTCTAGTCCAGTCTGTGTTTACTATATACGTCCCCAAACCTGTTGTTTTCACTATTTTTCACAGAAAACCCAAGTTCCATTCTTGAATCCACAAGAACCAGTGATGGAGACCCCTATCGCTGTAAATGTCACACCCATTAATGCCCCTCACAAAGATTTATATTATTTCCCCCTGGCTGATAAATATTTTCAAATAAAAGACTTATCTGGTCGCGAAAACCACCTCAAGATATTTTGCCAAGCCAGAGACAACTATCTTAATGGATCTAACATCTTAGGACTGTGGGATTTCAACCTTCCCATGTACTTCCTCCCCTCAGTCCATGTTTTCCCAAATATCATTCATCACTGCTGTGCAAATTATGACCCTAATCAAAGAGCAGTCCTGTCCCCAAGTCAAGAAGTCATTTTCCCATAACTGCTCAGTCCATCAATGAAATGCTGCAATTCCATTCTAGTCATTCTCTCACTCCCCTCTCTATGGGATACTTACTTGAAAGAGCACCCCAATTGTCTCAAGCAGAAGTTACTCGCATCTATTAGATGTTCATGGACCCTAAACATCAGCCTAAAGGCCCACCTCCTTATCTACAGGTTATCTTCACATATGTAGGAAGGATTATTATTGATATGATAGCCTCAATCATGGGATTCAACTCTGGAGAGTATGTTGATGAAATAACCTTGGTATTATTGTCTATTTTTACTCCTGGACAGCCCCCTGCTATTAAATATGATTATGCCTCTTATATTGTCAAAAAAATTCATGACCAATTCATAAGACTGGACAATGAAGGAGTCTTCAAATACACTACTTTCATCTATCATCTTCTGTTGTATTATCAGTCAGACAGCTTCCCTTTCCCTGTCAAGAAACTTGATACTAGAGGCAATCCAAGGACTGTCATTTTCTGGAGCCCCATTTTCCATAGATCCCTTGAGACCCCTTACACCTATAATGAGTTCATTGACCTATTTGTCCATCCAGCAACCACTTTATTGACAGGAGTTTCTCCTCCTAGGATAGATGGCGATATGAAAAAAATGCTCCAGCTCTCCAAGCAGTAAAGGATAGGAGACTGGTACCTATATAATAATCACACAAAAATCAGAATTAATGGATGTGAACTCTCCCCTTTTAAGCTGCCAGAATATGTTCCAAAGAGACTCTTTGCATTGGAATATTTCAGACAAATGATAAATGCAGACCTAGTCCATTTTTGTAATGCCAAGAAGAAAGCTCAGCTTAGAATCAAGAACCAGCTAGGCCCTTTTGTCTACAATGCTAGGGAAGCATGGAAAAAAGCAGAAAAAATTCTAGAAGAGCAACTTAAGTTACAAAAGAGTTTTGAGTGGAAACCATATGATCCTAATAGTTTTATATGTGATAGGAGAATGAAGAACAGGTTGTCCCCTTATATTCACCATAGAATTCCATAAATTGAAAAATATGCAAATATGGATGAATGGAGGGAAGGTACCCTAGTAGAGCATGATAGTGAATAGGTCAATTTTGAGAAAGTTATGAGAGATCTTGAGGAAACACTTGACTTGGATTCCTTTGGGCAGGTATCATTTAAGTTATCTAAAAGGTCAGGAGTTGGTGCCTCCAGTGCTGGAACCTCTCAGTGACTTTCACAGGAAACAAGTATACCAACTACAGGGTCATCAAAGGGCAAAGAATTAGAGACTAGCTTTCAACACACTGAATAACCTACAATGTCCAAGCAACCTGAAACTTCCAGAGAACGGGCTCAAATATAGACTCCCCCCACTCAGGTCAATATAGGAGAGCCTCCAATTCTGCAAACTCTTGTAAATGAGGAAAGAAACAAAAAGAGAGACTGGGAAAAAACTACCCCTGCCAGTGAACCATCAGGGCAGCCTGGAACAAAGAGACAAAGATTAAATCCCCTTTCAGAGGAGGAATTTGGAGAAGAAAATACAGATAGTCAGAGGGAAGAAAGAGTGGAAATCCAACAAACTTTCCCAATAGGAGGAACATCCACTAGCTCTCAGAGGCAGAAGCTAGAGAGGTAGAAAAGCGTAGAGATATCTTCTTCCAAGCCACCAGGGACTGATGCCTTAGACATCAAGAAAACATTCACACAAATAAAAGTCAGGAATGATCCATTGAGGATGTAGGTTTATAACAGATATTTGAAAATGGCTCCTACAAATCAATAGAGATTGATTGTTGGGTCCCTATAATACTAGTGATTACCCCATTACTATTGTAGTTATACCCCTTATTTATATTTTTGTGCCCCTATTACCCCCATATTGTTATTTCTGTGCCCCATAGAATCCCTCTATTGTTATTTTTGTGGCTTTATATTATTATTGTTAGGTCGGCTGGATTATATTGTGACTCCTTAGACTCCTATATATAGAAAGGAGGTTTTGTCATTTGTATCATCTAAGAATTGTTCATTTATGTAATGTAAAGGAGGTTTCCCCCTCGAAGAGGCTGAATTCTAAGGCGTTGATCTATCTTTTCTATCTTTTCTTGAGCTGGTTTCATAACATTTGGTATCAGAGCTTTGGATTCTATGGTTTCGTTGCTCCAAACAGGTCATCGTGGCATTTTCGCTATAACTTTTTTCTGTGACGTTTCAGAAGTCGCAAAAAAAACCCATTTGAGAAGAATTGGCGCTAAAACTTGGGTCCGAATTTCAGAGCTTTTCGCGCGATATTTTCGGAGATATGATCGGAGGAAGTTGGCCTTTTTGCAGACTCCTGAATTACATTCAAAACATGTGACCTGGGGAAAATCGTCATAACTCTCTCTCTGAGGATCGGATTGAAATTTCGTAAAAAGGTACAGAAAGAGGACGGACTGTAGTTTCTTGTATGTGTGTTTCAGAGTCAAAGGTTGAAACAGTGACTCGTGGCACGTCGTACAAGTTCGCTCTACTGAACCAGTCTAAAAGCAAGTCACTGTGGGAGATTTCACATAACTCTTACTTGGAAAATCCAATTTGGCTCAGACTTCTGGCATTGGAAAGAGAACGCAGAAGGCTACTACAGGTAGCAATTTTAGAACTGGATGATCCAAAATTACAGAGATACATCAGATTCAATATCAGGCTTCTATAAAGTGAAAAAATGTGTGTAGTTTTTTTTTTAATTTTTTATCTAAGCTTGGTTTAACGGAATTCAAAGGGCATAGTAAAGCATTATTATCGGTAACTGATGCCCCGAGGAAAGAAAATGCAAACACCTAGTAAGGAACCTGAAAGCTCTAGCATGACTCATGAAGAAGAGGAAGAAATGCTACATGATATATCAAAATTACAAGAACAAGTGCAACAAATGTCACGCTCACAAAAGCTAACAGAAGCTAAGATAAGTGGCGTGGAATCTAAGATAAATGGCATGGAATCTAAGATAAAGGGAATGGAAGCTAAGATGGAGGATTCGATGGTAAATTTGAAGATAGATTTGAAGACAGACATGGAAGAATTGAAGAACTTGCTACAAGAAAGGGTCACTAATGGTGAAAAGGTAGTAAAGGAAACTCATGATGAGAACAAAAGAAATGTTAATCATGATTCCATAGACTCTAATGTTGGATCGAAGACTCACCATGTTCCAAAAATCGATATGAGGAAGTTTGATGGCAAGGATCCCGCCACATGGATATTACAGATGGAGCAATTCTTCGATCTCAATAATGTGCAAAACACACAAAAGGTACGTATGGCAACATTATATTTGGAACCAAATCAGTTTGTATGGTATCAATGGCTTTGTTCTCGTAAACAATTTATCACTTGGGCAATTTTTACGGAAGAATTGATAGCACATTATGAGGATACAAAAAGCAACACTTTTTTTAGCCAATTGATAAGTCTCAAACAAAAGGGTTCAATAATGGAGCACATTGAGGAGTTCCAAAAATTGAACATAAGGGTAAAAGATATTCCAGAGGAGCATAGGATTGATGTGTTCATAGGGTCTTTAAAGGATAATATCCAACATGATGTGTGCCTTTGGGAACCTGATTCATTAGAGAAGGCATTCAGGTTAGCAAGAAAAATGGAAAGCAAAATTATGGCAACTAGGAAGCATACCATTCACAACTATAAAGATGGAAGTGTTGTTGCCCATAGTCTTCCACAACCTACAAGGTTGACACCACAAAAATTGGAAGAAAAAAGAGCAAAAGGGCTTTGTTACAATTGTGATAGCAAATACACAAAAGGTCATAAGTGTGCTGAGAAGAAATTATTCTACATAGATTGTGAAGAGGAAGAAGAAAAGGAGCAAGAAAGGTCAAAAGAAGAGGATATATTCCAGGAACAAAGCCTAGATGAAGAACAAATAAATCCGACCATATCTTGTAATGCATTGGCGGGAATTACCACTCCTCAAACCATCAAGATAGAAGGACAAATCAAGAAGAAAAAGGTAATAGTGTTGATTGATTCAGGAAGCACCCACAATTTTATTCATTGTAGGGTAGCAAAAGAATTGAATTGCTTCCTATATCCAGCACCAGAGTGTCAAGTGATGATTGCAAATGGAGGAACAATAAATTGCTCTGGAAAGTGCCATAATATCAAGCTATCCATGGGAGAATATGTATTGACTAGCCCAATGCTTTCCATTCCAATGGGAGGTGCGGATGTTGTACTAGGAGTCCAATGGCTACAATCCTTGGGTACAATAGCTTTTAATTTTCAAGAACTTTTCATCAAATTTTCTTCGGAAGGAAAGGAAGTTGAATTAAGGGGTATTGCAGGGAAACCAGGAAAGATAATCAGCTCTAATGGTATGACAAAGCTTCTAAAAAAGGAGCAAAGAGGTGTAATTGCACAATTATGTTCGCTAGATGTTTCCACATTGGAATCATCTATTTCTCCAGATCTCCAAAAAGTCTTGGACAATCATTCCAAGGTATTTGAGACTCCCAAGGGTCTCCCACCTATGCGTGATCATGATCATGCTATTCATCTGATTCCAGGAAGTGTTCCTCCAAACATCAGGCCGTACAGATATCCCTATGTCCAAAAAAGTGAAATTGAACGTATGGTTGCAGAAATGCTAGAGGCTGGTATAATTCAACCGAGTCAAAGTTCTTTCTCAGCTCCAGTAGTATTGGTGCACAAGAAGGATGGATCATGGCGCATGTGTCCAGATTATAGGGAGCTCAACAAGCTCACTATTAAAGATAAGTTCCCCATTCCTGTTATTGATGAATTACTGGATGAATTGCATGGATCAATTTACTTCACCAAGTTGGATCTTCGTTCGGGATATCATCAAATCAGAATGAAGATTGAAGACATTCCAAAAACGGCATTTAGAACTCATGAGGGTCATTATGAATTTTTGGTCATGCCTTTTGGCCTTACCAATGCACCTTCAACATTTCAAGGTTTGATGAATTCAATTTTCAAACCATTCCTTAGAAAATTTGTGTTAGTATTTTTTGATGATATACTAATCTACAACAAGTCTTGGAAGGATCATGTTGAACATGTTGACAGGGTGCTACAACTATTGGAGGAGAAACAATTATATGCAAAAAGATCCAAATGTTTCTTTGGAGTCCAGGAGGTGGAATATTTGGGTCATATTGTATCTCATGAAGGAGTTAAGGTAGACCCTAGCAAAATTAAAGCCATTAAGGAATGGAAAATCCCCACATCCATAAAGCATCTGCGAGGATTTCTTGGGTTGACAGGGTATTATCGCAAGTTTGTTAAGAATTATGGGAGAATAGCAGCACCTCTAACAACATTATTGAAGAAAGATTCATTTTCATGGACTTCGGAAGCAACAAAGGCCTTTGAACATCTTAAAGAGGCAATGTGCCAAGCACCGGTCTTAGCTACACCGGACTTCACAAAAACCTTTATTGTGGAATGTGATGCTTCAGGAAATGGAATTGGTGTTGTTCTAATGCAAGATGAAAGACCCATTGCTTTTGAAAGTCGTCCAATCAAGGGAAAGTTTTTAAGCAAAGCTATTTATGAGAAGGAAATGTTGGCAATACTCCATGCACTTAAGAAATGGCGACCCTACCTAATGGGAAGACACTTCAAGGTAAAAACGGATCATGATAGCCTTAAATACTTTTTAGAACAAAGATTATCCTCTGAAGAGCAACAAAAGTGGGTCACAAAGATGTTGGGTTATGACTTTGAAATCATCTACAAAAAAGGGAAGCAAAATGTGGTGGCAGATGCACTCTCAAGAAAGGATGAGGATGTGGAAGCATTGTTGTGTGCCATTTCTATTATCCAACCAGATTGGATAAACGAAGCAAGGGAGGAATGGAAGAATGACGAAGAAGTGTGGGCACTTATTCGAAAGCTACAACAAGATTCCAGTACTTCTGATACATTTAGCTGGAAAAATGATTCGTTATGGTACAAAGATCGCTTATACCTCTGTAAGAATTCCCAGCTAAAACAAAAGATTCTTATGGAATTGCACACTTCTCCCTTAGGAGGGCACTCAGGATTTTTAAAAACTTACCACAGGGTTAAGAAGGAATTTTTTTGGGATGGCCTTAAATCAGATATTCAAAAGTTTGTGGCGGAATGTTTGGTTTGCCAGCAAAATAAAGTTGAAACAATTAAGACACCGGGTCTATTACAACCTTTATCCATTCCAAGCCAACGTTGGGAGGAGGTTTCAATGGATTTTATCACAGGTTTACCCAAGTCTGAGGGAAAGAGTGTCATCATGGTGGTAGTTGACAGACTTACCAAGTATGCACACTTTTGTGCATTATCACATCCATTTAAAGCCAGTACAGTTTCTACTGCATTTATGGAAACAGTTCAAAAGCTACATGGAAACCCAAAGATTATTGTAAGTGACAGAGATCCCATTTTCACTGGAAATTTTTGGACAGAATTATTTTCTTGTCTTGGTACTCAGTTAGCTCATAGCTCATCTTATCATCCTCAATCTGATGGGCAAACTGAGATAGTAAACAAATGTTTGGAAGGATATCTTCGTTGCTTTGTATCTGATAAACAGACACAATGGGTCAAATGGTTGCCTCTGGCTGAATGGTGGTATAACACTTCCTTCCATACAACAACAAAAATGACCCCATTTATGGCACTTTATGGGTATCAACCACCATCCATCACATCATATTTAAGAGAAAATTCTAAGGTTCAGGCAGTGGAACATCACATCGAACATCAACAACAAGTCCTCCAACTCTTAAAGGATAACCTCGTGTTGGCACAAAATAGAATGAAACAACAGGCAGATCAACATCGCAGTGAAAGAAGTTTTGATGTAGGTGATTGGGTATTCCTACGGCTACAACCATATAAGAAAATGTCCCTAAAGCAAGCTAAGAAGGATAATAAATTATCACCAAAGTATTATGGTCCGTACAAGGTGTTGCAAAAGATTGGTACTATGGCATACAAATTGGAGCTTCCTGCAGCTTCTCGATTGCACCCAGTCTTCCATGTTTCATGTTTAAAGAAGGTTATAGGTGACAAGCTCCCAAATCAAACAATATTGCCAGAACTTGATGAGGAAGGAAAAATTATATTGGAACCGGAAGCAGTCACAGAAACAAGAACTCGACAGCTACGAAATCGATCAATTTTAGAGTATCTTATAAGTGGAAGAACTTATCCGCTGAAGATTCCACATGGGAGGATGAGAATTTTATGCAGAAGTATCCAGAACTACTCAAGCGTTGAGGACAACACTTTTTTGAAGGAGAGGGGCATGTTGGGTCCCTATAATACTAGTGATTACCCCATTGCTATTGTAGTTATACCCCTTATTTATATTGTTGTGCCCCTATTACCCCCATATTGTTATTTCTGTGCCCCATAGAATCCCTCTATTGTTATTTTTGTGGCTTTATATTATTATTGTTAGGTCGGCTGGATTATATTGTGACTCCTTAGACTCCTATATATAGAAAGGAGGTTTTGTCATTTGTATCATCCAAGAATTGTTCATTTATGTAATGTAAAGGAGGTTGCCCCCTCGAAGAGGCTGAATTCTAAGGCGTTGATCTATCTTTTCTATATTTTCTTGAGCTGGTTTCATAACATTGATGTCACCCTATGAAATCAAAGAAGGAAAGATGATAATGAGCTATTTCAAGCCCAAGGTGCAGCATCCTACCTCAGCAGTAGATTTTATCAGAACAAACCTTGAATTCATGGCAAAGGGTATTCATCCTTTGGATCAAATTGAGTTGCATAAGCAAATGGGAGAAATGATTTACTCAACCTTGACTGGCAAGGCAATGATGGCCCACAGGCTACAAAATTCTTTGGACAACACTACTGCTCAACTACACTTAGAAAAGGCCTCCTCTCAAGCCAGATATAATAGAATAAAGTCTCTGGAAGAAATAATTATTGGATTGGGAAATGATCCCAAAGATGTAAAAGGTGTAGAAGCACTAATAAAAAATAAAGATGAAGATATTGCTGCCCTAAGGAAGCAACTAAAACTGTCGCCTTCAAGGCACCCACAGACTGATGAGGTTATAAATAAGAAATCTAAAGAAGAAATGATGGATTTTCTCTTAATGCTTAATGAAAGACTGAATGATATTGAACAAGCACTTGAAAATGCATTGAAGGACAAGTAGGGAGAGTCGACCTCCCAGCCTCCCAATGTAATCCCAGTAATATCAACAGCAATCCCATCAACTCTTGGAGCAGCACTAGCACCAAATATTCCAACAGTCACAGCAGAGGCAGTTACAGGTATAGCAACAAAAGAACAACAAGTGTAGCACAGGGCAGTACTGCTAATTTGTAACACAAAAGAGCTAATAAGATCAATGGAAGACCTGAAACTACAAGTTTCAGAACTAAATAAGATAAAGGAGCAATATGCCAAAATTGAACGAAGCTATGATCTTTGAAAGGTAAATGCTGCAGAAAAAACAAGAGAGATTAAAATGTTAGAAAACAAAATAAAATCATTGGAGAAGGATCTTACATTTAACAAGCCTTTGATAGAAATCAAGAGAATTCTTTGGGCCAACATCACCCAATCCATAAATGATGTTTGGCCATCCATCCAAATGATCTATGAACAAATTGATCTAGTAAAAGCAGCATAGGGAGAGATTCAAAAGACAAAAAGCTCTGATAGGACAAATGCCTGATCAATCCAACCGGCTCATACATTTTTGAATAACAGAAATAAGGAACAACTAGAAGAACTTGGCATCCCAGATAGGACAGGCACTATTTTGGAAATCAAAAGGGTGCTAACCAAGAAAACTTTGATGCAAAATTTAGAGAGAAGATGTCAAGATATGTAAGTGGAAATTAATTATTTTATGGAGAAGTTCACTATTTTGCAGAATAAAGGGCTACCAAGTCCTTTGGTGATTAATGACAGATTAATGAAGCATATAGATTATGTAGACAAATTGAATAACTATGTTGGTAATCAAGCTAGTTCATCAACAAGTGGATCAGGAATAAAAGCACTCCCCACAGGCCAAGTTCTCTATGACAGCTTAGAAAACTTATTCTATGTTGAGCATGAGATAAATCACTTGTTCCCAATCTAGCCTACATTTTTCAGGTATACAGAAACAGATGAAACCCTCAGAAAGCTTCAGAAACACAGATTGCCAGAACAAAAATGGTGGGAAGACATGTTGGAAATTTTGTAAATTTATCCTTAGTAAAAGGTAAATTCTGATTTTTTACTACAATCAATGAAGATAAAGAGGATGAAAAGAGATCAACATATAAATATTATCAGATGTAGGTAAAGTGTATCAGTAGGAAGGTCAAAATAGAGCAGCCAGCACATAATTACACCAAGGACAGCAAGAGGCCAAATCATAGGGCCTAACTCTAGCACATTCTCAGAAATAGGGACAACAAACCATTCGATTGCCTTATCTGTCATGTACAAGTTCTTCTAGCCCTATTTTCTTGAAAGATATGATTAATCACCCCAGTTTATATCTCACTCTTTTATGAGATATTTCATTGTAAATTTTTTTGTATAAATACCCCCTCAATTGGAGTATTGAGGGTGGATTCTTAGACATTGCTGTAATATTGATTATTTTGGAATAAAGTGTTGATTGGACCAAACTTTGTATGGCTTGCTGGATAAAGAATTGAGGCAAAGGAATTTTCATAGATTTCTTGAAGCAAACACTGGATCAATAAGTCCTCTATACCTTATGTTTCAAAGTTTTCCTTGTTTATTATATCATCCATGTTTCACATCTGAATGATAAACGAAAAAGATTAATTCAGAATATGCTTGATTGCACTCTGTTTTCAATCTTTATTGTTCTCCATGTTTTCTTCTAAATTAGTATAAACAGTGAAATCTTAATTGTTCCTATTTTCTAGTTCATTCATTTTGATTATTTATTAAAGAATTCTTGACTACTCTTTAGTAGTAATCATTCAAGTTCCCTCTTTAAATGTGCTGAAGGATTCTTAACTGCCCTTCACCCATTTTAAATCCATTCGATTTATCTCAAGTTGCCATTTGTTCCCTGTTTGACCATCTTGCCCTATGAAACCATCTTTTGTTAAGAAACCAAGTCCAGTTAAGCCATATTCTTTGACTCCATTAGCCCAATGGCCTAAACTACTCAGTCTTACCCCTCTGCTATTGAATCTCACCACCCAAACTCAAACAAAACTCCTAAACTTCACAACTAGCCTAATATCTTTCAAAACCAAGATAAATCATAAAGAGAGAGCTCTCTCTGGATACATATTGGCTAGATTCTGTATCTAAAAGTTGGTTTGTGGTTACCTCGGACCCCTTTCCTCTTCGAACAACTTCAAGGAAAATCTGAGTGATAACATAGTGGCGACTCCACTGGGAACCTGAATAATTTTTTTGTTACTATTGTTTACTTTATAAGCTACAGACGGAGCTTGAAGTTAGCCAAGTAGCCTTTGAACTGCTCTTGCTTTACAATTGCATAAGTAAATGAATGCTGCTTCAATCTATCTCTGATCTAGTTTATGGATTGAACATTTGGTTTCAAATTCTTGATCAGTTCCTTTTATCAAATAAGTCTTTAAGAAAGTTCAAATCCCATACCTTAAGCCTCTTAAAGAAACTGTAAGAAGTTGTATTTTGCAACCCATTTAGAGAAAAAACCAAAACATACCTAGAAACTTGGCTTCAGAAAGAACTCATTACAACAGAGCTAACCCTGATCCAAATCCACCACCTGTGTTTGAGAACCCTAATCTGATCCCTAGGATTCTTAAGAGACAAGAAAGCCAAGAGAGTTCTGCTAGTTCTCGGCCTTTATACAGATCAAAATCATGTCCTGTGAAGTGGATTTACCTTGAGGATGAACCCTTTGGTGAGTATTTTGAGACCTCTTTATTTGTAACCTTTTCTGGGTCTGGGTTAGCCCACACAGTTCATGACCCATTATTTATCGAAGATTTACAACTTGAGATTGTCACTTCACATCTTGACAAACATTTGCAGAATTCCGTTCAAACTGAGCTTACCTCTATAGGAACACCAAACCTTTCTGTAATCACTTCAACCTCTCCAAGTTCATCAACAACACCTCAGAAATCTCAACCCCAAAACACCCCTTCCACCCCTCCATCCACCACTCCAAGACCAACCCCACCTGTTGTTTCTATCCATCCTACTACAATGGCAAATAGGTATGCCCCCCTCAATTTACTTGCCAATCCAAGGGCTATGCTCTAAGACTATCAAAGTAAAATTACTCCTTTTGATGGCTCTGGTACTTACACTGCACAACAACATACCAAAAAGATGACAGACTACTTTGAGATATATGAAATTGATACAGATGATGTCAGAATGAGAATATTCATTCAAAGTCTAATTAGAGATGTTAGAACATGGTTTAGAGCTCTCCCTGCAAACAGTATCAATGACCTAAAGCTCTTTATACAACATTCTTGAACAGATGGGAAAAGAAGAAAGATCCTCTTTAGATCTTATCAGAATATGAAAACTTGAAGAGAGGAACACAAAAAAATATACAAGATTATTGTACTAGGTTCAATAATGTTTACAATTCTATCCTTCAAAACCTCAGACCTCCTCCAAATTTGGCATTGATCAAATTCCCTGATGGATTTGATTCTGATATGGCATACCAACTTAGGTAAAGAGCTCTTGAACTTTAGAAGATATACAAAGTATAGCTGTCAGTGTTGAATCCAACTTGATATCCAAACGAGCTAAAGCTAGAAGTGAAAGGAGGATACCTTTGAAAGAAGAACCCTCGGCCTTTGAACAAAAAATGGATGCTATTATTAAAGGAATGGACAGGCTAGGAGATAGAGTAGAAACGATTGAAAGGAAATCCCCTTTGGATGGTCAACCAAGCAATACCAAGAGAAATCCAAATTTTAGGAAGAACCAAAACATTGGAAAGACTGGCCATGATCAAACCTCAGGCCCCCATTCCAGGAAAATTATGCCGAAGCCTCAACTTTTGATGAACCAACAGAAGATACCCAAATCAATTTGATGGGACTCAACAATGAACAACAAGTTTTCTTGACCCAAGAGGATCAAGAAGCTGACGTTCTGAAATAATTCCAAAGTCAGTCAGGTGAATCATTTGACTTTAAGGAGGGATATGATACAACCATTTATGAAGTCCACAAACAATATAACCTGAGGAGCAGAAGAATAGATATTTCTGAAACCAATAAACAGAAAGCCACAAAGCAGCCTAACAAAGTTAAGACCAATACCACCCCTGTACATATTCTTTCCAAAACAGATCCTAATCCAGCTAACCCAATTATTGAAGATGTGTCCGATAATCAACCAAATAACAGACAACCTTCCTCTTCTATTCCTTCCAAAGGAAACGTGGAAGAACCTCCAAAATTTGATGTGGAAACAACTTCAGCCCATAATCCCACTCCTCAAAATGAGAGAAACACAAAGAATACAAAATAAAAAGAGAATCCAACTGCTTGAAATGCAAGAACTCAGACTGAAAAAACTTTTAATCTAGAAGCGGAAGTAGGCAAATTAAAAATAGCTATTCCATTGTCTGAACTAGCTAAACATGATGTCTACAGAAGCCAAATCAACAAGTCACTCAAAATCTCGGTTAATGAAGATTCAATAAATGTTTTTGATGACCAACCTGAATTAATTTTTGGCCCTGAAGTGAATGTGAAATAAGCAGATGGAGGAATTCCTCCTTTCTATGTAAGTTTGAACATACATGATAAACTACTTCATAATGCCATGTTTTATTCTGGCGCGTCTCATAACTTAATGCTTAAATCTGTAATGGAGAAATTGGACCTAGACATCACCAGGCCATATAAGGACCTCTTTTCTTTCGATTCAAGCCAGGTCAGATGTTTAGGATTAATCAAAGACTTGTGCGTATCACTAGTTCAATATCCTGCCAAAACAATCTTAATGGACATAGTAGTAGCTGATATTCCACCAAAGTATGGCATGTTGTTGTCCAGGTCTTGGGGTGCAAAACTTTAAGGATCTCTACAATTGGACATGTCTTATGCTACTATTTTAGTATTTGGTCAGCCTAAGAAACTATACAGAGAAACCTTAATGAAATACATTATAAGTAGTCAGGAGAAACCCCAAAATTTCCCTATCTACTCAGTACACTCTGATATGGATTCTTTCATTCTTTATAATGCTGAAAGAGATTCCTCAAATGAATCGGAAGTTTTAGGAGTAGAACCAAAAGAAATTACAAATGAAAAATCTACTGTTCAAATACAAGAAATTTCAGAGAACAATGAAACATCAGACACCCAAGAGAAAACAGAAAAAACTAAAAAACTAGATCTCCCTATTAAACAGATTCCTGAGACTCCTCACACCAATTATGAACATGAAATTCTCTAGCACTTAGAATTTGATGGTTCAGTTAACAAATTAGGAGCAGGAGCAGGAGTTTGGGTGCACAATCTTGAAAACGATCATGCTGAAGGCCATGCCTACAGATTAAACTTTAGATGCACCAATAATATGGCAGAATATGAAGCTTTGTTGCTAAGTCTTAAATTGATTAAGAAATTAGGAGCAATTAGGGTGTCTGTCTTAGGAGATTCCAAGTTAATAGTTCAACAGATTAAAGGACAGTATTCAACAAATGATCCCAGATTGAAGTATTACAGAGATACAGTGACAGAGATTCTCAATACATTTTTGGAAACTAATCTTGCCAAGATCCCAAGAAGACATAACTTGCAAGCTCATAGTCTGGCAATGTTTGCCAGCACCTGCAAATTATGATTCGAACCTAATCATTAGTTCCCAAATGAGATTAGACATAGGCCAGCTATGCATGATAATTTGAAGAATTGGCAATTGTTTGATAGTGATAAGCAGAATAACAATTTCTTGACCTTAGATGAAGAATTTTGTAACATGAACATAGATGTAGATATAGTTAGTGAGTTTGATCAAACAAATAAGATAGAAACAAACATTTCAGCAGAAAGTGCAACTCAAATGCTTCGCCCAACAAAATTTACCAACAAAGAAATGCAAGATCTTAAAGAAATTGATATTGATGAGATCATTGAAGGATAATTTGAAGTAATCAATTTAAATGACAATCATTTGCTTCAGGGATTAACTCCTTTGGAATATCTCTTTGATTTCAATGATATTCCAAAGAAACCTAAGATGGAACCCTTAAAAGTAGATATTGAGGACTATAATTTGGGAACTGAGGATGATCCTAAAATGGTAAAGTTATCTAAATCTTTGCCCCCTGACCAAAAACTCAAATATGTTGAGCTAATGAGAGAATTCCAGGATGTCTTTGCCTAGAGTTATGAAGACCTGAAATCTTATGACACCTCCATAATTTAGCATACAATACCTCTGAAGGAAAATAAAAAACCATTCAAGCAAAAGCTTAGAGGAATTAACCCTGTACTACTTCCCTTAATTGAAAAAGAAATCAAACGAATATATGAAGTGGGGATAATCGCTCCTATTAGGTTTTCAGAGTGGGTGTCTAATTTAGTACCTACTAGGAAGAAAACTGGAGAAACCAGATTATTTGTTGATTTAAGGAATGTTAATAAAGTTTCTCTAAAGGACAACTACCCTTTACCCAAGATGGATCACATTTTAGAAAGGGTAGTAGGTGCTTCTAGGATTTCACTCTTTGATGGGTTCTCAGGCTATAACCAGATTCTGGTTCATCCTGATGACCAGGAAAAGACCGCTTTTACAACACCATGGGGCACATTCAAATATGTTAAAATGCCATTTGAACTTAAAAATGAAAGGGAACCCTTCCAAAGAGCCATGGACATAGCATTTGCAAAAGAAATTCATGATTTTCTGGTTATATATCTAGATGACCTGACTGTTTTTTCTCAATCAGATCAGCAACATTTGGATCATCTGAGACAAGTATTCTTGAAATGTAGAAAATATGGTATTTTTTTAAATCCTAAAAAGTCCTTATTTGGTCTAGAGGAAGCCAAACTTTTAGGCCATATTATCTCCAAAGAGGGCATCAGAATTGGTCCTGCTAGAATAGAAGCCATTCTGCAAATACCCCACCCTAGAAATGTCAAAGAACTTCAAGCTTTCCTAGGAAAGATTAACTTTTTGAGAAGATTTATATCTAATTTAGCCGAATTAATTAGATTGCTTAATAATATGTTGAAAAAGGATTCTAGTATTAGATGGACAGTTGAAGCCAAACAAGCCTTTGAAGAAATTAAAATGGCTTTGACCAGAACATCGGTCCTTACAAGTCCCAAGTTTGATATAGATTTCATAATATTTTCCTTTGCATCAGAACACACCATAGTAACTGTTTTACTACAGAAGGATGATCAAGGATGTGAAAAATCTTTAGCCTTTTTTAGTAAAGCACTGAGAGATGCACCACTAAAATACAAAATCAAGGAAAAACAAGCTTTTGCACTTGTAAAAGCTATTAAAGACTTTAGAGTCTACATATTGTATTCCCATGTAATAGCCTATGTACCAAATGTTGTTGTCAAAGACATATTAACTCAGGATGGAATTGAGAGCAAACGAGGTAAATGGATTGCTGCTATATTGGAGTATGATATTGAAATAAAACCTACAAAGCTTATAAAAGGACAGGGATTGGCCAAACTCATGACTGAAACAAATTGTCAAGCCCTAGACATTAATGAACTGGATAATGAACAAGAGATGGCAACTCCACAAATCAGCCAGGCCTTCTTAGATTCACCTTGGTATGCTGATATAATTTATATACTACTAAACCTGCAGGCTCCTCCAGGGTTATCCAGAACAAAGAAAAGGTTTTTAAAGATGAAATCTTTAAAGTTTTGTATTTTAGATAATGCTCTTTTTTGGAAAAATCATGAAGGTATTCTATTGAATTGTTTATTAAAAGAAGAATATGACAAGGTTCTCAAAGAATTTCATGCAGGAGACTATGGTGGATACCTTTACTGGAAAGCAACTGTAGACAAGATCCTAAGGGCTGGATTTTACTAGCCAACCTTGTTCGTTGATGTAAAGAAATTTGTCACTGCTTTCCATAAATGTCAAATGTTTGAAGGCAAGAGAAAACTATTACCTTTACCCTTGAGACCAATTTCCACCGAAAAAGCCTTCCAACAATGGGGCCTGGAATTCATTGGAGAAATCCATCCTCCCTCTTCTGGCCAACATAAATGGATTCTCACTGCCACAGATTGTTTCACCAAATGGATAGAAGCCATTCCTTCTAGACAAGCTAATGACACAATGATTATAGGATTCTTAGGAACCAACATATTGTCTAGATTTGGCTGTCCTGAGGAGATCATAACTGATAATGCTACTGCCTTTAAATCCAAGAAAATGATAAGTTTCTGTAATAAGTACCATATCAATTTAGGCCATTCCATAGCCTATTACCCTCAAGGTAATGGTCTAGCTGAGTCTTCCAATAAAAACCTAATTAATATTATTAAGAAATTATTGGAAGAAAACAAGAAAAATTGGCACAAGAAACTTACTAATGCACTATGGGTAGACAGACTTACCACCAAGAAATCTATTGGAACTAGTCCTTATGAATTAGTCTATGGCATGGAAGTTGTATTTCCTTCATCTTTAGGAGTTCCTGTAATGAAATTACTTCAAGAAGCTCAAGTGGAACCCAATGATATTCAAAGGAGGATAAACCAGACTATCCATCTACAACAGACCAGAGAGGAGGTATATTAGAGATTCCAAGTGTTACAAGAGAAACTTAAGAAAATATTTGATAAGAGAACCAAGGCAGAAGACTTCTACTTTGGAGACAAAGTTTTAAGATGGGATTCCAGGAGAGAGGATAAGGGAAAACATGGGAAGTTTGACTTCATATGGAAAGGACCTTTTGTTATCCATGCTTTACAAGGGAACAATACTTACTATCTCAAAAACTTGGATGGCATAGAAACAGAGGAAGGGCAGGTTAATGGTCAAATGCTAAAACATTACTATGATCCTACTTTTTAATGTATTCTATATTTAACACGTACATACTATATCCTTGGTAATGTCATAGTTTGGATTGGATAGTAACTTGCTGGAGTTGAAGCCCGGAGAGAAGGCCCTAAGCTTCAGAAGTGTTATTGTCATACATACAATAAAGCAACAGGTAGAAGAAGATTTCACAGCACAGTCAAAGTCATTAATAGGCCATCTGACCTATTGTTCTTGATATTTCACCAAGAAAAGCCATCCCCAAGTGGAGGCAGTGTTATGCTCCTATACCAATAGGTGTCATATTTCATGATTGACTTGAGAAGCTACAAATATGTTCATACCTTTCCTTGTTGCAAAGGTTTTCCATATAATCAACAAACAAAAAAAATTAAAAAAATGTAAAGAGGGTATACCCTAAAAGAAAAATCAAAGGGTGAAAAGAAATAAAATGGTCAAAAAAGTGAAGAAAAATGAACCCCACCAAAAGAAAGACCAAGGAAAGTGTGCAAGTCTAAATGCCACTACTTTTTAGTCTTATGTAATAAAAAATTGTGTGCATCTTGTTAAATTATGCCACAATTGATGAATAGTCAAACAATTTAAGCTTGGCTAGTTCATATTTGAATTTCATGTTTTAGAAGTAGAGAATAAAATCTGACAAAATTGTTTAATCTTGGCAGATAAGTAGATAGGTAGAGTGAATAAAAGGATCTCAACAGTTTAATCTGATCCCTTGGATGTAATAAGGTTATATTTAGATAGATTTATATATGTAAAAGAAAAAGTGTGATAAGGGTTTGTCAGTCCAAGTGCACCCTAATAAAGAAGAAAAAATGTTAGGCTAAAGTAGGTAGGGTAGGTAGATGGTGTTGCAGAATTACTTGTGATGAATAATGTCTCTAAATGTGTTAATTTTCACTTTTATCACAAGTGCAAGGCAGACATTACACATGATGCAGTTCAAGCAAGGCAAGGTCAAATAATTAACTTCCCTTCACATTTTTCCCTAAAAATTTCACTAATTCCCCCTAAAGTATTAAGGTCTTTGAAAATCAAAGGGGCTCAGAGCATTTCTCTGACTTCTGGAGGGATCGGACCCTCGGCCCAATGATTTAAAAGCCTAAGTACTTAGACTCATCCATAAAATATTCATTTAATTTCATAAACTCAGTTCCTAAGTAAAAATCCTATTTTCACTTAGGAAAATACATAATATCACCTAAAAAACCCCTTTTTTCCACTCTAAGCCTAAGTTTAAATGTATACCCAAAATGTTTTAACTTAGCGCTTTCATCTCATTTATCATATTAATCTCTAACTTATATTATATAACTCCCAAAGAAGTTCACCCTATCCCATATTATTAAAAATATATAAAAAAATCCCAAAATCTTATATATCCTAACCCGGTTAAATATAACCATAAATAGTGTTAAAGTTGGGTTAATGGATTAATCATTGATTCATTAAGAAATTAAGCCTCCCGCTACGCAAAAAAGGATTAACCCTCTAGGTTAGTTAATAACCTTCACATCCATTTGCAATCACCCTGATACAATTGATTAATTGTTAAATGTATTGGGCCGACATACATAAATCCCCGCCGTACTCCACTGCCCACCCACCGCACGATCGCTCCCCCATCATCCGATGGTCATCATTGATATCATGCCACCCTGGTGACCGCGCTTTAACGAGCAATCACCAGGCGGTTTTCCTCCTGTACCTCCGCCGCGTGTTGTGCATTCGATGTGATTGCTGGCCCTCCGCCCAAAACCACTTAACTCCAAAAGCAGTGCGATCCAGTACCGCTTACTGCTCTCCATAAAGAAACAAAACATCATTTCCCCGCTTATGTCATACATCTGATAAATAAAAACACGCCAACCTTGACTTTGTTAAATAAAATGAACAAACGTCATTTTCACTGTTATACGCTGCAAATGTGTTCCCATGCAAAACATCGTTCAAGTCAACTGTTCAAGCTTACAGACCGCCACTTGATCAAAAAAGCTTGCAGAAACTCAGCCCGGAACCTGTCATTCAACTCGTCATTGCACTAACCATTTCCTTGATACAAGTATTTATCTAATTTTCATTGAAACCCTGTAATTTTTGTTTTCTACTGAAAATTCTACAAGAAAGGACCAAATTCAGTTCTAGTCCAGTCTGTGTTTACTATATAGGTTCCCAAACCTGCTGTTTTCACTATTTTTCACAGAAAACCCAAGTTCCATTCCTGAATCCACAAGAACCAGTGGTGGAGACCCCTATAGCTCTGAATTTCACACCCATTAACGCCCCTCACAAAGATTTAGATTATTTTCCCCTAGCCAATAAAGATTTTCAAATAAAAGACTTATCTGGTCGTGAAAACCACCTGAAGATCTTTTGCCAAGCCAGATACAACTATCTTAATGGCTCTGACATCTTAGGACTGTGGGATTCCAACCTTCCCATGTACTTTCTCCCCTCAGTCCATGTTTTCCCAGATATCATTCATCACTGTTGTGCCAATTATGACCCTAATCGAAGAGGAGTCCTGTCCCCAATTTAAGAATTCCTTTTTCCCATAACTGCTCAGTCCATCAATAAAATGTTGCAATTCCATTCCAGTCATGCTCTCACTCCCCTCTCTATGGGATACTTACTTGAAAGAGCTCCCCAATTGTCTCAAGCAGAACTTACTCACATCTGTCAGATGTTCATGGACCCTAAACATCAGCTTAAAGGCCCAGCTCCTTATCTACAGGTTCTCTTCATAGATATAGGAAGGATTATTATTGATATGATAGCCTCAATCATGGGATTCAACTCCAGAGAATACGTTGATGAAATAGCCTTGGTATTATTGTCTATTTTTACTCTTGGACAACCCCCTGCTATTAAATATGATTATGCCTCTTATATTGCCAACAAAATTCATGACCAATTCATAAGACTGGACAATGAAGGAGTCTTCAAATACACTACTTTCATCTATCATCTTATATTTTATTATCAGTTAGATAGCTTCCCTTTCCCTGTCAAGAAACTTGATACTAGAGGCAATCCAAGGTCTAGCATTTTCTAGAGCCCCATTTTCCATAGATCCCTTGATACCTCTTACACCTACAATGAGTTCATTGACCTATTTGTCTATCCAGCAACCACTTTACTAGTAGGAGTTTCTCCTCCTAGGATAAGTGGTGATATGAAGAAAATCCTCCAGCTTTCTAAGCAGTACAGGAAAGGTGACTGGTACCTATATAAGAATCACACAAAAATCAGAATTTATGGATGTGAACTCTGCCCTTTTAAGCTGCCAAAATATGTTCCAATGAGACTCTTTGCATTGGAATATTTTAAGGCAAATGATAAATGCAGACCTAGTCCATTTTTGTAATGCCAAGAAGAAAGCTCAGCTTAGAATCAAGAACCAGCTAGCCCCTTTTGTCTGCAATACTAGGGAAGCATGGAAAGAAGCAGAAAAATTCTAGAAGAGCAACTTAAGTTACAAAAGAGTTTTGAGTGGAAACCATATGATCCTAACAGTTTTATATGTGATAGGAGAATGAAGAATAGGTTGCCCCATTATATTCACCATAGAATTCCAGAAATTGAAAAATATGCAAATATGGATGAATGAAGGGAAGGTACCCTAGTAGAGCATGATAGTGAACAGGTCAATTTTGAGAAAGTTATGAGAGATCTTGAGAAAACCCTTGACTTGGATTCTTTTGGGTAGGCATCATTTAAGTTATCTCAAATGTCAGGAGTTTGTGCCTCTAGTGCTAGAACCTCTCAGCAACCTTCACAGGAAACAAGTATACTAGCTACAGGGTCATCAAAGGGCAAAGAATTAGAGACTAGCTTTCAACACACTGAACAACCTACAATGTCCAAGCAGCCTGAAACTTCTAGAGAATAGGCTCAAATATAGACTCCCCCCACTCAGGTCAATATAGGAGATCCTCCAATTCTGCAAACTCCTGTAAATGAGGAAAGAAACAAAAAGAGAGACCGGGAAAAAACTACCCCTGCCAGTGAACCATCAGGGCAGCCTGGAACAAAGAGACAGAGATTAAATCCCCTTTCAGAGGAGGAATTTGTAGAAGAAAATACAGATAGTCAGAGGGAATAAAGAGTGGAAAGCCAGCAAACTTTCCCAACAATAGGAACAGCCACTAGCTTTCAGAGGCAAGAGCTAGAGAGGTAGAAAAGCGTAGAGATATCTTCTTCCAAGCCACCAGGGACTGATGCCTCAGACATCAAGAAAACATTCACAGAAATAAAATTCAAGAATGATCCATTGAGGATGCAGGTTTATAACAGATATTTGAAAATGGCTCCTACAAATCAACAGAGATTGATGTCAGCCTATGACATCAAAGAAGGCAAGATGATAATGAGCTATTTCAAGCCCAAGGTACAGCAACCTACATCAGCAGTAGATTATATCAGAACAAACATTGAAGTCATGGCAAAGGATATTCATCCTTTGGATCAAATTGAGTTGCATAAGCAAATGAGAGAAATTATTTACTCAACCTTGACTGGCAAGGCAATGATGGCCCATAGGCTACAAAATTCTTTGGACAACACTACTGCTCAACTACACTTAGAAAAGGCCTCCTCTCAAGCCAAAGATAACAGAATAAAGTCTTTGGAAGAAATAATTATTGGATTGGGACATGATCCCAAAAATGTGAAAGGTGTAGAAGCACTAATCAAAAAGAAAGATAAAGATATTGCTGCCCTAAGGAAGCAACTAAAACTGCCACCTTCAAGGCACCCACAGACTGATGAGGTTATAAATCAAAAATTTGAAGAAGAAATGATGGATTTGCTATTAAAGCTTAATGAAAGACTGAATGATACTGAACAAGCACTTGAAAAGGCATTGAAGGACAAGCATGGAGAGTCGACCTCCCAGCCTCCCAATGTAATCCCAGTAGTATCAACAGCAGTCCCATCAACTCTTGGAGAAGCATTGGCACCAAATATTCTAGTAGTCACAATAGAGGCAGTTACAGGTACAACAATAACAGGAACACAAGTGTAGCACATGGCAGTACTGCTAATTTGTAGCACAAAAGAGCTAATAAGATCAATGGAAGGCCTGAAACTACAAGTTTCAAAACTAAATAAGCTAAAGTAGCAATATGCCAAAATGAAACGAAGCTATGATCTCTCAAAGGTAAATGTTGTAGAAAAAACAAGAGAGATTAAAATGTTAGAAAACAAAATAAAATCATTGGAGAAGGATCTTACATTTGACAAGCCTCTGACATAAATCAAGAGAATTCTTTGGGCCAACATCACCAAATCCATAAATGATGTTTGGCCATCCATCCAAGTGATCAATGAATAGTTTGATCTAGTAAAAGTAGCACAGGGAGAGATTCAAAAGACAAAAGCTCTGTTAGGACAAATGCCTGATCAAGCCAACCGGCTCATACATTTTTTGAGTAACAGAAATAAGGAACAACTGGAAGAACTTGGCATCCTAGACAGGACAAACACCATTTTGGAAATCAAAAGGGTGCTAACCAAGAAAACTTTGATGCAGAATTTAGAGAGAAGATGTCAAGATATGCAAGTGGAAATTAATTCTTTTATGGAGAAGTTCACTATTTTGCAGAATAAAGGGCTACCAAGTCCTTTGGTGATTAATGACAAATTAATGAAGCATATAGATCATGTAGACAAATTGAATAAGTATGCTGGCAATCGAGCTAGTCCATCAACAAGTGCATCAGGAATAAAAGCACTCCCCAAAGGCCGAGTTCTGTATGACAACTTAGAGAACTTATTCTATGTTGAGCATGAGATAAAGAACTTGTTCCCAATCCAGCCTACATTTTTCAGGTATACAGAAACAAATGAAACCCTCAGAAAGCTTCAGAAACACAGATTGCTAGAACAAAAATGGTTGGAAGACATGTTGGAAATTTTGTAAATTTGTCCTTAGTAAAAGGTAAATTTTGATTTTTTACTACAGTCAATGAAGATAAAGAGAATGAAAAGAGAACAACATATAAAGAGTATCAGATGTAGGTAAAGTGTATCAGTAGGAAGGTCAAAATAGAGCAGCCAGCACATAATTACACCAAGGATAGCAAGAGGCCAAATCATAGGGCCTAACTCTAGTACATTCTCAGAAATAGGGACAGAAAACCATTTGGTTGCCTTATATGTCATCTACGAGGTCTTCTAGCCCTATTTTCTTGAAGGATATGATTAATCACCCCAGTTTATATCTCACTGTGTTATGAGATATTTCATTGTAAAATGTTTTGTATAAATACCCCCTCAATTGGAGTATTGAGGGTGGATTCTTAGACATTGCTGTAATATTGATTATTTTGGAATAAAGTGCTGATTGGACCAAACTTTGTATGGATTGCTGGATAAAGAATTGACGCAAAGGAATTTTCACAGATTTCTTGAAGCAAACACCGAATCAATAAGTCCTCTATACCTTATGTTTTAAAGTTTTCCTTGTTTATTATATCATCCATGTTTCACATCTAAATGATAAACGAAAAAGATTAATTCAGAATATGCTTGATTGCACTCTGTTTTCAATCGTTATTGTTCTCCATGTTTTCTTTTGAATTAGTATAAACAGTGAAATCTTAATTGCTCCTATTTTCTAGTTCATTCATTTTGATTATTTATTAAAGAATTCTTGACTGCTCTTTAGTAGTAATCATTCAAGTTCCCTCTTTAAATGTGCTGAAGGATTCTTAACTGACCTTCACCCATTTTAAATGCATTCCATTTATCTCAAGTTGGCATTTGTTCCCTGTTTGACCATCTTGCCCTGTGAAACCATATTTTGTTAAGAAACCAAGTCTAGTTAAGCCATCTTCTTTGACTCCATTGGCCCAATGGCCTAAATTACTCAGTCTTACCCCTCTGCTACTGAATCTCACCACCCAAACTCAAACAAAACTCCTAAACTTCACAACTAGCCTAATATCTTTCAAAACCAAGCTAAATCATAAAGAGGGAGTCCTCTCTGGATACAGATTGGCTAGATTTTGTATCTAAAAGTTGGTTTGTGGTTACCTCAGACCCCTTTCGTCTTCCAACAACTTCAAGGAAAATCTGAGTGATAACACTGTCTTTAACTTCCACATAAGATTCCACCACGACTCAGTAACTTGTGGCTTAAAGAGTTCCATCAACACCTGATATCCTATCTTGGGTGTATATGTGCCGTGTTTGGCGAAAGCCTAGATAAGTTCGTCATCCCCTTCTGTAATTCTAATGTGGGTGTCAGTTAAAGCCTGTATGTAGTCTCGCCACTCCTGATGCCAGCACGAAGGTATATTAAGTAAGGGTCCTGATTTCCAGGCTTGTTGAAACAATGTGGATTGGGCATCATCAATAATGTGGTAGATATGCATGATACCTTGATCAGAAAGATATGTTTTCAGCTCCACAAACAACCTATGAGCATTTCTGCAACCGACCTAGGGGTCTTCTCCTATGTGCACCTGTGCTCCAGACTGGATTCTCCATGTCAGTCCATTTCGTATAAGGTCCATGGTGTTTATAACATCCTTCCATATGATGGATATGTTAGTAGAATTCTTATGAATCTGTCTAATCCAATCAAGTGGGTTGGAAAGGGTTATGTATTTGGAGACAACCACCTTAGTCCATAAGCTATGATTATTGAGCAGTTTCCATCCTAATTTCACTACCAAGGCTTTGGAGAAGATATCTAGTCTCTTAATCCCCCAACCTCCCCATCACTTGGGCAGTGCAAGGGGTTCCCATTTTTCCCATGTGAAGACTCTCCCAGGCTATTTCCCCTTCCATAAAAATTGGCAACAAATGTTTTGCAGTCGAGCCAGAATTCCTCTAAGGATCCATGCCAACAACATCTAGCATATGGGCATTGCTTCCAAAACAACCTTGATTAGAACCAACCTACCTGCTCTGGATAGGTATTTATGGTCCCATATTCTTTTTTGCTTTTCTACCTTGGTAATTAGCCATGTCCAATATGCTATTTTATACCCGTGTGGTTTTAACCAGTAGCCAAGGTACCTTAGTCCTTCTTCAAGTGTCAGAACAACAAAGGCAAATCTCCCAAGTGCATATTGTATTTCATATTGAGAGCATCCTGTAACTGTGATAGTGGATTTTGCCTCATTCACCACCATACCCATGGCCTTTTGGAATGTACACAAAGAATTGTGAGGAGATGTGAGATCACCTATACCTCCATTTAGGAATACGAGGACATCATCAACAAAGAGAAAATGGATCAATATGAAAGTATTAGTGATTTTGATTCCCAGGATTCACCCTTGCCTATGATCCTCTCCAATGATTCTACTAAGACCCTCCATTATGAGTAGAAAGAGAAGAGGGGATAGAGGGCATCCCTGCCTTAACCCTCATTCTGCATGGAAAAAAGGAGATGCTGAACCATTGATGAGCACACTATAGGAAAAATTGGTGATACAACATGATCCACTTAATGAAGGTATAGGGGAAGCCCAAATGAGTTAACAAGATTCGGATGTATAGCTAGTTGACTCTATCGAAAGCTTTGGATAGGTCTATTTTCAAGATCATATATTTTAATTTTTTGATTTGAACAGAGTGAAGTAGTTCCTGAGTAGTGCCAATCGCCTCGTGTATCTGTCTGTTCTGTAAGAAAGCGAACTGTTCAGGGGAGATGTGTGAGGACAGGATGGGCCTTAGGCGGTTGGCAATTATTTTTGCAACTTACATAAGGATAAAGGCCTGAAGTCATCGAAGGTGGAATGTTTATCGACTTTATGGATGAGAGCTATGAATGTAGAGTTAAGGCCTTCCAACATCCTTCCACATCTACGACATTCTTCTATGAGTCTTAATAGGTCCATCCCTAGAATGTCAAAAAAAGCGGTGTAAAATTCCACTATCCATCTGTCCGGTCCCTGGCTCTTATCCTTCTTGAGCCACTTAAGGGTTGCTTCGAGCTCATCAAGGGATACTTCTTTTTTAAGTTCTTGTTATGCCACATGATCAACAAATCTGGGGAAAGACTAGGCAATACGCATCACTTTAGCCAAGGTAGTTATAGGAGGATCCTTGTAGATGTTTTTAAAATGAGTGTTTGCCAGAGCTGCCAAATCTCGGAGGGATTTCATAGGTTGTCCTTATTCATTTTTAAGCTCCCATATTGTATTGATCGCCTTCCTCCCGTTTTCTTATTTGTGGTAAAACTTGGTGTTATCATCCCCTTCCCTGAGCTAGATAGCATGGCTCTGTAACCTCCAACTCTCTTCTCTGTCCTTCGGGATTTGTGTCCTTCTTTGCATAAGAGAGGCAATTTTATCCTTATGTTCATGGGAGTCAATAATTCCTCTGGTTCCCTCCTTAAAGATAAGAATTTCCTCCTCTGATGTTCTGAGAAGATGCTCATCCTGTTCCCTTTTCCTATGAGCCCATGCTTTGGAGAGGGATTTTAGCTCCTTCATATTATGGGCAAACCCGTTTTCTATGTTCTCCTCAGTGCCAAGTGGGTGGGCCTTCCAGAAATCAACCACCATCCTCATGTAATCGGCATCCCTTAACCAAGTAGAATTGAGTTTAAAGGGAGACTTTGGCTTATGAATGACATCTTGCATCTCCAGGTAGATGGGTCTGTGATCTGATAGGCCACCCAAGCCAACCCATTCTCTGATGCGAGTGCCTCTGTTGGCTAGAGTTTCTTTAATGAGGAATTTGTCAAGCCTCTTGGCCAGACTAGCCTCCCCTATTATGTTATTCCTCCAAGTGGGTTGGATTTTGACTGAGGGGATGTCTATAAGGTTATGATCCTCCAATAGATTCTAAAAAAAAAATTGACAGGGTATCCACCTGAGCTTGTTGACCTCATGACTCCGCATATCTTATAGAAAAATTTAGATCCCCACCCAATATTATTTTATCTTGCTAAAGAATAGATGAGCTTAGTAGTTTCCTCCAGTATTCAGTCCTATCTCAACAAGGGCCATACACATTAATGGTTCTGAAACTGGCTTCTAGAGAGGGTGAAAAAATGTCGACTCCCAAGTAGCCAAGTCCCCCCGAGACACTAATCAATTTTATAGAGCGGTTGCATATACCCAAGGCTACCCCTGCAGATCGACTTGTGGCATCAAGTGAGTGAAAGGACCAACTTTGCAGCCATGAATCGAGAAGGGGAGTGATGGAGTAGGCAGGGCCTAGGGTCTCTTGAAGAAAGATGATTTATATAGCTTCCATAGAAAGTAAGCATCTCAAGGCTAGTTTTTTCTTGGGACTAATCATCCCATGACAGTTGTAGGAGAGCATCTTCATGGAGGGGGAAGGTTTAGGGTTTGCTCTGCTCTAAGGACCTAGTCAATAGTTTTTTGTTTACCTGAGGTGATCTCCACCCCTGCCTGGTGCTTGGCTCTAGAGAGTGAGGAGGGACAACCCCAAGATGGTTTAGGTAAGGAGGGAGTAGAGTCAATACCGAAACCTACGGTGTCAAGGCCCTGTGATCGTAGCCTTGAGCGAAGGGGATATTCGGGTTCAGAGTTGTTGGGATAAGCGGATTGTGGGAGTAGAGGGGCCTCAAGAATGGATGGCTGAGAGATGGTGTATACAGGAGGGGGAGGCATGATGGAGCAAAGCTAGTTGATGGGGATCTACCAGGAGGGTCTGGGGGAAGAGTGGGGAGCCAGAGAGGGAATGGGAGGATAGTGGGGTACCTCTGGGGGATCAGAAAATATATCATGCAAATGAGAAGTAGAAGTACAATGCAAATAAAATTCAGAAAAAGCAAGGGAGAGACAAAGGTTTTTCATACCCATGGAAAAAGAATCCCATATAGCTGCCTGAGCTCTCGTTAGAGGTGGAGAGGGTGGCCGAAGTGGATCTTTCCCATGCTTCTTCTTTGAAACTTGCTTGTGCACCTTTCCCTCCTCAGCAGGAGCCTGCAGTGGTTGATCTTCAGCCTCCACAACATTCTGAGTCGAATCCTGAGGGTTTGCATTGCTCGTATCATTTTTTTATGACCTTTGTTCCCCTTTGTCGATCAGCGGGCACTCCTTGAATACGTGGCCAACCTTATGGCATCGTTGACATCTATAAGGCACTCCTTCATAATTCAGCAGTTGTTTCTTAGAGTATGTCCACCATTGAATTGTGATATGCTTTTGCAGACCCCCTCTTATGTCCATATGCACCAGTACTCTGGCATAAGCCATCTTGCCTGTGGAAAGGTAGGATTTATCAAACTCCATGTAAGTATCGAGGGAGTTGCTAATGCGGCATAAGATATCTTCAGACCATAAATGAAGTAGGAGCCCTAGCAGTCTGATCCAAATTGGGCCAACCCCTATTTGCTCTATTTCCGGATCAAAAAGAGGTGTCCATTGCTTTAAGAGGACAGGCGTGTGTTCAAAATTCCAGTATGATGATAAGACCCAGTTCGTGTGGTCAGGCCTGGCAAATCTGAATGCAAACCAGACTCTCACGAAGGTCTGTATAATGGGTAAGCCGGTCAAGTGATGCACCCAGACCTCAGAGGCCCATAGCTTTAAGCAGACAGCATAGTAGTTTCAACCTCGAATCCTTTCGACCAAAACCTTATCAGTGATATCCATGGTTTCCCCAAGCTGTATGTCCTACTCGAGTCGAAGAATGATATCTTCCACTTTAGATCTGAAGCACCTGGATTTCTTGCGAGGCCTCGCTTCTATAGATGAGTCCTCCTTTAGGACAGAGCTATTCCCAAAGACAGGAGGGTCCTCAGGTGGGGGGAGAAGGTACAGATGGAAGGGCGTCAGAGAAGGAGGGATATTCGAGAAACTTCCATAGGGAGGGACAGGAGGATGCGACGAGATCAAGGGCTTAGAGGCTGCAAAAGTCAACGAGTTGGGTAGAGTAAAAGTGTAACTGGAAGATGAGTGGAGGGAGGTATGTTCAACACAAGCCTCCATTGGGTTAGGGTTAAGACAACTGGAAGCAAACCCTAACGAGGAAGGTGATGGCGGGGGAGTGGAAAGGAACAACCAGGTCGGGGAGTCATCTAACAAGATCACAGGATGGTTCGAAGGCCCCAAGAATGGAGGTAAGTCAGCAATAGCTTCATTCAGCTCGCAGCTAAATGGAGTCGAGCCTTCTTTGGTTGAATGCGAGGTCGTCCAGGTAGAGCCCTCCACTAGCAGTTCTTGCAAGTAGTCAACAAGATCGAGGTCCATAGTTGTCGAGGGGCACAAAACGCCAACTTCCTATGGGTAACTGCTAAGATAGCTACAGGAAGAGAAGGCGAGGGTGACCGGAGCCTAGACAATGGGTGCCAATCGAATTCTATTATCATATCAAGTTGAAAATAGTTAATTAAGTTTAATTAGCTTAATTATCTTAGGAATTTTGAGTTGGAAGTCTTTTTGTAGTCATGTATATGTTCTCCCTAATTTTTAGGGGTCCAATATGAGCTTAAATTGAGTTGCAAATTAGATCACTCAGTTTACTGAGTTAAGTGATGTTAAATTAGTTCCAAACTATTTGAGGAAGTAATAGAGGACTAACAGTCAGTTGGTGCACTTGTGCATCCACAAGTGTTACTCCAGTTAACTGAAGATTTCCTCATCAAAAACCCATGCATGTCGATTATGAGAAAGACCTAGTTGATACTAGAGTGCAGGGATAGTGTACCATCAGTTGTATTATTTACTAGAGTGTAAATATCATGCATGCGTTAGATATTGATTGTATGATTGGATTGCGCAGTTTTGGAAGCATGAATTTGCTTTAAATACGAGCGATTCATCCTAGGAATTACACAAGAGATTAGGGGCTTGGTGAGCTACTGAATAGGCTAGATCTAGCTTGTGAGCTGAGAGAGTTGAGCATACTTGTGTAGAATTGTTCTAGTGAGAACAATATTTGTATCTTCAGTCATATTTTTGATATATGTAATACCGATAGTAGGGTTTTGAGTAGTGGCTTTCCCCAAATACATCTTGTGTTTTCATCGATCTATTGGCTTCTTCTGGTTGAAAGTAGAAGTAGATTCTTATCCTATGCTTTAGTACATTGCATGATTTTGTGAATCTACAAGATTTTCTATAGTTTCCACTCGGTATTTGAGGATGGATATGGATGTTGCTAAGAGAAAGAGAAGTACGTGGAGAACCCTATAAACTAGATGCTTCCATCTTTGAGCTCACGAGCATCAGGTCAAGTTTTCTAGCATTGAAGGATACTATAGAGTATTGACTTCCCAGCAACTATTATTCATCTTGCTCCATGACTAATATTCCTGGTCTAAATGAAGAGAGTCAATAAATGTTGCAACAAGAAGCAAGTGTATCATGCCAGCCTAAACCATCACCTCATCTATTTAAATTTCTAGAAGCTTCACTAAAAGACAGATCAATAGTTTATATTGTTTTCCACACACAAAAAAAATCAATCAAACAAAAGGAAAACAAGATTAGCATTGGATGTAAAACTTATTCATGGGAGTTTCTACAAATTTGGTGAATTTTTTGTTGGCTTTGATACTGGAGTTTGAAGCATGAGCTTATCATGATAAAGCTCAAAATGGTTTAAAATTCAAGAAAAAATACTTGTTATATATATAAAGGTGTATTATATTTGTTCACCAAAGACTATTACAACATTCTTTGCTTATCCATTGTTGAAGATGCATTCCCTCATCTACATCGTTGGAGTGGTACTCATTGGCATTGAAAGCTAGAATGAGTGGTCAAGAAATATCAGGCACACACTTATCTTTAATGACCTTTGGAAAGGTTTATGTGAAGGAGAAGGTGAAAAAACACTTTCCAAGCCCACATTAGATAAAGAGCTCACCATATTGGAGACAAAAATAGTAAGGCCTATGCCCTGATTGTTGCTTTTATAAATAAAGAGGTGAGTCATCATATAATTCCAATTACCAATTATTTTGATGCATTAAAGAATTTAAAATATTTATATGACTCACACATAGATCTCAAGGTAGTAATTAATGATTAAACTCTTCAACCTGGAGCTGAAGGATGATGATCCCCTAGCCCTAACCTCTGAAATTAGGGCTATCATGCATGATGTAGAAGCCACTAGAGTTAAAATGGACATTCCTCTCACATATTTCATTAAGGATCTCTATCCCACACATTCTCACTATCTTTAATCCTTACAAGCTAGTTTCCAACTAAAGAACATTACTTTTGACACTCTTCTGGAGAACTTTGCAAAAAGGGAGAAAATGTTTGGTAATAGGAAGAAAAATTCTCACTCACTTGAAGAAGATGTGTGCCTTTCACAGAAAAATAAGAATCAAAATTCTTCTAAAGGAAGAGGTGGTAGAAGTGGACATGGAAAGAAGAATAAAAAATGCAAGGGGGTAAACATCATCAAGGGGGAAAATCTAATCTCCACTAAATCTGATTGAACATAAATGGACATGATGCATCCACATGAAAATTCTCTTGGGACAGAATCCAACAAGAATGAAATGAAGAGAAAGCTAAAACACTAGATATAGGGAAAGGTAAAGCACTTGAATTTTCTCATTATATTGTGGCACATTGTAGTATTGGAGTGACGAAGTATATGTTTCACACTTCAATTTATTTTGGGAAAGATGCATGGATACTTGATATAGTTGCAACCTGACACATGACCTTTGAGAATGATGTTTTGAAGAATTTAGTGACAATGTAGATGGAGTTGTATACTTTACAGACAAGTTAAGACTCAAGCCATATAGACTTGGCACCATCAGGCTCAAACTACCTAGACTCCTTGACTTTATTTTGCATAATATTCTCTACCTCCCAGAGCTACAAAGAAACTTTGTGCCCATGGTTCACATTTTCCAACAAGGACACTCCATTCATGTGTTTGATGGCAAAGTTTAGGTGAGAGAAGCATCAAACAACATAGATATCATGATTGGAATATAGGAAGAAAGACTCTTGAAGCTACAAGAACCGTATACTCATGTGCATAATTGTGTATACCGTTTTCAGTATAATGATGGTACATTACCATCCAATCTTTGATGGCATGCAATATTTGGAAATCTGAATTATGACAATCTCCATTTATTGAAAAGAAATGGTATTTCTAGTTTACCAGCCATTCCAAGGAAATTGAATCAATGTCGTGCTTGTATCCTAGGAAAAAATAGCAAACAACCATTTCATGATTCTATTTCCAAAGTACATAGAAAACTTGCACTGGTCCATTTTGATTTATGTGGCCCTATTCCTTTTCCTTCTGCAAAAGGAAATATATATATGATGACTTTTATTGATGATTACACTAGGACGTGTTGGGTATATTAATTGAAAAGAAAAACATAAGATTTTGAAACTTTAAAAAAAAATCATGCATGGATTGGAAATGATGCACAATCTCATATTGCCTCTATTCGTACCGATAATGGAAAAAAATATACTTTAAAATAATTTGAAAAATATCTTTAGCCACATGGGATTCAACATGAAAAAATTGTCCCATATAATCCTCAACAAAATGGTGTAGCTAAAAGAATGAATAGGACAATCTTAATTATGGTTCATTCAATGATGCTTTTTAATAATGTAAATCTAATGTTTGGGATGATGTAGTTCTATGTGCAGTATATACCAAAAATAGATGTCCATCTCATGCTCTAAAAAATAAGATACCCTATGAAATGTGGTGTGGCTACATTTAATCAATAAGGCATCATAGGATCTTTGATTCCACTTATTATCCAATGATTCCTAAGGAATAAAGAAACAAATTTGGTGCAAGGATTTGAAAGTGTATGTTCTTGGGGTACTCAGATACCTCCAAAGGGTATTGTTTGTAAGATGAGGTAAATAAGAAGTTTATAATGTATAGAGATGTGGTTTTTCTTGAGTCTTCCAAGACTGACAATGTCATCGAGTGACAACTTGATCGTTTGGACAAGTTCAGTTATGCAAAAAAATTTCAAGAATTTGATAATGAGATTCTAGATCTTGAAGGGGGGGTACCTATCCTTGATCAATCTACAGAATATTCTTTTGAAGCACTGTCTCCCCCTCATGAAGTTCCAAACACTTCTACAGATCAAGAAGACACTTTGAGTAGTGTGATGGAGAGGATTAGAAGGATAAATCTTGGTGCAACACGATCTTAGACCATAATAGCCCAAACCATCTCGAAAAGGTCCCCAAAAATGGATCACTAAAACACTTGAAAGTTTTCATCCTGATGAGGCTGGAAAGGAAAGAACTAGAAGTTCCACCAGACAAAATGGAGGTGATGTAGATGATTTTGATTCAACTATTGATATGGATGTTTCTTATGATTGTGAATCAAATTTGTCTACTAATTTTGAACCAACTTCCTGTAGATTAGTTGCTTCTCAGGATTAATGGAAACAAGTAATGTAAAAAGAGTATGATATTTCTCTCATAAATAATGGAACCTAGAAGCTGGTAGACCCTCCGCTTGGAACCAAACTTAATTGGCTGCAAATTGGTCTTTAATAAAAAATATATAAATCAGATGGCTCACTTGAAAAGCACAAATCAAGGCTCATTAAAAAAATATTTCCATACAAATAAGGTGTCTATTATTAGGATACATTTTCCCCCACAACTAAATGGGTCGCCATCCGAAATCTCTTTTCCTTGGTAGCTCAAAATGGATGGAAGTTTATCAAATGGATGTGAAACCTGCTTTCTCGAATGGAAACCTAAAAGAAAATGTTTTTATGTCTCAACTAGAATGTTTTGTTGTGAAGGGAGAAGAACATAAAGTATGTGAACTCATCAAATATTTGTATGACATAAAACAAACACCATGAGGTTGGTATGAAAATTTGACTTAGCATATTCTGAAATTAGATTTCAAACACTTTGCTTTTGATGATGCAACTTATTTGTCAATCAAATTGGAAAATTTGTTTTCTATCTTGTGGTATATGTAAATGATATGTTGATAAAAAGGAACAATGAAAATTATATTGCATCCATAAAGAAATAATTGAAGAAAGGATTTGAGATGATATATTTGAGACATCTTCACTACTATTTGAGTATTGAAGTAACCCAACATATGAAATATTTATTCCTCTCTCAAAAGAAGTACATTGGAGAGTTATTTAACAAATTTTGCATGACTAAATGAAATCCTTTATCCACTCCATTGGAACAAAATTTAAAGCTCACATCTAAAGAAGGAAATGAATTTAAGGATGCAGCTAAGTATAGACAACTTGTAGCAAGTCTTATCCGCCTCACCACTACCAGACCATATATTTCATTTGATGTTGAAATTCTTTCCAAATTTATGCAAAAGCCTTGTGATGGAAATTGGTTTGGTAAAAGAAGAGTTCTAAAGTACTTGAAATGAACTCAAGAGTTTGTACTCAAATACAACAGGTGGATGAATTCAACTTGATTGGATATTTTGATTTAGATTTTGATGGAGATATGGAAAATGGCGTATCTACTTCAGGTTATGCTATGAATCTTGCATTAGGAGTAGTCTCGTAGAGGTCACACAAATAGTCAATTCCATCTAATTCCACAACAAAGAAAAAATATGTGGAATTTGCAGAAGTAACTAAGATGATTGTGAGGCTCAGGAAAATTCTTGAAGATTTGCAGGAGAACCAAGTACACTCTAATCCTCTTATAATTGAAAATCATTATACAATTAAACTAGACAAGAATCCAAAATTCCATTATTAAACAAAATATCAATACAAATCATCATTTGATTTGATAACATTTAGAGGCCAAGACTATTCACCTATAAAATTGTTCCACAAATGAGAAAATTGCAAACATATTCACCAAATTTCTTGGAATAGAAAAGTTTAAAAAAATCAGAATGATGCTTAGGCTCACAAAATCCCTTCAAATTAGAGGGGGATTTATAGACACCTAATCCTCTGAAATGGGGTCAAATTATGTAAATATGTAAATAGTAAACATAGAATAGGAAAATACCCTAGAATGTGAATCCCATTTGTCACCATTATATTGCATATATAGGTTTATCTTAATGGAATTAATCAATTCAGGAGTTACCATCCCAGCCTGACAATATGTATAAAGGGTAAACATGTATTAGAAATTATTCGACCAATAGCATTCGTAGACCTGTAGCATGCATTGAACCCTCAATCTAATATTTTTATGGAAGAGTGTTGATTTTATAAATTTGCGAAAAAAACAATAGATAATCACACCATAGGATTTTGGGTCAAATCATGGCTTGATGTTTGTACAAATACCATATCTTAGTTTTTCATATGCTTATTTCTATCTATAATTTTTCTTTACATTTTAGGAAAACATAGTTGAATCTTTCACATTATAATGATAGGATGCAAATCTTGTTTTTTGGGTTAAATCCCTTATGAAATCAAGATGATAAGCTTATAAATCAAACATGAATTGACAATAATATTTTGAAATTAAAAATTAATATTTGCATCATAGGAAGATACATGCCATAAAATGATGACTCACCAAGCACCTGGATTCGTTTGACAAAAATGGAGGACATGTACTTCCTAATGAGAAAGCATGTGGTTGTTGTAGTGGCTACAACCACCATCCAAAATTTTTCATTCGCATTGTTTTGGAGCATCCCTCCTCAGCATCTTAGCAACATGTCTTACATTGCTCAGGTACTTGTGTTTTATTTGAACTTATCTTTCACTTGACAGCTTGTGTTTGATACCTTGTCTTGTTTTCCGACCACAAGATGACACCACGATTTGGTTCACATTCGGTTCTTGCATTGTCTTGGAAAACTGGGAAATCCTCGAGGGAAACCAACCTTTCTCTCAAGAATTATGCAAAGCAGCCTGTCAATTAGCCCTGCTCTCCAGAAATGTGTAGAGAAACCCGATAGACTGCCTTGCCTGGGAAAATTGCATGGAATAGACAGGCACTAGGCTTTGGATCAGGAAATGCATTGACCCAGCTGGAAGCTTGTCTTCAGCTAGGAAATTATGCAGAGCATGAGAGGCAGCTAAAGCCACTCAGTCCAGGAATTGCGCAAAAGCATTCCTCAGTTTGTTGTTAGATGCATATGCTAGTAAGTTGCTTGGCTCCCTCCAAAACTATGAAACCTTCCCATGCATGCATGGTATCCCTTTCTCAAAAAATAAAAATGAAAATAGAAAAAAGAATCCATAAAAAATAGCGAGCTATTTTTAGCACTAGGAGTTACATGCAAAGTCAATTTTAGAAACTTCGTGCCAAGTGTCACTTTTTCCTAGATTTGTGGCATGTGCTTCATAAACCCTAAATCTTCTAAATTTATTTAAATGACACCCCAGATCTCATCCTACACACTCGTCTTGGAGCTTTGGCTTTCCCGAGGCATCTAGGAACCTTCGGTACAGTCGACGCAACTTTTCTGGGTAAGTTTTGCTTTTCAACTATTTTGCTACTTTTTCTGTCGCTTTTAGTTCCTTGGCTTGTGTTAGTGTTGTTTTGCATGTTTTATTGAATGAACATTGGTGTTTAGTTTATTTTAACTTGTAGAAGTGTTGTTTCAAGTTTTTCATTTTCTTTTTTAAGTGTCACATGCATAACATTGATTTTGCACTAACGTCGTCGTTACGACGACCCTCTCCACCAACTTCGTTGTTCGTCCGTTTCACTAATTCCTGCGTTGGTTTTGATTGAATGCATGATCATTCACTCCTGTCTGAACCATCCTTTTCTTTCACTTTTGAATCTACTCATTTTCAAGTCTCCCTTGGGCAGATCTAGGTTTCCTTGGCTCAAATCTTACTTTCACTGGCATGCTCTATGCATTCCTGAACTTGAGGCTTTGCCTTGGCCCTATGAATTTCACATAGACTACCTGGCCTCCAGTAGTGCTCTACACTATTCTAGGAGTCAGTGCCCAGTCTTGCCCACTCAGATTGCGCAATGCGCAATCCTAGCCAACACTCAATCTGGATTGAACTACACATTGCACAATTCCAGTGCACAGTTAGCCTAGCTAGACTGTACTCTATGCAGTTATAGTCAGCAGCAAGATCACTGGTAGTTGGGACTGTACAATGCACAATTCCAGCTGATAGTCCCTAGCCTCCCAGAGTCACCATTGCACAAACTTGGCCAGCAGTCACCCGGTTTGTTGCTTGATTGTTCCATGAAGGGCATTGTGTTTTAAACTGACATTTTCTTACTGTGAGTGTTTGCTCTATCTCCAATTACATTGTTGTTGAGAAGTCTCTCAGTAGTACATGCATCATGGTTTCCAGGAGAGCTAGATCAAAGGACACTATAGAGAGCATCATTGGAGACGTGGTTGAACAAGTGCCAATAAATTTGCGCGTCTATGCTCACACACAGATGTTCATAGAGAAGGACATGAAGATCAAATGGCAAGAAATGAAGGTCATATTTGTAGGCACTTTCAAGGAAGATCTGGAAGATCATCATGTTTATGTCAACATTCATAAGTCAAGCTTGTACAGGGTCGCATGTAGGTACCTTACCTTCCCATGTACGGATATCATTCATTGGGTTGTCTCATACTGATCCAAAGATGATGACACTGAGCAGCACTAGTGGAACAAAACTTTCCACCTTAAGGAAGGAAAATTGCCATCAAATGTATCACCTTTTGTAGCCAGTGAACTACATGGATGCATTGTTCTTCACTCCCAACAACAATGTGAACTCAAGAGATATATTAAAGCATTAGGTAAAAGAGCCATCAAAGTACGGGACAACACCCAACCATGTCTACAAGACAAAGTCACTCAGGAAGGATTACCAAATCCTGGTCATCATTGCATGTCGCTTTTATGGCAAAGAGAGCACAAAGACCTTCCCACAGGTTTGGGTTGTTAGGTTGGATAAGTTGGAAAATGAAGGAAGGCCTTTCAACTGGTCGGACATGTTGGCACGTCAGCTAAAAGTGCATGTGTCAAATGCATGGAATGCGCCTAAGGATGGAAAAGCAAGATTCTATATGTCTACATACTTGCTTGATGCAATCTATTCCCAACAGGAGTTCCCTGGCATGGGTTGGACAATGACACCATCAAAAGAAGCTGTGAATGTTTATTGCAATTTTCTCTTTGAATGCAACTACCTAGGAGTCATGACGAGGTTGTCTAACCATTTCATCACCCTAATGTATAGGATTATATTTGAACAAGAACCACCTTTCATGTCCCAAGAAGCGATGCAGGCATTGCTCAACATTGTAGATTGGTATGTCTCACCGAGTGGCATTTTCATTAGGATGTTTGGCACGAAGGAGCCTCCACATGAGATACTGAGGTTTTCCATAGACAAGTTGGTCATGCAAGAGGTTTCATACCACATCTCCACAGGGTTGTCAGCAACACTACACAGGAGGAAGAAAGTACCATGGCCTAGTCTTCCTTTGTGGATTGGGTTGTACGAGATCTATACCTTGAAGGATGTAAATGTCAAGACCGAGGACTTGAAGAAGTTTAGGTTTGACACCAAGAGTTTCAATCTGTATGATCCGCACTCCATATGTAAGAACCGCTGTGTGAAGGTGTACTTCCCATGGGTCCAGGAGGCATGTCACTAGCCAAAGGAAGATACTTGGAGGTATTTCTATAACTCCTCTAGGCTCAATGAACTGGTCAGTATGGGTGTAGAATGGAAAGAAGCATTGAAGACAACAACATCACAGGAAGCAACAACAACATCAATAATGAGCATCAAACTAACATAAGACAAACACAAGAGGAAGATTGTTGAGAGCATAGAGGATGAGCAAAGCTACAAGTTCAAAGAAGATCCACCTATTGAGAGAGTAGCTTTGGGGATAGATGCAAAGAGGTGACAATGCAACATGAAAGTAGAGCAAAGAAAGAGGGAGAAGAAAATATTGGAAGAGACAGAAAGGAGATTACGAGAGATGGATAAGAAATTGAAAGCCGAATAAGAACTCAAGAGGGGAGAGAGTGAAGAAAGGTAGGAACAGGATCAGGAATAGAGAAAAATGCGCAAATACATGTTGAGAAAACAGAGCAACCAACAAATGATGAATAGGGTGAGCAAGTGCAGGTTCGGGAACTTTCTCAGTAGGTTGAGAAGTTGGCTGAGGTGACAGACATGGAGACAAAACCGGAGTTAAAGGACCAAGACATCGATGTCATGTCGAGGACATCTGAGGTCAAACAATAATATCTTCCACCTCTAGAACCACAACTAGTCCTGAACGAGAAAGGAGAAGTTGTTCTCCTTGATGAGAATCCAGAGACAACCGTGTACAATATGGAATTTGATGAGACACAATAGAGGATTGTACAAGCACAATGAAAGTAGCTCCCGGATGATCACACATCACCTGTGCACATAGAAGAAAGGGTGATTGCACCATATGTTAGAAGACATCCAGTTTCCATGGCTGAGACTTCTAAGGCTTATGCAGAAGCCACGAGTTCAATGGTCAATTTCTTTATAGTAGAGAATGATTGAATGGTGAAGGACTTGCAAGAAGCCATGCAGAGGGCAGAGAAGTCCACAAGATTTTCCATGACAAAGATGAAGAAAGCAATAGTGGTAGAGATATTAACTTTGGAGGCCACCATGTGGATAGTGTATAGAAGATTTATCACCATCCACAAAGCATTTTTCCATTTATATGGCTTTCAGTAGCAGCGCCTCTAGACAACAAAAACTCTCAAGTACATTCACATTGCTATTGCGCACATGCAAGAATGGACAATGAGGTACAAGGGAGCCTCGCGTTTCTTGCACAAGAAGATGAAGCCACAGGCTAAGCTTAACAAAGCACAAATTCAGATGCAGATCCATAATTATGAGCAACTCCCTTCGCTCATCACTAGCATTGAGTCTTCCTATGCATGGTTGTTTAGGAGTTTGGATGTCATAGAGCAAACACAAAAAATCCCTTCCAATAGAACCCTCACCCAGTTATTGAGGAAGAACCAAGTAATGTTGGATGTCGAAAAGTAGATAGAGCAGTTGATGCACATAGCCACCAACGATGACTTGTAGATGAACACAGAGAACATGAAAAGGTACATTAGTGGTCCAACCACACTCAATACAATGTTGCGTATGCTTCAGGGTGAGTTGGATAGAGGTTACAGAACCATATTCTCAGAAGTCATGGAGGCAAGGGCCCGCTTCGACAAAGATGCCATTAAATAGTACGGGGAAACAGTAGAGCATTACCAAGCTTGGTATCAGTTTGTCACCGAATATCACCATGAGGAGGCTACTGAGTTGGTCTTTCCTTAAGACCCCGAGTGATGTTCTTTGTCTTGTCAGGCTGACTCAAGCCTATTTTTTCCCACATGAGTATATGTGGAAACTGTATTATTGTAATGTATTGTAACTTAAATTCCAAGTGTCATTAGTGGAATGTGAACAGTCATTGTTGTAATGTGAAGAGTCATGAGGGTAGTCCAAGATTCAAAGGGCAATGTCAAGGGTCACTGCACCCTTTGCTATATATAGAACCTCATAACTCATAGTACAGGCTTTTGGGAGCCAAGATTTTGGCTAGGCATTGCTTAGAGAAGGCTTGGAGAGTATTGTGATGAGCCTTGGCTTCTCCACAACATAGAAAAAGTACATTTGTTTGTAGGAGCAGATGGTATTCACTGTAATATTCCACTATTGGGGCTAGTGGATGTCGATGGTGTATGTATGGATGGAAATTTCACTATATATATATATAATGGAGCCAACATGTCTTCATGTATATGTTGTTATTGTAGTTTGACTATTCTGGTTACTTTAGCAATGTATGTTATTTAACTTATGTAATTGTCTATGAAATATTTTGTATACGATTGTATGAAGCTTATTGAAGTTGTGTTGTTGGTTTAAACCTTCACTTTGGATTTTGGACTATTCTGCTTTCCATCTTGTGATGTCATTTAGCTCATGTGTTCCTTTCAGGCTAAGTAATATTAAAGGATTCTAAGGGACACACTTCCTTTTCCCCCTCCGTGTGTTATAACCCCCATGCATCTCACTTGACTCGCTGCAAGGTCAGACACTTTCTTCCAACAAATTTATCATACTTACCTCTGCGTGCTATCATAGTAAAGGCACTACTATACTACCCACTGTTGGGACTCCTACTCCAAACGGTATGAGGTCTAGTTGGGACTTCTTATTGAGGAAATTCCCTAACATGTTGATGGGTCCAACACCATCAACAATGGTCAAGGTGCAAGGTAACACTTTTCTTGCTATATTTTTTTTTCTTTTGATACAAGAACATAAGTGTTTAGGGTTAGAGTGAGCCACCTATATTATTTTCATTTTGGAAGCTTAGCTAGGATTTTGGTTTTCTTGGTTGTGCATGAATTTAAGAATAATAAAAGGGTTATTTGATATCCATTCTAGAGAAAGGTCATGGGCATAAGAAAATTGAACCAACAAACAATTCTAAACTAATTTCAACAGTAAAACAATAGTTTGTTTCATTTAAATAATTTTGTTTGCTTACAATTGGTAAGAAAATGGTATTTGTGATGTCTAGCTATTAGAAATATGCTTGTTGCACTGAGAGACACTCTACAACCCAATACATGGCGGAGATGTTGTCACATAATGCTACATTAAAATAATAATAATAATAATAATAAGAATAAGAATAAGAATAATAAGAATAAGAATAAGAATAATATATGTGTGTGTGTGTGTGTGGGCTAATATATGTATATGCTAGAGATGCTTTAAGAATCCATTGTATTGACCCATGGCATTCATGTGGAATATAACCTATTTCAGGGGGAAATTAAATTAGCCTAGATTTACCTTAGTTTGATGTTATACTTAGATACATAATTAGTTGTAGAAAATGGCAATATTGAATTGATGTAGCTTGTAAAGGTACAAAAAAAATTAATGATATGTTCGCATTGAACATTTGTTTGGATATGTTCAGAGTTGGGGGGAATATTAGGAAAAATGTAACTATTATATTTTGTCTAATATTTTTTCCTATCTCCATCAAACTTTCACTAGGTTATACTGGGTAAATATAATATTATAATATTACATTTTACCTAATATTATAATATTACGTTTTACCCAATATTTCCCCTCAACTAGTCCACTTCTTATTGTAATTTTTCTTTATATTTGAAGTTTGAAAGTAAACAAACTCAACTACAAAATTAGCACGGGTGAGGGGAAATATTGAGTGAAATGTAATATTTAGGCTAAGGTGTGATAAGAAATATTAGGTAAAATGTAATAATATTACATTTTAATTAGTATATACCCACAACCTTGGCCACTTTTTATTGGATGTTGGTGGTAACAAATATTGTAATATTATATTTTATCCAAGATTTTCTCTCACCCAATTCATTTTTGTTAAAAAAATTCTTTATATTTGAGGTTCATAAGTAAACTTAACTCCTATATAAACATTTGATCACAATATGGTAGAGAAGTTGTAATCTTTAACATTTTGGATTGGTAAAAATAAAATAAAAACATAAAACTAATATGTAGATAATTAAAGTAGCCCATATCCATCTTAACTCTGGATCTACCAAGCGCTGAGAGGGATCAAATTTCTTGAGATGCAAACATATTTTAAAGTGAAAAGTGATTTGATATCTCTTGATGCTTAGTAGATCCAGAGTTAAGATGTATCTAGGCTAGTTTAATCATGGTGTTTGAAGACAAATTTAGAAATGGTTTGTAATGAAGCCTCCATTTGACTTAAGATAGTAATAGAAATTTACAACAAAGTAAAGGCATCCCTCTTTCCACCCCATAAACAACCGTTATTACCTTTTGATGCTAAGTGGATTTATGACTTCTTGGTCACATTTTTAGCATTGAAATGGTCTAGAATGGTAATGTTATGGAAAATTTAAAGTTGCTAGGAAATATTAATGTATAAGTCGCTATTATTGACTAAAAAATGCAACGTCATTATATAAAATCTGATCATTTGTCCAATATGGTAGGAGTAAAAGTGTTTGATATTATGCATCATGATTTATGGATAATTTTAGGAGAGCTTATGCAAACCCAAGTTTGTCACTTTTCAAAATAACGATCATATATACAACTAGCACACTTTTTTATCGGAACTAAAAGTAGCTACAATAGGAATTGGGGGAAACAAATTTGAAAGAGCCATCACATTCATAATTGTTTGATATTCATAAACTATTGGCTTATTATTCAAGTTGATAATCATTTTGATGATTTTCTCCACACAACTTGAGGAAGTGTGATTTCTTGTTGCAATGGAAAATAAAACAATTACAAGAATTAAGTTCTATCACACAACACTAAGCACTTACATATTGTTACACAAGAACCAACTACAAGAAGCTCAGTTGCAATTCAAACTCTTCTAGCTTATTTCCCAATTTTTCAAAGGAAGACCTATCAACACAAGTTAAAAAAAAACTAGTCACATGGAAATACAGGTTGCATGAGGACACACAACTTGGTGGGTACATTGAATCATAAAAATAACCATCTTTTCACATCCTTTTTCCATTTTTTCACAACGTTTCTCTTCATTTTAATCCTTTTTTTTCTTTGCTATAACCATGTATAAAGTGTGTTGTAATGTTTTATGTGGGATTAGGTTCAAGGTATATTCCAATGCATTTCTTTTGGTATTTTATGAATTTATGATTAAATATTAGAAAATATAGCATATTCTCACTCATCTTTGAAAACTAGGTTAGTTGCTAGTAATTATAGGAATTGATAATTCTTTTAAAAATGCATATTTTGGCTTTTGCTCCAAATTTTAATTTCCTCTTCAATCATTGAATATTTTCCATAGATTTGGGATCATTAATCAATCGCGATACCAATTGAGTTCATAATGTTTTTCATTTTTGTGAAGACATTAGGAAATAATATTTGTGTGAAGACATTAGGAAATAAACTTGCTTAACAATGTGAGCAATTTTGGTATATTAATCATTAACCTCTTATTTCAATTTCAATGATATCTTTTATTATGAAATTCACTCCCTCTATGAGGGTGGATTAATATAGTTGCTTTCCTCTCTTGATAGATTGAAATGGATGTGAATATTTAATTATTATTTTTTTTAATTTACTTTTTATACTTAAAGGTTATGATGATTTATTTTTATATTAATACTTGAAAAAATTATAATAAAAAATAATTATTTTTTTTTCGATCATTATTTTTTAAATTTATATTCTATTTAATTATATATATTTTTATATTTAATGACTACGATATTGCTATATATTTTGTACATTATCTTTCAACAAATTTATATGCATTAATATGCCAGTAGTAATGAAGCTTCGATTTTTGACATCTACTTCAAGTTTATCTATTTTGTATAAACCATGAATCAAAAGTGATTCCTTAAAATATTTTCTTCAAGGTGCACACTGTATCATATAGCCTTGTATAATTACTTATGAAAATGATTGAAATGATTTAAGTCACTTGTTTGGAATCAAATCATAATAATTGTGTCATTATTTCCTTAATTTTTCCATATATAATCATAATTAAGATATGGTATTTATGATATCCATGGTTAAGCAACTTGTCCCACTTGACACAATATAATTATGATATTATCTCATTATGATGTAGATTTATTTTTTTTTTCAATTTCTCTCTTATATGCTTTATCCTTTGCTTATTTTTATTTTGACATATAATATGTTGTCATCATTTTTTTTACTTTGTTTTTAGTCCCTACCCCTTTGGGGCCACAGGGACTATAATAATAATTTTATTCGTCGCCTATTATTTTGAAGCGAGAACCAATAAAGCCTTTTTACTTTAAACCATTTATTTTTGAAATGACACGGAAACCAATTAAGTATTTTTTCTTTTAATAAAAAACAATTTGAAGTCTCGTTTTATTTTAACTAATCAACAAAATCCTCTTCTTATTTGGCCTCATATCGAGGCATACCGAGGCAAAAGTTAGGCAAAAGTTGGAAGAAGTATAAGTGATGAAGGCAACTTGACACTAAAATGAACTAATGTTATCTTTCACTTAGCATTAAGTTTTCACATTTTATGCTAAGAAAAACTATGACAAATATTCCTTAAAAATGAAAGTATATTTTTGGTAACAAGTAGACACATGTTTGGCACGTGTCAATCTTGACAATTGCATGGCTCGATGTATTGGCTTTGTGGTTTAAACTTTAGTCTCCTAGGGTAAGGGCTCACTTTGGAAGAAAGATACATTGCTATATGCTCAATTGGCTAGTTGATAAAACTTTTGCTTCCTAGTTAGCATTGTTCCTAGTGAGCAACGTTCAAGCATGGTGAGCTACTAATACATTTCTACCTCAATTATCTCCAATAATAACTCAATTATCTCCTCTCAGCATAGCTCTAAACAAGTCGGGAAGGTTAGGCCCCAGGGACACTTAACAACAAGGATCATAGAACTTATCTATCTATGTTGCAAGGATCAAAGGAACAATAACACTCTTTCTGATTTCTACTAAGAGGGTGAGAAGAAACCAACCTTATTTGTTCTCAATTTGTCATTCCTTTAAGGAGTTCGATTTTATCTTTAGAACATAGGCCTTCATATTTTTCCTAAATTCATTATTGATATATTTGCATGAACTCATTGTTGATATATTTACAATGTTGATCTTCATAATTTCTCTGTAAAAGCCTTGTTACTCTACATAAACAACCATGAAATTGGTTTGGAAAGAAAAAAGAAATAACAACCATGAACTTATCAATATGTCTTCAACTCTTGTGAAAAGTCTTATGACATTCATTATGATAGTCACCTCTGTTTCAAATGCAAAGAGAATTACAAGACCATAACAACCACAAAAATCGTTGAGAAAGAGAAAATAAATAACAACCATGAACTTATAAATATGTCTTCACGGTTTCCTAGGAAACCAAGGGAGCTAGTAAGAATAGAGTAAGCAAGCTTCTAAACTTAATATACTATAAGCAAGATAATATTATAGTTATTTATCTCAATAAATAATACTAATCTTCTATCTAATGCATTATACTAATTTTCTATCTAATGCATTCATCACTCAAATAAGAATCTCTTGGTATGATATTCATCCGTGTAACTTCAATCTCGTATAAAAAGTGGAGAAGCAAGCTAGAAGGATGGATAATAAGATACTTGAGGATGGAAATAATGATGTCGCAACACATAGCTTGCTCAAATCCAACCCTATTAATTGAATCAATATCTATTTCATACTCCCCCTATCTCCCTGATCTTTGAGTCATAATGAGTAAACTGAATTTTTTTAAATTTATTGAAGAAGTCTCGCAAAAAATGATATATCATATCTGCCATGACCATGCTATTGATAACATTACGCAACATTCTTTGACCTTTAGTTAGTGGGGCACATAGATGATTATTGAACACAAGGGCGGATCTCAACTTGCATCTATCGCATGCATTACTTACGTGTATGGCCATGGCATATATAGCTAGGAAAGTATGCTTCCCGAACCTACTAGTGTGGGTTGTTGCCAAGCTAAGACTAGTGGACTAAGGATATTACCTTAGGCAGTCTAATAGTCCTAATTGCTCTGCAGACATTGATACGGGCAAAACGAATGATGACACTGTATATTTTTCTCAATGGCTTTGTGATCGTATTGGCAAGGCTACTCAGCAAGAACAGGTCATAGTGGTACCCAGGTCCAAGTCCCTCTTGGCTCAAATATCACACCACCCAAACCAAATTACTTGGATCAATAAGGACTTTGGAAGCTCTGTCAAAAACAATTGGGCTGGCGGGGGAGCCAATATTATTCCAACAACTAGTTTTTAATTTGTTAGCGTAATCTGCTAGGAATAAAGATCAAAGTTGTGATTTCACAGCTACTATAGCAATAGAAAAGAGTCGCTCATCATAGAAATTAATGTGATCGAGAACTTTCTATTTACCAATAGGCAACCAAGGGAGCTAGCAAGAATACAGTAAGCAAGATTCTAAACTTAATATACTATAAGCAAGTTGATCGTATAGTTCTTTATCTCAAGAAATAATATTTGTCTTCTATCTAATTCATTCAATCAATAAGACAAGAATCTCCTGGTATGTTATCCATGAGTATAACTCTAATCTCGTATAAGAATCGGAGAAGCAAGCCACCCACAATAAGCTACTCACTTGTTATTCTGCATAAAACTAAAATCTCGTCCACACAAAAGTATGGTAACAAAAATTGCTAGGAAAAAAATACAGTGAGAAAACAAGAAATCATTTGCCTCTGTTGGTTCTGGCTTTGAAAATCATTTTCGTTGATCTTCAAAATGAGCAACTGGAATGAGCAGCTGGGATGATTAGAGCTCGTACTCATGCATGGCCTTCAGGAAATTGTAGACATCTAAATGGTTGAATGGCAATAGAGTAGCTTTAATTGTGATATGTGGCAGAGAGGCGTTGGTGGGTTACTGCTTGCCAATGTAAGGTGAATAACATCTAGTGTTACTTTAAAAAGTTTAAAAGAATCAATAGATTTTAGGGTTTGGATGATTAGAAGTTTGAAGCATTCTAAGATTTTAGGATTTGTATTTTCTCATGTCTTTTAGAATCAATTATATATCCCCTGAATGTAGTGAAAATCAATTCAAAAATATGTTTAGAGAAAAACAACATTAAATTTTTTTTTATTCCTTTCATGTCCTTTCACTAGGATTAGGTCATCATTGAAACCTAATTGAGACATTTTTCTCTTCCTATCAGAGATTGTGTCCTGGTAATGAAGAGACAATAATTATTTTGTGTTGATGACACTCCATGCCTGCTAGCCCACCCATGATGACTCTGATAATTATTTTATGTTTTTGGCCCTGCATGGCAGCCAACCCACCCATAATCTTCCATCCAGCACACAAAGCATAGGAACCAGAGAGAGGTAGACCTAATCTCCACTATGTCCACAACATTCTCATTCTTACTTATTAAAATAATTTTTGATTACTTAACACAATCCTAGGACTCATACTTTTTAATGAAACTCCATTATTGCCTCCAAAGAAGAATATTTCTATACCCTTTTCCTGCTTCACGTGGAATATACTCGCATACAACTTGCGAACCATCCATAGTGGATCCTTTATCATTTGTCGGACTACCCTTCTAATGTAAATTCACAACCTTCTTTGAAACATTGTATGTATATAGTTTATAATTATTGCCTGGGAATTGTTTTAAAAAGCAGTCAGAAATAAATTATGTTTTAGCTCAGATACTTGGAGAGTGGTTGTCGAATCCATTATGCTCTCATACATATTACATACCAGGGCATTCCATACATTCATACATCTATAATTTTATAGTGTTATATCATTTAAGCATATTTTTATATAAATGAGGATCAATTTCGTTCCACTTTGACATATCTAACAATAAACAAATCCACGTAGTCATCCACCTCTTTTCAAATAATATGTTTTATCTCGAACAAAGTAAACCATAGAAATATACTATAAAATGAATTAATATATAAGATCTAAAACAACTTTCATGAAAATATACAAATTAACAATAAAAGGTTTTGGTATTAGTATTTATATTTTAACTACAAAGTTTTATGGGTGGTATTCATACTTTGACAATACATGTTTGATTGCATTTATACTCTAATGATATAGATACAGATTTCATTGGAAGGGACTTGCTTTTTTGCAATTTCCCTGGTTGTATTTCTAAACATTTATAGTCTCTGATAAAAAGGTATTTATAAAGAAAACACATTGTTATACATGGAAATACCTCTTCATCAACTCAGAGGAAAACGCCCCTTTCTCCTAGCCTATATAAGACTATAATACAAATTATGTATCATGAGGACCACGTTATCCTAGTCTATAACAAGTTGTCCCCTTCATCTAACTTTTGTTACCAAAATTCTCACAAGCAAAAAGCTCGAGTTAACTAGACTTTGACACTCTTGTTCACTTTCGGAAACTCATATGGTGTAATGTGATATCTTTATCCTCATCTTTAGCTTTTTCCTAAACAAGAAAATCATATAAAAGTGGGAAAGAGCCATAAAGCACAAAAGCATCTAAAAAGCAGAAAAACCAATTGTTATATGAGGAAACATTATGCACCCAAAATATTTTGCCCAAATTGAACTAATGAGGAATTTGGGAAATCTTCGTAACCTTCACTTGCCTATATATTGAAGGCTTGGCCATTGGGAAAAGGATGGGAATTCTTGTATTGTCACCCTGCTGAGACCTATCTTGAGAGAGAGATTTTTGGAGTTAGGAGTTGGGGGTGGTGTTGTTGCAATTGTATATGATGGTTGTAACTTTCCTCTAGCTCCTTTAATAATATAGATCAATTGTTATTCCTTCCATATGATGCTATTCACTGTTTACTTTTTCTGTTTAACTAAAGAATGTATGGGAGTTTGATTTATATTTATTTATTCAGTAATATTTAGATGTTTTTGATAGTTTTTATTATCAAGATATTATGTTGTGAAGGTTTCTTTTCTCGCTCTCTTATGTGCAAGACCAAGCTTTGGAGCTAGCTAGGAGCACTTCCCAGCTACACTAAAAACTCCAACATGACCCACATGTAAGGACTCATAGGAATTCCTTCTCTTCTTCTTAATCTCTACTCTACATCTTGATCTATTGAGAAGCATGAGCCTTAGAACAACCTTTCTCTTACTCAATCTACCCTAGGTTTTCGGGATAATCTGAGAGGGTTTTTTGTTCATCTAACCGAGCATTAAATACTATAATAGAAGAAGAAGGTGATGGCAGAAATTCTTTATAAAATAACCAGGGAGAGAGAGTTTCAGAGCATTAGAACTAAATGGGGCCTGTAAACAACACACACCATTAGTGGATCCACATCATAATCGACCAAATTTAGAACCTATTTGTACTTATCATTTTAAATACACCAATGTGTATCAAAAGTAATATACAAATACACCAATGTATATCAAAATTAACATACCAAATGGCAGATGAGTAAGAGGATTAGCAATATGAAATATAATGGTGTATTTAATATTTATCAACTAATTTTGCTAATGCGCTATTATTAATAACTCAATTTTATATAGTAAGTGGAAGGGATACTTCATGCTAATGTTCCACAAATATTTATGCAATTTTAGTTACAATTCTCTTATACCCAACAAATTTTACTAATTTTGAGGTATTTTTACAATCTTAGTCACGACCAACCTTATCTCCTAACTTTATTTAATAATAATATTTCTATTTACACTATTACAAGGTTGCATTCAAAGATGAATCAACATTTCCACCTTTATTCTCTCTTCTCATTTTTCTATAACAACCCATAATCCTCCATATTGTGATGTTCATCAAAGAAAAAAGATATTAATTTGGTGTATTTATTTTATCTCTTCATTTCTCTATAACAATCCATAATTCTCCACATTATGATTCTTGCCATAAAAAAAGTATTAGTTTTTCTAGTTATGGGTAGAATGCATGAATATGGGTTACACTTTTGGGCCAAATGTGGTGATGAATTTTCAAAATTTTAATCTTGTATCAAATTGAAGCCCTCAAAGTTCATACAAGCATTGGTAATTTTGATTCGAAGTAAAAGGACAATTTGTGGAGAATTATGTTGTTGTCCTAATGATAATTTTTGCAAAACAAATTAGTGTTGTATAATATGTCAAGTTTCCATTAAATGAAATGATTTTCCTTGCAAATTTTCACACATCTTAAGAGGTATGTGTGTGTTCATGTAGCATAACTTAGTATAAAATGTGTAATTTTTAATATATATGTATATATATATAGATATAGATATATATATATATATATATATATATATATATATATATATATATATATATATATATATATATATATGATCTACATACATGGAGTGAGCTAAGTTTTTCATATTAAAAAAATATTATTTTTATGCAAAATTATTTTTTTTATTATTTTTCAAAGTTGGCAAAGTAATATTTCAATTTCATTTCACAAGCAAGTGATTGCGTAAGGCTTTTTACAACTATTTAAATAAATTTAAAAACCAAGAGTACCCCTTTCAAGAGGACTCATAAAAAAATATAATGGTTTTTTTTGAAATTTTTGTTGTGTATATTTTATGTTATTGATTTTTTATTCAACACATTTAAAATTGTTTAAAAACATTTCAAGCATTATGTTTAAAAGAAATTAGATGAAAAATATCATATGAATTCAAAAATGTCAAATTCATATGTCATTGGATAGAGGATTTCTTGATGAATACAACATGATCAACACCTAAGGACATATTTTTCACTGTATGCTAGGGTACAAAATGGTGTTGCAAGAAATTTTGCAAAAGGGGTGCTGAAATTGTGGATTTTAGGACTTCAAAAGCTCGATCAAGTGCTTAAATTTCAAATTCAAATAGCATGATTGAGAGTTTTGTAAAGCCTTGATCAAGCCATTTACGTGGTTAACATGGCTCGATCGAGCTATATGGCTTGATCAAGCTATATGGCTCAATCCAGCGATATATCTTAATTGAGTTATTAAGCTTGATCAAGCCTGTATAAAAAAATGTGAATCCCATAATTTAGATTTTATAAAAAATAAAGATTTAAAATTTAATCCATCAATAATTTAACCAACATTATGTTATATTATTTTACTAAAAAAGGAAATTCAACTAGATCTAGGTTATGACCAACATTAGATTTTTTTTATTGTACAACGCAATATGGGGGCAATGTGTAAGTATGTCTATCCATGCTCAAAATATACCTTATCATATACCTTGAGTTCGAATAAATCATAAATTTACCTTCCACAAAAGTTTTTACCACATTTTAAATTTCCAAATTTTATTATAATATGTGTTATCATGTAATGTAAAAACCTTATTAAATTTAATATTAATATTAAAATATTATTATTATTGTTATTATTATTATGAAATTAAATTATGATGTTAATATTATTAAATTTGGATTAATATAATATTAAATTTAATATAATATAATATATACTAGCACAACCATATTAATAAATGTGGTTGATATACGTCATAGGATTCAATAAAAGAGTTATTAACACAAAAAGAGTCATGCAAGATCACTCAATATGTTAATTTTATCTAACGTATTTCTTTTTAAATCTAAAATAATAAAATATAACATTTTTAAAATCATGAAGTAATCATAACCTGAAGCTACCTAAAGAATAAAACTAAACAATTTCAATTGGAAGACCTGAAGCTAGCTACCTCTGATCGAGGTAGCTAGAACATTAATATTTTGGAAAGTTTTAGATAAGATTTCCATGGAAAATTATCATTTTCCCTCCACGTGAACGTACAAACACATTTGAAATATTGAATTTTAAATACGTATTACATAAAAAAAAATTGTTAAATAGTGAATCCATACAGGTGAGGATGGTTTTAGATAGAGGAGGAATGACCTGTTGTAGAGTTTTGTGAACCCAACGTTTCGGACTACAAAGTGAGTCCATCATCAGGGGATGCGACAATAGATAATCTTTAACATTAATGATGTATCCCAGAGCTATGTTTATTAATATATATATGCGGGTTATTAAGAAATGATGTGAGAAATTAGGTCGGCTTATTTTATTTTAATTTCATTTACTTATTATTATTATTATTATTATTATTATTATATTATTATTATTATTATAATATTTTTATTATTATTATTATTATTATTATTCCTATTATTCCTATTATTATTATTATTATTATTATTATTATTATTGATTTATTATTATTATTATTGTTAGTTTATTATTTTTGATTTGATCTTTAATTAATTGATTTATTTCTTATTGTGTTTAATTAGATAAGAGGATTTATTAACTAATTTAATAAAAGGTTGAAAGGATAAATAGGTTAATTAATTAATTCTATATTTTATAGGTTTAATTATTATGTTTACTAATTTATTTATATAAAGTTAAATATTTTGAATTATTTTTATTTTTATTTATTTATTTTTATTTAATTATTTGTTTATTTATTATTATTATTAATAATAACAAATAATTAAATAAAAATAAATAAATAAAAATAAAAATAATTCAAAATATTTAACTTTATATAAATAAATTAGTAAACATAATAATTAAACCTATAAAATATAGAATTAATTAATTAACCTATTTATCCTTTCAACCTTTTATTAAATTAGTTAATAAATCCTCCTATCTAATTAAACACAATAAGAAATAAATCAATTAATTAAAGATCAAATCAAAAATAATAAACTAACAATAATAATAATAATAAATCAATAATAATAATAATAATAATAATAATAATAATAATAATAATAATAATAATATATATATATATATATATAATATATATATATATATATATATATATATATATATATATATATATATATATATATATAATAATAATAATAATAATAATAATAATAAGTAAATGAAATTAAAATAAAATAAGCCGACCTAATTTCTCACATCATTCCTTAATAACCCGCATATATATATTAATAAACATAGTTCTGGGATACATCATTAATGTTAAAGATTATCTATTGTCGCATCCCCTGATGATGGACTCACTTTGTAGTCCGAAACGTTGGGTTCACAAAACTCTACAACAGGTCATTCCTCCTCTATATAAAAAAAATTGTTGTTTGACATCAAAATATATATTTTTATTTAAACATAATATTTTAATTTTCAAAGTTTTGAAATATAGAGGAGAGAGAGGGAGATAAGGGTAAGAGAGAGAGAAGCGGATACAAATATGGAGAGAGGGAAAGGAGGAGAGAGTGAAGGAGAAAGAGAGGGAGCTTGAGATATAGAGTTGGAGGAAATGATAGGGAGGAAAGAAGTTCAAGACATATAGAGAGAGAAAGGTGGAGAGAGAGAGAGAGGGAGTAAAAAGGGAGGGATGGAGAGAGAGTGTGTGTGTTTAGGGGTGAGATAGAAAGACAAAGAAGGAGAAATGGAAGAGAAGGGGGAGAGAGAATGATAGAGGGAGGGATATAGTCAACCAATTTTTAGGACAAAGAGTGTGTGTGAGAGAGAGAGAGAGGTGGGAGAGAAAAGAAGAGAGAGAGGACTTAAGAGGGAGGGAGAGAGATGGAGTTGGAGGGGGAGAGAGAGGGAGGTAATAAGAAATACATAGATAGAAAGAGAAAAGTGGGGAGAGAGAGAGAGAGGAGTGACAAGGGAGATGGAGAGAGTTGGAAAGAGGAGAGTAAGAGGGAAGAGAGATAGAAGGGGAGAGAAGGGGAAGAGAGAGAGAGAGAGAGAGAGAGAGAAGGGGGGGAGAGAGAGAGAAGGGAAAGAGAGAAAGATAGGGAGAGGGAGAGGGAGAGGGAGAGGGATAGGGATATAGATATATATGTAGAAACAATGTGTATGTTTTTGGGGTGACATAGAGAGATGAAGAAGGAGAGACAAAGGGAGATATATACACAGATGGAAAGGGGAGAAAGGGAAGAAGAGAGAGATAGAGGGAGGGAGGAAGAGATAGGTAGTTATGAAGAGAGAGTTTGTGTGTTTGTTGAGGTGAGACAGAGAGACAAAGAAGGAGAGATGGAGGGAGATATCGAAATTTGATTTCTTGCATTAAACGCACTGATTTATATGTAGATGTTGATTTCTAATTCTATTTCATTGTTTGCATTAAATGCATTGATTTCATTAAATATGTTAATTTATAATCTTGTTTGATTGAACTTGCATTAGATGTATTGATTTTAGTGCAAATGTTGATTCCTAATCCTATTTGATTGATAGTACTAGATGCATTGATTTTAATGTAGATGTTGATTTCTAAACCTACTTGATTGCTTGTAGCATTAAATGCATTGATTTCAGAGTAGATGTCGATTTATAATCCTATTTGATTGTTTGCATTAGATGCATTTATTTTAGTTTAGGTATAATTGTTTTCTCATACTATTTGATTGCTTGCAATAGATGCAATCATTTTAGTAAATATGTTGATTTATTATTTGATGTAACTAGATGTATGGTGCACATTAATTTCAAGGTAATTAGTTTAACATTGTGCATTGATTTCAACGTAAGCACAAAAAATTATTGACGACGTGCATTATGACTAAGCTTTTGTAGATCCTCAAACAAAATAAAATCGAATAAAACATATATTTGTAACTTTTACATCTCCACATATTTTAAAATTGAATAAAACTAATTTCAATCATAAGGAATTGATTGAAATACTTGGATAACCAAGAAAATTTAGGAAAATTACCTTAAGATAAAAAATTGATTGAAATACTTAAAAAAAAGTTCAGGTGAAATGGTATACGGGTGGGTCACAAAACATTTCATAGGTATATATATATATATATATATATATATATATATATATATATATATATATATATATATATATATATATATATATATGGATGACTTTCTAATTCAAATAATTTATTTTTAAAATTGAATTATTGTAATAACATAGATATTGATTGCACTAAACGACACTTTGTGCCAATATGAAGCATGATTGTAATTATTTTGATGCTCAGTATTAAATCGATACATCATATATTTTTTCTCATTTTAAGTATCAAAGTGACTTACATCATAACTTAAGATTGTACATATTTTCTTAGTCTATGAAACTGGAAATCAAAATTATTATATTTTGTAATAAAAGTTATAGTATATAGAAAAAAATTACATTAGTGAAATAATTTTTACAAACCCGTAAACATTAAAAATCAATGAACATCCATAAACAAGATTAATACATATCCATAAACTGAAGTAATACACATCCATAAAATGAAATAATATTCATGTATATCCATATATTGTCCATGTATGAAAATATACATAGTTTGTATCACATGTGAATGTGCCCTATGAAATGGGCCTCAAAATATACAAACTATCCATTCTAGGTACCACCAGAACTCTTATGTGAGTTTCGTTGTGAAAAGTAAGTGTCCATAAGCTGGTACTGCAATATAACACATTCAATTACAAACTAATTAGATTATTATTTGTACAAAATAAACAATATGGAAATAAATGATTTTGAACCACATTTTTAATTACATATACATGAATCTACTAACCTCAACTGAGTCAAAATGCAAGTCAAATAGGATGGGGGTCTGATGAATCTAGGTTTGGTTCTCCCCTACCTATGGCTCAATGATTGGGGCATGCATCGATGGACCCACATCATCAGTGCCTCTATACTCAACATCTGACTCATGTGTCCATATAGCAACGACATCAACAACACTCTGCATATGGGCCTATGCACACAATGGAAAGGACAAATTATAATTAGTATACAAATTAATTAGCATATATGTGTAACATCAAAAAAGAAAATGTTGAAATCTTAGGAATAAAAAAAGTTACCTCAACTGTTGTGTTGAAAATTGTAACTTAAGTTAAGCCTTAATAATGACATATGTAATCATGATTTTATGTATTTGATGTAACGAGAAAAAGAAATTTATTATTGTTATACTTGAGGCATGGGTTTCATGCTCAAGGAAATCTATTTTATAGGTCAAGCTCCCATTGTGAGCTTCTAGGGATTTTCATTAGGTCTACAAGTCAAGAGAGTCATTGTCATGTATGAAAGATCCTTCTTGGGCATGTTACATATTGTAAAAATAGTTTATCTAAGTCAAAGTAACCTCTAAGACCTTGTCAAGTTCCAAATATCAAGTCGGCCTAAAAGGAGAAATTCAACCTTGTATAAGACATATATATAAGGGAGACTTCGAACTCGCTTGGAGCATTCACTTCACTTGCACAAGTTTAATCACAAGAAAGAAAAAGGTGCGAAGAAAAGAAGGACAAAGAGAGAAGCGCGGGACACAATATTTGTATTGTTTCTAGGCTAATTCTCTCCACACATGTGAAGGAACTAGGTCATCTATTACAGTAGAAAAATGGAGTTGAATTGGTAGAGTTAGGGAAGCAAAAGGGTATAATTTTTAGGTGAGTTCTCAAGGAGAGAGAATCATATCTAGAAAAGATGAAACAAAGAATAATCTATCATAATCTCCTCTCATGGAAGATCTATGGTTTCTACACAAGAATTTACTAGGTAGGTCAAATTTGCAGAAGAATTTGCTGGGAAGGTTGAAGTTGTAGAAGAATCTGCTGGGCAAGTCAAAGTTGTAGAATAAATTTTTGGGTAGGTCTAAGTTGAAGAAGAATTTGGTGGGCAGGTTGAAGTTGTAGAAGAATTTGTTGGGGATCAAAATTGAATAAGTTGTTGGAAACCACGAAAGAAATAACTTGGACTTGGAGGGTCTTGGTAAAGGGTCATAGGTCTTGGATTTCATCAATTGAAGGTCTATAATAAGAGAAAAATTCTTATGGGTTTTCCTCTTAGTAGGAGAGGTTTGGACCCTTATTGATCGCCTATATCTTGTGTATTTCTGTCTTATTTTTCTTTATGGTTTGGTATTTGTTTGATGAAGAGAATACTAAAATTAATCAAGTGAAAGAAGAAACTATTCAATTTAAGTAAAAACACATCACAAGAAGTTATCAAAGAAGAGAAATCATCTACCCTAGTTGCTCCCTAGATTTCTCAACATGGTATCAGAGCTAAGGTGACTAGATCAAGGAAAGGAAACCTAAAGAAGTACACTTAAGGACTGAAGCACTAGAAGATCATCAAGAGCATCAATCATAAAAAAGGACCATTAATCTCAAGGATCATGACATCCCAAAGAAAGAAGACCTCAAAAGCCTATCTCATCCAAATAAGGTTTATACGCTTGAAGCATTCTTGAGAATTTCACATCATCATCACAAAGATAAGATCTACAAGACCCTACCTCCACTCGAAGAAGGACTACTCACTGAAGCATCTTTAAGACTCTACATCCAAGGGAAGTAGGAAGAGGCATTGTCATCATCATCACGGAATCAAGGTGATCACCCTCTCTTTGAAGGATCACTTTTGAAGGAAGGAATCTTAATCAATAATACATCTTCCATTATCAACATCATTACCAAAATCAAAATGGAATCAAGTTGAAGATATTTTCATCAAGGAGAATATTCAATTCATAAGTAGGTACCTCTATATTTATCACTTAATATACTATAAAAATAACTTCATTCTGCAAAGGAAAGAAACAAGTTTGGGTGGGGCATGAAACTTTATTGCGTGGAAGAAGATGACAAACTTTATCCTCATAGAAAATGAAGTCGTTGAACATGTTAAGTGATCAATCACTAAGCCTCCAAAGGAATAAGCTCAAGCTCTAGAAAAGTATATGAAAGGGGGAGCAAGGGATCAAAATATTCTCACTGAATCCATCAAGGATCCCCTCATACCTTATGTATTAAAGTTGGAGACATCAAAAGAAATATATGACAAGTTAATAGAATTGTTCTCTGTAAGTAATGCAAGAGAAGTGATATACTTGATGAACAAGTTGTATAAAATGAACATCTCAAGGGAAGATGGAATAGCCACATGTTTTATGAAGGTATCAAAGATAAGAGACCAACTACAAGAGTTGGGAGAAATATTGTCTAATAAAGAAATGACCACCATAGTGCTCAATTCACTTCCAGAGGAATGGAAAAACTTCACATTTGGAATATTTTGAAAGAACCCACCCTATTCAGTGAAATTTTCTCATTGTGTAAAATTAAAGAAACCAGTTTGAAGGAAAAAAGTGATGCAGGATCAAATGAGCAAGTCTAAGAATTAACTACCATGGCTAGCAAGAAATAAAATTTTGGAAGGTTTGGTTCTCAAAAAAAGAACAAGAAGAATATGTCAAAGGTCCAATGTTATGCTGTCATGAATATGGGAAATACAAGAGATATTTTCTAAAACTCAAGAAGGACGAAAAAGAAAGAGGAAGGGAAGAAGCCCATATCACCGAAGAAGTGGAAGAACCTGCGAAGAAGAAATAAAAGGAGGAGGAAATAAGAGATCTCTACTATGACTGAGATAATCTCGTCCACTAAGTTATTTTTAGGAAACATCATAAGTATGATAGGATGCATCATATTAGGAAATGGCATCATGAGGAAAACATACAATTGAATCAATATCTCATTATAGAATCTTGAAAATGATAGTTGAAGTAGAAGTATAAACATGATCCGGATCTTGAGGGGAGGCCCCCAAGATCTAAAAGATTGAAATGGATCTTGGGGGGAGAGACCCTCAAGATCTGAAAACTTGAAATGCCAGAAGAAAAAGAGGAGAATGCTCAATAAACAAAACCACAAAAAAATATTATTTAAAATAGTAATGGAAATAAACTAACTAGGGCGATGGTAGCTTATCTCTGAGAAGAGATGTGGTCGCTACATGCCTCTGAACTGTAAAGGCTACATTGTGGCGAACAATCTCTCCTTTTACAAAATGTGACTTGTTAATTATAGTAATTTTCAGTTACAATACCACGGGTCAATTCCATGGGTGAATGAATACCATGGGTGGATTTTACAATACCACAGGCAGATGCCATTTACAATACCATGGGTAAATTCCATGGGTGAATGAATACCATGGGTGGATTTTACAATACGACGGGCGGATGCCATTTACAATACCATGGGTAAATTCCATGGGTTGATGAATAATATGGGTGGATGAGTACCATGGGTTGATGCCATTTTCCATTCAGATCATTCCTCCCTCCTTAAGAAGCAATGGTCCCCATTGCGTAAAGTTCCCTCCTGCGAAGCCTTTGTGGAATATGAAGAGCCACTGAAGAAAAGGGTTTTACGTGGTTAACCGAAAACCCTGATAAATGAATATCCAAGGATAGAGATACCCTGTAATGCTTGTGACCAACTGTGATTCTGACAGTGTGCGGCCTAGCAAATGGACTTCGATGACAAGGATTTTATGCGGTTGACCCATAACCATGATGTTGGTTGCTGATGAAGTAGCAGGTGCCTACATAGCCTGGGGTGGGAGGGCACGTATCCAAATAACCCAAGCCGAATGCTTCTATGTTGAAACTGATGAATGTGAAGTAGGTGCCTACTAAAGTGGGGTTGGAGGGCACATCTCCAATGGAAACCCACTCCGAATGCTGCTCCAGAATTAAAATGGACATAACTCAATCAATATAACTCAGAATATTTATTATAACCTGTTTTTGGAAGCAGAATGACCATTTTGCATCTTCCCATGTGATGGAAATCCTTATCTGGACACTCTAAGATCTCAGATTCGCGCTGCAACAGTTCCGCCGTCACAAAAATTCTAATAAAATAGCTGATTTTAAATCAGCGACATCTCCCACATCCGGACTCCGATTTGACCCATTTTTTTTTTGAAATTGGGTGATTTTTCGAGAGGAATCCAGATCTGGTATTTTTTTTTGTAAATTTTTCACCAAATGTTTCAGATCTTATCTGAAAAGTCGCCGCCCAAAAAAAAATTTCCTGAGAAAAAATTTCTTCCTGCTTGACCCAAGAAAGTGCTATGTGGAGGTTGTAGCACATACCTGAAGTTTGTTGAATATTTCTGCAAAATTTGAAACTGAAATATGCATCAAACCCTCATTCCCATGGAATCATAACCTGCTCTAATACCACTGATCCGGATCTTGAGGGGAGGCCCCCAAGATCTAAAAGATTGAAATGGATCTTGGGGGGAGAGACCCTCAAGATCTGAAAACTTGAAATGCCAGAAGAAAAAGAGGAGAATGCCCAATAAACAAAACCACAAAGAAAATCTTATTTAAAATAGTAATGGAAATAAATCAGCTAGGGCGATGGTAGCTTATCTCTGAGAAGAGATGTGGTCGCTACATGCCTCTGAACTGTAAAGGCTACATTGTGGCGGACAATCTCTCCTTTTACAAAATGTGACTTGTTACTTATAGTAATTTTCAGTTACAATACCACGGGTCAATTCCATGGGCGAATGAATACCATGGGTGGATTTTACAATACCACAGGCAGATGCCATTTACAATACCATGGGTAAATTCCATGGGTGAATGAATACCATGGGTGGATTTTACAATACGACGGGCGGATGCCATTTACAATACCATGGGTAAATTCCATGGGTTGATGAATAATATGGGTGGATGAGTACCATGGATTGATGCCATTTTCCATTCGGATCAAAACATATGTAGAAATCATCACATAAAGGAACTGGCTCATGGTAACCTCATCAAAATCATAGTGAATATAGTTTAAATAAATCCATCTAGTAGGATAGAAGGAATTCATCATACATCATCATCATCATGAGAAAGGACCTTTTGTCAGATGACAATAATCTAGATCCTTTTTTGAAATATTCATTAGAAGGTTCACCTCTACTTGGAAGAACCAAGTGTCTCGCTAATCATTCCACCTTGTGTGGGATACATGTTTTAGAAGGATGATGGTATGGTGACAAAGTAGTGCAACATGACAAGTTGATCGAAGTACTCTCAATAAAGGAAAGGAAGCTAACGAAGGAATTCTAGATCACTAAAAGGAGGAAAGAGGTATGCATATATTTGATAGATCGAGTCATGCCATCATATAATTGCAAATAGCATGAGAAAATGCTCTATCTCATGAGCATGATCAAGGAGAAGGGATATCTTTCTCTGGAAATATGCGTGAAGGCACAATTCACATATTTATAAGATGAAATCAACATAATATGTCCTCATATGGAATATGGGGTGGTTGACAAAGATGAAGGAATTATGAGTTCCTGGGAAGAAATGTGTGAAGAAAGAAAGAAGAGATCATGAAAGGTGCAACTACGTTCACAAGAAGTCAACATTCGACAACTAGAAGAATTGGTCATGACATATCCATAGAGAAGAGCATCATGATAAGGTTTGTAAAGAAAGGATAACCTTCACATATTAAGTCTTGGAGATGTGTTTATGAATGTGCAGGATGTTGCAAGCAAGCAAGATGTCATAATTTATGAAAGGCCATCAAAATAGGTAACTTTGATTTGATGTTCATTTTTTATTTTTGAACAACATATGGGTAGGGTGATACAAGGCTGCCAAGAAAAGAGTTGTAAATTTCACCCTCAATTAGCACTCATGTTGTTGGATGAAATATCTTGGAGGAAACATGATTTGAAATAGGTAGTTGTATGAGGAAAAATCCAGATGGGGACTAGAAGATCAGTTTCCAACAAAGAGAAAGATGACATGAATGATGTGGCTCATAAACAAAAGTGATGTATGGCTGATGTCCTACAAAAGATGAAGGCTCCATAATGTTGAAGATGAAATTCATGACATCGAAATAAGGGGACCCACAAGAACTTGATAGTTCCATGATCTCTACTTAGAGCAGAAATATACTAGTAACAAGACCCTAGTTAAGAGGGAGCTTAGACAAATCCTTGAATAAGAGGTATCTTGGGTACATTCCTTTTATAAGAATGGGTACATTACTTTATAGGAAAGGCTACATTACTTTATAGGAAAGGGTATATCCTCCCTAGTTGAAAGGGAGAGATAAACACATCATTATTGTCTTCTCTTTGGGAAATAATGGAGGATTGGGTAATAATATGGAATTTGATACTCTTTAAGGATGAGGTAGGACATCCAAGATAAGAGTAGTCGAAAGCACCAATATTCATTTAGGAATAGGAATCCAAGTTAACAATAGTCCTGGAAGGACATACTCTGTGAACACTCAAGTGGGGTATGTACCCTGAGAGTGTTGAAATATGGCAACAAGAATTTTCCAATTTAATTTGTCCTTGAATTAAATTGTGAATTAAAATCGAATTTATTCTTAACAACTACTTGGAAATAATTAATTTATTTATTTCTAAACTAATTAGTTGGAGAAATTCAAGTTAGAATTCATTCTAAAGTCATGCAAGAGTTATGCCTTAAATTAAGAAGATAAGATTGAGTTATATTTGAGTTGTAATTAGTTAACTTAGTTTACTGAGTTAAGTTAAGTTAAATTAGTTTCAAATTGTTTGAGGAACTAATAGAGAGTTAACAGTTAGTTGATGTGTGCATGCACTCAACTAGTGCTACTCCTGTTAACTAAAAATTCCCTCATCAGAAACCCATACATGTCTATTCTGAGAAAGACCCAGTTGAAATTAAAGTCAAGGATAGTGTACTATCAATTTCATGTTTTTTCTTGTAAAGAAAACTCATGCATGCAGTCAAGGCATAATCCTTGAAGGATTGCTTAGTTTTGGAGAGAGGTCATCCACTTGGTAGAAGGAAGATCATCCACAAGGAATAGCGCAAGGAAATAGGAGCTTGGAGGGCAAAGAGGAACCCTGGAGAGAAGCCAAGATTTCCTGTGAGCATATGTGAGGACTGTACTAAGAGCTGGCTAGCTGTGAGAGCTAAGGATTTGTATAATTCCTATGTATTTCCACCATGTATGATAATACAATAGTGTGGGGTTTTTAGCTGAGGCTTTCCCCAAAGTATTTTCATGTGTATTATGTGATTGATTCTTCTTCATTTGGTTATATTGTTCAGCTCGATCTTTTAAGCTTCCACAAATTGATAGTAGAAGTAGGTTATAGTGTTCTGCTTTGATTTATATTGCATTATCAAGTTAACCTACATCACAGATTTTCTACATGGTATCAGAGCTAGATTTGTAGAAATTTTCTACATGGTATCGGAGCTGTGAATAGTATACTGAGAAGAGAATCCAAACTTTGAAGTTCGGGGTTGTAGGGGAAAATCGAATTCATAAGCATTCTATAGATTGAGACTCGAGTATGCCTTGGAAGGTAGCTTGAATTACACAGCATGGAAAGATATAATGGAGGTTCTATTAGAAGACAATGGCTTGAAGGAATTCATTGATCAAGAAATTCCAAAGCCAGCTTCAACTAATGCACAAGAGTTGGCTGAGTGTAAGAAGTGTCTGGAAAAGGCGAGATAGATCATCCTTGGGGGAGTTCGAGACCATATTGTCTTGAGGGAAGGATACTCCATTTTCAATGTGGAAGACATTGAAGGACCTTTACCAGAACAATAGCAGGCAGAGGAAATTGGTGCTCAAGGATAAGCTTCGAAGAATCAATATGGAGAAGGGTGATACTATTTCCACATATTTGAACAAGCTCACCACCTCTAGAGATGAGCTTGGAAATGTGGGAATAACTACTGTCGATGATGATATGGTGAACCTTTCTCTCCTTGGCCTTCCAAAGAGTTGGAATAGCTACCAGGAATCTTTGAATGGAAGGGAGAAACTGCCTGATTGGGAACGACTGTGGTCAGATCTTATGCAGGAGGAGATCAGGAGGATCACATGAGATGGTTCTTCATCCAAGAATGATGATGAAGAAAATATGGCCTTAGCAAGTAAGGCAAGGAAAGGGAAGGGGAAGGCTTCCCATTTCAAATCAAATTCTTCTCATGGAGGGAAGAAGGGTAACATGTCTAAAGTAAGATGCTTTAATTGTCACAAGATGGGACATTATGCAACTAATTTCCCATCGAAGAAGTCCAAGAAGGGATCCTCGGAAGGATCGGAAGGTGAGGCATTAGCCTTTCAGTTTGAAATGGACTTTACCCTCATCATATGCATGGTGTCATCAATGATGGGTTGTGTCTGGTATCTTGACAGTGGAGCCTCATTCCACATGACTGGTGATAAAAATTTATTCAGTGCCTTGGAGGAGAAAGACCTCAAGATGCGCATAGAAAAGGGTGACGATGGAAGGTATAGTGTTTCATGAGTGCGCACGGTTTCTTTTCATAAGGATCTTGGAGCTCCTATCACCTTGACAGATATGAAGTATGTGCCTGGACTGAACAAGAATTTGGTATCAGTTGTGATGTTGGAGGATGAAGGCTACGATGTTGTCTTCAATAAAGGAAAGGCATTCCTAAGACACATAGCCATAGGTTAGACCAAGATGATAGGGATTTGGGTGAAGAATCTATATAAACTAGAGGTAGATGATTGTGCAACATTGAGTACGAAAGAAGTATTGGTGCAAAACCAAGACATTGGTGAGTTGTGGCACAGGCGGTTCGGCCATTTGCATCATGGGGATTTGAAGATAATGCAGCAGATATCTACATGACTTCCAAAAGGTAAAATTGAGCAAGTTGACACATGCAAAGGTTGTACTTTAGGAAAGTACACCAAATCTTCCTTTCATGATTGAGATAGTCAAGAAGAAGCTATCTTAGAGCGAGTTCATACTAATGTGTGTGGACCATTCTTGACGGCATCCACAATGAAGCAAATGTATTATTTGATTTTCATTGATGACTATTCTCGGAAATGATGGATTTATTTCATACAGAAGAAGGACCAAACATTCACAAAGTTTTGTGAGTTCAAAGCTTTGGTCGAGAAAGAGTCATGGAAGAAGATCAAGTCCTTGAGAAGCAACAATGGTGGAGAATATGTCTCTAAGAGTTTAAGGAATTATGTGCAGTGGAAGGAATTAAACGAGAGTTGATGGCAACTCATAACCCACAATAGAATGGGGTGGCCGAGAGGAAGAATAGAACTATTGTAGGGGAAACATGGGAAATTTTGCATGACCAAGGCCTACCACTTCACTTGTGGGCTGAGGCATGCAACACAATAGTCTATTTGCATAATAGAAGCCCGCAACGCATACTTGGGATGAAGACACCAGAGGAATCTTTCTCTGGTAAGAGACCATATGTGGGTCACTTCAAGATCTTTGGCTCATCGGCATATTTCCATGTGACAAAGGATGCACGGAAGAAGCTTGAGCCGACAATAGAGTTGGAGATACTTGTGGGGTACACTGATACACCTCACAACTATCGGGTGTACTTTCCTACCAGTTAGAGGGCAGTGGTTCACAGAGATCTCAAGTTTGATGAGCAGAGGATCATGTGAGTTTCCCTTGAGAGGGAGCTCCAACTAGAGGCTATGGAGGAACTGTTGGTTCCTAAGGAGGAGGAGCCTCAGACTGATGCAGAGTAGTCACATGCAGAGTTTTTAGGAGTGGAGACATCCACTCAAGCAGAGTCTTCCAGAGATGGATGGAAGCGCACAAGAGAAGCTGACAGATTATTGGAGGATGCGAGAGAGAATGTGCGAGCAACATCTTCTTAGTGTAGATAGAGGAGGTCACTTGAGAGGTACAATGGATACATGGCCCTTGCTAGGGAATGTTTTGAGAACGAGCCATATTGCTTTGAAGAAGCAGTTTAGCAACTGGTTTGGGTTGATGCTATGGTGGAGGAGTATGACTCCATAGTTTGTAACAATGTTTGGGACGTGGTTCCGAGATCGGAGAACAAATCAGTTATGAGTTCCAATTGCCTTTATAAGGTAAAGAAAGTTGCTCATGGTAGTGTGGAGAAGAATAAGACAAGATTTGTTTCTCGTGGATTTTCACAAGTCGAGAAGATCATGTTGTTGTAGTATATTTCAATAGACGAGCAAGATTCTGACAGTTTGACAAAGGCATTGTCAAAGCGTAAATTCGAGTTCCATAAAGATAGGAACAGGGTGGAAGATAATCCCTTTCTTGCTGAGAGGGGGTGTTGAAATATGGAAACAAGAATATTCCAATTTAATTTGTCCTTGAATTAAATTCTGAATTAAAATTGAATTTAGTCTTAACAACTACTTGGAAATAATTAATTAATTTATTTCTAAATTAAATAGTTGGAGAAATTCAAGTTAGAAGTCTTTCTGAAGTCATGCAAGAGTTATCCCTTAAATTAAGGAGATAAGATTGAGTTATATTTGAGTTGTAATTAGTTAACTCAGTTTACTGAGTTAAGTCCAGTTAAATTAGTTCCAAAATGTTTGAGGAACTAATAGAGAGTTAACATGCAGTTGATGCGTGCATGCACTCAACTAGTGCTACTCTAGTTAACTGAAGATTCCCTCATCAGAAACTCATGCATTCTGAGAAAGACCCAGTTGAGATTAAAGTCAAGAATAGTGTACTATCAGTTGCATATGTTTTCTTGTAAAGAAAACTCATGCATGTAGTCAAGGCATAATCCTTGAAGGATTGCATAGTTTTGGAGAGAGGTCATCCACTTGGTAGAAGGAAGATCATCCACAATGAACAATGCAAGGAAATAGGAGCTTGGAGGATAGAGAGGAAGGCTAGAGAGAAGCCAAGATTGCTTGTGAGCATCTGTGAGGATTGTACTGAGAGCTAGCTAGTTGTGATAGCTAAGGCTTTGTATAATTCCTATGTATTTCCACCATGTATGATAATACAATAGTGTGGGGTTTTTAGCTGAGGTTTTCCCCAAAGTATTTTCATGTGTATTGTGTGATTGATTCTTCTTCTCCTAGTTATATTGTTCAGCTCGATCTTTTAAGCTTCCGCAAATTGATAGTAGAAGTAGGTTATAGTATTCTGCTTTGATTTATATTGCATTATCAAGTTAAGCTACATCACAGATTTTCTACAGAGAGACAATGATGATGGTGTCTATAAGTCATTGGTCTTGCTAGAATTATGCTTTGATCTTGTGGAGAGATAGAGATGTTAGTATAGGCCTTTTTATGTGACAATTCTATATGATATAATGCTAAACAGATGGTTTACCAATCTGACTCTTCTAATGAGAATTCTTTATATTAAGAATTTCCAAGTACCTTGAATGAATTATGAAAGCCTCCCTAGTTAAGAGGGAGTGTTGAAATATGTAACTAGGTTTCATCTTCATAATGACATATGTAATCATGATTTTATGTTTTTGATGTAATGAGAAAATAAATTTATTATTTTTATTCTTGAGGCATGGGTTTCATGCTCAGGGAAATTTATTTTATAGGTCAATCTCCCATTGTGAGCTTCTAGGACTTGTCATTAAGTCTACAAGTCAATAGATTCAATTTCATGTACGAAAGACCATTCTTGGGTATGTTACATATTGTAAAAACAATTTATTTGAGTAAAAAAATAGAGTCTAAGGACCCTCAAGATGTTGCCAAGTTGCAAACATCAAGTCGGCCTAAAAGGAGAAATTCGACCTTATAGAAGACCTACATATAAAGGAGAATTCAAACTCACTTGGAGCATTCACTTCACTCAGACAAGTTCAATCAAAAGCAAGAAAAATGTACCAAGAAAATAATGATGAAGAGAGAAGAAAGGACAAGATATTTGAAATGTTTATGGGCTAATTATCTCCACATGAACAAAGGAGCTAGGTCATCTATTGTAGTGGAAAAGACCGAGTTGAAGAGGTTGAGTTACGGGACCAAAAGGGTATAATTTTCAGGTAGAGTTCTCTAGGATAGAGAATTATCTCAAGTGAAGAAGAAAGGAAGAAGAATATATCATAATATCCTCTCATGCAGGATCTCAGGTTTCTATAGAAGAACTTACTAGGCAAGTCGAAGTTGCATAATAATTTGCTGGGCACATCAAAGTTGCAGAAGAATATGTTGGGTAGGTTGAATTTGCAATAGAATGTTCTGAGAAGGTCGAAGTTGTAGAAGAATTTGTTGGGTCGGTCAAAGTTGCAGAATAATTTGCTAAGGATCAAATTACATAGTTCCTGGAAATAAAGATAGACTTGACTTGGAATTGGAGGTTCTTGGTCATGGGTCATAGGTCTTGGAATTCACCAATTGAAGGTCTATAAGAAGAGAACAATGCTTATGGGTTTTCCACTTAGTATGATAGGTTTTGGCCCTGACTGATCACCTATATCTTGCATCCTTTGTCTTATTGTTCTTTATGGTTTGGTAGTTGTTTGATGAAGAGAATACTAATAATAATCAAGTGAAAGAAGAAACTAATCAAGTTAAGTAAAAACACATCACAAGCAATTATCAAAGAAGAGAAATCATATACCCTAGTTTCCCCCTAATTTCTCAACATGTTGGTGTTGGCTTGATGGGGCTTGACCCAGGTTCAGAGTGTTTTAGCCAAACAAATCCCAAACTACTAGCCCTTTCGGCAACAGTCCGCGGAGCGTGGACTGAGGTCTCACCCGAGGTAGTATGGGAGGGTGCTGGAACTAGGTTTTCGCACCCTAGGGATGTCTTGATGAGATCTAGAAAGCTCGCGATCCGATCCTACATGCTGTGCTACTTCCGCGCAGCCATCTACTCAATGCAACTACCTTCGCGTGGCTAAGATAATGAGAGTGAATGTTCTTTACCCCTTTCTATGCTTAGTATTATTATAGATCTTTAATTAAGTTAAGTAGGCCCCATACTTTTAGTTATCAATTAACATAAACATATACGCGCGCAATCATAAATCCTAGCATATGCATAAACCAGAATATAGAAACAGATACGCAATATTCCAAAATCAGCTTATCTTTATTAATGCCTTTTTCTAGTTACATCCTACCCTACGCACTCATGCAGGGGTCTGCGCACACAATTGTGGACTCTACCAAGCCTCTGCGCACATAGCTGCAGAGCCTCTTCTACTACTATGACCCACGACTTCTGACTTACGACTTAGATTGACTATTACTTTCAGAAACCCATACACATCTGATATCTACATTGAAAGCTACCTTCTACACTTAGAGCCTCACTATATTTATACATTCCCATGGTCCGCGGACCATGGGTAGGCCAACACATTCTAGATTAATTTACAATATTTTAGGGGGGACTACCCTTAGACTTGACCCATTACAATTCGCGCTCTCTGCACTTCGCTGAGCCTTTACAATACCAATACCCAAAATTATGGGCTTTAAGCCCCAAAACCATTACGCGGGGGATCCGCTACCCAATAGGCCCCCAACACAATCATCATGACTCATCCTAAGTCATTCGTCGATGCGTCAAGGCGCGCTGCCAAGGATTCATGATCCACCATCCCTATGAGTGACACACTACACTCTGTTGATCCATCCTTGCCTCCTGCAACATTTCTTCAAGCTCCTGCTCCATTTCCCCTACTAATTCACGTAACTGATGATGCTCATTCTACTCTGCTCGGTTGACAAAAAGCGACCCCTCATAGGATTTTAGCTCTCGTTGAGATGGCAAAGGCATGAACTCTTTGTGTAAGAGCAGCAAGCTTGTGGTATCTGGTCCAGTATACTTAATGTCTGCTAAATCATGTGTTTGCAAGAGAGATGTTGTTGTCCACGAGGTCCCAATCTTCAAGTTTCATCATGGGCATGCAACCCAGGGACACACTTTTCAACAGAATCTTGCCTTTCATCTTAAGCTTCACCATCTCAGCCTTATCTTTCCTAGATCGCTTACCAGACCACAGGTTTCACGGCGACATCCAGACCAATCTTGCTATCTATCTAGGAATTTGTAGCACATTTCCCATCGCTAGCATTGGGCTTGGCACGGCGGCCTTGGCTGGTAGCATTACACTGTCCCGACGGTCTTGCGTCTCTTTTGGCAATGTTGCAACCACTGGGCTTATTCTCAAAGCATCAGAGTTGGATGGGTCCATATCTATCGGATAACACAATAACTTAAGTCTCAAGGTGCCATGGTTTGTTTGGTGGATGATCAACTGTGATTTATAGGCTTGTTGATTTTCAAATTCAACCATTCCCTCCTTTTCTAGCTCATTAATGTGATACTGTTGGTAGACCCTTTCAAATCTAGTTCTAACTCCATGTCCTAATTTCTCATCATCTGCTCCTCATTGTCTTAAATTGACCATCTTGTCATGAATAGTGACCTCAATAGTCACTTTCCAGCCTATCTACGCCACAACGTAGCCCCTTATTCACGAGCGCGATGCCTGCGATAGACTCGTCCTCTGAGGAACCCTGTTTTCATGCAGCTTTCCCGCAGACTCATTTATAGTTCCACGCTTTCTTTCAACTGCTTGGAGCACTGAGACTATACTTCGGTCGGTTAGTCAAGCAACCAACCCACTCGTGTAGGGCTTTAGGCAACTTTCATTTACTCTTCCTGAGAAAGGCTCTCCATTAAGCTTGCCAAGTTGGACCGTGCCTCCATCGGTAACCTCTTTGACCACGTATGTTCCCAACCAATGCACTCGAAGTTTCCTAGGGAATTTTTCAAACTTTCTATCATACAGAAATACTAAATCATTTAATTTGAACATGCGTGACTTGATATGGTGATCGTGCCAGGCTTTCTTGCTCTGTTTCTATTCTTGCTGATGGAATCCCGCCAGAAATTGTTCTTCCTCAAGTTATTCCAGTTGCGTGAGCCTCTCTTCCAAGGCTTCACGGTCTACCATGCTTGTCATTGTCGCTATCCGCAAACTGGGTACAATGTATTCCATGGGAATGACGGCTTCCGTACCATAGACTAACCTAAAAGGTGTCTGACCCGTCAATTTCTTGCATGTGGTTCGGTATGCCCATAGCATGACAGGTATGCACAAATCCCAATCGTTTCACTGTGCGTTACATACTTTGGTCAATGCAGTCTCCAAAATCTTGTTGAAGGCTTCAACTGTCCCATTCACTTGCAGATGGTATGGCATACTTTGTTGATGATACACCTGGAATTCCTCAGTGAGTGCACTGATAGTTTCATTTAGGAAGTGTTTTCTGTGGTCACTCATTAGAATTTTCAGACATCCAAACCGTGTCAACACATTGTCAAATAAAAATTTTGTAGCTATAGTGGCTGTGCGGTCCTTAACCCACTATGCTTCTACCCACTGAGTCAAATACTTTGTTGCAGTGATGATATATGGTGCCCCCGTCTTCCCTTGAGGTGTGATGGGCCCCACGAAGTCTATCACCCATTTTTCGAATGGCTGCAGTGTCACTTGTGGATTGAAAGGCATCTCATCCCTTTGCGATGGTTTCCCAGTCCATTGACATACGTCACAGGCCCGACAGTATGCTTTCGAGTCTTGATGTAGGGTTGGCCACCATAGTCCAGCGTGAAGAATCTTCTGTGCTGTCACCCGTCCCGCATAATGTGCTCCTGCACCCCTCCCATGTGCTTCTGCAAGGATCTATCCTCATTCAAATTTAGGTACATATCTTTGTAATATTTCTTCATTTCCAATTTTGTAGAGGTGTCCCATGATAACAGAAAAATCTACTGCGCGTACCACCAATTCTTTCTTCTGCTGAACTGAATATCCTTGTGGCGTGGTCCCTATGGTTAAGAAATGGATTATATCCTCGAAGTGGTCGTCCGCAACACGCACTGCATAGAGTTGTGCATCAGGTAGTCCTTCCTCCAAATATGTTGGCTCCTCACCATTATCAATTCGCGATAGGTGATCTAGGCCTTCATTCAGGTGTCTTGGCTTTACTCATGTAAAAAGTTGATCTTAATACTGAAATCCATGCTGCTTTCATGAGTTCTACCTTTAAAGGGGTAGAACTTAATTATTCACTAGTAGACAAAAAAGCTTTTGTCATGTATAGAGCAGTAAATTATTTTCCTTTCTATTTGCTTAAGTATAATATTAAATGTATAGTCTTGTATCCAATAGATAGAAACCTCCTAATACAAAAGGAACTTGGGGGAAAATGGTTCATTAAATGACTCCCCTCCAAGAGTTTGATTTGGAAATTAATTAGGAAAAATTCATTAGAGGTCAAGGTCTTTGTAAATTGGTTATTTAATATGCTTCTTCCCCTAGCAACCATTCCACCATCCTAGATGATTCCTCTCTAAACAACAAAGTATCCATATTACAGAATGAAATCTCTTGTCAAAATCATAATCCCCGTTCATGGTATTCTGACATTAGATTTTATCTGGAAAATGGTACAACTCCCTCTCATTTAAATGTAACCCAAAGAAGAGCATTGAGATTGAAATCAACATCTTATCAACTTATCAACAATGTTCTTTTCAGAAAAAATTATGATGGAGTGATACATTGTTTAGTGCGAGAAGATGCTTTAAAATTTCTTTGTGAACTCCACTTTGGCCCCGTTGGAGAGAATTTTGGTGGTGATACCAATGTTCATGAAGTTCTAAGGGCAGGATATTACTGGCACACTGTATTTAAATATTCCCATGCCCTTGTCAGAAAAAACAAAACCTGCCAAAGACCACTAGAAGACTTAAAAAATTTGTTTTCCCTATTCAGCCTATCATTGTTGAAGCTCCATTTGAACAATGGGGCTTAGACATAATTAGACCATTCAATCCTCCCTCATCCTAGCAACATAAGTTTATTATTACAACCACTGATTATTTCAATAGGTGGTTTGAGGCAACACCTTTGCATGTGGTAAATGCTAATCAAGTCAATGATTTTCTTATCTCACACATAATCACTCGTTTTGGTGTTCCCCAGTCTCTCGTATTTGATAATGCATCATATTTATCATCTCATGAGTTAGATGCATATACAATAGAAAAAGGTATTAAGTTAAAATACTTAGCAAACTATTACCTACAAGGGAATGGTCTTGTTGAATCATCGAACATGAATTTGTTGAAAATCCTAAAAAAATAGTCTCAAAAACCCATAAGAGCCGACATACTGCATTTTTCTACTATCTGCAAGGAAATGATCTTGTTGAATCATCGAATAATAATTTGTTGGAAATCCTAAGAAGAAAAGTATTAAAAAACCATGAGAATCGGCATACTGCACTTTTCAATGTGTTATGGGCTGATAGGGTCACACCCAAAGATGTTTTAGGAAACTCACTCTTTTTTCTGGTTTATGGTACAACAGCCATTTTATCTCCTCACATTTTTCTTCCTTCTCTCCAACTATCTCAAAGTGTTCAAGAAGTCAAGTCATCAACTATGGAAAATATAATTAATATCTTACTCAAATTAGAAGAAGAGAGACAAAAAGCTAAAACCATGTTGAATCAACATCAACAGTTAGTAAAATAATGGTCTGATAATATGTCTTCTTCTGACCGTGACCTTGAAGTTGGTGACATCCTTTTAAAATGGGACAAATCCCAAGAAGATAAGTGTGAACATACTAAATTTCAGAGATTTTTGTTGGGACCGTTCATTATTACAGAAAAATTGGACCCAACACATTCTGATCCCATACTTTGGAGGGTCAATCTGAGTCCCTCCTAGTTAATGAGGAACTTTTAAAGAGATATTTTGTATAATCTCCTTTGGGAGACTTTTGTATATACTTCTGCTTTATCTTTATGTATGGGAGTTTGGTATTTTTGTTCGAGCATTTTTTTAATATTATTTTTCTTTTCATTCCACAGCATATGCTTGAACAGAATTAATTTTTTTAAGGAAAAAATTTATTAGATGATTTTTAACTCTTGTTAATTGCTCATAAATTCTTCCATTTTTGTTTAAATAAACATGATTCTTGCTCAAACTTCTTTTAAATCTATTCTTAATTACATAAACTATCCAATCCCATTTCATTTTAGAAGATTTATCATCACGAGTAAATAGATTATTTTAGGAACAACATTATTATTAATTTGGTAATTTAAACTTTTCATGCCATCCCTTGCTCTTAAGGAGTAGATTTGCCTCCCTGTCTATTAATTAATTTGTTAAGGATTAATATTTATTATTTTAATTCAAAAATATAAAAGGAATAAAATAGAACTAAAATAATATATTTATTTTACTAAAGAATTGGCTAAGGCATAGGGGGTCTCGTTACGAAACAGCCTACCATGATCATGAGTATTAACTAAAGTGACATTACCATTTCTGGTCATCAAGCTAGGGTAATGAATTGCAGTTAAAAAATTGAAAGACAAGGGGTCTCTTCACGAGTGAGCTTGTTCACATTCGTTAGTTCATGTGAATGGCACTGCCACTATTTGGTTACCAAGATAGGATAGTGACCTTCAGCTAATCTTTAACAAACTTATTGACTAAAACTTTGAATCTATATCTAATAGATGAGACATTGGTGAATCATTGGGTTAAAAGGTGACCTTGAATGGTATGGATGTCTGCTAGAAGCCGTGACTCCACATGTAGTATTAAAGTCATGACTTAGCCAACTTCTACAATTTTTTTGTTCATCTCAACAATTTGTTATTAGTAATGCTTCTTCTAAAAAAGAAATCTAGTGGGTCTTTAGTTTAGTTTATGTATATTGAACTCCTTTCTATTTTAAGGAGTGAATGGACACTTGTAATATTTAGTAGACTAAATCGAAAGAAATTGATTTTCAACATTTTATACATAATTATATTGCATTCGATTTTTACTCCTTTATTTTGTGATTTCATGTAGTGAGAATTCATTCACCCAGTTCATCACAAATGTTGGCACACCGACCCACTCCCTTCATTGTTGTAAAAAATAAAGGACCCTCCTAAAATTTTACTTTTTTGCTTGTTTTGCTTTGTATTAACTTAATTATTGTTATCATTATCTTATTTGTCATTTTTGGTTTATGGAATGATGGTTTACTAAAAGATTGAATTCCTCCATTCATTAAAACACAAGGATTGTCTTTCTTAATTGTTTTGATAAGTATTGATTACTATTGTGCTCTTAACTACTAAATATTTGTTAGTTTAAAGGGCCAATACAGAATCGTAGATTTTGTAGTAGCCCTAAACTCAGTTTATAATGTTAATGGGGAAATTTTATATGCTATCATAGTCATTTTGTATGTTGATCTTTTGTCTCAATGATCCCTGTGCTTTCTAATGTTTTCTTTGGTCAATCATACTAATTTAAAGTATACAATCTATGACTAGTGGCGCGGTGTGTTTCAATTATGACATATGTTGGGTAATTTAATTGTTAGTTAAATTACTTCATTAAATTTTTAAACCAAGGTTCATGTACTTATGAAGTGTATGTGTGTTATATATGCTAGGAGGTTTTATTTTTTATTAAGTATTTCATATTCAAAGGCAACATGTAAACTTCAACTACTCAAGACTAACTCTTGTCAAGTCACACACATGGTTTTCTCATGAGATCAACTAACTAAACTAAAATTAAAGCACATTAATCTAGGAATTGAAATGACTATTTTACCAAACTGAAACTAACAATTTATTCTAATTGAGTAGAAAGGAAAAACTATACTAATGGAAAAAATTGAAAGTCTTTTCTATTTTAAGATTTATGCTACCTTGGAGAATCTAAAGTTTAAGCTAATTTGCAAGATTGAAAGTGTAAGCTACTTTTACAGAATTGAAAATCTATGCTATTGATTTTAATAGTTTAACTCACTATCCTACCAGCAATGGAATTTAAAATTAAACAAGATCAAAATGAAAAGAAGTGAATGGCTAATATTTACAAGTTACTGGTGTGTGTATTCTTAATGAGAGTTAATCCATGCATGAAAATAAATCTGAGACTAAGCTATGAAATCATTCAAACAAATGATTAATGAAGGAAATAATTTTATGTTTTTGATTGTATTTCAACCCTCAATCCTATAACAATCAAAGTATTAATGAGTAAAATAAATATAAAACAGAGCATCTTTGATTCACAAAACATTTACATAACTAAAACCAAGTTAAAATGACCTCAAAGAAATGAAACGAAACTTAAATGTCTATATTAGCTTACGACTCTTTAGAGGGCCCTCCTGTTGAGCACAAGAATGAAGGAACTTAGATCAATGAACTAGTCACAATTACATCAAAGTATAATAGGAACAAAGTACTTCTATTTGTAAAAATAGAGTTCTTATAGCAATAATTACAAACTTTTAGCTCTTAATAATCATCCTCATCTTCTAGATAGAGGAAATATTTATAATATCTCTAATATTTAACAACTAAAGAAATAAACGTTGAAAGGTAGATTAACCAATTGACAACTAAATATTTGAGTTGGAATATAACATCGACTTCTCATGATTTTATATGAGAAGAGAAAATCATGAGAAGGATTTTTTTATCAACATATCAGCCCCTTGAAATTAGATTCTCACTTGCTTGATTCCACACTCGCCTAGTGATGAAACAAATTGCCTTCAAATTCTACACAATGATAGACTATTATAACTAGAGTTTACTTTTGGTTTGACCATCAAAATTCTCAAGCTTTTTGATTTTCTAGGTAGGTGTGATAGGTGGATGTCCATATGCTCAACATTTGGCATCCATCCATGTATTATTTTCTCCTTCATGCTTGCCAAAACCTATCTAACCATGGATTCAGCTGCAGAATTTTTTATTAGCTATAGAATTTGTACATTTCAGTGCCATAGATATATTCCAATCAATTTTCACAAAGAAAAAATAGATTATGAGTTAAAATTGAACGATACCTTATTCCATGCTTGAGAATGACCTTGATGACCTAATATCTTGGAAATATAGCAATAACATATGGAATAAATGAAAATAAAGGGAAAAAGGGTGTCAAAATGAAGACAATTTAGGAATCCAACAACATATCTCTTCCAAATTCGTATTGATTGATGGACTGTTGATTTCAAATTTAATATATAACTTTCATGAATTTTTTCACAGATTTACATTTATGGTTAGTATCAATATTTAACTGCACTATCATGTTATATGCCAAGTCATATGATGACCTAGAGGCTTATCTCTTAAGTTTCAATTTGTGGTAACACCAGTTTTTATAAGATTCAACTATCACTCAACGTCCATATGCCAAGACCATCCTTGCTATGTCTTGATCTTGGACACAACACTTTTTGATTTGATCTCTAGGTTTTTCTCAACAGGGTTCCATTGAAACTTACCATTTCAACCTTTATTGTCTTTAGCCCGAGGGTTCTTCAGCGTAGGGTTTCATGGTCTTTAGCTCTTCAAATCCTATTTTTTTTTCACCTGTCACATTTTCTCTATAATGTGCCACCACTAACCCAAACTGAACATGTTGGAGCAGAACATGTTAACACAAATGAGGATTTCTTGGCTTTGTTTTGCCAAGTGGGTTGGTGGGAGTTATTTCAACAATTTCATGTACACAGGGATGAAGTAGTTAATATTGTTTCTTATTTCAATGGAAGAAGATCCTATGTCAGAGACCTGGAAATTAAAATCAATTTGGAGTTAGTGGCATCAACCACTCACTTACCCTTGGAAGGAGAGTGTTAGTCTATAAACATTGTAGTTAAGGGAATTCCATGGAGGAAACTACTAACTAAAAAGGATTACCAATACATTTTCAAAGGTATGCCTATATCATTTCCAAAACAAAAGTAGCAAGAATTATTGCATATTATTTGTAGATATGTTACCTATGAGGGTCGTTATAGTGTTTTCTTCATGTATCACATTCAACTCTTAATGTTATTTTTATGCTAAAATCTCAACCTGCCATACTTTCTCCTTAAGAACTTAACTCGAATGTCTAGGGCTTTCCAAGTCTATCATAAAAACCCTGAGAGGTCTCTTTATCATCATGGTTTAATTTGTATGATAGTCAGGTATCATCTAGCTCAAGTTGATGATGATTTGGATTCTTTCCTCACTCATAATGGTTATAGAAAACCTCCAATTTTTTATCATGTTCTGATCCTCCTACTCCGCATGGAGAATCTTCTAGTAATCATCGTATAAACAATGATACTTGATTGTAAGTCTATTCAGTAGAATCATCAAAAGTTACTACAAACTTAATCATATTTATACAATGATTACTAGAATATTCTCCATGTAGAGTAGGAGGATCAGAAAAAACTGGCAGAATGTCTTTGAACAATGTGGGTGGTCACAAACAGAGCTAAAAACCTGAGATGCATTAGGTTGTGAGAGAAGATTTCTAAGTGACTCATACACTGCTTGATCAATTACAATTTGTTGGGGTGTCTGTTGAGGATGTAATTGATTTACTGAGACAGAAGTAGGTACTGTGGTGACAGAAGGTCCACCACGTTGGGCTGACTTTACTCTGGGAAAACAAGTGATAACTTTGTCATCTGTTTCTGTGATGATAGACTGGGCGGCGGCAATAGAATTTCTAGTTGGTCTTCTCCAGTTTGTGACCCAGTCGCCTGGAGGACAAAGATCTCTTCGGGAAACAAAGACGGGAGCTACTGGATTGCATGCAGAGTCATACTGAATGAGAGTGACTCTGCCGGAGTCTTTATCAGGAGCATGTAATACTGTAGGAATGGTAGTGTTATAAAAACGTATGCAGGTAATATAGAAAATTGTCAAATTTTTGGCTTTTGATTTAAAATTTTCATAACCCCAGGTTTGCACTCCTAGGGTAAGACAATCAAGAATATGGGGGTCATCAAGGGCAACTAAAAATTCAGGAAAAACATCATATTGAACTGGACCATCAGAGAGACTGGTCTCAATTCCTCCTATGAGAGCTTGAGTGAAAACTATCCATCGATTATCAAGTAAGGCTGAGAATACAAAGGGTTGTTGACCTTTTCTGTGGAGAGCATTGAGGCCTATTCTCACCATCCCCAGATGGACATACTAATAACCAGATTTAAAGGCAGCTTGAATGTGATGTCGCTCAAGTAGCAGGATTATCAGGATAACATTCAGGTTCAACTCAGTTTTGACAGATTTTTCTTTGATTTTAATCTGACTGAGTTCTCTTAAATGAAATGGGTGGACACCTTTATAAACATCAGAGGGAGAAATAGGGGGCAGTTTCCAATTTACAATGGGGTTTTGTTCTTCTTTATCTATGCAAGCAGAATTTCCAGAAGTTTCTTCTGTATTACAAATATTATCTAATCCAGATCTTAGTTCTTCTTCCATTTGTAGAGAATCAAAATGTTTGGAACCAAAACGATCGATAGAGCTTGAGCTACTGGAAGAGTCCATGGAATAAAAGATAAATATAACTTAGAGAAATACCCGATCAAATTTTTAGAACAATATCAGGAAGAGATTGTGGCTTCCTTTTGCTGGATAAATTGTGGCTTCCTCAAATGAGCTCTAGTCAAACGTCTTCAACACCCTTCCAACGCCAACAGAGCAACACAGGCTACAAATGCTATTCACGACTTCAAACAAACTCATGATCCACTCAGACAATATATCACAAGCAAAATCCATTCAAACAATAACTTAGATCTGATACCATTTTACAGGATCTTCAAAAAGATATCAATAGAACACGGAAATAGAGTGCAAAAGATAAGATTTTATTTATATCAGAGGAGTACATAGAAGTAGACTCGATTACAAGACAAAGTCTTCCTTCTCAGATTGACTAGAGCAGCATTTAACAGATATGTCTTAGCCAAATCATAAGAGATCTGTAGGCTACCTGGCATGCATGCAGGTTGAGACTAGAAAATGGACTTACAGACTTTAAAGTTCAAACTCCGTGATGCAGGTAGATCAAGAAGGTTTCTCGCAGATGTAGAGCAAGGAATTCAAGCTTGGACACTTACAGACTCTATACCTCTCTTCTCTCCCGAATGAGCCTTACCTTCCTGTTCTTTCTTTCTTATAGAACTTCAAAGGGGACAAACATTCGTAAAGCACCAAAAGTAGCAAGGTACAAACTAGATTCGGGCATGAGTGGACTACTCATGTTATCTCGTCCCTTTTCCTTTCAAAAAGCCAACTGGCTTATGGGGACTAAATCTAGGACACAGAATAGACCTAAAGTAAAGCAGAGAATCAAAACATGTGATCTCAAAATTTCTTTATTAATGTACTCTAATTTTACACGGTGGAGGTTCTTTAGCGAGTGAACCCACGGAAACTCATCCAACACCAAAGTCGGTTGGAAAGATGACACAATCAAATCACATAATGTCTGATTTGCGGATGAGAGTAGTGCTGGTAGCGGAATCTTTCAATCAAGTGATTAGAAAAGCATTGGACGGATGGTTGTCTGGTGGTTCTAAAAAGTTGATATCTTCGAAAGGATTTGATTCCGGACTTATCTGATCATGGAAATCTTCATAATTGATACTGTCATTGACTGTTCTTACTTTGTAGTGGTTTGTGACAAACCATCTGACATGACCGCATCTTCTTACTCCGTTTAGGAAATTAGTGTCTTCAATATCGGCAATATTTTCTACAGATTTGTACAAGATTCCTGACTAAAGGGCTGCAGGTTCACTGAATCCGTAAATCTTTAGCAAGTGCAAGGAATATGGTTTTTTCAATAAAGCAGATAACCCATAGATTTTCCACCATTCGTGAAACCATTCTAGAATAGGATCTTCAGCTTCCATTGCTTCAACTGACCATCCTTCATACATGAAAGTAAATTGCAAAGAGTAAAACAGGTTAGAGGAATAATTTTGTAGATTCATACCTAAGTAGAATGCTTCTCTCTGCCGATCTTCATCAAAATTATTCCTGTGGAGATGGTTATTGAATTTTCTGAATGCAATATGGCAGCTTTCTATGAGGTCATCATCATCTTCACTTCTATCTAAGATAAAAGTGATGCTTCCTATATGCACCAGATAATCTAAAGCTTCAAGAGCTTCTTGGTTCATCTCATCCTGCATTCTTTATGTCCAGAGATATGGGATTCCCATTCTGTACCTTATTTCTTTTACAGGGAACCAGTTTGAATCATGAACTAGCAAAGGAGTATTTAATTCATAACTGACCCATCCAGTAGGTGTTTCTATCTGTAATGTATCTTCATCTCTTCTTATAAAATTGCAGGACAAAGCAAGAATAGAATGTTCAGACAAAAATTCTCTACTCAGCATATCCGCAAAACTATTTTTATCACCAGAGAAAAATTCTATATTGAAGATGTATTGGCTCAAATGCATTACCCATCTTACCATTGCTACATATTCAAAGTCACATTTGTGGATTGTGTATTTTAAGGCATGGCAGTCTGCTCTAACTGTGAACTTTGTATAGATAACAAAGTCTTTGAACTTTGCAATCCCAAGGCAGACCACTCTCAATTCCTTCTTCAGGCTGGACCAGTTCATCTGGTTCTTGGCCCAGAGATCTGATGCGTATTGGCATATTTCTATCTCTTTCTTGCTGTTGGGGTTTTCTTGACATAACACTGCTCCCCAACCGGCGTGGCTAGCATCGGTCATTATAATATTTCTCCATTCTTCTCTTATAGGAGATCGAGGTTAGATATTCTTGACTCTGTCCTTTATTTTCCTGACTGCCTAAGTGCAGTCATCATTTAATGGTATTGGTACCTTCTAGAGTCTCTGATTTAGCAATTTCCTTTCTTGGGCACAATGTTTCAAGAATTTAGAAATGTAGTTTAAACTCCCAAGAAATCTCTGCAACTGATTTTTATCAGTTATTTCATCCGAGAAGTGATCTACAAAATTTAAACTTCTCTGGATGACACTGTATGAACCAAACTAAATGTTATACCCCAGAAAATCTATCATAGTTTTGAAGAGTTTCATTTTGGATGCTGACAGGACAATTCCCATTTCTTTAACTCTTCTTAAGAAAATCTTCAGATGTTTAATGTGATCTGGAATGTTATCAGAATGGATTAGTAGATCATCAATATATTTCTTCAGAAAATCATCCATACCTTCAAACATTTCATCCATGATCCTCTGAAATGTAGAGGGTGCATTGATCAAGTCGAAAGGCATGATGTTCCATTCATAATGGCCCTCTGGTATTGAAAAGGTTGTCTTCCATTTATCAGCCTCTTTTATCCCAACCTGCCAAAAACCTGACTTGAGATCAAATTTGGAGAAAATCTTTGATTTGGATATTTGAGCCAAAATAGTAGATGGTTTCGGCAGAGGATAGGCATCATAATCAAGAATGCTATTTAGAGGCTTATAGTTGACAACTAGCCTGGGTTTGCCTCTAGTAATCTCAGAGTGTTTGTTAACATAAAAGGCAAAACATGCAATGGGGCTCTTGCTTTTCCTTATCAGAACTTTCTTTAAAAGATCTCTGATTTCCTCCTTGCACATCTTTAGTTGTTCCTGATTCATAGCTATCGCCTTAGATCTTCTAAGTTTCCCACTGAAATCTGTTTTTAGCGGCAGTTCGACTTCATGCTTGTGAATATGCCAGAATGCATTTGGATCATCTGAACAACATTCTTTAAACTTAGCAGTGATATCTGCTATTTCCTTGGCATATTTCCTATTATCTAGGAGCTCTTCTGTTTTTAGAGATTCCGTTTTTAATTCCATTTTTGCCAACAGACCTTCCAATCTTTCTATTCTTTTTAGTCTATTAGGTGAATTTGAATTTATAAATGGAAAAAATATCTCTCTATTGTTCAAGCTGACAAAACAACCATACCTCTGAGTAGTGGTGTCTAGCTTGGCTCCATGTCTGTCAAAATTCTGGAAAAAAGGTGTTCCGAGATACATAGCACAATCCATTCCTGGAACTATTGGACATACAAGTCGTACTCCAATATCTTCAGTCAGAAATACATCTATTTCAGCTTCTGTTTTTATAATAATGTCTCCACTGTCCATGGTGACTCTGGGACAGGTAGTTGGTCTTCTTAAATGTGCATTGACCATTGTGTCACTTACAACATTCAATCTATAACTAGTATCCATCAGCACTTTCCAATCTTCATACTGGTTTCCAATTTTTACTTTCATCTTAATGCAATACATAACATCTCTGTTCACAATATTGCATCTTAATTCCATCCTATCAGATTCTTCTTCTTCATGTGATTGTTCAGATATTGGATTTTGATGGAGTATCCAATTTTCTAATTTATCAAATAGGGGAGGATCCTTTGATGTCGATGCTTCTTGAGAATTCATCAACCTAACAGATAGGTCTCTGTGATTTTCTACGCATAACCTCTTATTTTATTTCACTTTTTTTTCTCAATTATTTTATAGCTTGATGTATACTCGGGAGTGTCTGGGGAAGATCTTCTCCAAAGTATTCATTTTTAAACTGTCTAGTTAAGGCTTCAACTGAGAATAATGATGTAGGAGGAACATACCCTTTATGTGGCAAGTTCTTTGAACCCGAGGGTACTTGTTTGAGATGATCCATCAGTAATGATTTGTACATTTCTTTTAGTTGAGGATCTGTCGTTGCCATCATTTGTGTGAAAAGATTTCTACTAGTTTCTTCATGATCTATTTCCATCATCTTGATAGTGTTGCAATTACATACATCTGGGTCACTGCAACTGCAATCTTTACATTCTAAGCAGTGTGGATCTCTACATATTTCTTCGTTAGATGATGAGGAATAGTTAGAGTGTAAAATATTCAGATTATCTTCTAATTCAGACTCAGAAGATAGCATTTCGTCACAATTGCTCGGAAGATCAAAGAAGTTGATCTTTCCTTTCTTGTTTCTGTATGTTATCTTCTTCTTTGAAGATTCTTTTTTCTTCTCAGGACATCTATTTGTTGTATGTCCTTTCTTATAGTTGTAGCATATTATTTCTTTTTCTTTTGAAAACATTTCAGTATGTTTATATGGCTTCTTTTTGAAATGTTTTTTAGATGTACTTTTGGAAGGCTAGAAATTCTTCTTTGAATGCTTGTGCCTTCTCCTTCGCCCCTCAGAATTGCCAGCTTTTCCAAGGTACCATTGTTTGCAGAGATGCTGGTATCCATGCGGCTTCTTCGGGTTGGTCGCAGCGTGGGAAATTTTCATCTGAGAACAAAGTTCAACAATAACAGCTTTGACCGCTTGCCTGATGACTCAAAATTTATAATCTCCAACCTTTCCTGGAAGTTTATTCACAATTGCCGATGAAACCCATTGAGGAAGATAAGCAACAAAGATATCTTTCCATTTAGGTTCAAGAATCAAATCTGGAGACAGAGTATGCAACCTGTGGAGAAACTCATTAAAATATTCATCAAAATGTTGCATGTTGTGCAAATTCATGGCTAGAAGGGTAATTGTGGTGATTTCATTGGTTATTTGAGGAAATCCAATGAAATTCTTTGTAATACCATAGAGCAAATGTCCTATCATGTTATTCACAAGAAGATGGGTAATAGGATTCATGTAGGTACTTCCATCTTCATTTAGCATTACAGACTGTTCCCAAGAAGGAAGAAGGTTTGGCTCTTTTAAAGTTTCAGCTTTTAGCCAAGAGTCAAGAGTGCCTTCTGTTAGTGTCAGTATTTCCAGCGTTCCTCCAGTGATCAAATATGCTCTTACAAAGTGGTCTCAGAGTGTCAAGGTCAAATTTTGTCATTTCAAAGAGTTTTCAAGCAAAATTTGGTCACTAGGCATTAGGTCTAGGGTTTGCTTTAACTCCTTCTAAAGTTGTCCAAATGTCGGTCCATGTCACCATTCAGCTGAGTTTATCATCATTCATAGAGTTTTCATTATCATGTCAGTGTCTAATGAGTCATTTTTCACCTTGTTCATGCTTCAGTTGCACCTAGGCAAGGCCATTTCCCTCTCCTAGGGTTTTGAAAGCTAATTTCTCTTGAATGGTCAAGTCATTAGCAAAACTTGTATCCAGATGTTCATACACCTTCCCCTATCTTTCATATACCTTATCAAACACTTTCCATCACCGAGATCCAGCAAATTCCTCATTTTTGCACAAACCCTAGTTTCTAGCTACAACTTGGCAATTTTCTAGGTTTGGCCTGTGTTTTGCCCTTTTGGACCCCTTCCTCTCACTCAATCTCTGAGATTCCACTTTCCCCTACTTCCTAACATCCCTCCCTACTTCCAAAAATTTTCCCAAGAATTTAGAAGCCCCTTATCCCCTTCATTTCGACAAAATTCCTTGTTTCACACATCGGGACAAGTTTCACTCAAAAGATGTTTCAGAGAAATAAAAGATGAATTTTGCAAAACTGAGAGAGGTTTTTGTCCAAAACATGCCAAAGAAGAAAAACCTCCTTCACGTTTTTCACAGGTGTCATGGTTTGAGAGAAATGTCAAGAATACCGTTTCTTCAGGAGAATCAAAGACACCTCTGAAGTGACCTTGGGAAAATCAATTTTTCTCCTAGCTTGGTTGGCCAAATGATTTTCATGATGGGTAAAAGGATAACTAGACACAAATATCTTTCCAATGAGCTATCATGAGCTCAATTTGGGGTTGAGGAAGGCATTCAAAAGTTGACTGAAACAGCACTCTTCCTTGAGGCAGCCTCATTTGGCACTTTTTCACCAGTCTTGGGAGATTTGATTTTTGGACAGGGCAAATGAACTCCAAATTGAAAAATTCCAGTTGGTTTGGAAAGTAGACTCAAAGACCTTTCTAACGAGCTATCCTTGACCCGATTCTGACACTGGGAAGGCCTCTAAAAGCTTCCTGCAAAAGCGCGCGACCTGTCAGGGGGGTCTTACCAGTTGAGAAAATACACTGGCACGACCTGTTGGGCGCGCGCGACCTGTTGGGAAATCATCCACAAAATATTGCTTATAAGCTGAAAATTGACCCCAAATCTCTTCAAGGTTGCAAATAAGGAGCCCAACACAGCAACATAGGAGCATTTATCATTATGGTTTGATCCAGCTTGTGGTCATGCATCAGTTGGCTCAGCAGGGTATCCCATGGGAGAATTTTATCTCTCGGGATTTTTTCACAGCATCAACATCATCTCCCCCTGAGGTGTTCATGAGGAGGGAGGGCCTTCATAGCAGAATGATAGTCCTGAGACCAGACATGTCAGCTCTCCTCCATTGGTCACTTATCAGAGAGGCCACAGAGCCTTATTTGCATCAGCTAGGCGAGTATTATCTCCACACCAGGTGGAAGGGGTCTCGCCTTCTTCATCAACACCACGAGTGTTATCTCCACACCAGGTGGAAGGGGCCTCGTCTCCGACAGCAGCACAGGTATCAGAGAGGGGCAAACAGCCCAGGATTGATGAGGGGCCATCAGGTGTTCCAGATATAGAGATTGTTGACCTTGATATCAGTTCTCCTAGCCTAGAGTCAAAGGAGATCATTCAGCACCTAAGAGCTGAAAATGATTCATTGCAGCGAAGATTGGAAGGAGCACAATGGACGATCACATATTTAGAGCAGCGCAACAAGCAACTTGAGGAGGAGCACACTCTTGATGAGTTGCGGAGGATTCATGAGGACCGCAACTTGGCTCGGAAGAGACCCGGTGATTTGGTACCCATTGAGCGAGAGGCTATGCTTCTCTGGGTCAATGCTCATTTGGAGAGGTTGCTGGCTAAGGCCAACAAAGATAAGGACCTGCTCCGAAATATGAAAAACCACTATTGGGCCCGCATGCACGTATGCAAGGCGAAAATGAAGGTGATTCAAGGGCGGTTGGCCAAGGCACTAAAACGACGAAAAAAGCCCGATCCCCTCCACATCTTGGCTGAGGCTTCCTTGAAGGAGCATGATATTAAATGACCTCACTACAGCACAAATTTCAAAAAAATTTGAGCATTTTTGGTCACATGAATTTTTGGGCAAAAAATAGGTTTTTCTCCTTGATAAGTCGCGCGTCGCGCGCGACCTATTCGATGGGCAACTTCATTTTGGGAAAACTCAGCATTTCTAGATTTTTCATGCAAAGTTACACCTGCTCAGCAATTACCAAGAGATTTCATCAAGTTTTGAGCCTCCAGAAGGTCAAAAAACATGCAAAAATTGACTTTCTGCCACCTTTTTGACAAACAGGGAGAAGTCTTGGGAGATTGCAATTTGGGAGGGGCAAATGGCCACCAAATTTAGAAATTCCAGTTGGGTTGGAAAGTAGACATCCAGACCTTTCCAAAAAGCCCACTTTTGCCTCATTTGGACCCCTGGAAGTGCCTCAAACGGAGCTCCAAAGAAGCGTGACCTATCAGGATTAGGGCGTGACCTATCAGGCAATTTTCATAATTTTTCACCTATAGCTCAGGAATTCGCCCAGCTTTGGCCAGTTTTGACTTGGGATGGGATTTTTCACCCTCTTTGATGTAATTAATGTATTTTCATGTTGATATGACACTTATTTACCTATTCTAGAAGATTCATTCATGAAATAGCAAACATTTAATGAATGAATTGGTTTCATAGCTTATAGAGGCAAGTTGTTTTGACTACCTAGATTTTAGTGCTCAGTTTAGAATTGGTTGAAACAGCTCCTAGAAGGATGAGCTCGACCCCTAGAGGCAAGGGAAGAGGTTGGCTTGCCTATATTATGTATTTTCTCAATCATTTTCAGAGGTTGGAAGGTTGGACTCTTGAGGGAGAAAGCATCTATTGTATTACTCATTGTATCTCTGCAATTTTGGCAAAGGAAGAAAGACCAGGGTTTTGTAGTCCTTTTTGGGATTCCCGTGGTTACATGTATTGATGGTGTGTTTCTCTTTGTACTTGTAAGTTTTTTATGTGATTCATCTTCTCACTTTTCCTTCTGCAAATTAGGCAAATGAAGTGTTAAAGTAGAACTCATGATTGCCATGCTCTGCTTTTAAGTTTGCTCAATATCAATGTTTTCATCTGTTTAAGGAGAACTCAAGGTGATTTCTTCCTCTCCTTAGCTCCTCACCGGTCATTCCTACCCATTCACTTAATTTAAAGGCATCAATACAGTCTCCTACCTTGCCCCAAAGAACCCCCTGCAAAAACTGTGTCTAATCCCCGCACCCAAAATTGCCTTTCCCCGATTTTCCTGAAGATTGCTTGATGAAGATATTCCTGGCCACTCTGGAAGGTGAAGCCCAATCATGGTATGAAAGTTTGCCGCCTGCTTGTATTTACTGTTTAAAGGATTTTCATGCTATGTTCATTGAACGATATAAGGACTCTTATCCATCATTAAATTTGGTTCATGACTGTTGCAAGCATGCTTATAGTTTTATTGAAAGCCTTGAGAAATATTATGAAGATGATAATTTTATGGATGTTGAGATCATGGAGGCTCTGTATGAGAATCCATTTCAGCAACATGAAGAGAACCTAGAGGATTCCCATAGAGACGATCATGAAAATTTGCAGCAGAATCAAGATCAGCAACTTGAAGATGGCCATATGGCTGAAAATGATGAAAGAGAGGGTCCTATTTCAGATCTGCCCACAGAAGAAGACAGCGTGCAGGGTAGTCAAGATTCAATTTCAGAATGTGATGCAGTCAAGTCAGCTATTTCAGATCAACATTCAGATCATGATGACCAAGAATACCTTGTGCTGAATCCTGAAAAGGAGAATTTTGTTGTTGAGATCATAGACAACGGTATGGATTCAAATGTTCTCAGTCGTGCTGCCAGTCTGTCATTAGAACCGAGTCTTCATGAGGAGGTCATTCAGTCAGCTCATGAACAACAAGGTGAGATCTTTGCTCAAGCAAGTGAAAAAGTTTCTTTGAGTGAATTTGTGGCAGACGATGTAAATGATAATACTGTGCTTGATAATATTGAAGAATGTAATAAGGAACTTGATAATTTGGTTGTGATATCATATGAAGATGACCTATAGTACATTCACACCATAGAAGAACAAAACATTCAGGATTTCCATTCAGATTCCTCTTCATATGTTTCATGTGCTGAAATGCTTTTCCAAGAAGAGATCTGCCCATCCATTTGTTCAGAGTTTTTTGAAGCTTATGAGCATACTTTTACTGAAGCACATGATGAAGGCAGATCAGAATTTGAAGCAAAAGACACCTTGTTCTTTCAGCAGGAGGTGGCAATGTCAAGTCTTCATGTTTTCCAGGATCCAATGGCAGATTTGTTACAGTCAGCAGTGAAAGTGATTATTGTTGTGTTCAGTGATGAAGGAGATCATGGTCAACTATGTTTTTGGATGCCCAGTTACCAGTATCTATTGTTGATCATGAGATCTGATTGGGAGAATCAGTCAAGAAGGCATCTGCTTGATTGGTTACATTGGCATTATGATATAGTTTGATGGTATGTTGTCTTGTAACCTAGGCGGTTATGTACTGCCATCAAGCTTTAAGTTTTAAGTTTAGGTCTTGAGTTAATTTGTTAGAATCAAGTTTTTTCCATCATATCAATTTGTCATCGAGTCGGTTTCAGTCAAGTTTCAGTTAAGTTTCAGTCAGTCTTTAGTCAAGTTTCATTCAATAAATGTGTCAAAGGTTTTGTGTTATCCGTTCAAAATAATGACTCCATCGCCCAATGGTTGAAAACACTGGTCTGCTCTCCCAGAGGTCTGAGGTTCATGGCACCTCCAAGGAGCTGCCATCCCTATTGGATCCAATGTTAGTGTCAGTCTTTCCAGCCTTCCTCCAGTGATCAAATATGCTCTTACAAAGTGGTCTCAGAGTGTCAAGGTCAAATTTTGTCATTTCAAAGAGTTTTCAAGCAAAATTTGGTCACTAGGCATTAGGTCTAGGGTTTGCTTTAACTCCTTCTAAAGTTGTCCAAATGTCGGTCCATGTCACCATTCAGCTGAGTTTATCATCATTCATAGGGTTTTCATTATCATTTCAGTGTCTAATGAGTCATTTGTCACCTTGTTCATGCTTCAGTTGCACCGAGGCAAGGTCATTTCCCTCTCCTAGGGTTTTGAAAGCTAATTTCTCTTGAATCGTCAAATCATTAGCAAAACTTGTATCCAGATGTTCATACACCTTTCCCTATCTTTCATATACCTTATCAAACACTTTCCATCACTGAGATCCCCCAAATTCATCATTTTTGCACAAACCCTAGTTTCTAGCTACAACTTGGCAATTTTCTAGGTTTGGCCTGTGTTTTACCCTTTTGGACCCCTTCCCCTCACTCAATCTCTGAGATTCTACTTTCCCCTGCTTCCTAACATCCCTCCCTACTTCTAAAAATTTCCCCAAGAATTTAGAAGCCCCTTATCCCCTTCATTTCGCTTCATTTCGACAAAATTCCTTGTTTCACACATCGGGACAAGTTTCACTCAAAAGATGTTTCAGAGAAATCAAAGATGACTTTTGCAAAACTGAGAGAGGTTTTTGTCTAAAACATTCCAAAGAACAAAAACCTCCTTCACTTTTTTCACAGGTGTCATGGTTTGAGAGAAATGTCAAGAATACCGTTGCTTCAGGAGAATCAAAGACACCTCTCAAGGGACCTTGGGAAAATCAAGTTTTCTCCTAGCTTGGTTGGCCAAATGATTTTTTTGATGGGTAAAATGATAACTAGACACAAATATCTTTCCAATGAGCTATCATGAGCTCAATTTGGGGTTGAGGAAGGCATTCAAAAGTTGACTGCAACAGCACTCTTCCTTGAGGCAGCCTCATTTGGCACTTTTTGACCAGTCTTCGGAGATTTGATTTTTTGACAAGGCAAATGAACTCCAAATTGAAAACTTCTAGTTGGGTTGGAAAGTATACTCAAAGACCTTTTCAATGAGCTATTCTGTACCTAATTCTGACAATGGGAAGGCCTCCAAAAGCTTCTTGCAAAAGCGCGCGACCTGTTGGGTGCGCGCGACCTGTCAGGGGGGTCTTACCAGTTGAGAAAATACATTGGCGCGACCTGTTGGGCGTGCGCGACCTGTTGGGAAATCATCCACAAAAAATTGCTTATAAGCTGCAAATTGACCCCAAATCTCTTCAAGGTTGCAGAGAAGGAGCCCAGCACAGCAACATAGGAGCATTTATCATTATGGTTTGATCCAGCTTGTGGTCATGCATCAGTTGGCTCAGCAGGGTATCCCATGGGAGAATTTTATCTCTCGGGATTTTTTCACAGCATCAGCATCATCTCCCCCTAAGGTTGTTCATGAGGAGGGAGGGCCTTCACAGCAGCATGATAGTCCTGAGACCAGACATGTCAGCTCTCCTCCATTGGTCACTTATCAGAGAGGCCACAGAGCCTTATTTGCATCAGCCAGGCGAGTATTATCTCCACACCAGGTGGAAGGGGTCTCGCCTTCTTCATCAACACTATGAGTGTTATCTCCACACCAGGTGGAAGGGGCCTCGTCGCCGACAGCAGCACAGGTATCAGAGAGGGGCAAACAGCCCAGGATTGATGAGGGGCCATCGGTGTTCCAGATATAGAGATTGTTGACCTTGATATCAGTTCTCCTAGCCTAGAGTCAAAGGAGATCATTCAGCACCTAAGAGCTGAAAATGATTCATTGCAGTGAAGATTGGAAGGAGCACAATGGATGATCACATATTTAGAGCAGCGCAACAAGCAACTTGAGGAGGAGCACACTCTTGATGAGTTGCGGAGGATTCATGAGGACCGCAACTTGGCTCGGAAGAGACCCGGTGATTTGGTACCCGTTGAGCGAGAGGCTATGCTTCTCTGGGTCAATGCTCATTTGAAGAGGCTGCTGGCTAAGGCCAACAAAGATAAGGACCTGCTCCGAAATATGAAAAACCACTATTGGGCCCGCATGCACGTATGCAAGGCGAAAATGAAGGTGATTCAAGGGCGGTTGGCCAAGGCACTAAAACGACGAAACAAGCCCGATCCCCTCCACATATTGGTTGAGGCTTCCTTGAAGGAGCATGATATTAAATGACCTCAATACAGCACAAATTTCAAAAAAATTTGAGCATTTTTGGTCACTTATGAATTTTTGGGCAAAAAACAAGTTTTTCTCCTCGATAGGTTGCGCGCCGCGCGCGACCTATTCGATGGGCAACTTCATTTTGGGAAAACTCAGCATTTCTAGATTTTTCATGCAAAGATACACCTGCTCAGCAATTACCAAGAGATTTCATCAAGTTTTGAGCCTCCAGAAGGTCAAAAAACATGCAAAAATTGACTTTCTGCCACCTTTTTGACAAACAGGGAGCAGTCTTGGGAGATTGCAATTTTGGAGGGGTAAATGGCCACCAAATTTATAAATTCTAGTTGGGTTGGAAAGTAGACATTTAGACCTTTCCAACAAGCCCACTTTTGCCTCATTTGGACACTTGGAAGTGCCTCAAACGGAGCTCCAAAGAAGCGCGACCTATCAGGATTAGGGCGCGACCTATCATGCAATTTTCATAATTTTTCACCGACAGCTCAGGAATTCGCCCAGCTTTGGCCAGTTTTGACTTGGGATGGGATTTTTCACCCTCTTTGATGTAATTAATGTATTTTCATGTTGATATGACACTTATTTACCTATTCTAGAAGATTCATTCATGAAATAGCAAACATTTAATGAATGATTTGGTTTCCTAGCTTATAGAGGCAAGTTGTTTTGACTGCCTAGTTTTAGTGCTCAGTTTAGAATTGGTTGAAACAGCTCCTAGAAGGATGAGCTCGACCCCTAGAGGCAAGGGAAGAGGTTGGCTTGCCTATATTATGTATTTTCTCAATCATTTTCAGAGGTTGGAAGGTTGGACTCTTGAGGGAGAAAGCATCTATTGTATTACTCATTGTATCTCTGCAATTTTGGCAAAGGAAGAAAGACCAGGGTTTTGCAGTCCTTTTTGGGATTCCTGTGGTTACATGTATTGATGGTGTGTTTCTCTTTGTACTTGTAAGTTTTTTATGTGATTCATCTTCTCACTTTTCCTTCTGCAAATTAGGCAAATGAAGTGTTAAAGTAGAATTCATGATTGCCATGCTCTGCTTTTAAGTTTGCTCAATATCAATGTTTTCATCTGTTTAAGGAGAACTCAAGGTGATTGCTTGCTCTCCTTAGCTCCTCACCGGTCATTCCTACCCATTCACTTAATTTAAAGGCATCAATACAGTCTCCTACCTTGCCCCAAAGAACCCCCTGCAAAAACTATGTCCAATCCCCGCACCCAAAATTGCCTTTCCCCGATTTTCCACCAAAACCCTAAAAATCCAAAATCAAACCTTGTATCAGTTTACTAGCCTAAAATCAGTGTTTCCTCATTGGTTATCTCGCTCGTTGAAGATCCCTATCGAGATAGACCGGAGAGAGCCCTCTCCTGCCCCGTAGGGCTAGCTACGAGGCTAAGTGGTTTGATGTTGCCTTGGAGTTTACCTTTTTCAGCCTGAGGTGAAATTTCAAGTGCTAACACCTTCAAATCGGCCAATTATCCTTCGACAGGCATTCACAGGACCAATTTCATCAGCAAGATATGTCCTGTAACAAACTAACATTGAATGCAGAACTGACATGACTTCTGCTTCTGTGCAATTATCAATATTCCACGAATAAGTGGAATTGGCAGACCAGTCTTTATGATATTTAGACTTCATTAAGTCTTGACGGTCTGGAGCAGGATTCCAAGTAGTGTTCCACTTGGATCTGGATGAAGTGGAATTAATTTGATTTTCTTATTTTTCTTCAGAGTCTAGAATTCTAAACTATTCTTTATCTTGAGCAGAGAAATTATTAATGCATGCTTCAACATCTTCAAATTATGGGGTTTCAATTTTATGAAGACTTGTATCTGGATCATCCTTTTCTTCAGGAGGTTCACCAAATAAGAATTCAAAAACACCTCCTTTGAATTCTGGGGATTTTTATTCAGAAGGTTTTTTTGGTGAATATGGAATTTTGCTAAAAAAGTTGGGATAAGAAAATAGAGAATAAGGATGTGTGGAGGTAGGAGATGGAAAGTTTATAGCACTGGGAGCTTTAATCAGGCTTTCCACTGATGGTGTTATTGAGTATGGGACTGAAGGTTTAGGACCAGAAAATAGAGTAGTTGACTTATAGGCCTTTGCACTAGGCTTTTTCTTCAAAGATTCTACTCCCGTGGAGACAACCCATACTTGCTTCTTTATGATGTCAAGGCTACTATTAACCTTAACAAGCTATTTTCCATGAGCCACAACTGCTTCAAGGATCTTCTTGTCTGTTTGTATGGATAACTTATCCAGACTCTGAGCAATGGTTTGGTCATTTTCAGCTAGATTCTTCACACTTTCATTTAAATAGACGGTATTATAATCCTGTTTTTGTAGGATTCTACCAAGCATGTTTTTCATTTCTGAACAGGCAGTTTCTATTGAATCAAATTTATTTCTCATAAATTTTTCCAAACTGGATATAGCCAAATTAGTCCAGTTGGTTGCTGCCACCGACTCTTTTGCAGATAATGAAGGATCATTAGGATGGGAAGGAACAAGTTTATACATCTTACCATCCTATTGTCGAATGACAAAAATTTTCCATGGTGGAAACTCGGTCTCTGTTTCATGGATAGAACCATCAAGGAGTTCCCATTTGTGCTTGATTGGTGTTCCAGATGTCATCATGTTTACCTGGAACTGTGATCATACTGATTTAATCAATTCCTCTCCTTTTTCCCTTACAGCTATCAAGGATTTTGGGACATTGGGCTTTGAGAGCATTATCTGAATTTTAGGGTGGAAAGTAGGAGTGTGAAGAGGTGGAGGAATGATAACATGATTTTCTTCCAATTTCTTTTCTACATATTTTTCTGATTCTTTGATTTTCTTTTGCTTGGCTTCATTCCTGAATTGTTTTATCAAAGATTCTTCAACCTGACTTGCAAAAGGATAGTACCATTTGTAGAATGATATCCATTGATTTTGTGCTCTCATCCATTCTTTCCATGTTGCACTATTTTGCTGGTTGAAGTTTTTTCTATCTTTTTTCTCTAAAAGGAGCATTTCTTGCATATACAGATGCTCTTTTTCATGTGTATAAATATCCCAATTGAACATTTTCTTCTTCTAGGCATCTTCTGGATTGTAGGGTCCTATTCCCTTGAAAATCTTTAGAAAGGCAACAATTTCTTCATCAGATGGAATTTGAATTAAATTGGGAATTTTATCTATGGGACTTCTTCTGTAGGCTAGGATGGAAGCTTCCTGTACAAAACCTAGACCTCAGGAAGAAGTAGGAGCAACAGAATTTACTAGTAGTTCCTCTGAATATTGAAAAATGATATATTGTTTGAGTGGATCGTGAGTTTGTTTGAAGTCGTGAATAGAATTTGTAGCTCGTGGTGCTGTGTTGGCATTGGAAGGGTGTTGAAGACGTTCAACTAGAGCTCATTCGAGGAAGCCACAATTTATCCAGCAAAATGAAGCCACAATCTCTTCCTGATATTGTTCTGCAAATCTGATCGGGTATTTCTCTAAGTTATATTTATCTTTTATTCCATGGACTCTTCCAATAGCTCAAGATTTATGGGTCCTTTTGGTTCCAAACATTTTGATTCTCTGCAAATAGAAGAAGAATTAATATCTGGATTAGATAATCTTTGTAATACAGAAGAAACTTCTGGAAATTCTGCTTGCATAGATAAATAAGAACCAAACCCCACTATAAATTGGAAACTTCCCCCTGTTTCTCCCTGTGATGTTTATAAAGGTGTCCACCCATTTCATTTAAGAGCACACAGTCAGATTAAAATCAAAGAAAAATCTGTCAAAATTGAGTTGAACCTGAATGTTATGATGACAATCTCGCTACTTGAGCGACATCACATTCAAACTACCCTTAAATATGGTTATTGTTATAGACATTTTTGTGCTCTACAACCCCAAGCATGAAATGTCCATAAACCAAGGGCTCCTAAGTCCCTAAAAGTGTTGTTCTAACCCCTAAAGGAACAAGGTCAAAAGATTAAAGCTTCTCCCAGAAGTTCTCCATGAAAAACTACTCAGAACTGGTCAAAACTGGATCATTGCACTTGCTCCATGGCCAGAGTGCGATGCATTGCACCTTGTACACACGGGAAGTGCGTTTCATTTCAAAAAGCCCTTCTATGGGGTGTGATGGACGAGAAAAGACAAGTGGCGGAGATAGTTTGCGAGGTGGATGATCATGGAATCTTCCAGAAACTTCTCCTGGGACACTTGCCTCTCAGAATCGCACAAGGATGAGTAAGAGATCAATGAGATCTCCAACTGGCATCAAGAACTATCAGAGAGAAGACACTAATCAAAAACCCAGAGCTGACTCACACCTCTGCAAATATCTATATATAGATCTCTCATCCCAGAGATCCAGAGGTTAGAGGCTGGAATTTTGCATATTGTAAGGAATTGATGTTGGTTTCTAGAGACAAACATCAGATTTTTGGGTGATTTATGCTTTGTTTGAGGTGAAGAGGGGCTTCTTTGCTGGGAGGTTGATGCTGGGTTGGAACCACTGGTTGTAACTCCTCCTGGATCTTTTCTTATTTATCAATAAAAACTATTTGAGTTTTCCTCCATGCTTTTGTATCATTGACGCTAGTTACATTTGTATGGTTAACTTAAATCTGATCCTAAGTTGTTTATGAATATAGATCCATGTCTTTGTATAATGCTCTGCTTCTGTGATCTTACAGGTACTTTGTGAAGCTGGGCATGCAAGGGAGCAAGTAGCTGGAGACCATCAAAGAAGAGAGGGATTGGATCAAAGGATTAGCGCAAGACACAGGTTGGTTCTTTCTATTCCTCTCTATCTATAATTCATAAAGGAAATACAAAAGTAGTTTTTCTCTGTTTGTTTCTAAGGTAGCTGTCACACCTTAGTGGGATAGAGTAGTTCTGAATAGAAACTTTTCCCTGTAACAGTTATCATTATGTCCATTTGGGGATGGTGAGAATAAGCCTCAATTCTCTCCACAGAAAAGGTCAACAAGTCTTTGTATTCTTGGCCTTACTTGATAATTGATGGACAGTTTTTACTCAAGCTCTCATAGGAGGAATCAAGACCAGTCTCTCTCATCGTCCGGTTCAATATGATGTTTTTCTTGACTTTTCAGCTGCCCTTGATGACCCCCATATTCTTGATTGTCTTACTCTAGGCATGCAGACCCATGGTTATGAAAATTTTAAATCAAAAGCCAAAAATTTGACAATTTTCTATATTACCTACATACGTTTTTATAACACTACCATTCCTACTGTATTACATGCTCCTGATAAAGACTCCGGCAGAGTCACTCTCATTCAGTATGACTCTGCATGCAATCCAGTAGCTCCCGTCTCTGTTTCCCGAAGAGATCTTTGTCCTCCAGGCGACTGGGTCACAAACTGGAGAAGACCAGCTAGAAATTCTATTGTCGCCGCCCAGTCTATCATCACAGAAACATATGACAAAGTTATCACTCGTTTTCCCAGAGTAAAGTCAGCCCAGCGTGGTGGACCTTCTGTCACCACAGTACCTACTTTTGTCTCAGTAAATCAATTACATCCTCAACAAACACCCCAACAAATTGTAATTGATCAAGCAGTGTATGAGTCACTTAGAAAGCTTCTCTCACAACCTAATGCAACTCAGGTTTTTAGCTCTGTTTGTGACCACCCACACTGTTCACAGACATTCTGCCAATTTTCTTCTGATCCTCCTACTCCGCATGGAGAATCTTCTAGTAATCATCGTATAAATATGATTAAGTTTGTACCAACTTCTGATAATTCTTCTGAACAAACTTACAAGCAAGTATCATTTTTTAATGTTCATGAGGAACTGCTAGTAAACTCTGTTGCTCCTACTTATTCCTGAGGTCTAGGTTTTGTACAGGAAGCTTCCATCCCAGCCTATAGAAGAAGTCCCATAGATAAAATTCCCAATTCAATTGAAATTCCCTCTGATGAAGAAATTGTTGCCTTTCTAAATATTTTCAAGGGAATAGGACCCTACAATCCAGAAGATGTCTAGAAGAAGAAAATGTTCAAATGGGATATTTATACACATGAAAAAGAGCATCTATATATGCAAGAAATGCTCCTTTTAGAGAAAAAAGATAGAAAACACTTCAACCAACAAAATAGTGTAGCATGGAAAGAATGGATGAGAGCACAAAATCAATGGATATCATTCTACGAATGGTACTATCCTTCTGCAAGTCAGGTTGAAGAATCTTTGATAAAACAATTCAGGAATGAAGCCAAGCAAAAGAAAATCAAATAATCAGAAAAATATGTAGAAAAGAAATTGGAAGAAAATCGTGTTATCGTTCCTCCACCTCTTCACACTCCTACTTTCCACCCTAAAATTCAGATAATGCTCTCAAAGCCCAATGTCCCAAAATCCTTGATAACTGTAAGGGTGAAAACAAAGGAATTGATTAAATCAGTATGCTTACAGTTCCACGTAAACAAAATGAGATCTGGAACACCAGTAAAGCACAAATGGGAACTCCTTAATCGTTTTTTCCATGAAACAAACACCGAGTTTCCACCATGGAAAAATTTTGACATTCGACAACAGGATGGTAAGATGTATAAACTTCTTCCTCCCCGTCCTGATGATCCTTCATTATCTACAAAAGAGTCAGTGGTAGCAACCAACTGGACTAATTGGCTATATCCAGTTTGGAAAAATTTATGAGAAATAAATTTGATTCTGTAGAAACTGCCTGTTCAGAAATGAAAAACATGCTTGGCAGAATCCTACAAAAATAGGATTATAATACCGTCTGTTTAAATGTAAGTGTGAAGACTCTAGCTGAAAACGACCAAACCATTGCTCAGAGTCTGGATAAGTTATCCATACAAACAGACAAGAAGATCCATGAAGCAGTTGTGGCTCATGGAAAAGAGTTTGTTAAGGTTAATACTAGCCTTGACATCATAAAGAAGCAAGTATGGGTTGTCTCCACAAGAGTAGAATCTTTGAAGAAAAAGCCTAGTGCAGAGGCCTATAAGTCTACTACTCTATTTGGTGGTCCTAAACCTTCAGTCCCATACTCAATAACACCATCAGCGGAAAGCCGGATTAAAGCTCCCAGTGCTATAAACTTTCCACCTCCTACCTCCACACATCCTTATTCTCTATTTGCTAATCCCAGCTTTTTTAGCAAAATTCCATATTCACCAACAAAACCTTTTGAAGAAAAATCCCAAGAATTCAAAGTAAGTGTTTCTGAATTCTTATTTGGTGAACCTCCTGAAGAAAAGGATGATCCAGATACAAGTCTTCATAAAATTGAAACCCCAAAATTTGAAGATGTTGAAGCTTGTATTAATAATTTCTTTGCTCAAGATAAAGAACAGTTTGGCCTTCTAGACTCTGAAGAAAATTTAGAAAATCAAATTAATGCCACTTCATCCGGATCCAAGTGGAACACTACTTGGAATCCTGCTCCAGACCGTCGAGACTTAATGAAGTCTGAATATCATAAAGACTGGTCTGCCAATTCCACTTATTCGTGGAATATTGATAATTGCATAGAAGCAGAAGTCATGGAAGTTTTGCATTCAATGTTAGTTTGTTACAAGACATATCTTGCTGATGAAATTGGTCCTGTGAATGCCTGTCGAAGGATAATTGGCGGATTTGAAGGCACTCTTGACTCTTGGCTAAAAGCTGAAACTTTAAAAGAGCCAAACCTTCTTCCTTCTTGGGAACAGTCTGTAATTCTAAATGAGGATGGAACTACCTACATGGATCCTGTTACCCATCTTCCTATGAATAACATGATAGGACATCTACTCTATGGTATTACAGTGAATTTCATTGGATTTCCTCAAATAACCAATGAAATCACCACAATTACCCTGTCGGTCATGAAGTTGCACAACATGCAACATTTTGATGAATATTTTAATGAGTTTCTCCACAGGTTGCATACTCTATCTCCAGATTTGATTCTTGAACCTAAATGGAAAGAGATCTTTGTTGCTTCTCTTCCTCAATGGGTTTCATTGGCAATTGTGAATAAACTTCTAGGAAAGGTTGGAGATTATAAATTTGGAGTCATCAAGCAAGTGGTCAAAGTTTTTATTGTTGAACTTTGTTCTCAGATGAAAATTGCCCACACTGCAACCAACCTGAAGAAGACATGTGGATACCAACAGCTCTGCAAACAATGGCACCTTGGAAAAGCTGGCAATTCTGAGGGGCGAAGGAGAAGGCACAAGCATTTAAAGAAGAATTTCCAGGATTGTGAGACATATTTTAAAATTACAGTGTCACCCTCTTAAGAGGATATCCAAGTTGTAATTTTTAAAATCTTAACTTCTCCCCAAGTTACTAGGAATACAATGAAGGATCACAATATTAAGCCTAGTATTGAATCTTTTCAGCCTGAAACCCAACATTAGCTGAGGAGTTAAGGTAGGATGATTGTGAGACATATTTTAAAATTACAGTGTCACCCTCTTAAGAGGATAGCCAAGTTGTAATTTTTAAAATCTTAACTTCTCCCCAAGTTACCAAGAATACAACGAAGGATCACAATATTAAGCCTAGTACTAAATCTTTTCAACCTGAAACCCAGCTTTTCAACCTACACAGAAATAGAAAATTGGTCATATGCATAAAAATGAATAGGATATGGTGAAGGTAAAGCATTTGCAAAGAAAGACTGCCATAGCACGAAGGACCAGGCATAAGGGTCCACCTGAGATTGTTTTCTTGTTGGACTTAGAAACTAATCCCAAGCCATCTTTGAAAATAAATAAGTCTCATTCTTAGGATCATTCTCCAGGTCATGGAAATACTCATGACTGTGTTGACTCTTCCTCAACAAACGTCACTCAGATGATTTAATTGCTAAAATATATTGGAAACACGATATTTACCCATTGTTCCTCATATAGAATATCGAATTAGCCAACTAGTTTATGAAAATAATCAGTTAAGGGCTTCGTTACAGAGAAAGGATAAATCTAATGAACAAAAATCATCTAGTGTTGAAGGTAAAACTAGATCCAAGGATACTCACATTATGATAAATTATCTGAATCTTAAGGTTACCATTTCCTCATAAATGGAGCAATTTAACACAAGAAAATAGTCAACTTGTTTTACCTATGCATGGCAAAATATTATAGGTAATAATTGTTTCATTTAGTTTTCTAATTTGGACTTCCTAATCATAGTTTATTTCTTTAAGAGATTGTCCACCTTGGTGAGAAAATTTTCTTGGATATGATAATTTGAGATACTTGTAGATGATATGTGCTTGTTCCTAACCTTGTATGGGAATCTTGTCTACTACTTATGTGATTTTATTTTACTCATTCGGTCGAGATGGCTTGAACGTGAAATAGTTCTCTTTGGTTTTGTAACTAAATGATTTTAAAGTTATTTTTAGTTTTGATTTGGGATTCTAAGGCTGAAGGCCTTTAGTTATATATATCCCTCAATTTAAATGTAGAGAAGAGAAGAGAGGAGGATACATGTGGTACTATAGGGGATATTTTGGACAAGGAATTGTTGTTATATTTTGACTATGGAAATTCTTTAATATAAGTACATAGATTTGACTGTGTTCAATCTGGTTCTTTACTTTTGATGCTCCATAGTCAGATAATTGTCCTATTTATTTTCTTGTAATTATTTCTTGAAATCTTGGGTATAAGTATTATTTGTTTAATGGTCTTGTTCCTTAGGAAAATAATTCCATTTATTATATTTCTTTGTCCATTTCAGCATTGATTTGATTTGCAATAAGTTCATATTAATAGCCTTCTTTAGTGACCTATGTCCTAAGAAGAGTTATTGGTTACACATTATTCTAATTTGGATCTTTGTGAATGTTTTCTAGATTTTTGAATAAATAGAAAATGTTAATCTTTACATGCAAGTTGATGATAGTGTTGCCACTATAGATGATATTCTTATTCCATGTCCTTACTTTTGTCTATGGTTGATTGATTGTATTCATTAACTAGAAATCAAAGCAATTTTATTCTAGAAGGCATATCATTTATATTTTTTCTTTCATTTTGTTACACTTAGCCATGTAATTATTAAAATAGTATATTTTTCAGATTGTGCATCTATTTCTTAATGAAAAATCTTAGTAGTAGACATAGTGACATGTGTTTGCTTTCAGGATAAGGAACTTGTAGGTTAACAGTCACATGTTTTGTGATTTATTGCATTAAGGAATGGTTTTAGTTTAGTTCATAATTTCATTTAGGAGTGTCATTTCATTTTATAAACACAGTTTTCCTCAATTCTTTCATAAATGCATCAGTTTGAGCCAACTATGCAATGTTTTGGCCTTCTTCATTTGTTGTAATATAATTATATATGTTGTATCATATTTTGATTATGTAACAACACTTATTGTATTATATTTCTTTTAATTCTAATTTCTAAAAATAATTATAGACTAGAATTCCTTAGTATATCTTTAACTTGTTAACAGTGAAATAACCAGCCTTTCTTTTTCAACATTATCTGAGGTTTAGGTTGTTCAATTTAATTTGAACTTATAAAACTAACTCAATAACTTAGTCGCAGTTTATTTCAATTATAATTTGGTGTAGAAGTAGCTTATTGTAGCATAAAATAACCATAGTTTAGATTAGGAATTACTTTCCCTAGATTCAATCCTTTACAAGAGGAAAGGATCATAGGGTAATGGGGCCTATCGACCCATCAAGGATAGCTATACCAAATAACTTTGGTTATTAAAGAGCCTCGGTCTAGGTTGTTCATCCCTTGTTGGCTTAGGTGTATATCGCCTGCATCAATAGGCCCCTATAAGGTGTTGCATGGGATTGAAAGTATAGCTTAGAAATTAGAGTTGCCTCCATATTTATGTGTACATCTAGTCTTCCATGTTTCTTGCTTAAAAAAAAGGTAACCAACGACAATATCTTAATCCAAAAATTTTTACCAGAGATTAATGAAGACTTGAAAATCATACATGAAATAGAAACAATTCTAAAAATAAAGATGAAGTAGTTGACAAATCAAGAAATTACTAAGTGCCTCATTAAATGGAATAACACACCAGTGGAAGAGGCAACATGGGAAGATTATTTGTTTATCTAGAAACACCCGTAGATAGTCAAGTGTTGTCCTCAACACTTTCTTGAAGTGGAGGGGCATGTTAAGCCCTATGTGAGACCCTTGCTAGCCATAAAACCCTTTCTTAAGCCTTAGATATTGAGTGATTACATTTATATGGTTGGATTGTTATGTAGGATAGAACCTTTCATGGTCTCATTTTATTACAATTATAGCCTCGTTCTCACATATATAAAACCTAGTCTTAGTATCATCAAATAGTTTCTTATACATTGTATTCATTTAAAAGGACGTTCCCCCTCAAAGTGGATTGTAATTATTGGTTTCTTGTCATTTTTAAGTTGCAAGGTTCATAATAATTATTCTTCTACTTATTCCATTTGCCACCTAGCCTATTGAAAAATGGAATAACATATGCATATACATGTATATGTATATTCTTATGTATATCTATGTATGTATGTGTATTTGTATATGTGTGTATATATGTATGTTTATTTAGAACATGTGTTCTTGTGTGTGTAATGGAAAACGGTTATCAGATAAACTATAGCTCTTAAGTTAGCATACATAAGGACTTTGAACACTTGGCCAATATATATCCATCATTGGGAAACCCATTAAGTGAAGATTTATATATTCAAGCCCACATCAAAGAAAAGGAGAACATCAACATGGATTCACTTTGAAGCTAACTTAAAACCCCAAGCCCCAACCTTATACAAAAAAAAAATTGGTATTAAATGGGCTAATATGGGAATATCTTGCAAGCCTTTCTAGAAGTTAATGAGTTGTGGATTTATGAAAAATAATCATAGTCCTTCCATGTGTACCAACCAACCCAATACATGACCCATATCTCACAAAAATGTATATTTTCCTCTTCTAGATGACTAGAAGTAAAAGTGATTCTTTAAAGAGAAAACCCCCCAACCCCCCTCCCCCCCCCCCCCCCAACCTCCTAAAAAAAAAAAACATTTGAGCATGACAAGATAAGATAAATATGAAATTCAAGGAAAGTTCACACCTATCGCCCTATATAGTTTATTTCTCTCCTTGCTACCATTGCCCTCATACCAATATTTCAAGTGCTCGACCAACCATCTCTACAAAGGACACAATAAAAATGGCTAATCACAACAATGGAAATGCTTTTGAAATGCTTGACATCAAATAAAAGAAACTTATTCATCTCCCTAGTTTTTCTATTTTAGAAGGATCTTCACAATATTTATACTTTATATGTATCTTTATTAATGTGGCATGTTGTCAAAATGGATGAGTTATAAGACTTAGACATGGCATCCAAATGATCCAAGAAGAAAAATTAATAGGTCGTTGAGCTCAAGCCCAAGGAAAATTTTAGGGGCTAAATTTCACAGATGTTTTATTTTCCATGTTTTTTCCATAAAAGATTCACGAATTTCCATTTTTTCTAAAAATGATTCACCCAAATTTTATAATATAAAATAATTTTACATTAAAATTTTCCAAAACATTATAGAGACTATCTAAAATCATTAGAAATTTGAATATTTTAAAAATGATATTGCTAAATGATTTACAATTTACATATTAGGGACTAGTAATATTTTCCAAGGTTTATATACTTTAAAAGATAATTTACATCCTTAAAACATTCCTTGCTTAGCCCTGACTGAGAGGAAGCAACAAAGCTTGAAGTATACCAAGTGGCATTCCTAGGCCCATCTATGGAGACACTAGATGTAGTATGGATGTGGGAATAGTCTACAAATTGGGTGATTTGCACCAACTTTTTAGAGAGGAAACCTTTCCAAATTTTCCATTCCTCCCTAGAAACATAACCCAAACACTAGTGTTTGCCACTCAATCAAATAGTCACAACATCATATAGTTTCAACCAAGGTCATATCCTAGCTCATTAGTTGACAAATATTAATAATCGTTTGATTAGAGACACTATTAACAAAGTCATTACTTTGTTTTAGCCATTGAACCTCGAATTCTATTCCAAGCTCCCACCAATTAATTGGACCTCGATGGTGAATAGATTTTGTAGCTCCATTTCAAATACAAAGACCTCGTGAAATGTTGGTGAGTGAACCCCATAACCTTTATAGAGAAAATAGTAATAATGTATTCTACTAGACTTTTGACAACTCCCTTCAAAATTACAATGGCTCTAATCAACATATTAATGGTGAAGGGGATGTAATTTAGTTGGAAGAATATTGGGTCGATATGATGTATGCAATCACACAAAAGGAACCATTTTCAACTGAGTTCTATTTTGTCAACTTCCATGGGCTAGGCTTTCTCGAGGGAAACAAATATGCTCCCATGCATGTATCCTACATTCTTTATGTCTTCCTATCTTCTTATCACTTATATGGTTAACAATTTTCTTGGAATGAGCTAGCAGAGGTTTTTAAGTGAAGATTATATTTATATATATTGCCAAAACATGTGGGTGCATTAATATATAATGAGAGCATGTCTAAGAAATCCATGTAGGAAATTAGTGAAGTTGATGACTAGTATGTCATAAAAAAGGGACGTACATTAGATTTTTTGGTACTACCAAAGCTCCTCATATAGTTAGAAAAATTATTCTTAACAAATTAGCCTTGCAAGAAGTTTCATACCCGAACACGTGTACATGTAGTTGGAGCATCTCTCACCCACAATTAAAAAGCCTTATGGCCTCCACTACCATTCCATGTGGGTGCTTACAAATTCAAGGATGTTAAAGAAGTAGTTGTTGATTATTTAGTAAAAATTGGACAACCATGCCCATTTACAATATTTAATAGTTGAGACATCTTATTACAATAGTTGGGCTCAAGATGGAGAAAAATCTACCTTGTACTCCTACCTATCCATACTTGTAATGGAGTGGAAGGAAAACCCTTTATGTCTTAGCCCTAATAGAATGAAAGACATAATCCCCTCCTATGTGGGATCCTTTGGACATAGCCAATGAATGTTGGCATGCCTACAAGTAGGGGTGGTTCTACCAAAATGGGATATGGAAAAAAGAGGAAATGTACAGAAGGACCACATCCTTGGATGAGGTAGGCCTTAGGTTGGGAAGCATCTATAGGGCCAAGAAAGAAAAGAAATGAATATGAAAAGAAAGAGGAAGTTGAGAAAGAAAACAATGAAAGGGAGAAATATGAAAGGAAGGCTAATGAAGTAGTAACAACAACAAAAATAGAAAAGGAGAGGCTTGAAAAATAAGATAAATCATTGAGGTTTTAGTTGAAAAAAAAACGAGGAAGAAAAGGGAGAAAAATACTCTAAGAAGAAAGAGAAAGAGACTAGAGGTTTGGGACATATAAACATTGGAACTTCAAAAAATTCATATAACACACCAAGAAATACCATTACAAGGGAAGATTTCCCGTTGGAAGAACTTATATTGGGAGAATTTACTCCTTCAAGTTTGATAGAGTGGAAGTTCTTGATTCTTTCATTTTTTATAAAACAAAGGAAAAACTAGTCAAATAATTACGCAAGAGGTTGAAGCTACTAGGATTCCCTGAACTCGTAGCTATGTCTTAAATAATGTTGATGATTGACACCAAAAGCGATGCAATTTCTACAACAGCTAAAAGAGTTTCATTTTCTCGAGCTTCAAATTTTAATACCAAGGACATGGCCTACGAAATAAAAGGATAGAAAAGCTAGAAAAGGATGTAGCACATTATTGTAGGAAATATGACTGCTTTGGCAGATCTCAAGGCTTGTGTCTTTGAACTATAAGATGAAGTTAGCATGGTTCAGAAGCAAATGTATACCAATCTTAAAGAGTTCCAAAACATTTATACTTGGTTCCTTGCATACTTAGAGAAAGTTAAAGAACAAGAAAGTAGTTTTATATGGAACAAAACTCAACATGGATGAACTGAGAAATGGAAAATTGTGGAAAAAGATACACCATAGGATTTACTAAGGATGAGAAAGAAACAAAACAAATTAAACTATGTAGCTCTATTGAATTGCTAGAAAGAAAGTATAATGTTGGAGAAGGGAATCAGAATCTTAGTGAATAATTGCAAATGCTTGTACCTTTCTATAGAATAAGTTATTAGGAGATGTCATTTTCCACCACTGAGAAAAATTGGTACACTAGACACATTGCCAATATTTTGAATGAAATGAAATACACCATAAAGAACAAAGGGAATGTAATTGGGATGACACCCAAAATTATTAAAGAAGTTCTACAAGAATGCATTGCTAGCCCTTCTAAGGAAATAAATTTTATAAGTTATTCTATTTACTTTGAAAATGGAGATGGGGCATGTTTCCACTCAAACTAGCATGGGGCCTAAAAGGGACTCCTAAAGGGAAAACTACTATATCAAGGGAACAATGGAGACTTAGCCCATTGTCACCTTAGCTAAGACTCCCTACTCTTTACAGACTTTCACCAATGGGAGGAGACTTGGTATATGGAAATTCACTTGTGAAGGATGAATCAACAAATGGATGTGAAGTGACCTTAATAATCCTTTTCCCAGTAGGGCGTTAAGAATGGGTATTGCTTGCTCTTCAAGCAAGGTACAAATCTTTCTACGAGAAGGAGGTGAGGATTTAAGGGCTAGGTTTAAGGAGTGTGTCTTTCAAAGGATTTTTCCAATCCCTAAAATCCTTATTGAACTTGATTTCCCAAGTGGTTCTTGAATATTAACTTTTCAAAGGTATGGGAGCACAGGAGACCAAGTGGATCCAGCCTAGGTTTAGGGGACAGAGTTTAGCAACCAATGATGATCTTAACTAAGACAAGGAAGGAGAAAGGATGAAAACAAGATTTTTCAATTAGATGTGTTAGATTGATCCTATGAATTACTAGCCTATGGAACACCAAGGAAAAGTTCAATCTCAGAGCTAGGGTTTGGGATATCTCACAATCCCACCATCATAATTTCTTAAAATTTAGAGGAGACCTTTAGGACACACCAACACAGTAGAACCTAGGATATCGAACTTTTTCTATGGTTACTTTGTCGGGAAAATGATTCCCTAGGTGGCCCAACGTGGCTAGACCTAGAATGAACAAGGAAAGGTGAAGACAAATGGTTCTTGGAGTGACCACCTGTTGGTATACCAATGCATAATCCCTTGGGGAGAATGGAATATAGGAGAATGATCATAAAGGACTTCATTTCTCGGTCAAGGAGGCCTTAAGGACTACTTTGCTTGGCCTTTAGTGAAAGAAGAAGTGACCTTAAGGCTTTATACTTCGCTTTGAAAAAAGAGATGGTTTATCAACATAAATTCAACGGTAGAATTATCCCTACGAGATTTCATTCAACAAACATGGCCCATACATTGAGATATGCTATATAGAAACAATAATTCCACAATTTTGCAATTATGGAATGCAGCAATTAAACCTAGTATAACAAAAATTTCATTCCAATGCATATGACAAAGTAAAAAAGAATACCATTAAATGTGTGTACTTACATGTAAGAGAACATATCCAACCATAATCACATTTTCCAATAAAGAATCTCCAAGATAAGAAAGTCCAATCCAAACATCAAAATTAATCCATGCTCCAATTCATCCTCCAAGAAATAAATGTGAAATTCTCAAGAGAGAGAATGATCCAATCCAAGTGATGATATGAAATGAATTCATGTCTCTCATATTTATATACTCATTAAGAATTTGAATTACGTAATTTGAGCCTATATTAGCCCATCAAATAAAAATAATGTGAAAATAACTAACTTTTGGTGACAAGCCCACCAAACTAGCTCATAAACAAAATAAAAAGCCCCCGAAGATGTTGAATAATCAATAATGAATGTCGTTGGGCTCTCTAAGAGGATTGATGAAGTCCATAAGTGCCAAAATGATGAATTGAACTTCCAAAAGTAATGGACAAGGGATTTTCCCCTTATTCTCCACACAATAAACTTGTGGTGCTCCCAATAGCTGTGAGGGCACACAAGTGACCTCATGGGTCTCAAAGTAAGTCAAAAATTCATGTAGACCATCTCTAAGGGCTCATATGATGGTGTAAGTAATGCCACATCAGAATACAAGTCTTGTGTCATCTGTTAAGTGCATGGTACAACTGTGGGGTTAGCTGGTCAAAGGTGAACGAGGTGCATCTTCCTCATCCAATAGGTGAATCTTGAGCAATCTATGAACATCTCTAGGGATCCATGGAGTGTTTTCTACTACTGTGAAGGTCGATGACTCTCAATTCACACCTTACATGTGCCAATGTAGCCCTTTGGAGGGTTAGGACCCCGTATAGGGAGACCAAACCCAAGATGGAGACCACCTGCAAACTTGAATAAGATCCAATGCATCCCCTAGCCTTCCAGTGTAACAATTCATCAAGGAAATCGAGTAAAAGAGCTTACAAACCATGGAAAACAAGTGGGGACTTCATAATGGCATGCCCTTCCAAAATGGGCATTGGAATGTGCTAATGACTCCAAGCTCCGAAAGGGGTTAACCAAGTATCCCATTAGGTGGTTTCTACTTCTAAAGGGGATAATTCTCCAAGGTACATCATTTAAAAAGGTGCTGGCATGTGACAAAGAGATGAGTGGAGTAGGGAATGAAAAGGGGCAACCCTAGGTCACATGTTGGGGCACAAGTGTAGCTAGTAAAAGGGAATCCCACACTTGGGTATATAATGTATAGGAGGGGGAAATCTTGGTACATGAGGTGCCTCGGCCTTGATTTTTCCACCCTTCTTTAAATGCATTTTTCCTTTTGTGATTTTTCTTTAATTAGCTGCTTGGGGCTCAAGGGGTAAGAGCATGATGTGTGAGATATAGCAGTGGATACTCCCTTTAAGGTAGGGCGGTTCGTTTCCCACCAGAGGTTGGGACAATCACGAATTCCTAAATGATAAAGGTGGCTCATCTAGGGCTTGTAGGAACTAAGGTGGTGACCATGATGATGAGGTAGAGCTCATGTATTGGCTTTTTCCCACGTGCTAAATGTGTTTGTCCCAACCATTTTTTGTATTTTGTCGTACATTTTCTTGTTGAATGTGGTCAATTATGGTTTTTCTTTTCTTTATAGCTGTATCAACTTCTGAGGCATCATTACACACTCGACCCAAGGTGTGGGCAAGGGGAGGGGGTAGGCTAACCCTATGTGGACCGAGTGGAGAAATGTGGACCCGTGTGGGAGAGATGCTAAATGGAGTTATAATGAGTGGAAAGGGGGCAATATATGTGGATGAGGGAGTGGGACCACACAACCAAAATCAAGGTTTCCCATGAAGTACCATCCTTAAAGACAAAGGGTCAATAAAAGAGATCCCACGGGACTAGAATCCAAGGTTAACATCCAAAAGGGGTCTAGGGGACAAGAGCACAGACCTAGCTCACTCGTTTAGCTAAAGTCCCCCATTAATCCATGCCCATAAGTGTCTATTATAAGCAAACTATAATACTCAAGTACCAAATAATAAGGCAGACCTTTAAGTTTGGAAGACCCACCTTCAAACATATAATCACATAAGATGGGTGAGGGACCACATGGTTGGCTCAGATGGTGGAGAAGTGGCACAACAAGCTAGTTGGTGGCTGCAAGGGGCTAATGGCTATCGATTGAGGACCATCATGTATAAAAATTTTCTCCTCAAGATATCACCCACAAAATTGTGGGTAACAGGGCCATGCCTAGGGAGTTGATATCTCATGAAGTTGTTTTTTAACTACTCCCCTTTAAACATGTCCTAGACATAAGAAAAAATTATAACTACCTAAAGGAAATAAAAAAGACACAAGAAAGATATAGGGAAAAGGCTTTATAATCCTCTGAGTTTAATGTAGCAAGGGTTTCTCACTAATTGTAAATTGAAGAATTTTTTTGAAAATTATAATTAGAAGTAGTCTTTGGGGCAAATTTATAAGCTTATCAATTTGATGTAGAAGGGCTTCTCACTAATTGAAGAACTTTTTTGAAAATTATAATTAGAAGATGCCTTATAATTATAATTAGAGGATTATGTAGAAAGGTTTTTTCTATGGTTATAAATTGGAGAATTTTTTTGAGAATTATAATTAGAAGAAGTCATGAGGCAATTTTTAAGAGGAGCATTAGTGTTATGCTCTAAATGGTAAGAATTTTTTTTTTGTTGACTTGATCCACTGGAATTTAAACCTTTATCTATTGTTTTACATAATACTTCATAACACAACAACAACCAATTGAGCTACCCTATAAGCATAAATAATAAGAACTTATTCTAATGTTTATGTTGTCATTAATACAATTGTAAAACTTTATTATTTTATGGTGAACATCAATCCATGGTTCTTATTTTAATTTGCTCATATGACTTGGGCTTATGCTATCATTAATATCATTGTACAACTGCTTTTATTTTATTTTGTTTATATGAATTGCATTTATGTTCTCATTAATATTATTGCACAATTGTATTATCTTATTGTCTATTATCCATATATGGTTCTTATTCTATTTTGCTTATCCGAGTTGGTAAATAAGACCTTCCAAAGAGTAGTGTGCTAACCAATTTTTCCGCTTTTCATTTTTATTCATACTTATGTGTTTTTATAGATGACTAAATTTTTATTTATTTTTCATTAATTATAACCCTATAATTAATATGAGCAACATATCACTTATAAGATTTGAATTTAAATGGTGAAAATTACAATCATTCCTCTGGACTACCCAAGTTAAATCCAATTAACTTGAATCTTATCATTTATTTTTATATATGGCAATGTTATTCATTTAAAAAAATAGCTTTTTCATATTTAAATAATAATAAACAGATTCGATCACATGGCATGCTATCACCGACATGTCATGCTATCACCTCCTAGCCCAGTGTTGAAGTTTGGAAACAGGTTTTGTGCTCACACACAGTAATATCAAAACAGGTTTCCTTGTATAGTTTTCAACTATTTAACCTTTTTCCATTTACCTGACAATGAGTTGTTAGAGTTTTGAACGGTAGCCAAAGAACCCCCACGACAGGAATGTAGCTGTCAAATTCGATATTTACCTCTGTCCTTGTATCACGAGCTTGTCCATTCAGTGTACATCTCGTTCCTGTTGTCCTCAGTGTCAATTGTTGTTTTAGATGGCCCCTTGTTTTAGTCGATTGCTCTACTCAGTGCGACACAGTGCGACAATTGGGTAAGGTGGTCTCATCAACACTTTTCCAGTACAGTGCGTGAATTAGCAGAGCATTGCTGGCTTCTGATCGATTGCATTTTAAAGTGAACCTTTTATTCACAATTTCCATGACAGTGAAATAATGCAAAACCAATAATCAACCATTTCTCAATAACAGTGCAAAAATGCTTTACATGTGAACAGACCGTGACATCTGACATGATCATTTTCTTTTCACAGAGTAATGTCAATATCCTAACAGAAAAAAAAACCCAATCCACTTTCCATTATGGAAAAAGAAAAATCTGACATACAAGTTGTCGGTGTAGAATTTCTACAATCCCTATCCTTTCAGGGGAAATCTGACAACAAGCTCTCTGTGTAGAATTTATAGAGTACGTATCCTTTTTGGAATTCCAGTATCTTGGTCCTTTTCTAGATAGTGTGCCGTTGGGTTTCTTGATAAATACTCCATTTCTTCTCACAGGGTGTCAGGGACATCGTTTTCTTTGCAAGGATGGTTCTGTTCAGAATCTGATATTTCTAACCTCCAGAGGGTATTCTCTTTTCCTTTCCTTTTAGCATGGTCTAGGCTTCACGGTTTTCTCTCGGTGTCAGAGGTCTGCCAACTCTGTTGTGCCACAGCTTTCACGTGAAAGCCAAGCCTATTTTGCCATAGCGTGGCGTGACGTGGCGTTGTCTACTGATAACACAAGCTTTCACGTGAAAGCCAAGCCTATTTTGCCATAGCGTGGCGTGACGTGGCGTTGTCTACTGATAACACAATTTCGCAGGGACAGTTAGCTGGAATTTGGTGAATTTTTTTTCATATTTTTAATATAAGAAATAAATTCAATACTATCAAAAACCTGATAACTATAACTTAAATTTTCAAAAAATCCTAAAACTTAATAGCTATAACCTAAATTTGCAAATTTATACGTAATGGTTTCAAAATCATACCAAATTTTTTTATGGTTTTCCTAACAAAATTAAAGTATATTTAAACTACTCTCAAGCAAAAATGTTTGCAAGTTTTTATATTTAGATTACTCTCAAGCAAAAACGTTTGCAAGTTTGCTGAGAGAGCATCAAACTCTTAGTTATGGAACATCCACATATACATCTTGAAATGCATATGAGAAAATATTCAATCATATTTGGAAAGGTATCTGTACTACAGAATAAATATTTTATTATTCATTTTTGTAATTTGTAATTATTTTTATTTCAATTACATAATATAAATAAAATCAATCAAATTTGCTTTATTATAAATTGAGCGTTAATTTTATGACAATATGTATTTTGCAGTAAATGTTATATTACTTACTATATCAATTTGTTGTGTCACAATTTCAGGCATATAATTTATGACTAAAAATAAATAACTTGCTATAAAACATTAAACGAGCAGAACTGTGTATGCCCACTGTAAACCATAATTTATAACCATATCTAATTTGCAGTAAATGCTCTACAGCTTAGTTCCACCAATTTGGAATGCCACAGCTTCACGTGCAAACCTATCTTCGTCCAGAACGTGTGGCAACTTCATCCACTTCCATGTGCAAGGCGTGATTCCACAACGATGTCTTTTGATCAGTGAGCTACTCTTTCAATTTCTGTCAGTTTCAGGTGTAAGTTCTTTTCACCATGTCTTTCTGCTCTGAGTTCAGAAGGACTTTGCCAGAAAACAATGATTTATAACCAATGTGGCTAAGAAATTTGAAGGCTGAAACTGCAAGTCGCTTGTACATACATAATCGGAAAGATCCAGCTGGCACCATGACTCCACTTTAAGTCACAATTCAACATCCATTGCTAGCATTTTGATAATGGCATCTATCACCTGAAATCCGTTACCTTAAACTATGTCGAAGTTTGGGTTCAGCTGTTCTGCTCCAGGCCATCCTCTCACCCCCAACTTAGCATTGTGGACAGTGCATATCTAACCATGCCATACTACTATGTTGTTATTTGGCTATTCAACTCATTTATCTTTATTTAAAGTGTAGATTTTGGAATATTTTGAAAATTGCATGTGTTTTATTTTATTTTTGTTTGTTAGATATTCAGAATATTAATATTCTAAAATTTACAATTTTTTATATCTAATTGTCATTTTTAATTACAGATTCAATATTAATATTTCAAAATCTACATTCTTCTATATCTAATTGTCATTTTTAATTACAGATTCTGAAATATTTGAAAATTTTAGTCTAAAATACCCACAAATTAACTCGAAAAATAATAGAAATTCTAGCAAGATTATGAAAAAATCTCAATTTTTTTTGAAAATCTGGGTTATATCTGTCAAACTTCAAGATTTTGAGTACCCAAAAGAATTTTGATGGTGCTGAATTCCTTTCCACTATAAAAAAAATGATTTAAACACTCATCATTCTGATTTTTTGAAAAACAATTCACACAACTCCAACCAAAAAACTGTCCTCTGGCAATTCTCTGGTATTTGTAGAGAACACAAGAAAAAAATCAAAAAAATCACCACTACTTCAAAAAAACCAAAAACACAACCAATAATAAAAAATACTTAATTTAAAGAAACACCACCAATAATAAAAAAATACATAATTTGGAGAAACACATAACTAACCATGAGAGATACATATTTTAACCAACCCAAAAACTATGACAATTAAAGCTAATAGTGAAAGTTGTCCTTTGAAATTGAATCTAATAGAATTAATAATAAAGAGAATGGGCATGGAAATAGTCAAAATAGCTATAGATTTATTTCAATATTTACGCAAAAGAGTTTTGAAGACTCTCGCACAAAAACTTCTTAGCAACGTTGATGTCAATGTTATTGAAGAGTGAACAAAGTTATAAACTCTCATGATGTGTATGTAAGTATATAATGTCAAATAAATAAACGCAGTGTGACTGCAGCTGTTCTTATAAATGTGTGAAGCATGAATTGAAGTAGATAATGTTAAATACAGACAATGTGTTTATGATCAGCTGCCACATTCTTCAAGGAAATGTATGTATATATCATGGATATCATTCGTGCAACTTACATATTAATCACACTTACATATTAATCACACTGTAACATATTAATCCAACTTACTTATCATTCATGTAGCCTGTATATCTTGGTAAATTAGGATTTTTATTTTTGAACGAAAGGACAAGGAAGGGAAAAAATGATGTATAATGTGTTTCTAGACATTGGTTTTATAATTTGTAAAATTGAATTATTATGTATGTCTATAATAATTTAAGTAGATAAGTGTGTTTATTTTGAAATAGAGTTTTATAATTTTAATTTAATTATCAATAAGTGAATATTAAGAATGGAATATTTTAAAGGTAGTAAGATAAAGAGTTAATATTTATCTCAAACATAGTTATGTTTTTTTGTCTTTTAATTTAATTAAAAATATTTGAAAAGTAAATTAAAATAAAATATTCTAATTGTCAAATAAATTATGGTTATTGGCACACTAAAAAAAAACAGTCATGGTTTTTTGGAAGTGATATTGATAAGCTATAGTATTGGCCATAGAATTGTAATAAAGTGTATTTGTAGGTTAAGAATAGCCATGGGGTAAGGTGATGGTGAAGTTCATATAATAATTTTTTTATAATTAATAATAATGATAATAATTTAAAATATAGAATTGTGTTAGTTTTTATAATATTTATAATATTGGTAATGTGAGATTATTCTTTTTATAATTAATAATAATGATAATAATTTAAAACATATTTAGAATTGAGCTAGTTTTTATGATATTTTTAATAATGGCAATGTGAGATCTATCATGAGGTAAGTGTCTTGATGCCTATGGTGGATTAATGTATATCAACATTTACTAACCATTTAATTTATATGTTTGCACTAGAAATATTTTTACCGGGATGGGTGTGACTATCTTGGAATAAGACTCCTCAAATGTTAATTTAATTATCAATAATTAATAGGTGAATGGTAGTGATTTAACCTCTCTAGAATATCTATGGAATACTTTTAGTAGTAGTAAGGATAGAGGGTTGATATTTATCTCAAAAGTAGTTATGTCCTTTTCATTTTTCAATTTAATTAAAAAAAATATTATAAAAATAAATTAAAATAAAATATATAAAATATACTTTCATTGTAAAATGAGTTTTTTTTTTGAGCATGTGGTGTTGATAAGCCATGGTAATGTAACAAAGCCTATTTATAGGTCAACAATCTCCAAGGTAAAGAAAAATAATGGCACAAAAATAGTACACAAGATAAAACCGTCACGATTTGTCAAGGAAACATCCACAAGCAAGGCAAAGGATTTTATTATCAAGGGAAATTTTACAATAAGGATTACCAACCTCCTCTATCTCTTGGCCTTCATAAATGAAGTAGGTACCACTTATTAAACCAACACTATTAGAATAACCATAGAAACATTTGCTTAGATAAATTCAGGTTTTATATTATCTTATAATGGAATTATTATTGCATTCTAACAATCTCCCCATTGAAAACAATTTTCCTAATGCATTGCCAAAGTCATTTCATCACCTCTTCTATAAGCCAAGAGAAGCCAGAGACCACCGCAAATTCTCTATCAACATTAGTTTTGTAAATATGTCTATATAGTTTTCTTGAGTGTGGACCTTTTTAAGATCCACTCCACCTCCATCAATAACATGTCTTACAAAATGGTACTTTATATCAGTATGCTTAGTCGTACTATGATAACATGGATTTATAGAAAAATGTATAGTGCTTTGACTATCGCTTAATATGATTACGTTGTTATGCCCTTTTTGTTTCAATTTCACTGGAAGAACCTTCAACCAAATTTATTTTTTGCAAGCATGTGGGATAGAAATGTGCCTTTGTGATGGATAAAGCAATTTTTTCAAAGCTTCAACATCCAACTAATAGACCCCCATGCAAGGGTAAAAACATATCCTGAAGCATACCTCCTCTTGTCCAAATCACATGCAAAATATGAATCAACATAGTCGCAGACATAATCATTACAATCACTAAAGGTAATGCAATTATCATTGGTGCCTCTCAGATACTGAAGCATCGATTTCATTGCATTCCAATGTTCTTTTCATTGATTTTCCATTTACCCGTTGACAACACCCATTCCTGTGAAATATATGGTCCAGTACATACCACCACATACATCAAACTTCCTATGGCATTAGCATATGATAAAGAAGACATTTAATTATTTTCTTCTTCACTATTAAGGTATAAACATGAAGAAATTATTTGGATTGGATCATTATATTGTTTGGCATCCATATTGATGCTTTCAAAGTGGAAAAAGTGAAGGAATCAACTCACAGGGTCATTTTTATCAGCAGGACCCAGTTTGGCAAATTGGGGTTTGAAACCTTCCAGGGGAATTTTAAGGCATCAAATGACATTTGTTTTTGGAGAGGGTGGGGGGGTCTTTACCAATTTATCACCTCACATTTTTTCCTATATTACACATAGATACCTTTCTAACGACGTAAGAATCACCTCAATGAGAGTCTGTATGCAAAATTTATGCCACTTGGAAGTTGACTTTCCTGTTTTTGGTCACCATAATTCAAGAGGATGTCATGTCAGCCCCCATTATTCATAGAAAAGGGGCTAGCCAGGTGCTCATGATGAGTAAGACTCTAGAAGAGCCCATATTGTAACTTATTTAAGAGTTGAAGGAGTTAAACCTAACCACTAGTTCCTTTTTAGTATATTTTGTTCCATATATGAAAAGAATAGTAGAGAGGGATAAGGAAAGAGTACACAAAGAGGATTTGTGCATTGTAATAGCCCATGGGCCACAAGTGTTACTTCTTTTTAGTTGATCAATTTTCTATTCAGAGAAAGAGAGCAGAGTGGCCTCACCTTCCAATTTTGTTTTCTCCCAAAAGGGTTTCCCGACATATATCTTGTGTCAATCGTGGTTTGTGATTTTTTATTTCATTGTTCTCCATTTTATGCATCATTAAAATTTACATGCAAATGCAATAAGCAATAATTCATATACCAAGAAATCTAAAGAGAAATAAACCTTCATAGTGTAGATTTTGGATTCTTAAGTATAATTTATCAAATTTGTTGTGACAAACTATCCAATGAAATATTCATGGTATTTTATGGATCATATTAATATCAGAGCAAGTTTATTTAGGTATATTGTGGATATTTGCAGGGGATCTAGATCGACTAAGCCAAAATTCATAAAACCTTAGTCATGGCCAACAAATCTGTGAATAACCCTTGTGATCCTACGAAGGAGAGGTTTTCACAGGTGGAAGCACAAGTTGGAGATACAAATTGTAATGTGAATCTCCACATGTGGGGCCTTACCAATAATCTTGGGCTATTTGAATAATATGGGGGTTCTAATGCACAAGTTCAATTAAAGGGTGGATCAAGAGATCAAGAAGAAATTGAGAGGGAGCTAAAGAAAGAACCTAAAAAAGATCAACCCAGTTTTAGTGTCGTGAACCAATCACAATCGTTTTTCAAAATGGAAGCAAAGGTTGATATCAAGTCGTACCATGGTGAGATTGACACTTTGAAGCTAAACCAGTGGTTGCAACAATTAGAAGTCTATTTTAGTGTTAATCATATATAGAAAGAACAAAACATTTCATTTGCACAACTGAAATTAGAGGGTCATGCCTTGACCTAGTGGAAAAGCCACATGAAGATCTTGAGGTTGGAGGTAGATCCTCTAGTGACTAAGTGGGAGGACTCTAAAACACTCATAAATCACAATTTTACCGTTTCGGGTATGTAGAAGACCAATGGATCTAGTGGTACTACTTCGAGTAGAAGTATGGGTAGAGTGTATAGGAGTACACCATAGAATTTAGAAATATGTCCATAATGTTGGGTATCTCCCCAAAGAACCTAGGTGCGCTCCTCAAGTATCTAGGGGTTCTACACAACCATCTACAAAATCAAGTGATGTTTTTTAAGCCCAAATCAGTCGACGAGGCATGTATATAGGCATAGTACCTGGAGAACATATGCCAAAAAAAAGGGAAATCAAGTGGATCAAATCAGAGGGAGCACCAAGACACTTCTAAAGAGAGGAAGAAGAAGTGGAAAGGGAGGAAATATAAAAATATGGCAACCACAACACACTAATGTAAAGATACTAGCAACCACTAACCACTATAACATTTATGGTCATAAATAGGAAAAGTGTTGGAAGTTACATCCAAAACTTAACATGAAGAAAAAAAAATATGATAAGAAGAATAATTTCATGGCCATTGATTCAAGTAACAAGGTTGAAAATAGCTCGTACATGGATGAGAAGGTCACTTATAAGTCAGTGCAAAAGGAGGTGAATATGAGTAGCCTTCAACAATCGGAAGAGAAATAAATAACCAAACTCTTCCACATAAAGATACACATCAAGTAGACAAATATTGATGCTCCATTTGACTCAGGATGACAGGAAAATCTCATTGCAGCAGAGCTAGACAACAAATTTGGATTGGATGTTCATGATCATCCAAGCCCATATCCATTAGGATAGGTAAATAAGGATGCAAAGTTAAAGATAACAAAATAATGAAAAAATAGGTTTTCTACAAGTGCTAATTTTATTGATGAAGTAGAAATAGATATAGTTCCCCTTGATGTATGTGGAGTGGCGTTTGGAAGTCCCTACATGTACATGCAAGATGAAATCTTCATGTAGAGAACCAACCACTATCAGCTCGTCAAGGATGTAAAATAATTCACCATCAATGTGCACAAAGGGGAGTCGAAAATTTCACTTGTAAGTTCGAACCAAACCAAGAAACTAATCAATTCTAGCAAGAAGTTTGCTTTACTATTTTTTAGAGAGAATCAGTTTGTAGAAGAGTTGTTAAGAGAAAAGGCACAAAAACAAAAACTAGAAGAGTTGCTACAAGAATACAGGGATGTGTTTTGGGAGCCTAAAGGGCTGCCACCAAAGACAGAATTAGAGCACGAGATTCAACTATTTTTAGACTCCCCATTTCCAAACATTGGGTTGTATAAGAATTTTTTTATATAAAGAAGTTACATGAAGAAACAATTTCTTTAGATACTAGAACAGGTTGTCATTCGACCGAGCACATCACCATGTTGTCACCCATCATCATTATGTCAAATAAGGATGGAACTTGGTGAATATGTATATATTACAAGGCAATGAACAAAATTACACTCAAGAATAGGTACCCCCTTCCGAGAATATATGATATGTTGTATCAATTGTAGCAAGTGAAATTCTTCACCAAGTTAGACTTAATGTATGGATATCTTGAGGTTCGAGCCAAAGAAGAAGATACCAAGAAAATCGCCTTCAAATCTAGGCAAGGTTTGTATGATTTGTTAGTCATATCATTTTTCTTATGAAATGTACCAGCTACATCTATGAAGTTAATGAATGATATATTGCATATATATATTTGAATGATATACCATCATACAATACTACCTGGGAGGAGCACATATCACATTTGACGTGGGTGTTGGAGACATTAAAGAAGCACCAACTAGTAGAAAATGTCAAAAAGTGTGAGATTGCACAACAATATTTGGTGTATTTGGGGTATGTGATAGGTGGAGGAGAGATGAGGATAGATCCTACCAAGATGGAGGCCATCATTAAATGTTTGGTGCCTACTAATGTTTCTAAGGTTAGGATTTTTGTTGGGGAACCATGGTACCTGAGGAAATTCATATCCTCATTTTCTAGTAGTAGAAACACCACTCCACACCATAACAACAAGTGGCAAGTTTTTCGAGTGGGGAAGGGTCAACAAGGGGCCTTTTAGGAGTTAAAGAAGAATATCAACCAAGCACTGTTATGAAACCAGCTCAAGAAAAGATAGAAAAGATAGATCAACGCCTTAGAATTCAGCCTCTTCGAGGGGGCAACCTCCTTTACATTACATAAATGAACAATTCTTGGATGATACAAATGACAAAACCTCCTTTCTATATATAGGAGTCTAAGGAGTCACAATATAATCCAACCGACCTAACAATAATAATATAAAGCCACAAAAATAACAATAGAGGGATTCTATGGGGCACAGAAATAACAATATGGGGGTAATAGGGGCACAACAATATAAATAAGGGGTATAACTACAATAGTAATGGGGTAATCACTAGTATTATAGGGACCCAACATGCCCCTCTCCTTCAAAAAAGTGTTGTCCTCAACGCTTGAGTAGTTTGGATACTTCTGCATAAAATTCTCATCCTCCCATGTGGAATCTTCAGCAGATAAGTTCTTCCACTTGATAAGATACTCTGAAATTGATCGATTTCGTAGCTGTCGAGTTCTTGTTTCTGTGACTGCTTCTGGTTCCAATATAATTTTTCCTTCCTCGTCAAGTTCTGGCAATATTGTTTGAACTGGGAGCTTGTCGCCTATAACCTTCTTTAAACATGAAACATGGAAAACTGGGTGCAATCGAGAAGCTGCAGGAAGCTCCAATTTGTATGCCATAGTACCAATCTTTTGCAACACCTTGTACGGACCATAATACTTTGGTGATAATTTATTATCCTTCTTAGCTTGCTTTAGGGACATTTGCTTATATGGTTGTAGCCGTAGGAATACCCAATCACCTACATCAAAACTTCTTTCACTGCGATGTTGATCTGCCTGTTGTTTCATTCTATTTTGTGCCAACACGAGGTTATCCTTTAAGAGTTGGAGGACTTGTTGTTGATGTTCGATGTGATGTTCCACTGCCTGAACCTTAGAATTTTCTCTTAAATATGATGTGATGGATGGTGGTTGATACCCATAAAGTGCCATAAATGGGGTCATTTTTGTTGCTGTATGGAAGGAAGTGTTATACCACCATTCAGCCAGAGGCAACCATTTGACCCATTGTGTCTGTTTATCAGATACAAAGCAACGAAGATATCCTTCCAAACATTTGTTTACTATCTCAGTTTTCCCATCAGATTGAGGATGATAAGATGAGCTATGAGCTAACTGAGTACCAAGACAAGAAAATAATTCTGTCCAAAAATTTCCAGTGAAAATGGGATCTCTGTCACTTACAATAATCTTTGGGTTTCCATGTAGCTTTTGAACTGTTTCCATAAATGCAGTAGAAACTGTACTGGCTTTAAATGGATGTGATAATGCACAAAAGTGTGCATACTTGGTAAGTCTGTCAACTACCACCATGATGACACTCTTTCCCTCAGACTTGGGTAAACCTGTGATAAAATCCATTGAAACCTCCTCCCAACGTTGGCTTGGAATGGATAAAGGTTGTAATAGACCCGGTGTCTTAATTGTTTCAACTTTATTTTGTTGGCAAACCAAACATTCTGCCACAAACTTTTGAATATCTGATTTAAGGCCATCCCAAAAAAATTCCTTCTTAACCCTGTGGTAAGTTTTTAAAAATCCTGAGTGCCCTCCTAAGGGAGAAGTGTGCAATTCCATAAGAATCTTTTGTTTTAGCTGGGAATTCTTACAGAGGTATAAGCGATCTTTGTACCATAACGAATCATTTTTCCAGCTAAATGTATCAGACGTACTGGAATCTTGTTGTAGCTTTCGAATAAGTGCCCACACTTCTTCGTCATTCTTCCATTCCTCCCTTGCTTCGTTTATCCAATCTGGTTGGATAATAGAAATGGCGCACAACAATGCTTCCACATCCTCATCCTTTCTTGAGAGTGCATCTGCCACCACATTTTGCTTCCCTTTTTTGTAGATGATTTCAAAGTCATAACCCAACATCTTTGTGACCCACTTTTGTTGCTCTTCAGAGGATAATCTTTGTTCTAAAAAGTATTTAAGGCTATCATGATCCGTTTTTACCTTGAAGTGTCTTCCCATTAGGTAGGGTCGCCATTTCTTAAGTGCATGGAGTATTGCCAACATTTCCTTCTCATAAATAGCTTTGCTTAAAAACTTTCCCTTGATTGGACGACTTTCAAAAGCAATGGGTCTTTCATCTTGCATTAGAACAGCACCAATTCCATTTCCTGAAGCATCACATTCCACAATAAAGGTTTTTGTGAAGTCCGGTGTAGCTAAGACCGGTGCTTGGCACATTGCCTCTTTAAGATGTTCAAAGGCCTTTGTTGCTTCCGGAGTCCATGAAAATGCATCTTTCTTCAATAATGTTGTTAGAGGTGCTGCTATTCTCCCATAATTCTTAACAAACTTGCGATAATACCCTGTCAACCCAAGAAATCCTCGCAGATGCTTTATGGATGTGGGGATTTTCCATTCCTTAATGGCTTTAATTTTGCTAGGGTCTACCTTAACTCCTTCATGAGATACAATATGACCCAAATATTCCACCTCCTGGACTCCAAAGAAACATTTGGATCTTTTTGCATATAATTGTTTCTCCTCCAATAGTTGTAGCACCTTGTCAACATGTTCAACATGATCCTTCCAAGACTTGCTGTAGATTAGTATATCATCAAAAAATACTAACACAAATTTTCTAAGGAATGGTTTGAAAATTGAATTCATCAAACCTTGAAATGTTGAAGGTGCATTGGTAAGGCCAAAAGGCATGACCAAAAATTCATAATGACCCTCATGAGTTCTAAATGCTGTTTTCGGAATGTCTTCAATCTTCATTCTGATTTGATGATATCCTGAACGAAGATCCAACTTGGTGAAGTAAATTGATCCATGCAATTCATCCAGTAATTCATCAATGACAGGAATGGGGAACTTATCTTTAATAGTGAGCTTGTTGAGCTCCCTATAATCCGGACACATGCGCCATGATCCATCCTTCTTGTGCACCAATACTACTGGAGCAGAGAAAGAACTTTGACTTGGTTGAATTATACCAGCCTCTAGCATTTCTGCAACCATACGTTCAATTTCACTTTTTGGACATAGGGATATCTGTACGGCCTGATGTTTGGAGGAACACTTCCTGGAATCAGATGAATAGCATGATCATGATCACGCATAGGTGGGAGACCTTTGGGAGTCTCAAATACCTTGGAATGATTGTCCAGGACTTTTTGGAGATCTGGAGAAATAGATGATTCCAATGTGGAAACATCTAGCGAACATAATTGTGCAATTACACCTCTTTGCTCCTTTTTTAGAAGCTTTGTCATACCATTAGAGCTGATTATCTTTCCTGGTTTCCCTGCAATACCCCTTAATTCAACTTCCTTTCCTTCCATAGAAAATTTGATGAAAAGTTCTTGAAAATTAAAAGCTATTGTACCCAAGGATTGTAGCCATTGGACTCCTAGTACAACATCAGCACCTCCCATTGGAATGGAAAGCATTGGGCTAGTCAATACATATTCTCCCATGGATAGCTTGATATTATGGCACTTTCCAGAGCAATTTATTGTTCCTCCATTTGCAATCATCACTTGACACTCTGGTGCTGGATATAGGAAGCAATTCAATTCTTTTGCTACCCTACAATGAATAAAATTGTGGGTGCTTCCTGAATCAATCAACACTATTACCTTTTTCTTCTTGATTTGTCCTTCTATCTTGATGGTTTGAGGAGTGGTAATTCCCGCCAATGCATTACAAGATATGGTCGGATTTATTTGTTCTTCATCTAGGCTTTGTTCCTGGAGTATATCTTCTTCTTTTGACCTTTCTTGCTCCTTTTCTTCTTCCTCTTCACAATCTATGTAGAATAATTTCTTCTCAGCACACTTATGACCTTTAGTGTATTTGCTATCACAACTGTAACAAAGCCCTTTTGCTCTTTTTTCTTCCAATTGTTGTGGTGTCAACCTTATAGGTTGTGGAAGACTAGGGGCAACAACACTTCCGTCTTTATAGTTGTGAGTGGTATGCTTCCTGGTTGCCATAATTTTGCTTTCCATTTTTCTTGCTAACCTGAATGCCTTCTCTAATGAATCAGGTTCCCAAAGGCGAACATCATGTTGGATATTATCCTTTAAAGACCCTATGAACACATCAATCCTATGCTCCTCTGGAATATCTTTTACCCTTATGTTCAATTTTTGGAACTCCTCAATGTGCTCCATTACTGAACCCTTTTGTTTGAGACTTATCAATTGGCTAAAAAAAGTGTTGCTTTTTGTATCCTCATAATGTGCTATCAATTCTTCCGTAAAAATTGCCCAAGTGATAAATTGTTTACGAGAGCAAAGCCATTGATACCATACAAACTGATTTGGTTCCAAATATACAGTTTCCATACGTACCTTTTGTGTGTTTTGCACATTATTGAGATCGAAGAATTGCTCCATCTGTAATATCCATGTGGCGGGATCCTTGCCATCAAACTTCCTCATATCGATTTTTGGAATATGGTGGGTCTTCGATCCAACATTAGAGTCTATGGAATCATGATTAACATTTCTTTTGTTCACATCATGAGTTTCCTTTACAACCTTTTCACCATTAGTAAGTATTTCTTGTAGAAAATTTGTCAAATCTGTCTTCGAATCTACCATGTCTGTCTTCAAATCTGCCATGTCTCTCTTCAGATCTGAATTTGAATCATCCATCTTAGCTTCCATGCCCTTTATCTTAGATTCCACGCCATTTATCTTAGATTCCACGCCATTTATCTTAGCTTCTGTTAGCTTTTGTGAGTGTGACATTTGTTGCACTTGTTCTTGTAATTTTGATATATCATGTAGCATTTCTTCCTCTTCTTCATGAGTCATGCTAGAGCTTTCAGGTTCCTTACTAGGTGTTTGCATTTTTTTTCCTCGAGGCATCAGTTACCGATAATAATGCTTTACTATGCCCTTTGAATTCCGTTAAACCAAGCTTACACAAAAATTTAAAAAAAACTACACACCTTTTTTCACTTTATAGAAGCCTGATATTGAATCTGATGTATCTCTGTAATTTCAGATCATCTAGTTCTAAAATTGCGACCTATAGTAGCCTTCTGCGTCCTCTTTCCAATGCCACAAGTCTGACCCAAATTGGATTCTCCAAGGAAGAGTTATGTTAAATCTCCCACAGTGACTTGCTTTTAGACTGGTTTAGTAGAGAAAACTTGTATGACGTGCCACGAGTCACTGTTTCAACCTTTGGATCTGAAACATGCATACAAGAAACTACATTCCGTCCTCTTTCTGTACCTTCTTACTAAATTTCAATCGGATCCCCAGAGAGAAAGTTATGACAATTTTCCCCAGGTCACCTGTTTTGAATGTAATTCAGGAGTCTGCAAAAAGACCAACTTCCTCAGATCATATCTCCGCAAATATCACGCGAAACACTCTGAAATTCGGACCCAAGGTTCAGCGTGATTTCTTCTCAAATGGTTTTTTTTTGGGACTTCTGAAACGTTACAGAAAAAAGTTATAGCGAAAATTCCACGATGACCTGTTTGGAGCAGCGAAACCCTAGAATCCAAAGCTCTGATACCAAATGTTATGAAACCAGCTCAAGAAAATATAGAAAAGATAGATCAAAACCTTAAAATTCAGCCTCTTCGAGGGGGCAACCTCCTTTACATTACATAAATGAACAATTCTTGGATGATACAAATGACAAAACCTCCTTTCTATATATAGGAGTCTAAGGAGTCACAATATAATCCAACCGACCTAACAATAATAATATAAAGCCACAAAAATAACAATAGAGGGATTCTATGGGGCACAGACATAACAACATGGGGGTAATAGGAGCACAACAATATAAATAAGGGGTATAACTACAATAGTAATGGGGTAATCATTAGTATTATAGGGACCCAACAAGCACCAATTCTGATATTACTAAACTTGTAACAACCCTTTAAAGTGGAGATAGATGTGAGTGGGTATGTTATGGGAGCATTATTAATGCATGGAGTAAGACATGTGTGCTACCATTATGAAGTATTTCATGGGAAAGTTCTTAACTATTCTACCTACGACAAGGAGCCCTATGCCCTCGTGCAAGTTGTGAAGAAGTGGAAGACTATCTTATGGGAAAGGAGACAGTAATCCACAAATATCACAAGCCACTGTGGTGCATGGTGGACCAGAGTAAGCTACAATATACCTGGAATTACAAGTTGATGGGGTTTCCATAGTAGTTTCCATTAGTGATCAAGTATAAGAAGGGTAGCAAAAACAAGTTGGATAACATGATTTCAAGGTCACCGACATCAAAGATCACAAATTTGGGAACTATGATGCACATGGGTCCTTTCACCCATGATGCATCAGTGAGGCATATTATGAGATGAGGACTTCAAGAAGGTGTTTCAATAGTTACAAATCCAGAGTCATGTACATGATGGTGAAAACACAACTGGCTACCATCTCCAGGATGAGTTACTCTACAGGATACATAAGTTATGTGTTCCTAAAGGTGAGTGATTTCAACTTATTAGAGAGGCTCACACCTCCAAGGTTGGAGGGCCCTTTGGTGTAGGGAACACAATGGCCAACTAGAAGAGGTATGTGTATTGGACCAAGTTGCAATAAAAGGTTGCTAGGTTCTTAAGAGGATGCATGTTTTGTTGTACTAACCAGCCTAACAATAGGAAACGGTGTCTATATCATCCCTTACCTATACCCACGCATCCTTGGGAAAGAATTTCCATGGAATTTGTGGGAGGTTTACCAACGAACAGGAAGGGACATGACTACCTATTCATGGTAGTTGAAAAGTTAAACAAGATGCATGTTTTGGTTCCTTTTCAAAATACCATCATTGAGAAAGAAGCAGTGAACTTATTCTTCGGGAAATTTTGGGTGTACGTTGGAATACCAGGGAGCAGCATTTCAAACATGGACACAATATTTCTCAATGTGTTTTGAACTACCTTGTGGAAGAATATGGACACAAAGTTAAAGAGCTATAAAACATTCCATCCACAAACAGGTGGATAGATAGAAGTAGTTAGCAAGACTTGGGTGCATCTTTTGAGGGGCTACAACATGGGGGCTTCACTGGAAAACAAATACCATATCACGTGCATTCATATTAGGGCATAAAAAATGTGGAAAAAATGAAATAATATATTGAGTATATAATAGGGGGCTAAAGGGTTTTTATATGTTGTATAGAAATGTGTGTATTATAAGGTATTGTTTATACAATACATTGACCACACAGAGGCAAAAAACAAGTGGGTTGCAGAAGTAGAGGTTTAGGAGTATTGTGAGAGTATCAAGAGAGGGAGGGAGAAAGATCAAACTAGTCCATAGCAGCATAATATTCCAAATTATGGCCCTAGTATGACATACAATTCATGGTAATGTTAAATTCTTGAAGTAGAAGTTTCATCCTTTTACTTAAATTTTTAACATTACAATGAAATGACTCTAGATGTTTGAGAGTGGTTCCAACCTCATTAGATTTCATATAGAGAAAGTAGAATTTTAGATCTCAGTCAAAATCCAACAGACTTGTCAGTTTTCAGGATTTCAGGATTGGGGAGATTGCAATGTTTCCATTGGATTTTGTCATGTACTAGGGTATGGAACTCATATTTAATCAAGATAACCAGGCCTTCTATGTACGTTGATGTTAGTGACATTTTGTCAAACTCCCCTATCATGACCCTGCTAAAAATGTACCTGTTACTCAAACAAAATCTTAACTTGACATGCTACGCTTTTTCTATCTTATGTTAATGCTTAGAGGGTGATATTAATGACAAAGCCCCAAGATAGGCAATGATTTTGATGATATGTAGGTATTTGTTGTAGCATAATTTTTTTTATGCTAGAGGTCGTATAGAGCCTATTTGTTAATGTATTTTCAGTTAAGATATGGATTGCACTCAATATTAGTTTGGTTATGTCCACCCTTACATGCTATATAAAGGAGAACTTGTAATTTGTAGACTTGTGATGGATGAAGATTATAACTACTAGATGAATTATGTTATATGGTTTAATCCATGTTTTATGCTTTTAATCACAAATTCATCACTCTACAAGATTTTTTTGACATATATCCATAATAATATATAATAATATATATTATATAAAATTCACTCCCAAAATTGCTCCCAACCTGAGAGATTTTGAAAATGTCTCTCCTCACTCCCGCTTCCGCTTCCACTTCCTACTTACACTCTATCTTCCCGATTCCACTCCTACTCCCAAGCAGCGTTTCTCCAGAACATATATGCATCACATTACTAATACCTCTATGATCTATGTATAATGTGTTTGTTAATATATTTTCCCTGTTGCTAAGCTAGTGATCCTCCCAATGATAGGGTTGTAGAGAATACAATAGATATGGAACCTTCACCCTTTCCTTACATTAGTGATGAACATGTTGAATGAAAGTGAAGGATATAGTGAGACCAACTACTGCTCGGTAGAGGACACATGCATTCCATAGGATAAAGTGAAATAGACTATTGTTTGGAAGAGGGTGCATGCATGTCACACCTTCAATTAATTCCAATTTAGATGTTGTTTCAAATTTAGCAATTTCAATTTTGGATAGAGTTTTTCTATTATTAGATATTTTCTTTTGTTATTTTTAGCATGCATGATTCTTACTAAGAGGGTGTAGATCCTTAGTCAATTAGAATACTTATGCATGATAAATTCCCATCTTAGGTAGAGGACACAAATATCAAGGAAGGGATGCATGCTTGCATGCTCCAGCTCATCTTTTGATGGCGACACAATTATTTTGCAGTCTTACCATGCAACTATGGCTCACTAGGTATCATGTTAGGGCTATGATTTGACAAAGCCAAACTAGATAGGATTTTTCATATGTCCATATTCATTCTACTTTCTCTCCTCTTCCTCTTCTATAAGCGAGATGAAAGGTGTGCCATTGTGTTGGTTATCAAGGTTTTGTTTTGAACTATTGTAGTGCAACTTTTGTAGTATTCACTAGAAGATAGATGCAATTGAGAGTTCGAATTTATGTATTTTCCATTCAAATATTCCACAGTATGTATTTGTAAATCAACCAACTTATATCTGCCTCTTTTTTATTGAAACTTTCAATTTTTCAGCTACCTAGTATTTAGGTTATTATTTCTAGGCGAAGAATTTGTTTACCATTGTTAATGAAAATAAAAGAGATATAAATATAAAGGGGTTTAAAAAATGTTAATGAAAAAATAGATACCTACATTATCCATTGAAACTATGTGATTGTTAAATTCAGAAGGTGTATAAGATTTGTATTGGTAGGGGGTTAAATAAAGTGATTTTTAAACTTATTTTCCAATATGTAGTCGAAGTAAGGGTATTGTTTAGTATGCCATGAATGCATGTGCTATGTTAAAGGTTCATTGAGTGAAACCCCCATGGGCTACAATCAGAATCATACAAAGACCTAGGATAAAAATCTAGTATATATACAACACTCTTATAACCGAGTAGTCCACGCTTTTACTAGTAAGTCTCCATTTGAAACTTTTTTTGGATATTTTCCACCTTCACCTTTGGATATTACATATGAGAAGAAAGGAGGAATGAGGGGGTATCTTACATGGGATGCCTTGAGGTTTGAAAAAATTATTGAGAAGATTAGGTTGATTCATCTACATGTATAAGAGACATTGCAGAAGTCACCAAAAAAATATAAGGCCATTCATGATCAACAAAAAATAGAGAAGTCATTCAAGGTGGGAGACAAAGTATGGTTATGATTGAACAAGGATAGGCTACAAGGTCCTCGTACGAAAATCAAGGCTTTGTTGTTTGGTCCCTTTGAGATACTAGAAAAGGTGAGAGATAATACCTATAGACTTAGCCTAACCCCTTATATGTGCATTGACTCAGTTAGATCAAGAAGAGGAACAGGTCCTACCTTCTATATAAGATTTGGCACCAGATGCTCAGGCAGAGTTGATAGAGATTACAATTTTGAAGAAGAGGTACAAAAATATAAGAAATGGGCATCATGACCTTTCGCGGATTGGGTTGAAAGGACAACTTCTGGGAAAAGCTAAATGGTACACATAAGAGAAGGTGGAGGAAAAATTTCCTCACCTCATTCGGTAGAAGCTTCTAGAAACCAAAAGCTTCCCAAAATGGGGAGGTGTGATCTATATTGGATCATTATATTGTTTATCATCCATCTCAATGTTTTCAAATTGGAAAAAGTGGAGGAATCATCCCATAGGGCCATTTATACTAGCAAGACCTAGTTTGGAAAATTGGGGTATGAAACCTTCTGAGAGCCTTTTGAGGCATCAAATGACATTTGTTGGGGGTAATATTTTTCTCGCTAGCACCATGTATTTTTTCCTATACTACACATAGAAACCTTTCCAATGATACAGGAATAATCTCAATTAGATTTTGTATGCAAAAGTTATGCCACTTGGAAGTTTACCTTCCTATTTTTTGCCACCATAATTCGAGAGGTTGCCACCTCAGCCCCCATTATTCATGGAAAAGGGGCTAGCCATGTGACCATGATGAGTAAGACTCTAGAAGTTTCCATATTGCAACTCTATTTAACAGTTGAAGGAGTTAAACCTAACCACTAGTATGCTATCAGGTTATGATAAAACTAGCCTACTAGGAGGAAAAGGGGTTCCATTCCTTTCGAGTGTATTTTGTTCCATAGATGAGTAGAGTAGCCAAGAGGGATAGGGAGAGAGTACACATAAATGACTTGTGCATTGTAGTAGCCCATGGGCCATAGGCCTTACTTTTTTCTACTTGCATTCATTTTCTATTCAGAGAAAGAGGGCAGAGTGGCCTCACCTTCCAATTGTGGTTTCTCCCAAAATGGTTTCCCAAGATATATTTTGTGGCAATCATTGTTTGTGAGTTTTTATTTCAATAATATTTATTTTTTGCATAATTATAATTTGCATTCATACATAATAAGAAGTAATTCATGGATCCAAAAATCTAAAGAGAAATAAACCCTCACAGTGTAGATTTTGAATTTTTTAAGTATAATTTATCATATTTGTTGTGACAAACTTCCCAGTGGAATATCATAATAGTTTATGAATCAAGAAATATTAAAATGGGAAGCAAAAGGGATATTTACAAGTTTCACATTTTTCATCCTGAATTTTAAAAGTATTTTATTAACATACCTCTACAGTGAAAACCTAAGATTGCCATTTTTTTGTCTCTATGTATTTCAATTCCCAAGATTTGTTTTACTTATCCTAGATCCTTCATATCAAAGGTCTTAGCCACTAATCCTTCAACCTATTGATATGTTCAATGTTTTTGCTTAAACAATCATATCGTCAACATATGACACTAAGCAAATGAATATATTATTCAAATTTTTTAAGTACACACACACTACACACAATGGTCATACTCACTTCTAGTATTATTTTGGCTCATCATGAAGAAATCAAACTTCTTATACCATTTCCTAGATGACTACTTTAGGCCATGCAATGAGTTCTTGAGCTTATGAACTAATATTCTATAGTGGTGTTGCGAAAAACCTTTTTGTTGTTCCATGTTAATCTCCTCATCCAAATCTCCATGCAAGAACATTGTTTTAACATATAATTGCTCTTACTCTAAATCAAGAAAAGCATCTAGTGCCAACACAATAGAACAAACACAAGTTTAAGATTGGAGAACATTTTTCATGGAAATATATACCTTCCATCTGAGAGTAACGTTTCGCAACTAATATTACTTTCTGGCTTTCAACATTACCATCAATACCCCTCTTCAATTTGTAGACCCATTTACATCCAACAACATTTCTATCTTTAGGAAGTTCTACTAGGTCCCACATTTTATTTTTCTCCAAGGCATTAATTTCTTCTTTCATCAGTGCCTTCCATTTGAATATTAAGATCATTTATTTCTTTTTGATAATAAAATGTTCTCTATTATTAGTAATTAAAGAAACAAACGAAACAAATTTGGTATACCTTTTAGGAGTATTTCTCTATCATCTATATCTTCTTGGTGTTGGTTTTGTACTTTCCATATTTTCCTGGATATCTTCAACATTTAAATCCTCGAGGGTTAGCTCAATTGGTTGAGGTGTCATTGCTAATTCACCTCATCATTCGGAAGACAGGAGGTCAATTCTCCTCAATGCCCTTGGGGTTAGGCACTGATTAGTTTGGGCAACGATATGTGATATTCTCGTATCTTCCTCGGAGGAAAAAATAAAAAATAATTAAAAAGAAAAATAAAACTAATCTTCAACATTTACGACTTCTTTGTCATCAGAATCTTCTTCTTACTTAGACTTATGTCTATAGATGATTCAATATCAAACTGAATTTTTTGATTTGGTGTTTGTTCCTATGGTTGTTCTTGACTCAAAACATCTTCTACATTATTCAATTTAATAAGAAAAGATTCATCAAATATGCATCTCTACTTATGAGGATTTTATGGGAAGTAGAATCCCAAAATCTATATCCTTTACTAACATCATCATAACCAAAAATATATATATTTCTTCAATCTAAGGTCTAATTTAGTGTGTTTATTCGTAAGAGTAATATCAGATGCTTCATAACCAAACAAATTTAAATTCTAATAATTGGAGAAATAACTCGTTCATACCTCTTCAAGGATTTTACAATTTATTATTAACGGATGGCAATCGATTTACAAGATAACATGTAGTAGTGACTACTATTTATTTTCTTAAGAGAAATGATCTTCTAATCTATAAATTACTTTCCAATGTTTTCGTAATCAAGTTAGCTTATGTCACATATATCATTAAATAGTTATACATAAGAAATCTCAATAGTAATGCAATAATGATAGTAGGAGCATAAATAGATAGTCAAGCACAAAAGATACACAAATTTACCTTGGGAAAATCGAACCTTCGGAAAAAATTGACAACCTTTTATTAGGAGAAATTGTTCATTCTAACAAAACATACAATCTGATTTTTCCAGTAAAACTTGGTAAAATAGACCAAAGAAACCAACACAAGTCACACCTAGTCAAACATGCCGAAATTTTGCCTTCCTACACCTACCTAAAAATTGGTCAACTGTATTCAAACAAGACGAAATTCAGCCTCTTGCATCTTCCCAGAAACACTCTGTCAACTTGCCCACTAATTCGGTCAAGCTACCTAGAATTGTGGCCCACACGTGCGAGGTCAAAGTTTGTTAAATGTTAGTCAAATTCAGTTGCTCAGAAATTTTGTCTTCCTCATAAATCTTAGCCTCTTCCTTAGTCTCCTTCGCATGCATGAGAGAGAGAGAGAATGTGTGTTGTTCAGTGAGTGATCAAATGAGGTGATTGAATGCCCATTTATAGTATTTAGGGTTTCACGAGTGGTGTTTCCTATTGTTGGGTCGACTTGTAATTTTGGAGGAAAATTTAAATTTAAAATTAAATTTAAATTTCTTCTTTTAATTATCTTTTAGGGAAAACTTGAGTAGCTGGGGAATACCTACCGCAACTACCCAAAAATCAACATTGCATCTTAACTAGGGAGATATTCACCTTGACTTCCTAAAATGTCCACTTTGCTGAAAAAAATCTCCATCCCAAGAAAATATTGACTAAGCCCACTAAGTTAATGTATCCATCCTCTTCATGTTCTATTTCAAAACCATGTGGAAAGAATCATGAAATTGATCTAGCTACCCATTAGCCACATTATCATTTGCAAATGATCTAGTCACCCACATGTCAAATACCCTTTAGAAATATGGTCAGGTACCCCTTGACCGGAGTAAACACAATACTATCCTTGGGTCACCAACTATCCAAGTCGTCACTTGGAATCAGGTCAATTTCCCTAACCAATGGTGAAGCCTTGGGAAAATTTACCATTCCTTCATGTCATCACATACATGAATGATAAAACACTTGCATAATGCTATAGGGCACTCACTCTACCCACTGGCCAAGTAACCCTTAGCAATATGGTCAGAACCTTTTGACCAGGGGAGCACTCTAGGCTGTGATGATCTCTAAGCCAATCTCCCTAGTCTCTTTACATGGCACCTATTCAATACTCTTTACCTAGGAAGAATGTCTTCCCTTAATGATACAACATCAACATTTCCTCTAACTGAGGGGAGAATTCTCAACCACTCCAAGCTTGTCCCTGAAGTAGAAAAACTTCATCTGGGTGAGAGTGTTAGCAACTTTCTTATCTGTAAAAATGTATTGAAGCTTCACTTCTCCCTTCTTTACCATGTATCAAATGTAATGGTACTTGATCTTAATGTGCTTCTACGTGTCATGGAAAACTATATTTTCTAAAATCTTTACACATCTTTGATTTTCACAATATATTGCATTCGTCTCCAGCACCTAATCAAACAATCTTCCGAGTAATTTTAGAATCCATATTGCTTCACAACTTGCTAGACTAGTTGCAATACACTCAGCCTCTACAATGCTAAGTGTGAAAATTTTCTTGTTTTTTCTCATCCACGATATCATAGCAAAACCCAAATTGAAGCAACATCATGATGTGCGCTTCCTGTTTTCTACACTCTCTGCCCAATTTGACTTTGTATATCCTTGCAGTTGTACTTCATAATTTGAGACATATATCAATTCATATCCAACTGTACCATGTTGGCACCTCAACACATGTTTTGTTGCATGCATCATCTCAACCATAAACTAATTGAATTCCTTCACTGGATCCATCACCACAATTTCTTTCTGGTCACCATGAATGGTCTCTCCTTCTGACATTGAAAAAATCATGTTGTAGGAATCATGGCCACTCCCTCTACCATTTTTGCTTCCTATTCATTGAAGCATATAATTTTTATGGCATGGCCCACTCGGAGAAGGCATACTGCTCTTATAGACCTCCTATCTCTAAGAATTTAGTCTAACAATCACAATCCCATGACATCTACTTGGACGGTTGGTCCTTACATTTTTCCTAATTATATATACATTGTGAGATCCACCAAATATGAATCAAATCCTCTCAAATTATTCAAATTAGTCACCATGGGAGTTTCCATGGACTTGCAATTCATCATCCCAAATCTCTAAAGGATCGTAATGGTTTACTTCCCTTAATCATGGAATATCTTACTCGACTTCTATCATACTTCTAATCCCAAGTAATAATGCATCAAACATAAATCCTTCATCTCGAACTCAAAGGTAAAATTCCCTCTTACATTTGATCAATTAGATTTTATGCTCCTGTCATAAATAAGTCATCAACATATAAAAGCAATATTGTGGGATCACCTTTAACAACAATTTAGTCGAGATTGGGATAGGCATCATTCTTTGTGAAAGTAAGGCACATTAGGTATCTATCAATTTGAGAATACCATGCCCAAGGTTCTTGCTTGAGTCCATACAAATCCTTCTTCAATTTTCAAACATGAAATTCCCTCTCGTGTACCTCAAATCCCTAAGATAACTCTATGTACACTAATTCTTCGTCAATTACTCCATCAAGGAAACTGGTCTTCACATCCATCTAAAGCAATTTATAACACATAATAAAAGTAATATAAATAATAGCTCTAGCCCCAAGGGATAGCTCAATTGGTCAAACCCTCGTTGCTAAGTACCTTACATATTGGGAGTTCACGAGGTCAAATATCCTCAATGCCCTTGGGTTAGGCCCAAGATATTAGGCCACCTTTGATGAATCTGTGTGGATTAGTGCTTGTGGATGTAGTGGCCACTCAGTGATTGCAAACCATGGTTGTCTTAAAATATGTGTGTGTGTGTGTGTGTATGTAATAGTTGTAATATAATTCTACCTAGCAACTAGAGAAAATGTCTCTTCATAGTCCTCTCCCTCTTTCTCGGAGAACCCTCTTGCCACCAATATTGCTTTCTAATTCTCTATGTTGTTATATACTACATGCTTGATCTTGTATATCCACTTAGAAGCCACCACTGACTTCCCTTCAGGTCTCGTCACAATTTACAAAACATCATTCTTCATGATGGACTGATATTTCCCCATCATAACATCCTTTGAAACTACTTGCTTGTCTACTCCCTCTGAACTAGGAGCTCTTCTGGTCATTTGGCACGGTTCTAGATGTCTGTGTAATTTATCCCTCTTGAATACAAATCACTCTAGATGAATTTATGCTCAATCCTAGGAGAAATCCTCGTGCAACAAATTTTTTTTTTGTTCCCAATGTCCCATCTGTTGCCAAAATCATTGTCTTAGAAGCCTTCACGACCTGCAAACCTCATTTGGACCCAATGGAAGGAACAAATACCAAAAATAAAGTAATAATAATTGTTGACGTTAATCTTTTAGATTAGGTAATCCATGTAAAATAGTGTAAATAGAAAATAAGAAGAATTAGAATATGAAGAGACAGCCCAGGAGTCTCTTCCTACATGTATATATCTATGATTAGTCTTAATAAGAAATCACAAATTTCTTTGAGGAGTTATCTCTTGCCCTGAAATGGTATCAAAGCATAGGTCTTATTTTAGACTTGTAACGCCTGTATTTTGCCAGTTTTCTACTCTGATTTAAAGTTTATTTCCTGGATATGTTGCATGCGTGAGGGTACTAGAGGTTTGCTGCCTGGAGGAGTTGTGGTGCGGTGAGAAGGAGATTGCTATTGAGGAAAATATGAACAACAAGGACTATGCCTTGATTGCAGCATCTACAAAAGAAGAGATGAGTATTAATATTTCACCATTTTCAAATGACTTTGAAGCCTTACAGAATTTGAGGGAATTGTATGATTCACACTCTGAACTTGAAGTTGTCCAATTGATGATTAATGTTCAACCTTGAATTGAAAATTGATGACCCTCTTTCTTTAGCATTAGAAGTAAGATACATTATGTATGATATAAAAACCATTGATGTTGAAATAAACATTCCTCTCATATATTATGTCAAGGCACAATATCCCACTTATTCAAATTATCTTAAGTCATTGCAAGCAAGTGGAAACCTCAAGGAGATTACCTTTGACTCCCTTGAGAGGAAGTTTGTTGAGAGAGAAGTATTTTGTGAAGAATACAGCTCATGTGTCTTTTGAAGAAGCTATGTGTCTTGCACATAGAGAGAAGAATCATGCACAACATTCTTCTAGAGGAAGAGGTGACCGAAGAGGAAGAGGAAGAAGGAATGTTAGAGGCAGGGTGGTAGACAATTCTAAGGAGAAAAGTATGATCTTCACTGCATATGTTGCAATAGAGATGGTCATGATGCATCCACATGTAAGTTTCTTTTGGACATAATTGAGCAGGAAATAAATGAAGGCAAAGGTAAAACCAATGATAAAGGGAAAGGTAAATCACCTGAATCCACTCACTTTGTTGTGGAACATTGTAACGTTGGAGTAACTAAAGACTTGTTTAATGCTTCACTTGCTTCTTGGAAAAATGATTAGCTGCTTGATTCAAGAGAAACTTGCCACATGACTTTTAGAAGAGATTTTCTTTGAAGAATTCACTGACAATTTTGATGGAGAGTATACTTTGCAGACAAGTCAAAACTCAAGCCACTGAGAATTGGCACCATCAGGCTCAAACTCCCTATTCTTCCAGACTTTTTTCTGCATGATGTTCTATATCTCTCTGAGCTTATTAGAAACTTGTTGTCTTTGGTCCACATTGGCCAGAAATGACACTCCATTCATATGTTTGATGGCAAGGTTGAGGTCAAAAAAGCATCAAATCACTCACTTGTCATGATGGGGATACTAGAAGAAAGACTTATGAAGCTACAAGGAACTTCTTCTCATGCACATAACTTCTCATACAATTCTCATTATGATGAAGGTAAATTTCCATCAATCATTTTATGGTGTGCTAGATTTGGACACTTGAATTATGACAGCCTTCGTATGTTGAAGAAAAGTGGTGTTACTGGTTTGCCTACAATTCCTAAGAAAATTAAGCAATGTGATGCTTGTAGCTTAGGAAAGCACAACAAACAGTCTTTTCACGATTCACATTCCAAAGCACATAGAAAATTTGAACTTATTCATTCAAACTTATGTGGACCAATGCCTATTCCTTCTGCAAATGGAAATAAATATATGATGACATTTATTGATGACAACACCAGAATGTGTTGGGTTTATTTATTGAAGAACAAATCTAATGCTTTTCAAACATTCAAGAACTTTGATGCATGGATTTAAAATGATTCACAATCACATATTGGCTCTATTCACACTGATAATGGAAACAAATACACTTCAAATGAATTTGAAAATTATCTTCGCTAGCATGGGATCAAACATCAAACAATCGTGCCTTATAATCCCCAACGGAATAGAGTAGTTGAAAGAATGAATAGGACAATCTTAAATATGGTATATTCCATGATGTTTTTCAAGAATTTTAAATTGATGTTTTAGGTCGATGTGGTTCTATGTGATGTGTATGTAAGGAATAGGTGTCCATCTAATGCTATTAGAAACAAAACTCCTTATGAAATGTGGTATGGCAACATTCCTTCGGTAAATCATCTCAAGGTATTTGGTTCCACCTATTATGCCTTCATCCCTAAGGATAAAAGAAACAAACTTGGTGCAAGGATTCGTAAGTGTATCTTCTTGGGGTATTCAAATACCTCCAAAGCATACCGTCTCTATGATGAAGTTAATAAGAAGTTTGTAGTATCTAGAGATGTAACCTTTCTTGAATCTTCCAAGGCTGACAATGTTGTTGAGTGGAAGCTTGATCGCTTGGATAGATTCAAACATGCAAAGTCTTTTCAAAAATTTGATAATGAGATTCCACATCTTGAAGGGGGGATTCCTATACCGGATCAATCTGTGGAATCTTCTTCTGAAGCACTTTCTCCCTCGCATGAAGCTCCAACCACTGATCTAGATGACACTTTGAGTGATGTGATTGACAAAATTGGGAGACTAAATCTTGATTCAGCTCCAACTCAATCAACTTAGTAGCCTAGGCCATCTCAGAAAGGTCCTCCAAAATGGCTTATAAAGACACTTGAAAGTTTTCATCCTGATGAGGTTGGAAATATTGGAACAAGAAGCTTAACCAAACAGAATGGAGGTGATGTAGACGATTCAGATTCACCTGTTGTTATGGATGTTTCTTATGATTGTGGACTAAATTTGTCTAAATTTTTTGAACCAACTTCCTATAAAGAAGTCTCTTTTCATGATGAATGGAAAGAAGGGATGCAAAAAGAGTATGATGCCTTAATAAAGAATGGCACCTAGAAGCTAGTTGATTGTCAATTAGGAACCAAACCAATAGGCTGCAACTGGGTCTACAAGAACACATATAAAGTTGATGGCTCACTTGATAAGCATAAAGCCAAGCTTGTGGAAGAAAGATTTTCACAAAAGGAATGGGTTGACTATGAGGAAACTTTTTCCCTCACAGCAAAAAGGGCTACCATCTAGACACTCTTTGCCTTGGAAGCTCAGAACAGTTGGAAATTCCAACAAATGGATGTAAAAACTACTTTCTTGAATGGAGATCTGAAAGAGAATGTTTTTATGTCCTAGCAAGAAGGATTTGTTTTGATGGGTCAGTAACATAAAATATGCAAGCTTGTAAAATCCGTGTATGGCCTCAAATAAGTACTGCGAGCCTAGTATGAGAAGTTAATTGAGCATCTTCTGAAACTCAACTTCAAACATTATGATCTTGACGATGCAACTTTTTTTGTCAAGAAAGTTGGAAAAACAATTGTATATCTTCCAATGTATGTAGATAACCTTTTGATGACAGGGAACAATGAGAGCTATATTGCATCCATAAAGAAGGAATTGAGGAAAGGTTTTGTAATGACAGAGTTGGGGTATGTTCACTACTCTCTTGGTATTGAATTAACTCAAGATTCGTAGTTTATATTCCTCTCTCAGAAGAAGTACATTGGAGATATGTTGAATAAGTTTGGCATGGCTGAGTGCAATCCTTTGACTATTCCAATGGAATGGAAGTTAAAGCTCACATCCACTAAAGGAAAAGAATTTGAGGATGAAACAAAGTATAGACAACTTATAGAAATTCTCAACTACCTTACTACTACCATACCAGACATTTCATTTGTTATTGGAATCCTCTCCAGGTTTATGCAAAAGCCTTCTGAGGGACATTGGTCTACTGCGAAAGGATTTCTAAAGTACTTGAAGGGAACTCAAGACTTTGGACTTAAGTATACATAGGTGGGTAACTTCATCTTGATTGGATACTCTGATTCAGAATGGACGGAGATAAAGAAATTGGGGTATCTACTTCAGGTTATGCTCTGAGTCTTGGATCAGGAGTTATCTCCTAAAGGTCATGCAAACAATTATTTCCAGCAGATTCCACAACTAAATTAGAATATGTGGAAACAGCTAAAGCAACAAAGGAAATTGTGTAGCTCAGGAAAATTTTGGAAGATTTGCAGAAGAAATAAGTGCATTCAACTCCTCTCATGATTGACAACACCAAGAACCCAAAGTTCCATGATTGAACAAAGTATATCAATACAAAATACCATTTTATTCAACATCATGTTGAGGACAAGACAATTCACCTACGCCATTGTTCCAAAAATGAGCAAATTGTAGACATCTTCACCAAATCACTTGGAAGAAAAAAGTTTGAAAGATTCAAAATGATGCTTGGACTCGTCAACATCCCTTTAGATTAAGGGGGGGAATGTTGACACCTAATCTTTAGGATTGGGTAATCCATGTAAAACAATGTAAATAGAAAATAAGGAGAATTGAAATATGAATAGACCTTGGAGATGCAGCCCAAAAGTCTCTCCCTACATGTGTACATCTATGATTAGTCTTAATGCAAATTCACAATTGCTTTGAGGAGTTACCTCTTAGCCTGACAATAATCAAGGAATAAAGATATGAAGTACTTATATTTTGATCTACGGATTGTAGAGAATTATCAACTCCCCCTTGATCATTTCCTCCTGCAGAAAATACTGAAATCCATATGTAATATCATCAAGATAGAAATTATCATTCTTGTCATCATTATCAGCTACTAATTTGGGTTATTTTCCTTTTCTTCCTTGCATGAATTGTATGAGCTAGGGTTTCTTTATCCTCAAGATATCTAGCCACATAAAAGGCTTAACTGCAAGCTAAGACATCTTCATGATAATTGGAAGATGAACCAAGTACAAAATCCTACTAGAATTTATCATTCATGGTCACGTTCGATGGTTTCACATACCCTTACAACTTTCACATTCAAGTCATAACCTTTGGGTATTCTAGGGTTTACAAACCCTAATTCTTTAAAAAAATCATCAAATGTGCAAATTATCATGTTGTAGTCAATATATGTGTGAAAATTCCTCAAATTCATGTGCAACTATGCATAACATAACCAAGTGTCCAAAACCATAAGTGGGAAAGAATGTGCCATAGATTCATTCCTTTGCACATGTGATGAAATTGTTAACAAGGTGATCACCCTTCAAATAGGCTAAATAACATAGTTCTACCTCTAAGGACTTGAATCTATATTTCATTTATTCTCATATATCTACCACAAATTATTCCAAGCCTTTGTTCTACCTCGAATCTCTCTTCCATGGGATCGGGTCTTTCTAGGGCTCGAAACAGCTTTAGAGTTTCGGTCTCCTTCAAAAAAATCCTTAAAAATAGTTTGTATCAACCTTAGAAACAAAATCTTGATAAATTACCTCAAGAAAGTGTAATATAAACCCAAGAACTTGGACTAAAATAATCCTCATATCAAACCTTTAAATCCACTTTAGAAACTTCCTCAGAACATACCCTAAACTCCTCCACCAAACAATCACAAAGGGATGCAAATATTTGCTTTAATTCCCTAGAATGGGTCAAAGTAAGATTCAGCTACCACAAAAGAGGAGGCTTAAAATGCCTCAAAACATTGTCATAGAAGGTTGAAAAACTAGCATAAACAAGCCTTAGGGATAGGCCAGAATTGCCTCAAGAAGATGCAGGTTCGAGCCTCTAGAACAAATGTGAAAGTATGTCAGAGAGGTCTATAAAAAAGGGGACAAAACAATCTTTGATCCTATCCAGCAAATTCACATAGAAAACTAACACATTTAGGCCTAGAATAAACTTCAAGGAACTCAGCCTTCTTCGAATGTTCAATATAGCTCAAATCTCGGACAAAACTTCAACTTCTAACTTCCTTAGCTCCCTCTGGTTCTAGATTCCTCACCTTCGATAGGGAAATAGTCAAGTTGTTGAATAACCTCTTCAAGACACACTTTCCAAAACTTGGCTTCTTCAAGTCTTTTTAATGGTTTCTCTTTCACCTAGGCTTTGATACCATGTTGATTTTCTTAAGAGAATATGATCTTCTAATCTGATAATTACTTTCCAATGATTTATTAATCAAGTTAACTTATGTCACATATATCATTAAGTAATTACACATAGAAAATATCAATAGTAATGAAATAATGATAGTAGGATCATAAAGAGACAACCAAACAGAAAAGAGACACACATTTACCCTGGGAAAACCAAACCTTGTGAAAAACCCAACAACCTTTTCTTAGGAGAAACCGTTTAGTTCATCAAAATGTACAATCTAACTTTTTGAGTCAAGCTTGGTTAAATAACCCAAAGAAACCAACATATGTCAAATCTAGTAAAAAAAACCCAAAATTTAGCCTTCTTGCACTTTCCTATAAATTAGTCAACCTCGTTCAAACTGCCCATAACTGCAGCCCCAATGTGTGAGGTCACATTTGGTCAAATTCGAGTACTCAAAAATTTCAAATTCCTCAGAAATATTGGCCTCTTCTTCAATATTATTCACACATTTGAGAGAGAGAATGTGTTTTATTCAGTGAGTGAGCAAATGAGGTGATCGAATGCCATTTTACAGTGATTTATAGTTTCCCATGTGGTGTGTCTTATTGTTGGTCTGACATGTACTTTTGGAGGAAAATTTAAATTTGAATTTCTTATTTCAATTATCTTTTATGGCCGACTTGAGTGGCTTGGGAATACCTCCTGTGGCTACCCAAAAATAAAAAACTACTTCTACCAACAACTTCTGCTACAAATTAGCATTGTTAGGCATGCTCATTACTCTTTCTAGAAGAGCCATCTTAATGCATTCTACGATGCCATTTTGTTGGTGAGTATAAATTGTGGCTTTGTGTCTCATGATCCAAGCTTCCTTGTAATATTTTTCAAACTCTAAAGAATTTAACTCGCCCCCATTATCTGTTTTGAAACATCTCAATGCTTTTCCAATTCTCGTTTCTAACAAGGTTCTAAGTTGTTTAAAAGCATTAAATATGCCAACTTTTCTTTTAGTACATAGACCATAACTTTTCTAGAGAAATAATAAATAAATGTAAAAAAACATGATGATCCTTCAAAAGAAACTGTAGAGGATGGCCCCCAAATATCTGAATTGAATCATAGACTTCAAATTTGGAACTAAGTTTTTGTTTATCAATATAGGTAGTTATTTCTCACTCATATGAGCTAGTCATTGATGCCATAAATGAGTGGGTTCATCCACCTACTCAAATGATATATTGCCCCATTGATAAAAGTACTTCCATGAAGCTTGTAAAGGTTTCTTGTCTTAGTAGCCTTCATGCCACTAAAGCACTCTAGGATGTTTTCAATGCCTCATCTTGACTTGTGAAATTATAACCTCTAGAATCCAAAAATCCCAAAGAAATTATATTTTTCTCTATATTAGGAACATGTCTCACATCTATTAATTTTTTCACAATACCATCAAATGTTTATATTTTGACACTCCTAGCCCCTACAGTCTTACAAGAAATTTTATTTCCCGTAAGAACAAGTGCACCATCAACAAATTTATATGATGAAAACCAAATTTTTTGTGGACACATATGATGATAAGCACATGTTGACAGTGCTCGATCCTTCAAACATGCAAGGGGTTCTCCCCGATGAAAAGTCCCAATTATACTTGGCACTGTTTAGTGTAGGAGCCCTTTCGAAAATAAGGCTCGGCCGCCCTTTTTCTTAGATATTTTCCTTGGTTGGAATGGTCAACACAAGAGAATAACGTACATGTACTTTTGAATGAACAAGTGAGTATGCCTTCTAGAATGTTCAATTGTGGAATGTATCAAGGTTCTTTCACCAGAGGAAATAAAAGTGAGCCTTTAAGAGAAGAGTAATAGTACTAATCTAATAAAGACACATAAGCATATATAGATATATATATATATATATATATATATATATATATATATATATATATATATATATGAAAGAATCATTGGTCGACTAGAGAAATAGTTCACATAGAAGCAACGATCATTCAAACAAGTATAATACACCTTCAATAAGATAAGCACCAAAGCCACCAAAATAATTTGATTTCTTTAGTAGAGATGAAAACAACATATATAGCAAACATTTATAGAATAGTCTTACGGCATTTACGCCATACAAATGAAAGTGTGTTAGTTCAATGAGCTTCAAGTATTAAGCAAAATTTCTAAGATACATCGGTATAATGAACACCACTACTCCAATAGTGTAGCGTTAGAGATACCACTTGCTCCTAAAAAAAACCATCTTCCTCTCTAATGCCTAGAGGGAGGAGCTAAGGTGAAAAGTCATTTTCTTTAGCTATGAGGGTGTATATATAACAAATGGGGTGACTCTTCACCTTTCTTGTGACTCTTGGACTTCCCTCATCACTCTTTGACTTCTATATGACCTTTCCCATTTTATAGGACAAGACATGACATGACATTGATGACATGGACTTAATGATGATGTGGCAATGTCAAGCCACTATTTATGTTGTTATATTTGTCTCTTCTTGAAATATGGTGCATTCTCTTCCTCTTCCTCCACCATAAGGCTTGAAGGTAGGGAGTCTTCATTGTGTTCTTGATCTTCAGCTATTGTCACAATCTAATTACCCTTCATATTATCATTCAATGGTGAGCATGTCTTTTCAGCTTCATAGGTGTCTTCTAACATGGTATCCTTCTTCTTCTCCTCAATCATCATCCTATCATGAAAAGATATAATACCTACAACTAAAAATCACTTATGACAAGATGACATCAGTCCAAAAATATCCTAGCCTAATTTGCTTCATGAAAATGTTGATTAAGCTAGAACTGGGTTCTTGATTAAGAGGAAAACTCAGGGATTGCACAGTGCACAATTCCAGATACTGGAGTGAAGGACTGAAGCACGATATTGTGTGGTACATGGTTCTGGGAGAATGGGAAAGATGACTACACAGTTGAGGAGCTCAGTGAGGTCGTATTGAGACTTGAAGTTTCAAAATGTATAATAAAGGAGAAAGAGAGGCCTTGGGATTGTGCAATTGTGAAGCACAAGGAGGTATGATGAAAACTTAAGGCTTGCCATTGCGTAGTGCATAGAAGGAGGCTGACTAGGAGGATAACTGCATAGTTTTGGAGGTAAAGGGGTCAGGGTTGAGCACTGAGACTATGTAATGTGAGACTATATAGTTCGCGGGCCTTAGATATTGTTTTCATCTCTTTGTTTCTTCGTTTCCAGCAGGCCTGGATAGTACCCCAGTGGAGTCACTACAAGAACACAAACATTGATTCCATACTAGTGAGCTTAGTTAGTAACCCGGCGAAGTTTCTTGCTTCACCTCTCTATGCAGGAAGCCTTTCTCTTCTTTCACCCTTTATTTATTCCTTATTTATAGGATTGTGCAAAGGAACTTATTTATTTCATGGGGTGGAAGATGTATCCCCACTTATTAAGAGCATAAGAGGTTTTTTCCTTCATAGAAGCTTATATATATAAACCTTTTGTATTAGCATGCTCATTAAGATTTTCCCCTTTTCCTTCTCTACTTGATTAGATCAGCATGTAAAACACTAAATAATAAAGAACTGAGCATATGAATGAGGTTGCTAGAATATATACATATATCAAGGTATTAAACAAGTATCTCCTTACGCAAGGATCTTATTTTCCATAAAAACCATCGACCAAAAGGTATGGACCAAGACGAATAATGAGGAATAAAGGTTAGCCAAATGGTGTAGTGTCACAAGGCCCTTTTCCATTTTTCTACATGCACTGGAACCAAACACATACCTTCACATGAGGCTTATTCACAAGAATGAAAAGACAATGGAAAATAATGAACATGACAAATAAACAAACAAACACAAAATACTATATACATGGGGTAGGGCATAGCCCTAGACTTCTATTGAAAATATTTTATAAGATCTTGGCCTTTGATAGGAAGTGAATCTGTATTCTAATCCAAATATTGGAGATGATAAGTGTGGTGGTGTTGTAGCGGCTACAACCACCCTCCAAAATTTTTCCTTAGCTTCATTTTGGAGCCTCCCTACCAACCATTCATAGCAGCATGGCTTGCTTCGTCAAGTACACAAGCTTCAATGATTTTCTTGTTGAAAGATAGCTTGTCCATCAAAGCTTGTTTCATTCCCCTCATAGGTTGTTTCTCTAGACTTTGTCCAGCTACAGGCTATCATCTCCCTCAATAAATTGCATAATCTTGGAGGGAAACCAGCCTTCCCTCCATAAATTTCATAATTCTATCTAGAAACTAGCCTTCCCTCCAGAAATTGCGCAATTCTATCTTGCAGCATGCTGGGCTCCAGAATTGCGCAAATCTACCATACAAGCTTCATCCAAAAAATTGCACAATTCCTCCCAGTAGGGTTTCTCAGCCCAGGAATTGTGCAATATTGGGCAGCAGTCAGCTGATCTACCCAAAAATTGCGCAAATATCCTAGGCAGCGAGCCCAACTCCCTCCCAGAAATGCGCATTTTCTCCCAGCAGTTGAGCAAGCTCTTGCATGTGCAGTTAGTTTGACCAGTTCCACCCAGGACCAAGGAAACTTGACTTGCATGCATGGATTGCTTCTTTCTAGAATAGAAAAGCAACATGCAAAAAGCATCGCTAGATTTTAGGGAGCTATTTTTAGCAGTTGGAGGTTACATGCAAAGATCGTTTTAGAATCTTTCCTTAAAGTGTCGATTTTTCTTAGATTTGTGGCGTGCACGTCATGAGCTTCAAACTTATTTATTCGACACATCAGAGCTCATTTCTTCACATCAATCTTGGATCTCTGACATCCCACAACACATCTAGGACTCTTTGACACATCCAGCTCAGCTATTCATGGGTAAGTGGTCTCAACTTATCTTTTGCAGCATTTCTGTCACTTTTGTGTTTTTGCTTTTGTGAGTGTTTGTCTCTTGATTTCTATGAATGCTTGTTGTTGTTTACATGTATACTAGCTTGTACTAGCACTGTTTAAGTTTTTGTTAGCATCTCACTTATGTCGCATGCATGAAACTGTTTTGCACAAATAGATGTCGTTGTAGTAACTCGCTTCACACACATGCATGCTTTCCATGTTTCTGGAATCTTGCACTTGTTGTTTGCATGAATGATCATTCACTCTTGTTTGCACTCATCTCATCATGCATTCACACTTCTCATGTTTTCAGTCACCTGTCGGTCGGACTGGGCTGCCTTGGCCTGAACCGTGCCTTGCCTGGCTATCACTGCACATTTCCAAAAGTGAAGGATCTTCCTTCCCTCCAGAAATTGCGTAAGTCTAGCCAGGCACTAACCTCCAAGATTGCATTGTGAAATTCTTGGAGGCAGTGTCCTGTTGGCCCCAGAAACTGCACAATGTAGTTTGCTGGTTGCATGTCACTACTTACTGAAATTGCGCATTGTACAATTTCAGTCCTCAGCAGGTCATGTTAGACTATGCATTGTGCATTGTGTAGTTCCAACAGTCAATCAGCCTCTTGATAGCCTGAATTGTGCTTTGTGCAGTTTTGGCAGTCAGTCTCCTGACCTCCCAATGGAAATTGTGCAACCTTCATGATCAGTCACATAGGTATGTTGCAAGTCAGTTCTCAAGTTCATTTTGGTTTTTGACTGACGAATTGCTTGTCATGACTATTTCCATGTCTCCAGGTATCGTAGGTGTTCATCTACCTCTCTAATCCAAATAGATCCTAGAAAACCCTCTAAGTCTTCAAAGTTTTCAAACACTCAAAACTATTGCATAAGAAAAACCTTTAAAGAAGGCAAATAACACTATCAAGAGGCAAAAACATAGAGAAATCATTGAAAAATAGAGTATCTGTAGTTTAGAGCAACTTTGAATCGTAGCCATTGGATCTGGTCGATCAACGGTCTAGATCCAATCGGTGAATCGAAATCAGCGGTGGCAAAGGGAGGCTATCGGTGGAGACCATAAGGAATACGCGACAACGATCAGCGAGGTCAACAAGGACTGTCGATCAAGCATGCAGATCGACGACCCTAGTTGCATCTCAGTATCACTATCAGCAAATACAAAAGAGCGATTACAATCGGCCCGGGGCAGGTGTGATATGCGATTGCGATCGATTGCATCACAAGATCACATTGGAACATTACAATGGAGTGGGGATGATAGTCGGACCCGATGGAAATATAGATGGTATTATATATATTTTGACATCCGGAAAACAGGGTTTTCCTTTATAAATCACATTTTCGTTGAATAAATGAAAACCAAAGAAAATGCGCCGTTGTGATAATACAGACCCAAAAGGGTTTATTAATGTTGTTCTATATGATTTCAAGTTTGATAAAGCCATTGTACGGGGTTTTTTCAGTGTTAATGTATTTTTAAATATAAAAGGGAAACCACGAAAACCAGCGGGATTTAGGGAGAGCCAAAGGCAGTAAATGGTTTGGGCCGGGCTCCGCCCGATCCCATACAATGGCTAACACATGTCTAGGCTGAGGAGAGAGAAAACCACCCTCATCGGGTGGTTAACCCCCGTACAAAATGGCCGCCCGAAATAAACCATCCGTTGGATCCAGATCTCTGAGATCAACAGTGGAGATGCGATGTTGATGTATGGTGGACCCGATAGTAGTATAAGGCTGATTTATGGATAATTGAAGTCTAATAAACAGTGTTTGGCGGAATTTTTCTATGTTTGAACGTATTTCTCTATGTAAACAGAGAACAACAATTTCGAAGGATTTCAAAGGCCCGATGACCATTCCGTGACAGTACAGGTGGCCACCATCCCTGGAAGCATTTAGCAATGATTGCTAATGCTCAGAAAGGGGTTTGAACGGACAGAGGCCGGGAAGCCAGAGAGTCCGAGAAGGAGAAATGAACAGATAGCACAAATTGGCTTTAAAGCCATAGACAGAGAGCAAACAGAGACAGGCAGTGCTGAGACAGAGCAACAGAGACAGAGAGTCAATGAGGAGAGTCTGTGTACTCGGAAGAAACTTGGGGGATCCAAGTAAAGCCTTATTATTTTGTATCTGTTGCGTGAGACTCAAATTGAGCTCACTATTGTAAAACTCTATTTTGAAGACATAATAGAGAGGTCAGCACTAAAGGCTAGACCAGGAGATGTAGCCCAGGAGTGTTGGGTGAAGTCCTTATTAAACTTGTTGCGTTTATGTGTGTTGTCTATTATGTTTCTTTTACTGCTTCATTGTTTATGTACTTCGCAACCTTATCGATCCATTGCACAAAGTAACATATGAAAATCCATGCACATGAGTTTGTAATACCTTAATAATTGTCTAAGATCATATATCAGATCAAGTGGTATCAGAGCTTTAGGTTTTCAAAGGTTAGAAAAGCTTGTGCTGGATTGTTGGATGTTAACTAGGTCAAATCTCAAATTAGGAGAAGGATAACTGGTTGAGACTAACCCAGAAATTGGAAGAGTCTACCCTAGGAGGAAAATGGCAGAAAAAATTCCCTTGAAATCAAACTCTCAGTTCATGGACAATTTCATGACCTTGAGAGCCATGGTAGAAGATATGTATAGAGAATTTAAGAAAGGTCGAGTTGAAGATACTTCAACCTCTAAACAAGACAAAGGAATAGAGGAACCTCTTCTATATGGCCATTCAGAAGGCAAAGGGAAAGGGAAAGAGCCTTCTCTATCAACACCTCCTTCTAGCCCTTTGATTAAATCAGATGTAAAATTTGATTTGCCAATATATGATGGAGAATTAAATGCAGAAAAGCTAGATAATTGGATTAGACAAATTGATGTATATTGCAGGGTGCAGAACATCAATTCAGAAAGGAGAATGATTCAGTTGGCCAGCCTTCTCCTTGGAGGAACTACCCTAGTGTGGTGGGAAGGTAGGACACAAGCTGATTTGAAGAAGCACGGTAAAATTATTTTTACCTAGAGTGAATTTGTTTATGCCATTAAAAAAAAATTCTATCCACTAGCTTATATGCAGCAAGCAATGATGAGTTGGAAAACTCTTCACCAGTTAAAGGGGCAAAGTGTACAAAGCTATACCTAGGAATTTAGAAAAAGAGCTTTAATTCTAGGCATTTCTCTAAACTCACCTGAAACTTTGTTGAAGTATATAGGTGCTCTACATTCTCATGTTTAACCCTACTAGCATAGATGAGGTATCATTTCAGGCTACACATCTAGAGGCTAGAGGCAAGAACGTGAACCCAGAGGTTAGGGGATCATCAAAACCCATTGCAAGCAAGAACAAGGAAAAGAAGAAGTAGAAATGGAAAGAGAGGAAGGAAAACACTGTACAGAAAGACAAACCTTCATGCACTCACTGCAAGAAGGATGGGCATGATGATGAACACTATTGGTCTTTGCATCCGGAGCTGAAACCCAAGAAGTTCGATGGAAAGAAGAAGAATATTGTTGCTGCTATTCAGAAGGATTTGGGGTCAGACTCAGGTGATGAAACAACAATCACAGCTGCAAGTATAAAAGGTAAAATTTTTGAAGCATCTACTAGTAATTCTGCAAAATCTATTGATAATGAAGAAAATGAGAGGAAAAGACATGAGCTTTTTCATATTAGAGTTATTTCCAAGCATCAAAAGATTGACACTTTATTTGATAGTGATTCACAAGTAAACTTGATTTCTAAAGCAATTGTAAAGAAGTTGGGATTACTAACCACACCTCAAAAGAATCCATATCCATTACATTGCGTATGTGATAAAGCAAAGCTACAAGTGACTAGTCAATGTAAACTTAGGTTTGCTTATGGGTCAACTTTTGTAGATGAGGTTGAGTTAGATATAGTTCCCTTGGATATATGTGGTATTTTTTTAGGAAGTCCTTACTTGTATGATAGAAAATCCATTTTCTATAGAACTGAAAATAAGTATCAACTCACAAAAGATGGAATAGAATATACTGTAAGAGCTCATCAGCTCAAAAATAACTACACTCTCAGTAACTCAGGGCAGATGAAAAGAATTGTAAATTCATGCAAGCAATTTTTACTAATGGTTGTAAAGGAAAAGAAACCTAATAAAACCAATTTATTTGAAGGCTGTGATGCTAAACAGTAAACTGATTTAGAAAAAGTTGTTTCAGAATATGATATCCTATTTCAAGAACCTAAAGGTCTACCACCCAAAAGGGAAATTGTACATAATATTCATTTGCAGCAAGATGCTCCATTGCCTAACATCGGAATGTACAGGTTATTCACTTTAGATAATGCAGAGATCAAGAAGGAAGTTCAGGAATTGCTTGACAAAGGGTTCATAAGGCCAAGCACATCACCATGTGGATCTCCAATTGTTTTGGTGAGAAAGAAAGATGGTTCATGGAGGATGTGCATTGATTACAGAGCACTGAATAAAATAATGATCAAGAATCGTTATCCTCTCCCTTGCATTGATGATCTATTAGATCAGCTGGAAGAAGCTATTTACTTTTCCATGTTGGACTTGCATAGTGGCTATCATCGAGTCAAAGTAGCAGAGCAAGATGCATGGAAGACTGCTTTCAAAACAAAGCAAGGGTTGTATGAATGGCTAGTTATGCCTCTTAGCTTGACTAATGCTCCTGCCACTTTCATGAGAGTAATGAATGATGTACTCAAGCATTTTATTGATGATTTTGTAATTGTATATTTAGATGACATTCTTGTTTTCAGTAAAACATGGGAAGAACATTTGAAGCATGTAAAGGGGGTGGTGAATTGAAGATAGATCCCTCTAAGGTTGAATTCATTGTGAACTAGCCTAAACCCAAATGTACTACAGAAGTTAGAAGCTTCCTAGGAGCAGCACAATATTGGAGAAATTTTATTGCTAACTTTTCCTTGATTGCGGCTCCCTTAAATGCTTTAATAGGATTGAACAAGGTGTTTCAGTGGGGAGGCAAACAACAAAAAGCCTTCAACACCTTGAAAGAAAATATTAGCGCAACACTAATACTAGCATTGCCAGATCTTCAAAGACCATTCGAGATTGAAACATATGCCAGTGACTATGCCTTGGGAGCAGTGTTGATGCAACATGCTAAATCCATATGTTATCATTCTAAGACATTTAATTTTGCAGTAGTTAATTATCCCACATATGATAAAGAATTGTATGCATTAGTGCAGAGTGTGAAAAAGTGGAAACATTACCTATTGGGCAAAGAAACAGTTATACATACTGATCATAAACCACTTCAATATTTGCACTCACAAACTAAATTGCAGCAATCAATACACTATAGGTGGATGGGATTTCTACAACAGTTTCATCTTGTCATTAGATATAAGAAAGGCATACACAATAAGGTTGTAGATATGTTATCCAGACCAATTATAAATGCATCTACTATACTTAAGAATAATTCAATATTACATGAAAGCTACATTGAAAAATATGCTCAAGATGTAGATTTTAAAGATGTATATGCAACTTTAAGTCATGGAAAACAAGTAGAAGAATTGGATTATCATGTTAAGTACCAACTCTTATATCATTTGGGAAAGTTATGCATTCCTCAAACTGAAAGAGTTAACATAATTTGAGAAGCACACACTTCTCTAATATCAGGTCATTTTGGTGTAAGTAAAACAGTTGCACAATTGCAAAGGTTCTGTTATTGGCCAAGAATGCATGAAACAATTTCTAGATATATTAAAGGGTGTACCATGTGTGCTAAAAGCAAGCCCAACAATAGAAAACTAGGCTTGTACACTCTACTTCCAGTTCCTTCTCATCGTTGGGAAAGTGTTTCCATGGACTTTGTTGGGGGATTACCAAAATCTAGAAAAGGTCATGATTATTTATATGTTATTGTGGACAAGTTTAGGAAAATGTGTATTTTAATACCTTGTAACAAGCAGATTACAGCTAAACAAACAACAAAGTTGTTCTTTCAACATGTATGGGTTCATTTTGGATTAGCCACTTCTATTGTCTCTGATCAAGATTCCCAATTTGTTGGGAAGTTTTAGTCAAGTCTATGGGATTTAATGGACACCAAATTGAAGAAGAGCACAACATTTCATCCACAAATAGATGGTCAAACAAAGGTGGTCAATAGGACAGTGATCCAGTTGCTCAGAGGCTATTGCAGCAAGCATCCCAAGCTTTGGGATGAACCTTTGTGTTATGTGCAACATGCTTACAACCATGCTAAACATTCTTCTACACAAAGATCTCCTTTTGAGACTTGTTTTGATTTTATACCAAGGTCTCCCTTGGATTTTGTCTTTAGTAAAGACATAGCAGTTGATGGACACAGTGATGTGGACAAAACAACCAAGTTCATTGAACAGATCCAAGAAATTCACCAGGCAGTGTAGGAACAGCTAGAAAGGAGCCAAGCCAAGTAGAAGGCGAGGCATGATAAGCATTGAATTGAGCATAGCTTCCAAGTTGGTGATCAAGTCTGTCTGTACATCAACAAAGATAGAATGCAAGGTGAAGGTAAGAAGCTAAAGCCAATAAGGTATGGGCATTTCAATATACTTGAGAAAATTGGTGAGAATGCTTTTCGCCTTGATTTCTAGCCTACATGCACATCTATTCAGTAGTTAATGCAAAGAACTTGATACTATTTGAACCTTCATTGATTGAAGATCCCGAAGAGCAAACTCAATTGCCTTCTATTGATGAAATGTTGCCTGAATATCTCAATGAGTTGCAGGAAGATATAGTTTTGGACAGGAAGGTGAGAACTACGTGCGGAGGGGAAGTTGAGTACCTCAGAACTGGACTCAAAGGTTCAAAACCAAGCACTGCAAGATGGATAGAGATTGGACAAGTGAGGTGATCCGAATTGGATCCATGAAGAATTGTCAGAAGGACCATGACTATATCAGGTCAGGAAAGACATAAAGAATTAAGAAACAACAATCAAAAACACCTTTGAATAGTGGCAGTTAGCAGCCAGCATGGAGTGACAAGGACCTCAGTCAAAGTGCACTGACCGAGGCCCATGGAGACTGTGCAGGAGGCAAAACTAGCCCCTGGGAAGCTCGGATTGGGAAACAAAGGAAGATTTTGATCTGTGATTAGCGTGCATCGCTGGGCAAAACCACTCGAGAAGGAGAGGCCCCGAGCGCTTGGTCGCATGTAGATCTGGGGAAATCATGGGGAAAAGGCTAAAGTTCAAGGTAAGACCTGCACTCCAAAACCGACAGTATTAATCGGGGGCACCCTCAAGCGGCAGGCGAAATTGGAAAAAACAGAGCGATCCCACTCAGCGCCCGACGCATGGTAAGTGAAGGAGAGAGAAAACCACCACTGATCACGCACTAACGGTCGAGAAAGTCAACCGCACGAAATGTGCGAATGGCATCGGACCTAGAGGCTCTAGATCTAATGTCTGAGATTGCGCCTGATGGAAAAGCGGAATCAACAGGGGGAATTAAGCCACGATTTTTAAGAATTTAACGTCCAATTTAACTGCCAAGGTGGCAGAAGACTCATTCCATGACGTAACAGAAAAACCGAACCGACGAAGCGAGTTGGCATAGCTGCAGGAGGACATGTGGCCACTCCCTGTGAGTCTGATGATGACGCCGGAACAGGGAACTTCAAGCAAAGCTATAGCAGGCGAACCGACGGTGTGAAAGGGGAAGCGAATGGCCATGAGCTCAAATGGCCTTAAAGCCATGCACAAGCAAAGCAAAAAAATAGGAGGATAAGAGAAAAGAGAGGACGTGACACCGAAAGGAAGACCAAACGCAGAAAGGAAGAATAGAGAAACGAAATATAGTGAAGCAAAACAAAATGGAAGATAGAGGGCCGAGCTGACCAAAGGCAGCATCGAGCACCAGAGAGCTTGAGAGATTCAAACCATCCCTAAGAGGATCTGTCAAGATGGGGCACCACACTGGGCTCTTTAAATCAAAGACCAGAGAGGTCAAAGAGCTGGTGAGGAAAAGTGTCTGTGCACTCTAGTGGCTTGGGGAATCCAAGAACCACCCTACTAAGAAAATTCTGTTGAGGAGACTCACATTGAGCTCCTTCATTGTAATTCTCTACTTTAAGACACAATAAAAGAAGGCCACCACTGAGATTTGGACTGGAGACATAGCCCTGGAGGATAAGGTGAACTCCTTATTAAATTTCTGTGTTCTTATAGTTGCTTACTGTATTTCTCTGTTGTTATCCATTTCAAGTGTCTGTGTATTTGCAACCTGATCGATCCGTTGCCTAAATAACATAGACACACACTAGCACATGAGTCTGAAATACCTTTATTCAATAAATCTTTAACTGAAATCACTCATAGGGTGAGTATCATATCAAGTGGTATAAGAGCTCTAGGCTGTAAAGGTTAGACAAGCTTGTGTTGGTTTAGCTATTGAATGCTCACTAGATCAAAGCTCAAAATAGGAGAAGGAGAGTTGGTGGAAACTAACCCTAAAATTGGGAGAGTCTATCCTTGGAAGACAATGTTAGAGGAAGGTTCTATGGGGCCAGACCCTCAATTCATAGAAAGTTTCCTAGCTATAAAGTCCATGGTAGAAGAAATGTATAGGGACTTTAGAGAACGTAAGGATGAGGACTCATCATGCTCTAAACAAGACAAAGAAGAAGATGAGTCTCACTTCCATGACCACTCCAAGGGTAAAGGGAAAGAGGAAAGATTTCTCACACCTCCTAATGGCCCTGTGCATAACAATAAAGCATCCTTAATCAAACTAGATGTTGAATTTAATTTGCCTATATATGATGGAGAGTTAAACGAAGAAAAGTTGGACAATTGGATTAGACAAATTGATGTTTATTGCAGAGTACAGAACATCGACTTAGACAAGAGCAAGATTTAGCTGGCAAGCCTATGCCTAAGAGGAACTGCCTTGGTTTGGTGGGAAGGCAGAACCAAAGCTGATATGAAAAGACATGGTAAGACTATCTCTGTCTAGAGTGAATTTGTTTCTGCAATAAAAAAGCAGTTCTATCCATTGGCCTACATGCAACAAGCCATGATGAGTTGGCAAACTCTTCGGCAGTTGAAATGGAAAAGTGTGCAAGGGTACACTCAAGAATTTAGAAAGAGAGCATTGATGCTAGGAATTTCATTAGACTCATCAAAAACTCTGTTGAAGTACATTGGTGGTCTACATAGCTACATGAGGCATACCATCCTCATGTTCAATCCCACTAGTATAGATGAGGTATCTGTACAAGCTACTCATCTAGAAGCTAGAGGAAAGAATGGAAATCCAGAAGCTGGGGGACCATCCCAACCTACTGCAAGCAAGAGCAAGGAGAAAAGGAAGCAGAAGTGGAAATCAAGGAAGGCTAACACTGCATAGAAAAGAAAAGCTTCATGCACGCACTGTAAAAAGGATGGGCATGATGATGAGCATTGTTGGATTCTGCATCCAGAGCTGAGACCTAAGAAGTTCGAGGGCAAGAAGAAGAAGACTACTGCAGCTATTCAGAAATATTTGGGGTCAGACTTGGGAGATGAAAGAACCATTGTAGCCACAGGTATCAAAGGAACCTAAAGGTCTGCCACCCAAAAAGGAAATAGTACATGATATTATTTTGCAGCAAGATGCTCCATTTCCTAACATTGGGATGTACAAGTTGTCAACTTTAGAGAATGTTGAAATCAAGAAGCAGGTGCAAGAGTTGCTCGAGAAGGGGTTCATCAGGCCTAGCACATCACCATATGGGTCACCAATCATTTTGGTGAGAAAGAGAGATAGCTCGTGGAGAATGTGCATTGATTACCGGGCACTGAATAAGATAATGATAAAAAATCGTTATCCCCTTCCTCGCATAGATGATCTTTTAGATCAATTGAAGGACAATGTTTATTTCACCAAGCTAGACTTGCACAATGGATACCATCAGGTCAAAGTTGCAAAACAAGATGCATGGAAGACTGCTTTCAAAACAAAGCCGGGATTGTATGAGTGGCTGGTTATGCCTTTTGGCTTAACTAATGCTCCTGCTACTTTCATGAGATTAATGAATGATGTACTCAAACCTTTTCTTGATGATTTTGTTATTGTGTATCTAGATGACATTCTGATTTCTAGTAAAACGTGGGAAGAACACTTAAAGCATGTTAAGCAGACACTAGATGTTTTGAAAAGAGAAAAACTTTATGTTAAACTCTCAAAATGTGAATTTGGCAAAACATCTCTAAACTACTTGGGTCATATAGTAGGGGTGGTGAATTCAAGATAGATCCCTCTAAAGTAGCAGTCATTGTAAACTGGCCTAAACCCAAGTCTGCTATAGAAGTGAGAAGCTTCTTAGGAGCAGCACAATATTGGAGGAAGTTCATTTCTAACTTTTCCTCAATTACAACTCCCTTACATGCTTTAACAGGATTGAACAAGGTGTTACAGTGGGGAGGAAAACATCAAAAAGCCTTTGACACCTTGAAAGAAAAGATTAGTACAACACCTGTACTAGCACTACCTGATCTGCAAAGACCATTTGAGATCCAAACTGATGCCAGTGACTATGCCATGGGAGCAGTGTTGACACAGCACGGTAAACCCATATGTTATCATTATGAGACTTTAAAAACTGCAGTAGTTAACTATCCTACATATGATAAAGAATTGTATGCATTAGTTCAGAGTGTGAAAAAGTGGAAACATTACTTAATGGGCAAAGAGACAGTAATACATACTGATCATCAACCACTTCAATACCTACACTCCCAACTAAGTTGCAACAATCAATACATTACAGATGGATGGGTTTTCTACAACAATTTCATTTAGTCATCAGATATAAAATGGGCATACATAACAAAGTTGCAGACATGTTATCTAGACCCATTATAAATGCATCTACTATACTGAAGCATAATTTTGTGCTACATGAAAGCTACATTGAACAATATGCTCAAGATATAGACTTTAGAGATGTATATGCAACTTTGAGTCAAGGCAAGAGAGTAGAAGAATTGGATTATCATGCAAAGGACCGACTCTTATACCATTGTGGGAAACTCTGCATTCCACAAACTGAGAGAGTAAAAATAATTAGAGAAGCACACACTTCCCTGATATCAGGTCACTTTGGGGTAAGTAAAACAGTTGCATAGCTACAAAGATTTTTTTATTGGAAAAAAATGAATGAGATAGTTTCTAGATATGTAAGAGGATGTACTATGTGTGCTAAAAGCAAGCCCAGAAACTGAAAACTAGGCTTGTACACTCCTCTACCAGTACCTTCTCACCCTTGGGAAAGTGTTTCCATGGATTCTGTTGGAGGACTGCCTAAATCTAGGAAAGGTCATGATTATCTATATGTTGTTGTGGATAGGTTTAGCAAAATGTGTATTTTTATACCTTGTAATAAATAGATTACAGCTGAGTAGACTATAAAATTGTTCTTTGAACATGTATGGGTTCATTTTGGATTACCCACTTCCATTGTATCTGATCGAGACACTCGATTTGTGGGGAAATTTTGGTCAAGTCTGTGGGAGCTGATGGACACCAAACTAACGAAAAGCACAACTTTTCATCCACAAACTGATCGCCAGACAGAAGTGGTTAACAGGACAATGATGCAATTACTCAGAGGATATTGCAGTAAACATCCTAAACTTTGGGATGAACATTTGTGTCATGTGCAGCACGCTTACAACAGAGCAAAACATTCTTCTACACAGAGATCTCCTTTTGAGACTTGTTTTGGTTTCACACCAAGGTCTCCTTTAGATTTTGTCTTTGGTAAAAATCCCACAGTTGATGGACACAGTGATGTGGACACAACAACTAGGTTCTTTGAACAAATCCAGGAGATCCACCAGGCAGTATAGGAATAGCTGGAAAAGAGCCAAGCCAAATATAAGGATAGGCATGACAGGCATCGGATGGAGCATAGTTTTCAAGTTGGTGACCAGGTCTAGTTGTATATCAGCAAGGACAGGATGCAAGGTGAAGGTAAAAAGCTAAAACCTATCAGGTATGGACCTTTCAAAATACTTGAGAAGATTGGTGAGAATGCTTTTCGCCTTGATCTACCAGCTTACATGCACATCTACTCAGTCATAAATGTAGATTGCTTGAGATTATTTGAACCTTCAATGATTAAGGATCCTGAAGAGCAGAGTCAATTGCCTTCTATCGATGAGATGCTACCTAAATATCTTAATGAATTGCAGGAAGACACAGTGTTGTACAGGAAGGTGAGGACGACGCACAGGGGAGATGTTGAGTACCTCAGAGTAGGGCTCAAAGGTTCAAAGCCAAGCAGTGCAAAGTGGATTGAGATTGGGCAAGTGAGAAAACAATACCCTCACTTAGTTGATGCTTGAAAACCAACTTTTGGTGGTCCAAAATCTTTTTCAGTGGGAAGGCCATGATCTGAATTGGATCCATGAAGAATTGTCAGAAAAACCATGACTATATCAGGTCGGGACAGACATAAAGAATTAATAAACAGCGATCAAAAACACCTCTAAACAGTGGTAGTTAGCAGCCAACGTGGAGTGACGAAGACCTCAGTCAAAGTGCATTGACCGAGGCCCATGGAGACTGCACAGGAGGCGAAACTAGCCCCTGGGAAGCCTGGATCAGGAAACAGAGGCAGATTTGAATCATGATCACTGGGAAAAACCCCTCAAGAAGGAGAGGCCCTAAGCACCTGATCACATGTAGAGCCAGGAAAACCGTGGGGAAAAGGCTAAAGGTCAAGGTGGGACCCGCGCTTCGAAAACTAGCGGTATTGATTGGGGGCACCCTCAAGTGGTAAGCGGAATTAGCGAAAATGGAGTGATCCCACTCAACGCCCGATGTGTGGCAAGCAGAGGAGAGAGAAAACCACCACTGATCGCACGCTAACGGTTGAGCAAGTCAACCACACGAAATGTGCAAATGGCGTCGGATATGAAGGCCCTAGATCTAACGGCTGAGATCGCGCCCAATGGGAAAGCGAAATCGATAGGGGGAATTAAGCCGCGATTTATAAGAATTTGACGACCGATTTGACTACTAAGGTAGCAGAAGACTCATTCCATGATGTAATGGAGAAACCGAACCAATGAAGCGAGTTGGCGCAGCTGCAGGAGGACATGCGGCCACTCCCTGTGAGTCTGATGATGACGCCGGAACAGGGAACTCCAAACGAAGTTGTAGCAAGCGAATTGATGGAAGTGGAAGGGGAAGCGAACAGCCATGAGCTCAAATGGCCCTAAAGCCATGCACAAGCAAAGCAGAAAAATAGGAGGACAAGAGAAAAGAGAGGACAACACACTGAAAGGAAGACCGAACGTAGAAAGGAAGAACAAAGAAAGGAAAGACAGAGAAGCAAAACAGAATGGAAGACAGAGGGCCGAGTTGACCAAAGGCAGCATCGAGCACCAGAGAGCTTAATAGATTCAAGCCATCCCTAAGAGGATCTGTCAGGACGGAGCACCACACTAGGCTCTTTCCATCAAAGACCAGAGAGGTCAAAGAGATAGTGAGGAAAAGAGTTTGTGCACTCTAGTGGCTTGGGGAATCCAAGAACCACCCTGCCAAGCAAATTCTGTTCAGGAGACTCACATTGAGCTCCTTCATTGTAATTCTCTGCTTTAAGACACAATAAAAGAAGGCCACCACTGAGAGCTAGACCAGATACATAGCCCTCGAGGATAGGGTGAACTCCTTATTAAATTTATGTGTTCTTATAGTCGCTTACTATATTTCTCTGTTGTTCTCCATTTCAAGTGTTTATGTATTTGCAATCTGATTGATCCGTTGCCTAAATAACATAGACACACACTAGCACTTGAGTTTGTAATACCTTTATTCAATAAATATTTAACTGAAATCACTCATAGGGTGAGTATCAGATCATGAGGAAGCTATATCCTCACTTGTCTGATGCTTAAAAACCAACTTTTGGTGGTCCAAAAGCCTTTTCAATGGGAAGGCATGATCCAAATGGATCCTAGAAAACCCTCTAAGTCTTCAAAGTCTTTAAACACTCAAAAATATCGCATAATAAAAACCTTTAAAGAAGGTGGATAACACTATCGTGAGGAAAAAACATAGAGAAATCATTGAAAAACAGAGTATCGGCGGTTTAGAGTAACTTTGAATTGTAGACGTCGGATCTAGCCGATCAATGATCCAGATCTGATCGATGAATCGCAATTGGCTGTGGAAAAGGGAGGCTATCAGTGGAGACCATAAGGAATACGTGACAGCAGTCAATGGGGTCAACGAGGACCATTGATCAAGCACTCAAATCGACGGCTCTAGTTGCATCACAGTATCACTATCAACAAATACAAAGGATCGATTACAATTGGACCGGGGCAGGTGCGATATGTGATTGCGATCGATTGAATCGCAACATCACATTGGAACATTACAATGGAGTGGGTCTGATAGCTAGACCCAATGGAGCTATAGATGGTATTATATATATTTTGAGATCAAGAAAACAGGGTTTTCCTTTATAAATCGCATTTTCATTGAATAAACGAAAAACCAAAGAAAATGCGCCGATGCGATATTACAGACCTGAAAGGGTTTATTAATGTTGTTCTATATGATTTCAAGTCTGATAAATCCATTTTATGGGGTTTTTTCAGTGTTAATGTATTTTTAAATATAAAAGGGAAACCATGAAAACCAGCAGGATTTCAGGAGAGCTAAAGGCGGTAAATGGTTTGGGGCGGGCTCCGCCCGATCCCATACAATGGCTGCCACGTGTCTAGGCTGAGGAGAGAGAAAACCACCCTCATCGGGCGGTTAACCCCCGTACAAAAGGACCACCTAAAATAAACCACAACCATTGGATCTGGATCTCATAGATCAACAATGGAGATGTCATGTTGATGTATGATAGACCCAATAGGAGTATAAGGCGGATTTATTGATAGTTGAATTCTGATAAATAGTATTTGGTGGACTTTTCCTGTGTTTGAACGTATTTCTCTGTGTAGGCAGAGAACAACGATTTCGAAGGATTTCAAAGGCCCGATGACCATTCTGTTCTAGTATAGGTGGCCACCATCCCTGGAAGCGTTTAGTAATGATTGCTAATGCTCAGAAATGGGTCTGAACGGACAAAGGTCAGGAAGCCAGAGAGCCCGAGAAGGAGAAATGAATAGATAGTGCAGATTGGCTTTAAAGCCACAGACAGAGAGCAAATAGAGACATGCAGTGCTAAGATAGAGAAACAGAGACAGAGAGTAAACGAGGAGAGTCTATGTACTCGGAAGAGACTTGGGGGCTCCAAGTAAAGCCTTATTGTTTTGTATCTATTTTGTGAGGCTCAAATTGAGCTTACTATTGTAAAACTCTGTTTTGAAGACATAATAGAGAGGTTAGCACTGAAGGCTGGACCAGGAGATGTAGCCTAGGAGTGTTGGGTGAACTCCTTATTAAACTTGTTGTGTTTATGTGTGTTGTCTATTATGTTTCTTTTACTGCTTCATTGTTTATGTACTTTGCAATCTTATTGATCCATTGCACAAAGTAACATAGGAAAATCCATGCACATGAGTCTGTGATACCTTAATAATTTTCTAAGATCATATATCATATCACTCTCTATAGCACAGGTATAATGGTTTTAGGAGAGCAGAGTCAAAGACACCATTCAAAGCACACTTGGGGATGCAGTCGATCAAGCAACACCATCAACAGCAGCTGAAGGTAGCATACCAGATGAAATGAAGGTAAGAGGAAGGTTTTTGGAAACACAGAGGTGTAACAAAGTTGTGAGCTCAAGCAAATCCACTTGTGATGAAAACAACTTTGCAGACTCAGGCTATGAGGTGACGACACGACATGAATATCATGCGAAGGCAGAGAACGGAATAGAGAATGAGTTTCATGTGCTGAAGTAGCAACTCAAGGAAGAACACGCGCTGCATAGATGAGAGAGTGAGTTGTAGCAGGAATAGGTATAGTAGGGGGCACAACATGCACGAATCAATGAAACCGCGCCCATATAAGTTATAGATCCATCCCAGCAGCTGGCATGATGCAGAGAAGGTGAGCATTGTTGTTGATCACATGCAATGGAATTCAGTAGCATGCACATCATTATGCGCACACATGTGATCCACCCATTTGGCACACTCATTGAGGCGAAGACAAGAAGCAAGTCTGACTGGGGTTGAACATGTAGTTTGATAGTTGGTGTGCATGACCACCAGCACACACTTGAAGATCAGCACAGACACTATGCATCAGTGTGTTTCCATTTTGGTTGCACACAAGAAGACGATGCACGTGCTATTAGATGAGTTGGAGGGAGGATCTATATCAGTGCACTGGATGCAACAGAGGCAAGAGTTAGCTCCAGCAAGATGTCACTGTTGAACACATGGACAACATCACGGATGACGAAGCTTGACATCATCTCACCACCTTCGGCCATCACAAGGATGTCAAAGAGTTGGCCTCATCATAATGGTCCAAGTGTCCATAATGTATTTCCTAACTTGCTCAAGCCATTTTGTCTCACATGGGCACATTTTCATTGTAATGTAATGTCTTTTCAAGTGGAAGTTCAAGTGTCAACAGTTGGATGTAACAGTCATAGAGTAAATGAAGAGTCATGAGGGTAGATGAACTTTCATAAAGGGGAATGCCAAGGGCCACCCCACCCTTTGCTATAAATAGTCCCTCATAACTCATTGTATGGTCTTTTGATCAGCCAAGCTTCGATAGGACTATCTTAGAGAAAGCTTGGACAATATTGTAACGTGCCTTGGATTCTCCACTATGCAGAGCTAGTATATCTCTTTGGAGGAGCAGGGGTTTGTGGCTGTAACATTCCACTATTGGAACTAGTGATTGGACAGGGATGTATTGTATGACTAGAACTTACACTTCTTAATATAACAGAGCCATCACGTTTTCATGCATATGTTCTTATTGTAGTTGGACTATTATGGTTGTTGTAGCAATGTATGTTATTTAACTTACGCATTTGTGTATGAACTATTTTGTATGTAATTGTATGAATCTTGTTGTAGATGTGTTGTTGGTTTAACCATCACTTTGGATTGCTCGCTATTTTGCTTTCCAGCTGGTGATGCATCTTTGCTTGTGTGTTCCCTTCCAAGCCGAGTACTATTATAGGTTTCCAAGGGGTGCATTCCGCTCACTCTCTGTGTGTTAGAACCTCTCATGTGCCTCCTTGACTTGCTGCAGCTATCACACCCTTGCTACCAACAGGGACATCTTAATTTCCTTTGTGCGAAACCACGATCAAGGAATTATCGTATGACCCACTGCTAGGACTCCTACACCAAATGGTATGAGGTCTAATTGGGACTTCTTACCGGGGAGATCCCCTCACATGTTGGTGGGTCCAGCACCGTCAACATTTCTGGTGCTAGAAGGAAGGCCATATGACAAGTTGTGTCCTCTCATCCTATTTTGAACCTTTGCATATCTATCATGGAGTCTTGTGCTCTCCTCCCTCCACAATGTTTTTCGCATGCCGAATCTGTTACCATCACAAGGGAGCTTTTTGATCTCTTATCCACATACACGTATTATGGTGAAGGCAAACTAGCTTGGCCTGAATTCTTACATGACTTTCTTTCCATGCTTCATGAGGAAGATGGATGTTCTAATGAACAGGCTAGTCTGCTGCTTACATACACAATTCACGAATCTACACATCGGTGGTTGTGAAGCCTACCGGTTGACAGCGTGCACTCAGTTGAGCACTTTTGTGATCTCATTGAAGACACTTTCTATCATTTTGATCCAGAACATCTTGACCAAACACTGATACAACAATGGAAGTCTCTGCATCAATCACCAATGGATTTTTGGTAGCGCTTCCGTGATTTGCAATTTCAAACGTCGAAGAGCCAAATAAAATTTTTCTATTTTTGGGAGTGATTCGAGTACTATCTTAAGAAATCTGTTGTTCCCAAGAAGAAGTTTGAACTCAAGCCTCACTCAACATTCTTCAATGATGGAGCTGAGTAATCATGGATGGAAACGGTCACTGTCACAAGTGACTATTCACCGTCCCCTCATCAAACAGCTCCACCACTACAAAGTGATGTGGGAGATCATGCTCACACATCTGTTCAATTGTCACAACCTCCCAACATCACTTCCCTTAATTTTCGCGCAGATTTGGTTTTGGTTCCATTGAGTTTTCATGTGTATTTTGTACCACAACCTCTGTCTACGTACTCGGTTGTTATTCCGAATGATGTTGTCATGTGTTCTTCCATTCCAGAATCTACACTTGTTGTGAACAAGGATCAATACACTGGTGGAGTTGGTGTTGCACAACCAACATGCACTTTCATTCATGAAGAGTATGACTAGGAGCTTGAGCATCAACACTCAGTGAAGGATGACTCCCTTTTGTCTGAACCTCCCCCATCTTTTCCTGACATCTTTGGTGAACCTGCCATCCATGATTTCACATGTGTATCTTCATCTACGGATGCACCCATTTTTTATCACTCGCAGGACACACCATATGTCAATCCATCATCCGATAACAGAGAGTATGAGTTATTCATTGAAAAACCATTCGATCTTTCATCTGCCTTTTCTGGAAACATAGAGGATGAATTTGTTCACTTCTCATCTACCCCTCTGTTTGATTCATTATATCATGAGGATGCCGATGAAATCATTGATTTTTTTATCGTGGCTATCATGATCCATTTACTCCCATATTCGATCATGATCATGATTCTATCGTAGTTGATTTTTCGAAGCCACCTGTTTATGATGATCTATCTAATGATGAAGTCGAAACCCCTTACACTGTGAAGGTACTTCAACCCAAGCTAATGGTTATGTCAGGCCCTCGCTGTTCTGAGGTTGGTTTCACTCCTGATTAGGAAATTTTCCAATCACCCGAGGCTCCTCAACACTCCTTTGTATGCATTGAAGATCAATCTCACACATAGATCATGCTTCCTCCACTCGATCTGCACGATCCCAACGCTCATGCATTGGAGGAATCCTACATTGCAAGTACACGTGTGTGACGTAATTTATCTTTGTTTCTTTCATTTGCTTGCATGTCACAGTCAAGAGTATGCATATGCTTCAAAGTTGCATGCAGTGTCACAGAGCATCATGAAAAGTCCACGGACCACATGTCATGTACTTGCACTCACTTATGTCCTGTGGAGACTTTGAAACATGAAGTGTGTTTGTCTTCATTGTTATACCTTTCTTGTTTGTTGGGTCGCAAAACTGGGTTGCTCGCAAACCAAGCCTCCACCAACATGGTTCAACCAATGCGATGGTGGCTACATTGGAAATATCAATTCACGTGATCAAAACCATGCACCATTAGCTTAGGAGTAGGAGTAGTGTTTGCTTTCAATTTGTTTGCTTGCATGCTTGTTTTCTTACTTGCTTTGTTTGTTTTTTTGCATGCTTTTTTTCCTACTTTGCCTTCTCATTTTCTTCTGCTTCTGCTTTGCTTTGTTGTTTCTTTGCTTGTTTTGTTTGTAGGTTAGTTTCGCATGAAACCATGTATGACTTTTGAAACAAGATAGGTAAAATACAAGAGGCCTTGTGCAGCTATCACTACTTGGTTATCTATCATCCTGCCTATGTATGAAGAACTTGTTACTTTTAGTCCATGATATGTCGATGGAAAATACGTATTGTTCAAAGTGAACCTTGGTGAAAACACAATGCTTGCGCGCTAACTAGTGTCACCTACTCTAGTCGGTTGTTTTTGGTTAACCCTTGTCAGCTCAGTCAAGTAGAGTAAGGTGAGGGGGGAACCCTTAACAAGCACATCAAAGGTATATAATAAAAAATTCTCTTAAGGAACAACCTATTCTTCTCTCAATAAGTCGGGATCCCTCTTCCACCTCTAAAATGAATAAGTGCTATCCACAGTTATGAAAAAAAATGAAAAATGAAAAGTGAAAAATGAAAAAATGAATGAAAAATGAATAAGGTGAAAGAAGAGAAAGGCTTCCTGTGCAGAGAGAATAAAAAATTCTCTTAAGGAACAACCTATTCTTCTCTCAATAAGTCGGGATCCCTCTTCCACCTCTAAAATGAATAAGTGCTATCCACAGTTATGAAAAAAAATGAAAAATGAAAAGTGAAAAATGAAAAAATGAATGAAAAATGAATAAGGCGAAAGAAGAGAAAGGCTTCCTGTGCAGAGAGGTGATGCAAATAACTTTGTTGGGATACTAACCAAGCTCGCTGGCAGCAGAGTGATGCTTTTGTTCCTTCGTAACTTCGTGGTGTACTGTCCAAGCTTGCTGGAAGCAGAGCAACACCAGAGATGAAACTAAGACTCTGACAACTATATTGCTTGTGCACCAATATACCCCTCAACCCCAAACAAAACAAATGTATTTCCTTGGCTTGGAATGTGTGTCAATCGACCAAGAGCCTGGTAGATTCTACATCTTACAATCAAGCTAGTGTGAAACCAAGACGAACTAAGAACTAAGCAATACTTCCAGAGGTGTTAGACTCGCTTTTCACGAATAAGTTCCATTCAAAGAGCTGGAGTTCTACCAATGTGTCGCCAAGTGTTGTAGCGGCTACAACCACCCTCCAAAATTTTTCCTTAGCTTCATTTTGGAGCCTCACTACTGACCTTTCATAGCAGTATGTCTTGCTTCATCAAGTACACAAGATTCAACGATTTTCTTGCTAAAAGACAGCATGTCCATCAAATCTTGTTGCATTCCCCTCACAGGTTGTTTCTCTAGACTTGGTCTAGTTGCAAGCTGAGCAACTCCCTCAAGAAATTGTGCAATTATGGAAGGCAACCATCCTTCCCTCCAGAAATCGCGCAATTCTGTCTGGCAACCTACTAGGCTCCAGAATTGCACAAATCTTCCAGAAAAGCTTCATCCAAAAAATTGTGCAATTCCTCCCAGCAAGGTTGCTCAACCCAGGAATTGCACAATCCTAGGTAGCAGTCAGCTTCTCTGCTTAGAAATTGCGCAAATCTCTTGGGCAGCCAACCCAGCTCCCTCCCAAAAATGTGCATTTTCTCCCAACAGTTGAGCAGGCTCTTACATGTGCAGTTATTTTAACCAGTTCCACCCGAGACCAAGGAAACTTGACTTGCATGCATGGACAACTTATTCCTAGAATAGAAAAAGCAACTTGCAAAAATTATCCCTATATTTTAGGGAGCTATGTTTAGCAATTGGAGCTTACATGCAAAGATCATTTTAGAATCTTTCCTCCAAGTGTCATTTTTTCCTAGATTTGTGGCGTGTGCGTCATGAGCTTCAAACTTATTTATTCAATGCATCAGAGCTCATTTCTTCACATCGATCTTGGAGCTCTGACATCCCATAGCACATCCAAGGCTCTTCGACACATCAAGCTCAACTATTCATGGGTAAGTGGTCTCAACTTGTCTTTTGCAGCATTTCTGTCGCTTTTGGCTTTTCGTTTGTGTGAGTGATGTTTGCTTGATTTTTGTGAATGCTTGTTGTCGTTTACATGTATACTAGCTTGTACTAGCACTGTTTCAGTTTTCATTAGCATCTCACTACTGACGCATGCATGAAACTGTTTTGTACGGATAGTCGTTGTTGCGGCAACTCGCTTCACACATATGCATGCTTTTGCCATTTTCATAATCCTACACTTGTTGTTTGCATGAACGATCATTCACTCTTGTTTGCACTCATATCATCATGCATTCACAATTCTCATGTTTTCAATCACCCGTCGGTCGGACTAGGCTACCTTGGCCCCGACTGTGCCTTGCCCGAATAGCACTGCGCATTTCCAGAAGCGAAGGCTTTGCCTTCCATCCAAAAATTGTGCAAGACTAGCCAAGCACTGACCTCCAGGCTTGCATTGCGCAATTCTTGGAGGTAGTGTCCTGTTGGCCCTAGAAACTGCACAATAAAGTTTCCTGGTTACATGTCACTATTGACTGAAATTGTGCATTACGCAATTTCAGTCCTTAGCAGGCTAGGCTGGATTGTGCATTGTGCAGTTCTAGTAGTCAGTTAGCCTCTTGATAGCCCAAATTGTATTTTACACAGTTTTTTAAGTTAGTCTCCTAACCTCTCGGCAGAAATTTTGCAACCTTCATGATCAGTCACACAGGTATGTTGCAAGTCAGTTCTCAAGTTCATTTTGCTTTTTGACTGATGGATTGCTTGCCATGAGTGTTTCCATGTCGCTAGGTATCGCAGGTGTTCATCTACCTCTTACTAGCATAGGTACAATGGTTTTAGGAGAGAAAAGTCAAAGACATCATTCAAAGCACATTTAGGGATGCAGTCGATCAAGTGTCTATGAACTTTTCTACCCACGAAGACATCAAGTTGTTTGTAGACAATAACATCAAGATATGACGATAGTAGCATCACAACGAGCAACACCATCAATAGTAGCTGAAGGAAGCATACCTGATGCAATGAATGCAAGAGGAATGTTGTTGGCAACATAGAGGCATAACAAAGTTGCAAGCTCAAGTAGATCCACTTGTGATGAAAGAAACTTTGGAGACTCAGGCTATGAGGTGACAACGTTACATGAAGATTGTGCGAAGGTGGAGAATGGAACAGAGAAGGAGTTGCACGTGCTGAAGCAGCAACCCAAGGAAGAATAGGAGCTGCATAGACGAGAGAATGATTTGCAGCAGGAACAGGTATAGCAGGGGATGCAACATGCACAGATGGATGAAACTACACCTGTACAAGTTCTAGATCCATCCCAATAGCTGGCACAAAGAAGACAAGGTGAACAATGTTGCATGTAAGAGAATTAAATAGCATGCATGTCATTGTGTGCATGCATATGATCCACCCATTTGGCACACTCACCGAGGTGAAGACGAGAAGCAAGTCTGACTGGGGATGAACATGCAGTTTGACAGTTGGTGCGCATGACCACCAGAACAAACTTGAAGATCAACATGGACATTATGTATAAGTGTGTTGTTGATTTGGCCACACCCAAGAAGACCATGCACATGCTATCAAACGAGTTGGATAGAGGAGCCATATCAGTGCACCGGATGCAATGGAGGCAAGAGGTAGATCTAGCAAGATGTCGCCATTGAATGCACGGACATCATCACGAACAACCAAGCTTGACATCAGCTCACCACCTTTGACCATTAGAAGGATGTCGAAGAGTTGGCCTTATAACAATGGTCGGAGTGTCAGGCATGGCTTGCTCAAGCCATTTTGTCTCACATGGGCACATGTGCATTGTAAGGTAACGTCTTGTCAAGTGGAAGTTCAAGTGCCGATAGTTGGATGTAACAGTAATAGAGTAGATGAAAATTCATAAGGGTAGATGGACTGTCACAAAGGGGAATGTCAAGGGCCACCCCACCCTTTACTATAAATAGTCCCTCATAACTTATTATAGGGGCTTTTGGTCAGCCAAGCTTCGATAGGACTATCTTAGAGAAATCTTGGAAAGTATTGTAACGCGCCTTGGCTTCTCCACTATGCAGAGCGAGTATATCTCTTTGGAGGAGCAGGCGGTTGTGGCCGTAACATTCCACTATTGGAACTAGTGGTTGGACATGGATGTATTATATGACTAGAACTTACACTTCTTAATATAACAGAGCCATCACGTTTTCATGCATATGTTGTTATTGTAGTTGGACTATTCTGGTTGTTGTAGCAATGCATGTTATTTAACTTATGCATTTGTGTATGAACTATTTTGTATGAAATTGTATGAATCTTATTGTCGATGTGTTGTTGGTTTAACCATCACTTTGGATTTCTCTCTATCTTTCTTTCCAGCTGGTGATGCATCTTTGCTTGTGTGTTCCCTTCCAAGCCAAGTACTATTATAGGTTTCCAAGGGGCGCACTCACCTCACTCTTCGTGTGTTAGAACCTCTCATGCACCTTCCTTGACTCGCCACATCTGTCACACCCTTGCTACCAACATGGACATCTTACTTACCTCTGTACGAAACTGTGGTCAAGGCATTACCGTACGACCCACTGTTGGCACTCCTACACCAAACTATCTAAAGTCTAATTGGGACTTCTTATTGGGGAGATCCCCTGACATGTTGGTAGGTCCAACACCATCAATGGGTGGCCAAGATTATCACGAAAAAAAATGATCTTATCCATAGTGACTAGAACTTAGTGTGAATCCCTTTCTCTTCATGGAATTTATCCCACTTCAATTCCAAGTCTCCCACACTGAACCCCTTCTTTGATGTAGACTTCTTGTCAAACCATTTCTTGATATGATTTTGATGAAGAGAATTTTTTCCTTTTTCTTTTCTCCTTTCTTCCTCTAGCTTCAAGAGAGTGTCTATCCTACTCTAAACCAAAAGACAAGGCTTACCCTAAGACTCTTATTAATTTTGAAGGGCAGGCAGGTAAATGTTTAGAGGTAGGATGGCTTATTTTTCATACTCCAGAAAGTAAGGAGCGGCTTTCAGAGAATATCTAGGCATAACACGGTCATCCCATAGAGCATTCACCATTGCATTATGTCAGTTCCTCTGTTCATAGTACACAATTTTCTTAATAATATAAATCATGTTTTTATTGGTTGATTCAGCAAGAAAATTACCCTACAGATAATATTTACGATGGATGTTTCAATGCAATGCCATTTTCTAATGAAAATTTGTAAAGTTTAAACGATGAAAAATGAGTTGCACTATAAAAAACAAGTAATGTTGGAACGTCAAACCTGGTAATAATGTTCTTCTTGAGGAAACTGATGACTTCGTGATCATTCACTTGTTTTAGGAGCTGCTTCTACCCACCGTGTAAAGTAATTTGTAGCAGTGAGGATGTAGTGGTGCTACTTTGATAAGTGAGGTAAAATTTCACTGATGACATCTAGGCCCCATTGTTGGAATGGTTCTTCAACAATAATAGGTTGCAATGGGGCAATTGACTTCTTATCTTAGCCAACACATTTCTGACAAATTGGACATTTGCAAGCATGAGCATCCTTGAAATGTGTGGGCCAATATAAATCGTTCCATATAATCTTGTGTACAGTAGTGTCACTCGAGAAATTCCCACTAGTTGGTCCATCATGGAGGTCATGCAATACCCTTTCTGAATCAAGTGATTCCAGACATCTGAGTAGGACCCCATTATGGTGCTTCCTAAAAATCACTCCATGTACCAATCGTTATGATAAATATTTCAATATAGTGGCCCTCTTCTGTCTTGTTGATAAATGTGATAGCAAGGTACTGTGCTCAAGACATTCTTGCACATCTGCGTACCAAGAAGTGCTTACATCAATGGGGGTAGCTTGTTTGACATTATACATTTCAATTTTTGGCTCCCAACCTGAAGAATCATCTTTTGGCACGCTTGATGCTTTTGTTTCTTGTTGGCATAGATCATGGCCCTTTATCGTGTGAACTAGCTTGAACTCAAGATTGTAATATTGTAATCTTTTCATCTAGTTCACTCTTCTTTCACCCATATATTGTTGAAAAAACAGTGATCTAAGAGTCGAGTGAGGCACAAGATGATAACATGATTTTTCAGAAGATAAGGCCTGAAGTGTTTCACCACCTTATATACTACATAAGCTTGTTTATCAATAGCAAGATAGTTTAGTTCAGGTCCTTGCAAGTTGGTACTCATGAATTATACAGGTCGTTAATTATGTTGATCATCCTTTTGTGTGATAATGACAACAATAGATGTATCAAAAGTGAAAGTGTAAAATAGGAAAGCTTTGTCGGAGTTTCAACTGTATAGTGTTGGAGCTTTTTTGATTGCTCACTTAATACGAGTGAAGGCATCATTTTTCCTTTTGTCCCATTTGTAGGTCGTTTCCTTCTTTATCATCTCCTATAACGGTTTGACATGTTGTGTGTATTTTGAGTTGAAATTGCAAAGGAAATTGATTTCCCTAAGAAGGACTACATATATTTCTTGTTCAGCGGGAAGGGAATCTGAGTGATAGTTTTGACCCATTCAAGGTCCACTTTAATCCAACTCTTTGCAATGATATGGCATAAGATATTTCCCTTAAACACTATGAAAATGCTCTTCTTAGGATTACGATATATCACGTATTTGTGACAATGCTCAAAAGTTTCCTTTAGATGACTCAAGTGATCAGATCTCTTCTTCGAAAACATTGTCACGTCATCTAAGTAAACCACAATGCTTTGTCCAAATAAATCGGGGAATGTGATGTCCATAACACGTTGAAAACTAGGACCTGCATTAACAAGTCTAAAATTCATTATTTAGAAGGAAAATGTACACCATTTGGTTCTAAATGTACCTTTGTGCATGTCAAGTTATACCACTACAACCTAGTTGTATCCAGAGAAACTATCCAACAATGAAAACATTTGAGACCCTGATATGATTTGCAAGATTTGTTCCATTGATGGGACTACATAATTATATTTTTCCAAGGCATGATTCAAATTATGAAAATCAATGGACAAGCATATCTCCCTGGACTTCTTCCTTCCTAGAACTAAATTGGAGACCCATGTTGAATGATGATCTTTAAATATGATTTGACCATGAAGATGTTTCCTTGACTCTTTTTGAATGAGGGGATCAAGAGTATCATGAACTTTCCTTAGTTTATGTTGACAAGGCTTTTCCCCTTCCTTGATAGGAATCACATGTTGGATTATTCATGTGTTGTAAGTCATAAGATCATTGTACATCCACGCGAAGACATATCAATATTGTTTGAAGAGGCGAATAATAGTTTGTCGCACTTGAGGTGTACAAAAAGTATCAATATTTACATACTTGGAATATTCTTCTATAACAATATTTACTTGTTCATGCGACAAAGTAGAACTATGAGTCTTTGTGTTGACTAGTTCCTTGAAGCAATTTTGCAATTCATACAACTTTTCAAGTGATACCACGCCCTTGGGCATGGGATTTCCTTTTCTTTATTGTGTTGACCTATGCAATGATTTTTCGTGCTCATCTTCATCGATAGTTTCATCCTTGAATACATCAATGTTCACCATAAAGTCTAATATTTGTTTGTCGTCATTAAAAACGCAGAAATTAGTACTATTATCAGGAATAAATGGCCTATAAAAAAATTCAACAAAAAGAAATCCTTTAGAGGTGAAAACCTAACAACAACATCTGTTAACATATCAACAATAGCATTCTAAATTTGAGGAACATAAATAATATTGAAAGCTTGGAATTCCGAAATCAAACTCCATACCTCTTGTTGATAATTTTTTAGATTAGGTGACACACAATGTATCGTATTCTATACCTGTCGTGCAACAATTCCTGAGTCACATATTGATTTAAGCATTTCCACTTTGAGGTCGATGGCTTTCTTCAAACACAGAATGAGTGCCTTGTATTTTGAAACATTTTTGGTGCACTCAAATTCCAAGCAGGAAGAGATCAAATGTTTTTTTTGTTGCAGGTCTATTAAAATGTAACCAACTTTAGATCCATCCTGCATTTTCAAACCATCAAAGTACAATACCCAAATATTAGTGATACTAGGGATATGTTCTATACTAATATTATTTACATCTACTATACAAAGGCCATTTTCACCTATTGGATTTCGAGGAAGGAGTTCCAACTATGTATCTAGTGGGACAGGTGAAGATTGTGTTAAATAAAATCCATGATCCACTTCCAGAAAAAAATGAAATAAAAAAAAAAAAAGAAAAAAAGAATTAAAATTAAAATTAAAAATTAAAAATTAAAATTAAAATAAAATAAAATAAATCTGAAATTAAAATTTGGAAATCCCAATGATTCATTTTTTCCCTCAGGTTTTGTCACAGTATATTTAATGTAAGGCTCACTTTCTACTTGATTCTGGTTGTTTCTACCCTTTTATGGAATCCATGAATCTGTCCAGTCACTTGAAAAGTACCCTTGTAACTTGTTGGACCAATCTATGCTCAGTAGGAAACCGTAGGCTTCAGGAATGTCCACAATTACAATGCTTATGCACGACCAAACTCCATGATTAGATGAAAAACAAATGATAACATTGTTGAGTTCACCAATGTCCTAGACAAATGATTTGTGCAATTGTATGATCCATGCATTAGTTTTATCCCATTTAGCATTAATTTTCTTAGCAACAGATAATGGCATTGCTTTCATCGATGCACTAGAATCAACCAAACAATTATGGACATTATAATTAAACATTTCAAAAATTAAAAGAAATGGAATGTAGAGGATAGAATTCAAATTGACATCATTAAATACAGATTCAATAATATCGTGAGAGTTACTAGACATTACTTGAGAAGAAGAAACTTCTTTACCTGTCGACGAGTGCGATGAGAGTGCATGGATAATTATTTCTCATTGACCCTTATCTTCATGAGCTCAAAAATTCAAATGTTGGCCCAAGCTCTCTTCATGTTGTCGACAACATTATAATCAATATTTTTTGTCTTTACAGGTTTTGCTAACGAATCAAGTGGTGTAGCTTTATTTGAAGCTTCAGGAGCGATGGACTTGTTCTTGTTGTTGGTGAAAGTGGTCTTCTTGGCAGAAGGATAACTTCCAGACTTTTTCTACAAATTCTAAGTTGGATTGGAAGGTGTTAGAATTCTACGCAACAATTCCTTCTTAGAAACGAGTCCCTTACTCCGTAATTTATAATGGCCAATTTACTGTTGGGGAGGAGCTTCACTCACTGTTGATTCATTAGCAGCCTGCTTATTAGCGTGTATATAACATTGAACATATTCACTAAGTGTCCAACACCTGAAATTTCTCCAGTCACGACAGGTTCATTTGTTTCTTCACTCTGCTCACGTTATTCTTCCACTAACAAGGTATCACCGATATTAGTGATCATAGTGTTCATATTGTGATTCCACTGTGGGAACGTCGTTTTTAAATGCTTCTCTTGGTGAAAAGTGCAAAAATTATCCATGCCCCAACTTTCGACATTGAACATCACGTTAGAACTCTAAGTAGATTTGGTTAGTTGAGATTTATTGTCATTTTTAAAGAAAGGTGGCCTAAAATAATTGTTGGTAGTGGATTCCTCACTTGACCTTCTCTTTAACTCTAATACTTTGTTCATGAGTAGCTTCAAAGGCTTGAGCAATATTTACATATCGAAAGAGTCTTTCTCCTTAGCTTTGCTAGAAGAGGCTTGGGTTTTCTTACTAGTCTCTTTAGAGTCTTTAGGATCATCAATGTCTTCAATGACTCCAATATAACGCAAATATTTTTCGACAATAGGAGCTTCTTCAAAGTTTAAGGCCAAAGTAGCCTTTGCAGCTCTTTTGAAAAACACAAAAATGTTAGTTGGAAAGGTAGTTGTATAATAATATTAGTATTGGCATCATGTGGTTGTCCATCAATGGGGAACTTGTTCAAAAAACGAATAAATTTTTGGTTAAAATATTTAACTCTTTCTTTGTCCCCCATTTTAAGGTTCCCAAGTTCTTCTAATAACATCGCAGGAATTTTATCATTAGCAATTTTTTTTCAAAAATAGCTTCTCAAACTCCCTCCTTGATCCGAATTTAAACAGGAACGTAACAAATTACGTATATAACCATAAATACAAATATGAAGTAGAGATAAAACTTCATTTCAATAATATTAAACACTGAAATATGCTTACAAACATAATGGAAATAAGACTAGCTCAGGCGATGGTAGCTTATCTCTGAGAAGAGATATGGCAGCTACATGCCTCTGAACTGTGTTACAATGAGGCTCAAGGGTCTATTTATTATTGAAAAACATGAGAAAACCTTAAACAACCAAAACCCTAACCCCACGAGATGAAACACCATGAGTTTATGGGTCCCATTTGGGGTTAGTTGGATAGCCAATTTCTCGGGGTCGTAACTTGATCATATTATCTCTGTTTAGCACGTATGATACCTTGTTGAAAAGGTCTCTCTGAGTACTATAGGTTTTGTCACATGCCCATACCTATGGCTATGGGCCTACAACAAACCTAAAAGGAAAACACCATTTAGGGGGTCAAAACTGCTCTAGAAGTTCACGACCCGAAAAACTGCTAAAAATAATAAACACTGAAATAAACAAGGAAATAATTGAAACCGACTGGAGGTCTAGGTGGAATAGGTGGCTCACCAACAATATCCACCTGGATCATTGTTGGGCAATGGATCCCCCCCACAGCATGTTTTTGGGGCTTAAAGCCCGAGTTTTGGTTAATGTAATGTAAATACTTCGCGAAGTATGGGCACGGAGCGTGAAAGTCTAGGATGAGTCATAGGGTTGTCCGCCCTAAAAATTGTAAAATAATGTAAAGTTGTGTCGGTCTACCCATGGTTCGCAGACCATGGGATTGTTTAAATAGAGTGAGGCTCTAAGTGTAAAGATAGTTTTTTGGTAAGAAAATAATAGATAGATACGAAGGCATGGTTAGAAGATAGAAGTGGATCGGAAGTGTATTGGATCGTAGTAGTAGGAAGAGGCTCTCCAGCTGAGTGCACAGGGCGGAGTCAGGTCTGTAATTAAACTAAACTTGAGAAGGATTATTAATAAAGATAAGTTTGATTCGAAATATTGTGCATCTATGGTTCTATTTATCTTTATGCATTTATATTGTTTTTGATTACGTGCACTTACTTGAAATTTGAATAAGTAATAAGAATATCGAGCCGGCACAAACTAAGTCAAAGCACTAATATAATAGCGTAGTAAGGATCGAGGTCAGGATAGTACTGTATTCGCGCCTCTTACAGAGGTGTGCATAAGCTGTTGTGCAGAGTAGTGCAAGCGCGTAGGTTCAGACCGTGAACCTCAAGAGCCTTCATCAAGACATCTCTAGGGTGCAGAAACCTGGTTCCAGCACCCTCCCATACTAATTTGGGTGAGATCTCAATTCGTGCTCCACGGACTGTTGTCGAAAGGGCCAGTAGTACCAAAATTTTCTTGGCTAAATCACTTCTGAACCTAGGTCAGGCCCCACATATCCAACAAATGGTTCCATTGTCGAGACCGAGATCTACCTAAGGGATGTCTGATGTCGTGCCACTAGAACCCAACAAAAAAGGAAATTGAAGAGTGGTTGGACAAGAAGATTTATGAGTTCGCGACACAAGAAAATAGAACTCTGCAAGTATCTGAGAAAAAATGGTCGGATCGCTACGTGTATATGGAAATCCATGAGATTTTCTTTGCATCCTTTCCTTTTGAACTGTATCAGTGGATCGCGAGGTTAGCCAACAGCCAGGGAAGGTGTAGGCTCAACCAAATGATAGTGTGGACTCGGGAATTAGTACGCAAAGTAGAGGCGTCAGAAGATAAGATCGCGTGAACTATGGACCATTAGCTCGACTGGATAATAGAGGGATTTATCACTAAGTTTGTGGTAGACACAACCGTGAGCTATAGCGAAGCAGAACAATGCTTTCTCAAAGGACCGCGAGGTAAGTATATTAAGTCTTTAAATACTTGGATTAAGATGCTATTGTGTGAAAAGAGGGTCATGTGAATACATTAATGTTTGGGACAATGCAGAGCGGAAAGATCTACAAAAGCAGCGAAGAATTAGAAAACAATCCCTTAATTTCACCTTCGCGAGAGAGCAAGGAAGAGCTCACTAAGGTCTCTCCGAGAAGCGTGGTCAAATTGATAAGGTAGCACATTCCGAAGTTACCTCCTCTACCTATGCCACCACCCGCTTCACCCCCCTCACCTCCATCTCCACCCACTCCACCTCCACCACCTCCACAGTTTAGTATGGCGAGCGCAATAAAACTACCAGTATTCAGAGGGGTAGGGAATGAATATCTGGACCAATTCTGGTTCATGGTAAGAGCAATATGGGAAGCGCAAGGTGTTAAGAAGGCTACATTGGTGAGCATGCTGCAGGATCGCGCATTGACATGGTATATCAAGCACTCTAACGACCACCCAAACGCAGGGATAGCAGAGATCCAGAATGTGTTGAATAGAGAATTTAGTAGGCCAAAATCAGAGACGTAGTCAATCATCAGGTTTAAAGAGATCGTGATGCTTCTAGGTGAGACCCCCTGGGATCTGGACCAAAGGCTAAAGAGTACGATCTGTGAGGCCAATATGACGCTAACAGATGCACAACATCGCGCATGGTTTGTGGCATCTTTGACACCGCACTTGAGGACGACGCTGTCACAACAGAAACTTTCCACCTAGGCTGAAGCATTGGAAATGGCGATGAGGTTGCATGAGACCCCGATACAAGACCCTGGGTTGGGAGTTCAACAAATCCATGTGCAACTACAAAATCTATGCCTGGAAATGCAAAGTTTGAAGTAGGATAGGGCACCGTGGCCAGAGGCACGTGAGGAAGTATGGTGCATAAAATGCAAAGGCTAGGGCCATGACAAGGATCACTATCCAGTGTTCACAAACTACTTGGCAGGAGGGGGGCCAATGCCATTGAGACCAGAGGCACAGGCAGGGCCGAGTGTGGCACCCACGTTATGGTGCACGATCTATTAGATAGGAGGAAAACACACGACGGATAATTTTCATTTGTTGTAGAAGTATACACAGAATCCCCAACAGTTGTTTTCTAATTTCTGCAAGTCGATAGACCATGACGAGCGCACTTGTCGCAGCTATGAGTTAATGATGGATCAGAACCCAACCTATAGGATGCAGACAGAAATGTGAGCCCTCGATCCAGCTACAGGGATGGTGCGCACTGGATTTCAGGGGCAAGGTCGAGGACGAGGAGGAATGGGACCAGGAAGGGGCCGCAGAAAGTTAATTTGTTACAATTGTGGAGGACTAGGGCACTATGCCCATGATTGTACCAACCCGGAGAGGATATGTTGTTCATACTGTGCTCAATTTGATCATGAAACAATAGATTGTCCTATGCTGATCACACATATGCGCAAAAAAAGGGGTATTCCAGCCTCCTCCGACTCAGAATATACAAATGATGAGGTCTGAACCATTTGAAGAAGACACAAATGTGAACATGATGCTCAGAAGCGGTGTGACAATGGGGAAGGATAAGGGGAAGCAGCCTAAGGAAGATACATGGGTTCGCAAGGCTCCTGCAAGGAACCTGAGTTGGACTTAGAACACATAAAGGACATGTTCATGGAAGCTAAGAAGAGCTTCACAGAGGCCTCCACTTCAAGTAGTAAGGATCAACTAGAGCCAGGAATGGATCCTTCAATGCTCACTACCTTTCTGGAGACATGCATGAAACTATTGCATGACAACAAGGCAGTTAAGGGACTACAGGAGCTGAACACTAGGTGCGCGGGGTCAAGAGAACTGCTCGTAGTCCAGAAATTGGGAAAGCATGCATTGCGCACCGGGAGAGAAATGAGATTAACTACACAGACTAGTGAGTATGAAATGGATCAGGTAATCCTAAATCTGGGTTCAGATGCGAATGTTTTACTGAAGAAAACATGGGAATGCATGGGCAAGCCCACGTTACAATGGTCCCCTATTCAGTTACGAATGGTGAACCAACAAAATATTTTGCCCATGGGGAGGTTGCAAGTGGTAACAGATGATATTGAAGGTGCGAGGACACAGATGGATTTTGAAGTGATAGAGATTGTCGATGACAACAATGCCTATTCCGTGTTGTTAGGAATAGACTGGGCTGCTGATATGAATAGGGTCATCAACCTGAAGAAGTGGAAGATGATATTCGAGAAAAAGTCACTGAACGTAGTAGTCCTGTTAGAACCAACCGAAGGAGCATGCTACACTAAACTAGTGCACAATGATGAAAGTGACAATGAGCTGGATTGTATTCACAAGATAGCTGCGCGAGACCAGGATTGGGTGAATTTGATTACAGATGGGAGAATCTCATGGGAGCGCGAAAGCTCCTACACTTCAGATTCAGACGAAGTGACAACGCTGAATTGCAACGTGATGATTAGATCACTACATTGCGTAACAACAAAGGCCCGAGAGCTGCCGACATATGATGAATTGACAATAGTGGATGAATTCTTGAGCAAGTCTGAAAGCGCAGTACAGGAACAACAGTGGTTCAATGTGTTGAAGTGGGCACTGCGCGCAACACCTGCGCGCTGGTGGGGAACACATCAAGGAAGTTTTGAGGATTGGCGCGAATGTAGAAGGATGATGCGCCTACAATTTTGGAAACCACAGCTACAGTTAGAAGACAAATACGATGGACGAGATGACCCGCGCACGCACCTCGCAAAATGGGCCAAGGCCTATGGGGAAGAACCATAGCCTGAATGGGTACATTTATTCTACCATACCTTGGATGTCATACCCATGAACTGGTATACTGAGACGGAACTCCAACATGGTACGAGTGAATGGGATCTCTTGCGCGAGGGATTTTTGTTAACATTCACATCTGAAGACTGGTGGTTGGATACTATTGACAACGCACTACAAGCAGTAACAGTCGCCATATTCAAAATACCATAGGAGCCACTGGAAATGCTTCAACCAGCATGGGCGACCCAATTAAGTAGCGCCCTAGAATTTTATAACGTGCAGGTAAAGGGGGATAATGATGACCCCCGAAATATTAATATTCCAAAAACCGAAGGCTATCACGAGGTTCGAGGACCATCAATTGAGGATCCAGACATCACCACACCACTAAAAATAAAGCAGGTAAACATTGGCACAGAAGTAGAGGCGAAGTATGCGATGCTCGGGGACTGTTGGGATGATGATATGGTAGATAAGGTCGTCGAGTTACTCTACGAATATCAAGACTTGTTCCCGACCAAAATCACGGACTTAAAGGGGATCATTGGCGACTTAGAGATGATGAAGATCACTCTAAAACTGGATGCAAAGCCAGTTAGGCAATGACCTTGCCACTTGAATCAAAAGTATAAAGAAAAGGTCCACGACAAATTAGACAAAATGTTCGCAGCTGGAATTATTGAACTAGTGGAAGAATCCGACTGGGTGAGTCCTATGGTAATGCAAGATGAAAAACAAAAGGGCGAAATAAGAATATGCATGGACCTCAAGAAACTTAACGATGCTTGTGTTCACAATCCATTCCCCACACCATTCACAGATGAAGTATTGGAGAATGTTGGTGGTCAGGAAGCTTACTCATTCACAGATGGCTTCTCAAGGTACCATCAGATCAAGATTGCACCAAAAGATAGGAGCAAAACAACCTTCGCGACAGAATGGGGCTGCTTTCAATACACCATTATGCCCTTTGGACTAAAGAACGTGCCAACGATATTTTCAAGCATAGTGGTGGCCACGTTCAAGGAATACATCCACAAGTTCTTGGAGGTCTATCTGGATGATTTGACTGTTTTGGGTTAGTTAAACACCATGTAGTGAGCTTACATTTGATGCTGGATACTTGCCGTCAACACCAGATTGTGCTGAACCCTAAAAAGTGCACCTTCCTCGTTCCCTTTGGAAACCTGCTAGGCCATGTGGTCTACAAACAAGGCCTAATGGTGGACCCTACGAATATTGTTGTTATTTTGAATCTGGAAGCATGGCAAAGTGTCAAATAACTACGCACTACTTTGGGGCACACTGGTTACTATCGAAAGTTTATCAAAAGCTATGCCCAAATAATAGCACCAATGGAAAAACTATTGAAAAAGGATGCTACATATTGTTGGAATGATGATTGTATGAAAATTTTGGATGTTCTCTAGGAGAAACTGGCATCCGCTCCCATCCTAGTCTTACCAAAATGGGATGTGGAATTTCATGTACATGTTGATGTGTCGTGTATTGCGTTGGGAATTGTACTCATGTAGAAGGCACGGAAGGCATGGATCACCCGATTGCGTTCGCGAGTCGGCGGTTGTCCAAAGCCGAAAAGAACTACTCTACTACTGAGCACGAAGGATTGGCAATGGTGTACGCGCTCCAGAAATACCGACACTATTTACTTGGCAGGCACTTCAAGATGTATACTGATCATTTTGCGTTGAAATACCTAGTGAAAAAGCCGATGTTGGAGAGGCGCATATGCAGATGGCTTATACTGTTTCAAGAATATTACTTTGAGGTCATCGTCAAGCCAAGATTCGTAAATGTAGGACCAGGTCACTTATCATGAATTGTGACAGGCGAGGAGCCAACAAATTTGGAGGAGGGACTACCTTATGCACAACTTTTCGCAGTGCGTGTCGTGGACGACCATTTCGAAGATATAATCCATTTTTTAACTACAGGGGTTGCGTTGAAGGAATACTAAATCCAACAAAAGAAGGAATTGGTGGTGCATGCGGCGGACTTTTCTATCATCTCGATGAAACTCTACAAAATGGGAAACGATGAGATATTACGAAGATGTACCTAAATTTGAACAAGGATAGATCCTTGTGGAAGAACATGGGGGTGTTGTACAAGGACATTATGCAGGACACGCGACTGCACAAAAGATTCTTCGCGCTGGGCTATGGTGGCCAACCTTGCACCAAGATTCGAAAGCACACTGTCAGGCCTGCGACATATGTCAAAGGACTGGAAAACCATCGCAAAGGGACAAGATGCCACTCAATCCATAAATGACACTGCAGCCATTCAAAAAATGGGAAATCGACTTTGTGGGGCCGATCAAACCTCAGGGAAATATGGGTGCGTGCTACATCATTACCGCGACAGAGTACTTGACTCGATGGGTGGAAGCATAGCGGGTTAAGGACTGCACAGCCACTACGGCTGCGAGGATTTGCTTCGACAATGTGTTGACATGATTTGATTGCCTGAAAATATTAATGAGTGACCATGGAATGCACTTCCTGAATGAAACTATCAGCGTGCTCACCGAGGAGTTCCAGGTGTACCATCAACAAAGTACATTGTACCACCCACAAGCTAATGGGACAGTAGAAGCATTCAACAAAATACTGGAGACTGCACTGACCAAAGTATGTAACACGCAACAAAATGACTAGGACTTGCGCATACTTGCTGTATTATGGGCATACAGAACCACGTGCAAAAAATTGATGGGTCAAACACCTTTCAGGTTAGTCTATGGTGCAGACGCTATCATGCTGATGGAATACATCGTACCTAGTTTGAAAATAGTAGCACTTACAGGCATGTCAGACCGCAAAGCCTTGGAAGAGAGGCTCGCACAATTAGAAGAACTCAAGGAAGAACAATTCTGGTGGGATTCCATCAGTAGGTACAAAAACAACATGAGAAAGCCTGGCATGACCGCCATATCAAGTTGCACACCTTCAAGGTAAACGATTTAGTGCTGCTGTATGACAGCAAGTTCAAAAAATTTCCCGGAAAATTCAGAATGCACTAGTTGGGACCATATGTGGTAAAAGAGGTCACAGACAGAGGCACGGTCTAGCTAGTCAAACTTAATGGAGAACCCTTCCCAGGAAAAGTAAATGGCAGTCGCCTGAAGCCCTACATGGGTGGGCTTGTTGTCTGACTAACCGACCAAAGCACAGTCTTCGCGACCTGGGAAGCCAAACAGGGGTGCAGGACTATAAACACAAGTACTATAAACTGATACCAAAGAAGAGAATCAAGTCAGACGCAGATGATTCAAAAGCTGAAATGGAGCAAATCCAGTAGACATCAGAACGATGCACTGCGGACCTTTCCACAGCACCAGCACAGCTGGATAGACTTCGTGCAAAGATTATCGCACTAACAGAGTGACTCGGGACTAGTCACGATGATTATGTTGGGGGCCTATTGGGCAACGAATCCCTCCCACAACATGTTTTTTGGGCTTAAAGCCCGAGTTTTGGTCAATGTAATGTAAAGACTCCATGAAGTATGGGTGCGAAGCGTGAAAGTCTAGGATGAGTCATAGGGTTGTCCGCCCTAAGAATTGTAAAATAATGTAAAGTTGTGTCAACCTACCCATGGCCCGCGGACCATGGGATTGTATAAATAGAGCAAGGCTCTAAGTGTAAAGATAGTTTTTTGGTAAGAAAATAATAGATAGATGCAAAGGCATGGTTAGAAGATAGAAGTGGATCAAAAATGTATTGGGTCATAGTAGTAGGAAGAGGCTCTACAGTTGAGTGCGTAGAGGCCTAGTAGAGTCTGCAGCTGAGTGCGCAGAGGCCTAGTAGAGTCTGCAGCTGAGTGCGCAGACCCTTGCAGCTGAGTGCGTAGGGTGGAGTCGGGTCTATAATTGAACTAGACTTGAAAAGGATTATTAATAAAGATAAGTTTGATTGGGAATATTGTGCATATTGTACTATCTGTTTAGCTTTATGCATTTATATTTCTTTTATTACGCGCACTTACTTGAAAGTTGAATAAGTAATAAGAATATTGGGCCCACACAAACTAAGTCAAAGCACTAATATAATAGCGCAGTAAGGATCAAGGTCAGGATAGTACTATATTTGCGCCCCTTACCAAGGTGCGCACAGGCTACTGCATGGAGCAGTACAAGCACGCGGGTTCAGACCATGAACCTCGAGAACCTTCATCAATACATCCCTAGGGTGTGGAAACCTGGTTCCAACACCCTCCCATACTACTTCGGGTGAGACCTCAGTTCGCGCTCCATGGACTGTTGCCGAAAGGGCCAGTAGTACTAGGATTTGCTTGGCTAAATCACTTCTGAACCTGGGTTAGGCCCCACATAGCCAACAATCATTCCTCCACCCTTAGGAATCAATGGCCCCCATTGCATGCAGAGCCTCCATGAGGTGAGGAAATTTCTATTGAACCTGGTCCCTAGTGAGCCACTTGCCTTGGTGCAAGAGTTGGCCATCTTTGACAACCTGATATAGTTGGATCTTCTGTTGGCGGGTGTTCATGACATATGTGTCCATAATCTCATCATTTGTAGCCTATTTCATCCAATGTGGATTTAAATTTGTTGGTGTGAGCGGTTCTGCAATGTCTAATGTGTCCAGTAATGGTGGGAAATATGGTCGAAGGTCGTCTACATTTAACACTGCGTGCAGACCAAGGAATGGGGGAATGTTGAGCTCAAAAGAATTGTCTCCCACAACCTTGGTAATGGTGTAAGGACCATATCGGAGTGATCTGAGCTTCCGATGGGCTTCGATAAGGCGTTATTTCTACAAATGCAGCCATACTTTATCGCCCACCTGAAACTTGTGTGGCACCCAATGTTGATCATGTCAATGCTTGTACTTGGCATTTGACTTACCCAGGATGTCGTGAACTTGTTGGTAGATGTGTTGTATGCATTCAGTGAATTTGGTCGCTTTATCCACCTCAGACGATACATGTATGGATTATGTCTATGTAGTCGCTTGAGGCATGGCAACATTAATTGGACACAACAGTTGAAATCCTACACTCACTTGAAAGGGACTACAACCAATCAAGCTATGAAGAGCTCTATTATAACTGTGTTGCACATACGGAAGACTCTCATCCCAAGTTCGAGGATGCTTGGATTTGTACTTGCGGAGTATGTGCACTATCATCTTGTTGACGACCTCCATCTAGCCATCAGTCTAGGGATGGAAGGCAGTCGACTTGGTGAGCTTGGTGTCCAATAATATCTAGAGGCTTGACCAAAATGTGCTCAGGAACCTGCTATCCTAAAATGATATAATAGTTTGCGAGATCCCAAAATGTACCCATACTTGTTCAAAGAAGAGTTTGGTAGTGTCCTCTATTGTGATACTCTTCTTGCAGGCTGCCATTATAGCCATCTTATAAAATCTATCCATGACCAAAAATACATAGTCATTACCATGTTTAGTAGAAGGGAGGCCAGACATATAGTCCATGGAGATGGATTCCCATAGTTGGCTAGGAGCAGGCAAAGGAGTGTACAGGCCTTTCTTCTTAATGGATGGCTTGGCAATGGCATAGGCAGTGCAGGATCGAATATATTTCCTAGCATCCAATTGGAGTTTGGGTCAATAGAATTACTTTTTTAGGACAACCACAGTTTTCTCCACCCCAAAGTGCCCTGTGATCCAACTATAGTGTGCCTCCCAAATCAATTTGGCATGCTCTCTTGAAGGAACACAAATGTGGCCCAAGTAGCATAATAATGGGTCCTAGAGGTGGAAATCAGGAACCTACTTCCCATCTACTAGCATCTGGTACGTGGAGGCAAACTCTGGATCATTTTTGTATAGTTGCGGCCATTCAAAGGTCTCGTGACCACAAGAGTTGAGAACAATAGTCAGTGTTGCCACTGGGGGCTAGATGAGGCGGTCTACAACATGATTGGTGCTTCCCTTTTTGTATTTAATGTTCAAGTAGAAGTGTTGAAGATATGTAGACCACTTCTAATGGTGATGGTTCTGCAACTCCCCCTATGTCTGTATAAACTGAAGAGGTCGGTGATCGGTGTGGATGACCATCTCCTTCCCTAGAATGTAGTGCTTCCACTGGCAGTAAGCATGCATGATGGAATACATTTCTTTATCATAGGTGGGGTACTCCCAAATTGTATTTGAAAAGTGTCTTACTATGATATGCCACTGGATTCTCGTGCTAGGTGAGGATTGCACCAATAGCATAGTCTGAGTCGTCTATCTCGATTTCAAATGGTTGTTGCAGGTCTGGCAGTGTGAGTACCAGTGCAAAGAAGAGGTGGTGCTTCAACTCAACAAACTCCTTTTGTTGGGACTCGGACCAAGTAAAATTTTTTATTTCCCCACCCTTATTAATCTGACTCAAAGGCCAATTGATATGTGAGAATCCCAACACGAACCTCCAATAAACATTTGCAAGGCCCAAAAAGCTGCAAAGCTCCATTAGAGTAGTTAGGGTTGGCCAATCCTGAATGACTTGGATCTTGGTTAGGTCCACATGCACGCCATGCTCATCTATGATGTACCCAAAGTATTGGACCTGTCTCATTCCAAAGGTGCATTTCTCCAAGTTGGCACACAGTTTTTTTTGCCGAAGGGTTTGAAGGGCCTATTGAATGTGTTGCAAGGGTTCTTCCCAACTCATTCTAAAGATGAGGATGTCTTCCAGATAAGCCACCACGAATGAGTTGGTGAAGGGCTACAAGATGTCATACATTAGCCTCATAAAAATAGTGGGGGAATTTTTCAACCCGAAGGGCATAACCAACCATTCAAAAAGGCCTTCCTTAGATTTAAAGGCAGTCTTCCATACATCTGTGGGTTCGATTGGAAACTGGTGATAACCAGACTTCAAATCAATCTTGCTAAAATACTTGGCCCCCTTGAGTTGGTCTAGCAGGTCATCAATTTGTGGGATTGGATACCTGTTCCTAACAGTGATTTTGTTTAATGCACAATAATTAATGCAGAGCCTCCAAGTTTCGTCCTTCTTATGTACTAGTACAATCAGGCTCCCACAAGGTGAGGAACTTGGTCAGATGTGCCATTTTTGCAGTAACTCCTAGATTTTCCACTTGATCTCTTCATTTTCTAGAATGGAGTGGTGATATATCAGCTCATTGGGCAGAGGTGCTCTCGGAGTCAGATTGATTGAATGCTTGATCTGACAATGCAAGGGTACCCCTCTGGTGAGGAGAATATGTCCCTGTATTATTCCATGACTGCATCCACCTACTTCTGCTGCTTGGAGAAACCCTTCCCAGGGCCATGGATGTGGCTAAAACCTGCCCCTTACTTTCAGAGTGAATTAGAAAGAAAAAAAATCCCAGTTTGGGAGATGACCTTACTAAATTTCTTAGCAGAGACCAAAGAGATGGTGGTAGGTGGGGCTACCTCTGGTATCTTGTATAACTTAGTGCCCAAATAAATAATAACAAAGCAAGTTCTAGACTCATATACATCATGTTGCTTCCATAAGTATGGTTATCCTAATAATACATCACAAACTTCAAGAGGGGAAACATCACATAGTACTTCATATGTGAAGGGCTTGACGTTGTAGGGAAGGCAACACTGTTGGCTGACATGGAGATCTCGTCCCTGGTAAAGCCACCTAATTGTGTATGATTGTGGATGTGTTATAGTCGGTAGCCCTAATCGCTTCACGACCTCTATTTAAATAAGGTTCTTTTGGCTCCTGCTATTGACAATGAATTGCAATGGAGAACCTTTTACCTGTGAGTGGAATAGGTGCTCCCCCTCTTCTGAATCTTTATGCTCAATCTTCTAGATCTTGGTGGTGGCGATAGTGGCACTGGGCTCTGCATCAATGATTTGCTTCCCTTTTTCATTCCCCTTATTGGGTTCTGACTCAAGTTCAGAACATGCGTCAGACTTAGAAGCCTTTAGCTTGGCCACCAGTGACTACTTGGCTCGAGACTCACTTGTGTGTCAATGGATCTCTTATGGAACTCACACCACTTTACCATGTCCTTCTTTATCTTCATGGTGTTGTTATTTTCTTGTGGCTTCGTTAGGTTATCTTGGGTTTCCCCGCCTTGGATTTTCCCTTTTCTCTGTGGTTTGGGGGCACCTTTCCCTTGCTTCAGATTCGTAGATCAAAAGTCTCACTTTTTCTGTTTAAGCTTCTGATCAATCTTGACAGTGTATCGGTAAGTCGTGTCAAGCGAGGAGATGTCTAGGAACTCCATCTCATCCTATATGTACCTATGTAGGCAGTCGCAGTACTTGAGTATCAAATGTTTCTCAGAATCATTGATACCCAACTTTGTGCAAAGAGTATGAAAAGCATCGGTAAACTTTGGCACGTCTTGGTCCCTTCCCTTTTGTAGTGTGGTCCACTTTATGTATTTATACTCATAGCTCCTGACAAGGTAGTACAAATCCTTGATGATGTCGTAGAATGAATCCCAAGTGGGTGCGACCGAAAATAGTGAGGGCACACTTTTATCCTTCTGCTCGCAGTAGGTTTCCCACTAGTCCTTGACGTGGGGGGCGACTTTGAGAAGAGAAAAAATAATATTTTCCCAGTTGGAAAAATCATGAATAGAAAATTATCCTTCTAACATATTTAACCATCTATCTATGGTGTGTGCATCTATCTGACCTTGAAATATGGGAATGTAAAAGTTAACTTGTACCTTAAAGGGTGTGGCGCTTCCAAAGTAGCTGTTGGAAGTAGATGTGTCGCCCTTGGGTAGCCGCTAAAGGACCTAGGAAAAGTTGTCCATTATCACATTCCTTTTTTTGCTCGAGGGCTTCTTGAAGCAATATTTTTATAGGATCTACTGCCCCCTCATCTTTATTTTCTTCTTCCACGAGAGGTCATTTGCAAAGGTTTGACCAGTTCAAGCCCCAACTCCTTATATCCCAACATCATTGGGGACGTGCAAAGAAAAATAGAGAAAGAGCATACCCCTCTGATACCACTGATCCAAATTTAAATAGGAACAAAAACAATTACAGATATAACCATAAATACAAAGATGTAGCATAAATAACACTTCATTTCATTAATATGAAATATTGAAATATGCTTACAAACATAATGGAAATAAGGCTAGCTCAAGCGATGGTAGATTATCTTTGAGAAGAGATGTGGTGGATACATGCCTTTGAATTGTGTTACAATGAGGCTCAAGGGCCTATTTATCATTCAAGAGCATGAGAAAATCCTAAACAACCAAAACCCTAACCCCAGGAGATGAAATGCCAAGAGTTTATGGGCCCCATAGGGGGTAGTTGGGCAACCAACTTCCCCGGGTCGTAACTTGGTCATATTATCTTTGTTTGGTGCATATGATACCTTGTTGGAAATTTTTCTGTGAGTACTACAGGTTTTTAAATAGGCTAGGCACACGCCTCTAGCAGACCACAAAAAGAATACCATTTAGGGGGTCAAAACTACCCCGGAAATTTAGTACCTGAAAAAATGTTAAAAATAGTAAATGCTGAAATAAACAAGGAAACAATTGAAACCGACTGGAGGTATAGGTGGAATGGGTGGGTGGCCACAAATTTCCACCTGGGTCACTCCATCTATCGATTGAATTGACTGGAAGACTATGATACCATACAAATGCTCTACCTTCTAAGGTGTATAGAAGAATTTACAAGCAACATCGTCAAAGCATACCTCAATCATTCATAAATGCTTGTAGAAGTCGTCAATATGGTCTTCTACTTTGGTCTTCTTATTGGGATCAAAATTTGACAGCATTTTTTCGGAAGTTTTGGCATATTTTGAAGATTGTCCAAATAGTGAGTGGACTTTGGGCTATCTAATCCAATTTTGCATCATCCATGTCTTCATCTCCATCCTCCTCTTCTTTTGAGTCTGAAGAGGCTTCTCCTTCACCGTTAAAATATTTGTTATAATCAGGATGTTCCTCATCAGAAAACTGAAAATCTTCCCCTTCACTGTCAAAATTCTCCTCAATGGGTGGAATTTCCCCTTAACGACTTGTTCTTTCGGCAGGATCAACTAACTCCTTAAGGGTTGTGATAACCAAATCTTCCGCCGAAGAAACCAATATGTCAATGGGAGTTGTTTCTTTCTTTACAGGCTTATGAGGTAGAATAGAAACAATAAGGAGTAAACCAAGAGCTCTCGCAAACTGATGAGTAATGGGTCAGATAATCGAGAGTTGATAGTAAGTAACCTCAAATGCTTGTCCTAGACTAGATTGAGAAGTTTCCTCTTTCTTAGGACAATGAGTTGGAGTGAGAATGGGAATGTTACTGCCTTGTGTGGAAGTCTTCTTGTTAGGATGTGGTGAGTTATTAACCATAAAAAGGTGGTTTTCCTCCTTCTAGCCCCAAAATGTTAACGGTATTGGACACCACCAACATGCAAGGGGGTCTCCCTAGTGAAAAGTCCTAATTAGACTTTGCACCGTTTGGTGTAGGAGCCCTTCCATAAATAAGGCCCAACTGCCATTTTTCTTAAAGATTTGCCTTGGCTACGATGGTCAGCACAAGAGAGTAATGTACATGTACTTTTGAATGAACAAGTGAGTATGCCTTGTGGAATGTTCAGTTGTAGAATGTATCAAGGTTCTTTCACCAGCGAGGAAATAAAATTTAGCCTTTAAGAGAAGAGTAATAGTATTATTCTAATAAAGACACATGAGCATATATATATATATATATATATATATGAAAGAATCATTGATCAACTAGCGAAATAGTTCACATAGAAGCAACGATCATTAAAACAAGTACAATACATCTTCAAGAAGATAATTACCAAAGCCACTAAAAAAAGTTCAATTTCTTTAGTACAAATGAAGCAACATACACTGTAAACATTCAAAGAATAGTCTTACAACATTTATGGCATATGTGTGAAAGTGTGTTTGCTCAACAATCTTCAATTATTAAGAAAAAATTCCAATATACATCCCCTTAGGGGGAACGAATACTATGCTACGGAGTGAAAGCGACCCCCCTACCCAGGGACAATGAACACCGCTATCTCCAGTAGTGGAGCATTAGAGTGTTAGTGGGAGGAACCAAGTGAAAATTCCTTTGCTTGTGCTATGAGGATGTATATATAACAACTGGGGTGACTCTTCACCTTCCTTCTGACCCTTGGAATTCCCTCATTACTCTTTGACTTCTACATGAACTTTCACATTCTATAGGTGACTCTTGGACTTCCACTTTACATTACCTTTCTCATATTACTGAAAATTACATAATTACATCTGCAAATGATGTGGAAAATTATGATTCATATGACACCTTGACATGAAACCTTCATAAGAAATGACATGACATTGATGACATGGACTCAATGATGATGTGGTAATGTCAAGCCATTATTTTTGCTATTATCTTTGTTGTCTTCTTGAAATATCGTACATGCTCTTCCACTTCCTCCACCATAAGGCTTGAAGGTAGGGAGTCTTCACTATGATCTTGATCTTCAGCTACTATCACAATCTAATGTCCCTTCATCTTCTCATTCAATGGCAAGCTTATCCTTTTAGCTTCATAGGTGTCTTCTAGAATGGTCTCCTTCTTCTTCTCCTCCATCATCATCCTATCATGATAATATATAATACGTGCAATTGAAAACCACCCATGACAAGACGACATTAGTCCAGAAGCCTAATTTACTTCATGAAAATGTTTATTGAGTTAGAACTGGGTGTTAGATTGAGAGGCAAAATCAGGGATTATGCAGTGCATAGTTCTAGAGACAATGAGTGGACTAAAGCTTGAGACTATGTAATGTACAATTCTAGGGGCATTGGCAAGATGACTACGTAGTTGAGGAGCTCTGTGAGGCATTATTGAACCTTGAAGTTTCCTAATGCGCAGTACAGGAGAGAGAGAGGCCTTGGGATTGCACAATTGTGCATCTCAAGGAGGCAGGATGGAAGCTTGAGGCTTGCCATTATGTAGTGCACAGAAGGAGGTTGGCTGGGAGAAAGCATTGCATAGTTGTGGAGGTCAAGGGGTCGGGGTTAAGCAATGACACTACGCAATGCACAATCCTTGGAGGTAGAAACTATGCATTGTGTAGTTCCAGGAGGAAAGGGATCAACTTGAGGGTTGACACTATGTAATGCAAAGTTTAAGGGGGTTGAGTGAGGTCAAGTTGATCGGGAAGGAATTTTCCATAATTTGACTAAGTGTCGGATCAGTGAGGTAAAAGTGAGAAATGATAAAACTTGAACATGATCAAACACTTGGGAAAATTGGCAACAAAACGTTGATCACTCAGTACACAAGAACAACATGATCCCCTTAATGCGACAACGATACAGAAACCTCCTCCAAGTGCGACACTTAGGATGTACTTTGCAACGAAAGTGACGACACTTATGTGACAATGCATAAAAATTTGGGAATCAATGTAATACATGTCTCTATGATAAATATGACTCATCAGCACCAAATCTACCCCTTGAAATGAACCATAAATCAACTTTTGTGATGTGTGACACTTCCTATGCCAAAAGATGACACCTTGGTTTCCTTCATAAAGGGACTAGACAAATCATAGAATATTCATGGAATGACTCATATTACTAGAAATGATAGAATGAAAGGTTAAATTAGGCTCTGAAATTTGGATGTAGGCCAAAGAAATTTAGGGTGTTGTAGCATGGACAACAACACTGGAATCTAACAACCAATTTTCATAGTATTTAGGAACATTACAAATAGTCAAAACTTCATCAATCATACCTTAACTTGATTCAAATGAATTTTCCTCCTTTTCTGAATCTCCCTTGGATTATTGTCTCTTATATAAATCCTTCTTTAGAGGCCCTAATGTTTCATAGAACCAAGATTTCAATTTTCTCTTCTTTCCTTTCAACTTTGTTCTAGGTGTACCTCTCAATTTATCTCCTTTTTCTCTGAAGCAACCTCTTGCCACCATCACTTTTGGCATGTAGTTTTCAAAACTTGATTTGCTCCTCACCTCTTAAGAAAACAATGTTCCAACAAAATTGTCAAATTCAAAAGGCTTATTTATACTAAGGCTAATGGAGGTTATTAGATGGTCCCATGATTTAAGCAATGAACACAATAGTGTAACTACCTTATCTTCATCATCGAGTTTGATATGCATACTATTCAACTACCAAATAAGAGTATTAAACGCATTCAAGTAATCTATATTTTCATACCTTCTTTCACTTTCATAATGTAAATTTCTTCTAATAGATTTAATTCATCAACAAATTTATCATATAAATGCCTTCTAACTTGGTCCACAAGCATGTTATTTCCACTTCTCTAATGATATTAAATAAGGTATCATTAACAAGACACAACCAAATTGTATTGAGGGATCTGGAATTCAGGTCCTCCCACTCTTCATCGGTCATCATTGCAGGTTTCTTGTTCCTACCACCTAATGCCTTATGCAACCTATGCTATACTAGTAGATCACACATTTTTACTTTTTATAATTCAAAATTATTTTTGCCATTAAATTTTTCAACTTCAAGTTTAGTATTAACCATTATCCTCTACATAGACTATCCTTCCAAATTGAAAATCTTTTTAATGTGTCAATTTGTAAAAATAAATATTCAATTGTTTTTCACAAACTATTCAAAAACCTATTTTTTTACAAAACTTTGTTTCTTAAACGTAGTTTTAAACCCTATTTCTTATATGTGGTTTCTCAAATTCTGTTTCCCAAAAACCCTATTTCAACTTAGTTTCTTTAAAAATTTTATTCTCCTAACTTTTTTTTTTTTTTATAAATGAACTCTCACTTAAATATTTTTTAATGATCGGGTTTTCTTCACCAAAAAAATGGGTTTAATTTTCTTGACAAACAAAAAAATTGTATAAGGTTTATTGTCTTCACCAAAATTTTAAATAAATTCCACAGAGTTTAAAAAAATGTACCCATTTTCCTTCTCGCAACATCTTAAATGAACGTTGATACCATCCATTGTCTATTGCAGTCTCCTTTTGACTTTTTGGTTTCCTTTGTGGCCTTCACCCCGTTGTCTCTCGAATTGTTATTGGCAGTGACAAGACGCAATCCTAAAGGCATCTCATGAGGATCCAACAATCCTCCTAATTTAAGTTGGAGAATGGAATTCTCCAACCAAAGGGGATATTCCCCATGTTTCCTATTATTTATGTACATTTTATGTGATGACATATAAGTATGGCTAGGTAATAGATTAAAGAATCTTTTATTTTAAAATTGATATTTAAGAAAAATAGGTGGTAAGGCTTACAATATGTGAAACTTATTAAATAAATATATCATTAATGACAAAAATGAAAATTTCAAATATACATCATGATCCATACATAACACGATGGTTAAAAGTGAAATGAAAGTTAGAATAACAACAAAAGAGAAATAAAAAAGGTTTTAACATGTTGGTTTATACATATCCAATTGAAATGTGTAGTAAAATCATATGATATCATGTATCTATATCATTTCAACCCGCAACAAATAAATTAGAATGTTGACTTAAATCTTTCTAAATAGTATATATTTAAGAAATATTAAATCAAATAACCTATAAGGGATTAAAAATGTGATCTTGTCATATCATCATTAATCATTGATGTATTCATGTAAGAGAAGGTAAAGTAAAAGAACATCAAAGTAAAATAAATAGGAAAATAAAACAAAGATAATGGGCATGTATTAGTATTCAAATTAAACATGCAAGGAAATCATAGATATAGTGTATCAATGTGATTCCTACCTGCAACATCTCACTCAAATTTTGATTTAAACCTTCTAAATAGTATATATTTAAGAAATATTAAATTAAATAAGTATGAAAGATTAACTATATCATCATGTCAAATCAGAAATCATTTGGATTTACTAGTAAATATAAATATAAAATAAACAAGAACACATAAAGAAAACAATATGAATCGTAATAGCATATATTAAAATCTCACTGTCATAATGAAATAGACAATTGCAACACGTACATTGTGTCTTTAAAACAATAAAGTTTCACCTCCCAAGCCTACCATCCCCCATCAAAAATAATTTACAACCTTTGTATCTTCATGAGAATTGGTTACTATTATATTTCGTAATTTCTCATAAAAACCCTAAAATAAATATTATTTACATTAATGATTTCAATTTGAATTATGTATGCTCACACCTTTAATCCCTTTCAAATTTATTTTCCTCCATCATAAAATAAAAATTAGAATTTGTTTTTACAGTAATTAAAGACGGAATGAACTTTTCTTACCTCATTTTACTGATGTCTTCCTAGAATGACTTGAGGTTAAAAGAATGAGGTAAAAACATTATTTACGTATCTTATTTTTTTTTACTTAATTCCTTGCACTAAATATTGGTAAATTTCGCTCAACTATATCAAAAACCATAAAACCTAAAATATACTTCATTTACGTGAATTTACTTTTAGAAAAAAAAAATAGTGAGAGGAATCCATAGTTAGAAATTTTCATGTCTTTCATCAAAGTCATTTACAAAAGTCAATAAATTTCAAAGGTGATAAAGGACAACCTGTAATGATATCGAATGAGAAATATATTCGTGATTTAACCCTTAGATCTATCCAAATGAGATTTAACCATAAGTGAATTAACTATCTTCTCAAGGTCCAGTGGATTTATGTGTACATGAAGCGGGCCCTTATGTATATTTATTAAATAATGTTTTTATAAGGTTTTAATAAAATGATTGTTAACATGAGCTTTCATTTTAATCCAATACGATTCATGTGTGTGAAAAAAAGCGTTCACGAATACCAATGTAATAATATTTTATTTGATTTAAATAAAATAAAAATTTTATATAATACATTAAGATTTATCAACATGGGGATGTTTATAGGGTTAACATTTGGGAGATGGTCTCCCATAAAATCCATAGGTGAGAGATTATTTAGACTAATGGTAAAAAATCATATTTGGTAAAAATAAGTAAGGATTTTAATCTTAACGTCTATCCAATATTATTTACACATTCACCGACTCGTTAACCTTCATAAAATTATGTTTTATATATAACAAGGTTTGGTTTTTCTTTAGAAAGAAAAAGCATCATTGTATTATATTGAGACTATATAAAAGTTCCAAATAGTACATAGTTACACTCTTTGAAGCAAAAGGATCTTGTTCTTGAAAACAAAAACTGTAGGTGGAGTTCCTTTGTGTTGAAAGAAAAACACCTGAGTTGTTCCAAAAAGCAAAACATGCCCGACATATGTGCATCACATGCATGAACATTGGTGGAATAAGATCTGGATTTCGAGACTGTTGGACATCCATATAACATGTCATATACAAGTATTAAAACAAAAAGATGAAAAATAGATAAAATTGACAACAATCGAAGGATAATCAAGATCCAGGGATAGAGAAGTCCTGGATAAAACATGAGTTTTCTCCACATATAACCTTCATGGACCAGGCATCGGATTCAAGGAGCAAACCCTCATTTGACAGGCTGTCCACTTGTTGATTCTGAGTTCGGAAAATGTGTTGAATGGAGCAGTCTTTCAAGAGACCCCAATAAAATAAAATAAAATCCTGTCCATCCACCCTGAGAGGTGTGGGCACTTAATGTGGCAGGTTCCCTTTACATGATCGATCATTGTTTTGGAGTCACCAAAGATTGAAATAGCCTGTATATCAAAAAAGATGCAGAAAGTAAGGAGACTCGCTAGAGCCCTTGCCTCAGCCATACTATTTGTGCCCTTCCCTCCATTCCATGATATAAAATATTGCAGCTTCTCGTCCATTATAATGTGAACCCCGCATCCACAAGTGTTTTGCTGCTCAGCACCATCAAAAAATGCTCTCGGGAAACCTGTGAAATTAAATTCTTTCTCTTTACTGTTGCCTCTTTTCATTTTGGGCTGCTTTTTTGGCACAGAGTCATATATGGAAATAATATGTTGCAGAATAGACTTGAGGGGGATCTTTGATTCTTTGAAGATTTTACTATTCCTCCACCTCCAAGCACACCAGAGAACAATAATAATGATCGACCTCCATGAATCTCTTTGCCCACTCCACCATTCAAAGGCTGCATGAATTGAATCAAAAACAACATGAGGGAAACCATATAGCATTGCCAATTCATGCCAAATTTGCAGGGAAAATTTGCATTGGAAGAACATGTGATAATTTGATTCCTCATCTGCTTCGCACATTGAGCATCTACTCGGCCTGTGCCAATTTCTTTTCCTTAGGTTTTCCCATGTCAGATTTCTATTGTGGTACACCATCCATGAGAAATATATTGATTTTGGAGAACATCCTGTCTTCCAGAAGAGCGGAGGATAAATTGTACAGGATTGTATGGCCTTTAATCCTATCAAATCTGTATAAATATCTTTTACTCGAATCGACAGACTTGCTTTTGGCACCGACCATGTAAGATGGTCTCCTGGCCTAGAACGATGAAACCCGCAACCTCTCAGTGCTTCCTTGACAGGATTCCATAGCCTAGCCAGAGGCTCTGGCAGGCCAAGATCAATGGCCTCTTTCCAGAGAGGGAGAGGGCCTCGCCAAGCAATTATGAGCTTGTCCCACGTAAAAATACCATTCCTGTGGAAAAAAAAAAAGAAGACTTTTGGGGATGGATATGCTTTCCCGTCCGCTCCATATGGGATCTAATCCAATTAGGATTCTACTGCCAGACTGTAAGTTCCATTTCAAATTCTTTAAAAAATATTGCTCCACTTTGCGGAAGCTGAGCCATATGGCTGACCCATATGTGGCTCCAATCCTTCCTGTTCTGAACCAGAATTCCAAGGCTTTTCCTTTCATATATTTCTTTTTGATAGTAATGCTCCACGGCCCTTCCCCGAAAATTCCTCTCCACAATGATTTGCACAGGAGTGCTTTACCAAATGACCTCAGATCCAATAATCCCCATCCTCCTGAGCCCTTGGGCAAAGATATCTTTTCCATTTTTGAAAGATGATATTTTCTCTGATTTGATTTACCACCCCATATGAAGTTTGCAGTTATCTTGTTCATTTTCTGTATGATACTTGCAGGAAGGAAGAAAATGTGTGCCCAATATACAGCCAGTTGCGTTAATACAGCTTGAGTTAGAACTATTCTCCCTGCCATAGATAGGCTCCTATATTCCCAAGCCGAAATCTTTTTGTAGTACCTATCTATTAGCCACTGCCAGTCCGCCTTAGAGTAACCCTTGGCTTTTAGCTGAAAGCCCAAGTATTTTAATCCATCCTTGATCGATCTCGCCTCTATTCCAAGCAACTCCACGATCCATTTTACCATATCCAAGTTGGTGTCATTGTGGAAGAGGATTGATTTTGCCTTGTTTATTTGTAACCCTGTAGCGCTTTGGAACCTATTCAGAATGTCACTGAGGCATATCCACGAGACCCTGCAGAGCATTGCAAAAATGAGCACATCGTCAACAAATAAGTTGTGCAATATGAGGTTATTCCTGCAAATCTTAACAGGCCTGCATTTGTTTTCAGAGACCGCCTTGTTTATATGAAGGCTTAGAGAATTCATAGCCAGGATAAACAGAAGAGGAGAAAGGGGACATCCTTGGCGAAGCCCTCTTTCTGCTGGAAAAAAAGGAGAAGGCATCCCATTAATGATGACAACATAATTCACATTTTCTACGCATGCCATGATCCAGCTGATGGAATTTGACTTCAGGCCAATCTTTGCTAATAAACATCTTATGAACCCCCAATCTAAACAGTCATAAGCTTTTTGTAAATCAATTTTCAGAATGGCAGCATCTGATTTTTTTGAGAGCATAGTAAACAGGCATTCTTGAGTATTTGCGACTGCATCCAAAATATTCCTTCCCTTGAAAAAAGCATGCTGATCCTTTGTAATGAAACTGGCCAAAGTCGCTTTTATCCTTTCGGAAATAATTTTTTTTATGATTTTGAAAGTTATATTGCACAAGGATATTGGCCTGAAGTCTTGAAATGAGTCCGCTTCCACTTTTTTTGGGATAAGAGCTATTTGAGTGGAGGATGTGATCTGATGAATGCTACCCAAGATTCTTGATGCTTCAACCATCCTCAGCAGATCTTGTTTGATGATATCAAAAAAATGAACAAAGAATTCTATTGTCCATCCATCCGAGCCGGGACATTTATCCTTTTTGAAGGATTTCATCACTCCTAGAAGTTCTTCCTCCGTTATGGGCTGAAACAGACTCTCATTTTTTTCATCATCAAACATTTGAGGGACTAGGTCGATACCCCATAGAATTTCCTGGAACCCGCATCCATCTCCTCTTCTATATTGGCTTTTAAAATGTCTAACTGCTTCCTTTGATATATCTTGTTGAGAGAAAAGATAGCCCCCCTGACCATCACTTATTTTCCATATGGTATTTCTCTTGCGCCTAGAATTTGCATACTTATGAAAAAACTTAGTGTTTCTGTCACCTTCTTTGAGCCATATTGCCCTACTTTTGAGCCTCCAAGAGACTTCTTCCTGCTTCAGAAGATTTTGTTTTATCCTTTCAAGCTCCTTTATGCGACATCTCTTGCTAAAAGGGAGGGAGTTTGCATCCATAGCCTCGGAAATGTTGTCCAGTTCTCTCTGAGTTTCTTTAAGAGCATTTTTGTTCCTCTAACTTTTTTTAAATTGCCATTCTTTGACTACCTTTCTTATAGCAGACAGCTTGTCTCTAAAAGTCATAAACGGGGGCATCATATTTTTTGCTGAAAAATCTTTCCATGTTTTTGTTATGATTTCATTGAAGTCTGGATCTTCCAAACATATTCTGTTGAATTTAAATGGGTACCCCTTTCTGAACCCTTTTTCCCTCCAACTGAGATAAATCGGCCTATGGTCAGAAATAAAGACATTCCCAATGGACGAATATGGCATGCCCATTTTATCAATAATGCTGACATGAACTATGAACCGATCAATCCTTTTAGCGATATACGCCTTCTCCATTCTTCCATTGTCCCACGTGGGCATCATTTTTGATGGAGCAATGTCTACAAGATTTCTGAGTAGTAGTTCATACTTTATGTGTTCTGCTAGCGGGTCTCTCTTCCTGCAGTTTCCCCATCGTTCTTCTGAGCTTAGTGTTATGTTTAGATCACCTGCAATCATCAGTGATTCAATATCAAAAATTTCTGAAGCAAATAACTTTTCCCAGAAAGGAATCTTGTTCTTATATGGGGCGTAGGTGTTTAAAATATTAATGGTGCTCTCTTTTCCTCTGATAGATGCTAAGATAAGAATGCCTGCAAAGCACTTGTATGCTTTAGCTCTGATCCAAGCAGGGTCCCACAAGACCGCCAGACCCCCTGATAGACCCTTTGCCTCTGAAGCTACCAGGTACCAAGAGGGAAACATTTTCCTAAAATAGGATATGGACACTTGTTTGCTGTGCATGGTTTCTTGAATTAAAATAATTTTTGGATGAGCTAAGTAGAAAAGATCCTTTAATGCCAAAAATTTTAGGTCTGCTCCCAGACCTCTAAGAGCAAGCATGGCTGGAGAAACGTCTATATAACAAGGGTTACAAAGTGTGTGTTTTTTTATTTTTTTGAAAAATTCAAAGTCTCCCCTCCAGAAAGCACGTATATCAAAATTTTATAAGAAATCTTATATTTATTATATTCTCATTATACATTTTTTTTTATGGATATTATTAGTTATTGATATGTATTATGATGATATTTAGTTAGTAGTGTTAGTAATTTGATATAATATGATTATTACTTGAATTAATATTAAAAAAATAAAGCAATTATATATGCATATTAATATAACATTATTTAACATGGTTTATGTTGTCCATTATTGTTTAAGCTATTTAATTTTATTCCATTTCATGATTCAAATGTAGTTACTCTTTATGTCATTGTTATGATTCAATGTTTCAAGGGGAGATTATTTTGATTAGAGAGTTTAAGATGTAGGGGTAAATTTCAACTATAAATGGTGGATAAGCTTAACGAAGATGATTTTAAGAGGCCAGGTAAGACTAGTGGAAATGGGAGAAAGGTTCATGTGAGGTACAATTTACAGAAGTCACCCAGTTTTTAAAAATGGTTGTTACACAAAAATATCGTCACCATGACTATTTGCAGTCAGTATGGGTCTATCATTACTTATACTGTCCTCCTAAGAAAGTCTCAGACCTCAGCTCGTCATGTCAAGCTTTGAAAATGAGAGAAAGACCTTTGAAAATCAATAAAGCTCTGGTTCCGCACTTTCTTTCACTGTTGCCTGCGGTCCCGCACCCCCTGTTCACATTACCAGCGGACCTGCCCGCTCTGTCCCTAAAGGAGTGGGTGCGGACCCCTGTGAAAGTCAAAAAGGCGCAAGTTTATTCTAAAAAACTCACTTTGGGTTAATTCTAGATGATTCTAGAAGTAATTTTGACGTGGATTGTTCGCTCTTAGGTGGTTCATGCATCCCAAAAGAGAAGGAGCTAATCCCTTGATGAGAGGAGATATCCCTTTGAAGGATGGCTTTATCCCTTTGAAAGAGGACCTAGTAACTTCCCTCCATTGCACTATAAATTAAGGCATTGGGCTGGTTGCTAGGGAGGTTAGAAGCTGAACATTTTTTAGGGTAAATGTTGGTGGAATTGAGACTTCCTAGTTAAGCTTGAGAGGAGAGATCACATACCTTTTTGGCTACATTGGGAAGAGAGTGAAACTTGTCAAAGTAGAGGAGACTTCTTGCTAGACCTTGGAAGGAGCTTGTACAACATCAAGGCATAGGTTGTAAAGTTCTTCTTTGATTTGTATTAATACAATCAGATTCATTTTTCTCAACAAATTGTCTTATGTCATTTGTTTCATGAATTCCTTGATCATCATGTTAAGTATGCTTTATGATGTTGGCTTTTCAGGTGCTATTTAATTTGTTTGCTTGTTTGTGTTTGCGGATTCGCGACAAGGGAGCTCATTTCGATCAAAGGAGCGAGGCTTCCACAAACTTGCATTGGACCCAAGGTAGGCCTAAAACACTTGTTTGCCTTTGTTTATGAATTTCATATTTAGAGAAAGATAGTTTTTGATTGGCTTGCTTGTCACTAGATATCTTTAGATACTAGGGAGGTCTATCTTGTTCGCAAGATCGACTCATTCCGTGTGACAAAATGGCGACTCCACTGGGGAACTTGATTTTTTCCTTGTTTTTGCTTTGACCTGAGAAACTGTGTTTTTGTTTCTGTTTTTGGCTTGTTGTGTGTGGAATTGGGTAGATTTAGTAGATCTAGGATTATTTTTTGTTTTTCATAACTTTGGGAGAGGACCACACCCTCGGCTTGCAACACAGTGCGGACTTGTCCGCACTTTTTCTTTTCGCACAGAGCGGCACCGCACCTGTGTGAACTGTGGGCCTGCGGGCCCTGCTAAAACTTTGAAAAACTTAAAATTTTCTCTTTCAGTTAGTTTAGTTTTTGTTTAGATGTTGTTATCCCCTGCCCAGACCTGCATATGACTTGTTAGGAACTTTCCTTAGGTTAATTCCATTGGTGTTAGGGTTTTAGGTGAAATTCCTAGAAGTTTTGGTTACTGAGCTTGATTTTCATTTTGGACTTGTAGTAGCTCAGAGCTTAGAAGCTGTAGAAGCCTCAGATTATCTTGGTTTTTACTGGCCTTCTTATGAGTTTGACCATTTGCAAAATCTACCTTTGTTAAGGAATCCATCTTGTATTTCTCTTTGCGAAACTTCGAAAAGGCTTGTGTTAAAAGTTTGGATTTCATTTTTAGAAAAGGAAACAAAAATTGGTTGTTTTTTTACTGATTTGTGATTCTAGACAAATTAGTCCTTAGTGTGCTTATAGCTAAGTAAAACATCCTTGAAAATAGATCTTGTAAGCTTTTACTTCAAATAGTTTTTATAGTTTATAGATCTCAAGATTTCATTTTTCCATAGTTTTGAGTGTTTTATAAAAAATAAGAAAAAAATCTCTTTTGGAAAAAGTTTGTTTTTGTAGTATTTGAGTGTTTGAAAGAAAAGGGAAATTTTTGTGAATATAACTAGTTGTCTCGTTTCAAGTGCATTGGAAAAGACAAAAAACTCTTCTTTTGATTTGTTTGTTAAGAAAAATTTATGTTTACAAGCATTTGCATTCTCAAACTCTTTCCTAGCTAGAAATTCATTGAAGGGAAAAGATTGCTTAATCATCTTAAGTGCATTTTTTAGTGATTTCGAGTCGAGTCTTCACACCACAAGTTTCATCTCTACACCTCTTGACTTAACGAAAAAACAATAAAAATAACGCTTAAAGTAAAATAAATCTAGTAATCTTTTTATTTCTAGGTCTCTATTACACCAACATAGCTTAGGCTAGTGTCTTGGAGTAGGGAGTAATTAACTCTCCAAGACAGTAAAACAAACAAGTAGTTGTATCTTGCGATAGGAGAAAATCCAATTGTTACATCTATGCTCTGGGAAAGCTCCTCTTAAAGGAGAAGCATGAGATTGTGTCCGCAGCAATGTGGGAATCAATCCTTCCTCATTGGGAACGATGCCAGATATTCACGTATTAAAAACGGTAAACCTCGGATTAACCATTATCGAGGAGCCTGGGGTCACTTGTTGGTAAACCTTGGATTATGTCAAGGAGCCTTCAAGGGGATTGAGCTTGTTACTTTGCCCTTGCGTGCGTATCGGATCGTAGACTGTTCCCCCAGGTATATTTGTTTCCATTGGTAACCATAGTCACCATATTCTATAGGATTCTTCCTAAGGTGACAGTGGTGGGAAGATCCCACTGTACCTAGAGCAGACATTGGCTAGACTCACTTGGATTTTCTAGGGGGTTCTCTTCACTCAAGACGGTTTAGTGGAGGAACTTGTGCCAGTCTATTCATTAAGCAGGTTGCCGGGGTAACTGTTCCAACCGCCATTTTTGTATTGAACTCTGCAACGTTGGATTTCATCACCAACTAGTGTTTTCAGTACGGAAAGTTACTATTTGTGTGTGGTTTGATCTCCTAGATTCTTTAGGCGTGTGATTCAATTTGTTTGGTTCTTTAGAGACTTTAGGTGGTTTACATTGATATTTTTCTTTGTTTGCGTATGAAGTAGTTAAAATATTTAACCGTGGCTGAATTACTAAGGAAGTCCCGTAGACTTCGGGGGCAACCTCCTGAGTTTTCACCGAGCCAACCTGAAGGGCTACGAGCCCTTGTTACTCCTAGAGACAGTAGAGTAGGGTCACCTAAAGAAGGAGAGTCTTCTTTAGTGGTACATCCTGATTTTCAAGCTCTAGTGGCAGATTATAATCCACAATCTGTTTCTATTTCCGAAGTTACTGGTAGTGTTTCATCTACTAGTGATTTAGGTGAGGAACCTGAAATATCTGAACCTGAAACTGAATTTGTTGCTACTCCAAAATCGGGTTTTACCTCTCTAACTTCTAGTGGTCCTGGTTCACCCAGGGTAGAAAGAATAATTACCCAAAATCTTCCTTCTGGAATAATAGCTATTGAAGAACTTGCTACTCCGGAAGAAGAAGAAGAAGGCATCCATATCCCTGAAAATCAACCTGTTATAGAACTTAGGGAGCGTGAATCAATCTTTTACAGTCCACCTAGGAGCAGTGCTTGGTATCTTTCATTGACTAATTTTTTGGAAAACCGGGGACTAAGTTTTTCACCACCTCATATTCCTTATCACCCAACACCTAGGGGTTACTATCCTTCGTTAAATATGTAAAGACAGTCGTCCATGTTTTCTCAATCTCCGGAAACCTTTTTGTACGATGGTCCTTCTGTTCCCTCTGGGTATCAGTCACTTTCTGGTGCTTTTGCGGGAGAATCTCCTCAACCTATTGAACAAGGGTTATTAACTGGAAATAATGGAACTAAGCCGTTGAGTGTAGAAGATATTCTCATGATGTCAGGTACTATTCCTAATCCACAACCTCAAGGTGGCCAGTTACCGCCTGGGGGGCAACCTCAAAATCCTCAAGTATCGCCTGGGGGGCAACCTCAAGGTACCCAATTTGCACCTGGGGGGCAACCTCAAGGACAGTACATACCTACGGGACAGTACGTTCCTCAAGGTCAACCCCAGACTCAATATGTACCTCAAGGTCAACCCCAGTATCAATATGTACCTCAAGGTCAACCCCAGTACCAGTACGTGCCTCAAGGCCAATACCCGAACCAAGGTTACCAACCACCTTTCGGTCAATCATATGTTCAAGGAAATGTACCATTGAATAGTCAACCCTACCCTCAACCCGGTTATGGTCCTCAATATTCTCAACCTGTTATGGGTCCGTACCCCGAAATGAACTTAGTGTGGGATCCATCTCAAACTCAACAGGTCTTGCAACCAAATGTACAGTTGTCATCTCAAACTGGAAAACCCTTGGTTTCTGGTTCACCCTAGCAACCTGTCCAGTCTACTATTCAAACTTCTGCACCTTCTGTAGTTTCTCAGCCTGGGCCTAGTACGCCTCATACTCCGCCTCAAACGGCTGCTACAACTGCTGCAACATCTGTTCAATCTACCCCACCTACTTCTGGAGTATCGACAGCTCTATTTTCTACTTTTCCTGTATCAACTCCTCAGACATCTTTACCTCAGTCTAGATCCACAATCCAAACTTCGGTTCAAATGCCTGTAGGACAACCTGGTTCAAGTACGGTTGTCACAAGCCAACCTCAATTTACTTATCAACCGTACCAGGGACAGTACCAATTCGGTCTTGCTGTGCAGCAGCCAGTCTATCAGTATCAACCATACCCTGGGTAGACGTATCAACAACCTCAACAACCCCAGTACGGTCCGGTTAATCCTGGTTTTCCGGGAGGATATAATATCCCAAATGCAATTCCAATTCCTAGTTATCCTGGATATCCTCCTCCTGGGGCTGGCCTCATGACCTAGAGTTTTAGGGATCCTAATCGTCAGTTACCGTTTATCACAACTTTGGACTTGCCTGACTTGTTGCGCCTTACGAACGATCCAATTAACTATCTTCCCTTTTGGCCGCCAATGCCGAATAAGTTGCCTAGTGATATTCCTAAGTTTGAAGGCAAATCAGGAGAGGACCCGTCGAACCATGTGATGACTTATCACCTCTGGTGTGCATCTAATTCCATTTCAAATGATTCAATCCGTTTAAGGCTTTTCCAGCGCACTCTAATTGGTCTTGCAGCCAAGTAGTACATTGAATTACTGCGAGCCACTTTTTATAACTTTAGCGAGTTAGCTACTTCGTTTTTAACGCATTTTCAGTTGCCAGTCAGATATGAAAATGGCACGGAATTACTAACTTCATCAAAGCAGTCGACGTCCACTTACATTTCAGATCACATTCATGAATGGAGACATAGACGGCGTTTAGTGAAGGTTTTATCCCGGATCAGATCTTAGCTGAATGGTTTGTAAAATCTTTATTTCCAAAGATCACTGAGGATGTAGCTAAGGCCGGAGTCGTTACTGAGGAGCAAGTAATTGCTCAAGCACAGTACCTTGACTTAGTTTATACACATTTAGGTATGTTACACAAGAAAATCCCCGATCTTCCTAAGCAAAATCAAATAACTGCAGCTCCTTCAGGGTCTCATGCCACTGATGGTATGATTGGTACAGTTAATACCAAAAGTAAGAAGAAGTCTTCCAAGAATTCTTCTCCTATCATAACCTTGCCAGATTCCCCGATAGGAGATTCTTCTGTGGACATTTCCACCGATATTCATGTTGTAGAGTCATCTACAGCCAAATCAAAATCCGGCGATAAGAAGAAAGGGAAGAAGAAAAATAAAACAGATAAAAATTCGAAAGAGAAACTAGAAAAAGCGGAATCAACTGATGAGAAACGCAAACCTCGTTATCCTTGTCTCATTTGTGACGAAGAGCATTTTACAAGAGACTGCCCTCATCGTGCAGAGGTTGTGAAAATTGTCAAAGGTTCCCAAACGCTTGCTGTTTTGAAGGATCCTTTTCCAAGTCAAGACAGTAAGATGATAGGTTCTTCCTCAAATGCCAACGAAGAACCCATACTGATGATGTCCCATGTTAGGATTGCGACTCGATCGCATGATTATGGAAGTAAAAGTCTTGTTGATGGTAAAGAAGCATAATCTTCTCATTCTAACCCATCAACCTCAGCTCCCAGTTCCAATCCACTACAAATCCAGAAACCTAATACAGACTTAGTAATCAAACCGCTCGCCGAGGGTATACTTCGAAAGTCGGCTTTCAATCCACATGCGAGAGCAGCCTAGAACTATAACATTGTTGAAGATCTAGCTGTTTCACCTTCAGCAATGTCGGCCTTGGAAGTGCTGCAATCATGTCCAGCACAACGTAAATTACTTTTGTCGGCTATAGGAGCTGTTGACGTTCAGGACTCGAACCTTATAATTTTCGATCTAGAAAATAGTACACCGCGCCTACCTCATCAAATGGCTTTCCAGATCCCTGTGTTAGTAAAAAACAGACCTATTCATAGGACTATGATTGATGAGGGAGCCTCAACATGTATTATGTCGATACAATGTTGGAGATTGCTTGGTTCTCCTTCGCTAAATCAATCCCCGATGATTCTAAAGGCCTTTGATGGCCGTGGGTTTCATCCTTTTGGCATTCTATAGGATTTACCTATAGGGGTAGAAGGCAAAACTGTTAATCTAGATGTGGAGGTGGTTGATGCCCCTCTAGATTACAACCTTCTCTTGGGTCGTAGTTGGTCTTACGCTATGACAGCTGTCGTTTCATCGGTCTTTCGGCTTATAAAGTTCCCTCATAATGGAAAGATCGTAACAATAGACCAGCTGACTTACTTTTCATCCGACCCAGCCTCTTCTGAAAGTATTCAGCATGTCGGCAAAACGACTATCCCGTATAAGGATGTTGGAGTAGGACTAGTTAAAGATGCTGGTTTACTGGGAACTTTTCCTTTTCCTCCTATCAACGCATCGTCTTCTACTGCAACCATTCATATGATTTCATCAGACACCATTGTTTATGATGATCCTTGGATCATACCTTCTGAATCTGAGATAGACTCATTTGGTGATGTTATGCCTTTGAGTCATATGAAATTACGTATCAGGCCGTGCAGTCGTTTTTTGATCCATCTTCAACCAAAATTGACTTAATGAATGTGGTCCACGAGGAACCACTTTCAACATCAACCTCAGATTCAACAACGTTTTCCGAACTTGTTCACACTGATGAGAAAATTCGTGAAATCCTATGTGTCGGCGATTTACCATGGGAAGATATTCATCATAGATCTTCATTTTTACCTGAGAGTGATTGTTTTGAAAATGATTTTTCATCAATTTTTACAACTGAATATGTCAAGGAACCTCAGAATCCAATGAAAAATCCTGATTCAGAGTTAAATTTGGGAAAAATTTCTCGAACTATTCCTATTGATATTTCGGTTAAGCCTGGAATTGTTCAAAACATTCATATAGGTGCCTCTTGTACGGAAGATGAAATTCAAACATATAAGGCCCTATTTCAAGAATTCCGCGATGTGTTTGCCTGGTCATATGAGGAAATGCCAGGAATTGACCCCGCAATTGTTGTTCATGAAATCAAGACTTACCCGGATGCTAAACCCGTCCGGCAACGTTTGCGTCAGATCCACCCACGAAAAGCTGCTGCTATTAAAGCAGAAGTTGAAAAATTACTCAAAGCAAGTTTCATTTATCCAATTTCGTTAATGGATTAGGTATCGAATATTGTTCCTGTTAACAAAAAGCAAGGGACAATAAGAATATGTATTGATTATAGGGACATAAATCGAGCCTGTCCAAAGGACAATTACCCAACTCCCTATATCGATCAAATCATTGATGATTGTGCCGGCAGCGAAATATTCTCCTTCATGGATGGTTTTTCCGGATACAATCAAATCAATATTCTACCTGCCGATCAACCAAAAACGACTTTCATTTGTCCATGGGGGACATTTGCTTATTTCAAATTACCTTTGGGCTTAAGAATGCCGGGGCAACTTTTCAAAGGGCCATGTCTTATGCTTTTCATGACATCAAGCACATTGTGCAACCCTATCTCGATGATTTTCCTGCTCATTCATTACATCGAGCTAATCATCTCATCCATTTACGAGCAATATTTATGAGGTGTAGGCATTATCGGATTAGGTTGAATCCACACAAGTGTGTTTTCTGTATAGAAACGGGTTGGTTACTGGGGTTTGTTGTTTCGAAAGCTGGTATTTACGTCGATCCCTCGAAGGTTGAAGCTATTATCAAATTGCCTCCTCCTTCGAGTCTTCGCCAACTCCAAAGTTTGCAGGGGAAAGCAAACTTTTTACGTCGATTCATTCCTAACTATGCCGGGATCACAAAGGGTTTTACCCGGTTGTTGAAACAGAATACTCCATTCTATTGGGATGAGATAGCTGAGAAATATTTTGATGCACTAAAACACGTGTTGTCCCATGTACCGTTATTGCATCCTCCCAACTACAATCAAGACTACTTCTTGTATCTCGCCGCCTGGCATTCCACCATCGAAATGGTGTTAGTTCAGGAAGATTAATTCAGTACTGAACATGTGATATATTACCTTAGTCGAACTTTAAATCCAACTGAGCTAAAATACTCACATGTGGAGAAATTGGCATTGGCAGCTGTTCAAGCTGTCCAACGTTTTCGTCATTACATTTTACTACGTAAAACTACAGTAATTTCTGATTGCAACCCTATGATCTATATTTTGACCAAGCAATTGCTAGGGGGCAAGTACTCCAAATGGATTGTGATCCTGCAGGAACTCGACTTGGAATTTGAAAAGTCTAAGTCGAAGAAATCTTTAGTCTTTGCAGAGTTAATGTGTGACTTCCCGCGTGCTGACACAGAAACTGTGGCGGAGGAGCCCATTGCGGACGAATCCTTGTTTCTAATCAGCATTTTAGATCCATGGTATGGGGATATCATCGTTTATCTCTAGACCCAATCCTTTTGGCCAGAAATTTCAAGGTCAGAGTGTCGCAAAATACGATTCAGTCCCAACAATTTAGAATTATTGGAGATACTCTTTATCGTTGTAGGGCGGACTCAGTTTTTAAACGTTGTTTAACTCATGAAGAAGCTGAAAGGTTTCTGAATGATTGTCACTCTGAAGCATGTGGCGGTCATATGTCTGGGTATGCCACAGCCCAAAAGATAATGCGCGCTGGCTACTTCTGGCCATCTTTGTTTAAAGATTGTATTAATGCGGCCCGAAAATGCCACAACTACCAAATTTTTGATCGAAAGATGCATGCTCCACCTGCTCCTCTCCACCCTATAATTGCAGTTGGTCCTTTTGCCAAATGGGGTATCGATTTTATTACATGTAACCCTCACTCGACCAGGGGGCATGCATATATCATCCTTGCGGTAGATTATTTTACCAAGTGGGACGAGGCGATGCCTACATTTGAGGCAGACGGCAAAACAGCTGCGATTTTTGTGTTCAATCATATAATTTCTAGGTTTGGTGTTCCACAAGCAATTATCACTGATCATGGGTGCCATTTTCGAAACGTTATGATGATTGAACTTACAGGCCAGCTTGGCTTGCATCACGATAGTTCAACTCCTTATTATCCACAAGCTAATGGTCTGGTTGAAGCCATCAACAAAGTTCTAGTCATCATGATCCGACGAATCATCGGGATTCATCAGTCGAATTGGCATAACATGCTATTTTTAGCGCTTTGAGCATATCGAACCTCAGTAAAAACGTCAACAGGGTTCACTCCTTTCCAACTAGTTTATGGTTTGGAAGCTGTGTTACCCATCGAATGCGAAATCTCATCATTGCAAATGGCCATCGAGTTACTTCCAGCCACTTCCGAAGAGGAAAAATGTTTGTTATACTTGGCTCAGCTAGATGAGAATCGACACGATGCTGCATTAGCGATCGAAACTCATGCAAAACGTATTAAAGCTCAGTATGATCGAAATGTGACCCCTCGAAATTTTTCGGAAGGAGACCTAGTCTTATTGTACGATCAAGCAAATGATAAATTAGGCGCTGGAAAATTCGTACCTATGTGGCATGGTCCCTATATTGTCAAGCAAAAGCTAGCAAAAGGGGCCTATGAATTGGTAGACTTTGACGGGGACTCTTTAGGTAAACCCAGAAATGGTCTTTACCTGAAGAGGTATTATGCTTAAAATGGGTGTGGAGATTTTTAGTTAGGTTAGTTTTCTTTCTAGCTGGTGTGTTTTAGATTAAAAAGTGTGCTTAGCTTAGAGAGTGTTTTTCGTCATTATTCCTGCTTATCTTGGTTTTACTCTTGATATTGCAGATGTCGACGCCTCTCCAAACATACATTGGTTTTGCTGATGGTGCTTGTCGTAATACACTGAACATTTCTTCCGCAGCTTGAGTTATCTATTCGCCCTCTGACAAGTTGGTATCTATGCATGGGGTAAGCCTCAGTCAAACAACAAACAACATTGTCGAGTATAGTGCAGTGATTGAGTTAATATCTGAATCTATTTCATTTGGGATTCGGAGTTTGATAGTGAGGTTAGATTCTGAACTCGTTGTATTACAGCTTAATAGAGTATATGCCATTAGAAATCCAGTGTTATTGAGATTATTTTTGAGAGTGCGTCTCTTGGAACGTGAATTTGATTATATTGAATATCAGCATATTCTGAGATCTTTAAATACATTAGCAGATGCAATTGCTTCTCGAATGTTAAGTAGACATTTGCAATAATCATACAAGTAAATTTAAAAACATTCCATAAACATGTTTTACAAGATAAGCCGGTAATAGTAATATAGTATAACATAGGAGTGTGTCAAAATATACATCATCCTCAATCATAGGTTGAAAAACACCTTATGATCGGCAAAAATGATAAGTACAAAAAGCAAAAAATGTCATATGTGTCTACAATAGGCGATCATCCTATCACTGGTGATGATCTCGATAAGAAACCACTATACGGGCCACCTTACAAAGGAACCTCCTAAAAGGTCTTGGAACCCCAATCACATAGTGCTGTAGTCGACGAGGAATGTCATCTATGCTGGTCTCCGGAATGTCCCCTATCAAGCGCTCTAGATGGCTCTCCAATTCGGCCAAGGTCTCTGCTGATTCGTCCTATGGGGCTGGTGCCACTATAGCTGGTTGTTTCCTCTCGTAAGGCCGGAGAGCGTCTGGTCGCTGTGAGCCCACATCTGCATTCGAAACTTTTACTATCAATTTTGGGACGAGATAAAAAAAAAAAAAAAAATTAAATTAGGAAAATTTTGAAAATGATTTTACCTGAGTCATACCATTGCTCTCCTGGTGGAAGAGCCATGTTTGGGTCACCGCGAAAATCTACCCCAGTGTAAGGAAAGTCTTGAATAGCAAAAACTTGGTTTTCCAAACAATGGAAATACTCAGGTTTGAATCGAACGACCTCTGTCCCCTCATCAAGTTGACAGGCCATAACTGCAACCCATCGCATCAGTTTGGGCTCTCGAGGAAGTCCAGCTCCAATAATGAGGTGTTATGGGACCAACATTGGCACCCTCTCCAGACCAAAGCTCACAACTAAAGTACCATATCCAAAAGTCTTCAGTTGTCCGTTCTTGGCTCTAGTCAGTTGGCATTTTACATTAGCCAACACAGCATCACACCAGTTGAAGATGGTGCCTCGAAAGCAGTCAACTGCCATCTGCATCTGGGATCCAGTGGCTATATGTAATGCGGTGCTCCCGCAAAGTCTGGTAACAGTAAACGCGATTACCATGAGTTCAGGAAGGGATATGGTCTTGATGTATATCCCTTTGTCTCTAGTCTGGTTGTTACAGAACTCTAGCCAAAGGCTATCGACAGACTGGCCACTTGCCCTAGTCCCGAATAAAGTCAAGTGTTCACCTCTCTTAGGTAAACCAGTCAAAAAATATATGTCTCCCAGCTCCATTTCAAGCTGGTGACTGCCAATGAAGAAGCACTAGTCCTGTATGCTCCACCTGTCTACCAGCCACTGCAGAAAGTCCACCTGGGCCCTCATGCCAAGTATGGCCTAGAATTTGTACAAGTCGCATGCCTTCAATGCATCGATCGAAGTTTGGTGATTTATCGTGGCAATATCTACGTCCTCATGCTCCTGTTCTCGCCAATCAAGCATGATGTATACTCTACATCCAACAAAAATGCGAATTAGAATATAAAAAATGGAAATTTTTGGGTGAATTTTGAGAAATTTAGGGTTAAAAACCCTTGCTGCGAGGACCACACCCTCTCTGTTAGAGACAGTGCGTGATTCCGCACCTTGCCTTCACGGTAGGTGCGGACCCCTGACTTTTTCCCCATTGAGAAAAAGTCGGGGTCCGCAGGCTACCTGTGTTGTGCCTGCGGGCCCCCGCGCGCGGGTTTCTAGCCTAAAAATCCTCTAAAAAATGAATTGAAAACCTAAAAACAAATTTGAAATGGATGAAATTGAAGAGTAGGATGATGTGGATTACCTGGAGGAGACGGCGCTCGATTCCGACGGACGGATTTTCCGCAATCTTCATGGGAAGTTTCTGACCAAAAGCTCTATTTTCTCACCCAAATCTCAAACGGTAAAAATGAATTGACGAAAGCCCTTTTTATAAGTTTTTTGAATAAATGAATTGTTAATTTGTTTATGTTTCACTTTATAAAGGTAACTTTTGCAGCATTTTTATCCATTTTAAACAGGTATGAGTAATGTTTGAGTTTTTGTTCAGGATAACGGATTTTTCAGGCGAAATCAGTCATTTTCGACGAAAAAACATTAGAGTTACCTTTAAGCTCTTTTCTGACTCCTAAAATATGAAAAGATCGCCGAGCTTTTCTTTTTAAACTCGTTAAAACAGAACTAAATATACGGTCCACTTACAGCTCTTTTCCTAACTGTAAAAACATGAAAAGATTGCCGGATTTTTGTCGTTTCAAATTCGATATTGATTATAAAACGATGTGTCATTGATCGCTTTTCTACTTTTTCAGATCAGAGGCACTAATTACGAAAAGTACTCCTTGGTCGTAATGATCAACTGGTTCTCTCAAGTATTATTTTATACTTTTTCAGGCTTGGGAGACACAAATTTACGAAAAAGGTCAACCCTGGAGTCTTCTTAAGTTTTTTCAGACTCTCTAAAATTGAAAAACGCCGAGTTTCTCCTATACTGGACTCGTTAAAATTTAACAGTAAAGGATCTGTTCAATTACAAACAGGAATGGACAACTCCTTCTTAGGGTTCGAATTTAAACTAAGTTGGACTCATTCGAAGGATGAGCTTATAATCAAGCAAATGTTATCCTCCTCAAGCTTGTCAAAAATAAAGAGGTACTTGCCAGAAATGGTGGGGGAAAAGAGAGAAAAATGAACCTGTTTGTCATACTTTGTAACCACTCTTGAACACGACACTTTTATTCACCTGGGTTGGGAAATCATTTGCCTAACAGTTGATCAAACCACATTAAAAGTCTTCAGCCGGTTTCTGGGTATTAACTTTGGGTCAATTGTCACCAAACCATCTGCTATGTCGTTATGTGTTCAAGAGGTCAGTGCAAATAAGCCATTCATCTGCAAAATATCTGTCATCCATCTTGACCATCCTTGAGTCAGTCCTTGCAACTAAATTCCTTCAAACTTGATCTATGATTTCGTGTTGTGGGCTTGCCTAAACAGATCGCTTTCTATCGACTTCAGCTCATTATCTAGAAAGATGATCTAGAAATCGTCAGTACCTTGGGATCTGCATGCCTCAATGGCAGGTTTCTCGCCTTCAACGATAGGTTGCATCATTGACCTTCGATCAAAGGATTCGGTGACATGTTCGACATCAACACATCTATTCACATCTCATGGATTGTACTGAGTACTTTGAGGGCCATTGACATTACTGGTGGTTTCTCTCACACTTGTTAATGGTTTACATCATTGACTGGTAATCAAGTGGTTTCTACCATGTTCAACTTCAACACATTCATTCGCATGGATAGAATCGTACTATTTCGGGAAGTAGAAATGAAGACCCTGGATCTAGTTCCGCCATCCAAGCTGCGAGGAATTTTGTATTCATTATACTATGGACTATTCATAAACAGATGGCTGCATCCATACTGTGTCTTCATGTGTCTATACTTGTGATGTATTACAAGATCATTCCTATATCATAGCAGTAGTTAGTTTTCTAGTCAGTTTTGATCTGAGTATGGGAATGCCTACCTCAGCGATGATATGATCTGATATATATATATTGCATTGAATGTTTTTACAGGTTCCAACCAGGCTCTCCACAAGATGATCCTCGAAATGATAAAGTACTTCACTCTTCCTAGATGATAAATGAAATCCTCATCTACTATAGACTTCGCACTTTAGGGGGCAATCTGTTACACAAAAATATCATCACCATGACTATTTGCAGTCAGTATGGGTCTATCATTACTTATACTGTCCTCCTAAGCAAGTCTCAGACCTCAGCTCGTCATGTCAAGCTTTGAAAATGAGAGAAAGACCTTTGAAAATCAATAAAGCTCTGGTTTCGCACTTTCTCTCACTGTTGCCTGTGGTCCCGCACCCCCTGTTCACATTACCTGCGGACCTGCCCGCTCTGTCCCTAAAGGAGTGGGTGCGGACCCCTATGAAAGTCAAAAAGGCACAAGTTTATTCTAAAAAACTCACTTTGGGTTAATTCTAGATGATTCTAGAAGGAATTTTGACATGGATTGTTCGCTCTTAGGTGGTTCATGCATCCCAAAAGAGAAGGAGCTAATCCCTTGATGAGAGGAGCTATCCCTTTGAAGGAGGGCTTTATCCCTTTGAAGGAGGACCTAGTAACTTCCCTCCATTGCACTATAAATTAAGGCATTGGGCTAGTTGCTAGGGAGGTTAGAAGCTGAACATTTTTTAGGGTAAATGCTGGTGGAATTGAGACTTCCTAGTTAAGCTTGAGAGGAGAGATCACATACCTTTTTGGCTTCATTGGGAAGAGAGTGAAACTTGTCAAAGTAGAGGAGACTTCTTGCTGGACCCTGGGAGGAGCTTGTACAGCATCAAGGCACAGGTTGTAAAGTTCTTCTTTGATTTGAGTTAATACAACCAGATTCATTTTTCTCAAGAAATTGTCTTATGTCATTTGTTTCATGAATTCCTTGATCATCATGTTAAGTATGCTTTATGATATTGGCTTTTCAGGTGCTATTTAATTTGTTTGCTTGTTTGTGTTTGCAGATTCGCGACAAGGGAGCTCATTTGGATCAAAGGAGTGAGGCTTCCACAAACTTGCATTGGACCCAAGGTAGGCCTAAAACACTTGTTTGCCTTTGTTTATGAATTGCATATTTAGATAAAGATAGTTTTTGACTGGCTTGCTTGTCACTAGATATTGTTAGATACTAGGGAGGTCTATCTTGTCTGCAAGATCGACTCATTCCGTGTGACAATGGTCAAAGTGGGCTACAACACAACCCTGCCTATTATAACTTTTTTTATGCTCATGTTTTTCTATGCAATCATGTGCTCCTTTATAGACAAACTCGACCTAACAAAACTGACTTGACCAACAAATTTGAATCAATGGTTAGGGTTTCCTTTGCACGTGAATGCCTCCAAAAACTAGTGACTCAAAATATCCTCTTGTGCAATGCTAGATTCAAATTCTCCCTATGCATGATGGTCCAACAATTTAGACCCTTCTAGCTCTATGTAAAATGGCTCAGTCAAAAAATAGTTGAGATGCATTTTTTTAAAGGGTTTCAACTATGTTTTCTTTAGAATTCATAAGTTTGTGGACTCCCATGTTATTCTCCACATTGAAAATCATGTCGTGAGTCTTCTGCATGGCCTCCACATTCAATGGATGGAACTACAAGATCCTTTCATGCAATGGCCTCAATTTGAGTTCAAACCCCCATGCTCTTGATTTAGACCTCAACTATGAGCTATGATACTAGTTGTTGGTACTATTTCAAATTTTGTACAAGTATTCAAGAAAAATAATAATGATGAAAAAAGTACACAAGATTTTATGTGGTAAAACCCTAATGAATTGTCAAGGAAACATCCATGGGTAAGGAAAATGATTTTACTATCAGGATAAAATTTACAATCAAGATTACCAACCTTGTCAATGTCTCCGGATTCATAAATGTAGGAACCATTACAATAGTTTTGATAACTATTATTTGGTTTGTAAACCAACATCATTAGAATAATCATAGCAATATTTACTTAAGTAAATTCATTTTTTACATTTTCTTTTAGCAGAATTTTTGTCAAATTCTAACATTCTTTTTATGATTAATAATAATAATAATAATTTAAAATACAATTATAATTTAATTATTTTTTATTAAAAAATTCATCTTGGCGAGGTGATATATATCATGAGGTAAGTGTTTGGATGCCTATCATGGATTGATGTATGTTTAAGTTTACAAACCATCTAATTTATATGGTTGCGCTAGTCATATTTGAGACAATATATATCATCCAAGGATCCCATAGGGGCCATCATGGTTAAGTAAATTAGAGCATGAACTTGTGTTCTTTCTAGCTAAGAAGAATATCAATGCTAATTGAAGAATAGTCGAGATTATTGAAAGATAGAGATATATGGTGGTAATTATGTGGTTATCTTTCAATTATTAAGCATTGGTTTGGGTTGAGTGATATTAGATCACTCCTTTGCCATCAATTTAGTGGATAAATTCATGAAAGATAAGCAATTACTTTGTTTAGATGCTGAAGGCTTTCATTTTGTATTTCATCCTTTAAATTTCTTCAAAATTATTGCTTATATAATTTATTGCATCAAGAGGTACTCTACATCCTAGTCGGGGGAATATTGTAGTGGCTCCTTAGATGAAGATAAAATAAAAACAATAATAATAATAATAACAATAAAGAATAGTGTCAACTCAATTTAAAAAGTAATAAAAGTAATAATTGGATTCAATTTAATATGTTATGTTATAATTTTGTTTTTATTAATAGAATTACAAACAATTCTTTTTGAGAAAAAAAATCATAATATCCATATCACACTAAACTAAATTTAAATAGTAACAATTCACATCAGTAACTATGATATTTCAAAAATAAGAATTAATAAACATATAAAACCTAGAAATAAACATAAAAACCTAGAACTAGAATTAGAATATAGAACTATTAAATTATATATATATAATAATTTATATTTATAACCATTATAATTGAAAGCTTTATATTTAAATTTAATTAATAAACGTATAAAAATCTAATGCTTACAATAAATTCTTTTTCTCATATATATATATATATATATTTATATAATTAAAATTAAATTAAATTAAAAATAAAAAAAAAAATCATAAAACATGTCAAAGAAAGATTTCAAGCGCATATATGTAGCTATATATATTATCAGGGTATATAGAGAGTGAGAGAGAGATAATATTATTAAGAACTAGTATAGATTCATCTTAACTCTCAATCTACCAAATGACGAGAGGAATCAAATCTCATAAGGTGCAAACCTTTCCTCAAATATTGCACTCAAGATGTTTGCATCTTAAAATATTTTATCCATCTCAATGCTTGAGTGAAGATGACAATATGTTGGTATTAATGGAATGACCAAAAAAATTGAAAGTCTAGACAATTACATGTTATTAAAAAAAAGATAAAAGACATAAATTTTTGAAAATTTTCACATATATATATGTATATGTATATTCTAAAATAATTTGTATTCCCTTTCACACAACTTTATTAACAACATAAACTGGTTATATATAAAGTAAGTGAATTTATAAGGTAACCTAAATCTACTAATTCAAATGCTTTGATTTATTCTCATGGCAAACAATGTATGTGGGTACATTGTATCATATTTTTATTAATGTGCCTTTATGCATATGATTATCATGTAAACAAATACATGAGGGAGACATAAAGTATTGGATAAACTAATTTCACATTTAATGTTTATATGCAAAATTACTCACTTCAAGATATTTTAATAAATAAGAGCACTAGTTCATATACCTAGTTAAAGAGGTTGAAATATGTATACATGTACATACAGAGTTAGTTAAGGAGGTTGATTTATGTAGACATGCACATAAAGAGTTAAAGTGATTGGTGGAGAGGTATATGTAGGTATAAAACTATTTTTTTATATAAATATGATATCTAGAAGGGTCAATTGTTGAGATATAAATATTGTATAATATATAATATATGTTGGAAAGCTCCTTCTCAAGTACGTATTAACATGCTCCATATGGGATGAAAAATGTACTAAAATATTTCATGGTGAGGTTTTGATAGGGAAGGGCAAATGGATAAGATTGAAATATGGATAGCATAGTTTCATCTCTAGTTTATGCATGTGTATAATTGCAATATGATTGGGTATCTAAATCAAACATTTTATTTTTTAAGTGGGGAAGAATGGAAAAAAATACATACATTATACAGATATTAGATTTCATAAAATGATGGCTATTTATGGTTTGAGGGTTGAATAATCTTTCTTTATTATTTCTCTTCCTTTCCCTCCTTCTCCTCTTATTTTCAACTCTACCTTCGTCTTCTTTTGATCTCCCCTCTTCCTCTTCTTACCCTCATTTTTCCTCCTTTGTCTTTTTCTTCCCCTCCTTTTTCCTCTCCCTATATTCCTTATTGTTTTCTCTTCTTTGCTTTCTTCTTTATCTTCCTCCTTATTCTCTTATGTCTTCTCCTCCTCTTCACTCTACTCTTCTCCTTTGTCCCTCATTTTCCATCTTCCCTTCTCTTCCCTCACTTCCTAAGACTTGCAAAAATTTTAACGGAATATATTGGAAAAAATTCAATCCTAAATATATTTATATATATTATTTCTTGTATTATTTGTCTATGCTCTAATTTGGTTCTATTTTAGTTATATTCTAACTAATTTTCACTAAATCTGTAGTTCAAGTGGATCCAACTTTAGAGGTCATGATGAAAAATGTAGGAGAAAGGATAGGGAAAAGTAAAATGGTTAAAACAAGTAGTTGTAGACACCAATAAAAAAAAATCCATAATCAAGAGTGATTACCTATTGCGCATTTTATTTTATTCACAAGGATTGAATCATTATGGATGGAGAGCCCACGAATAACCAACAGATTCTCTCATTTTCTACAACTAGAAATACACTATCATAAAAACATAAATTTATGCCTTTATGGAAATTTGTGCCCATTGATGAAGAATTAAGGTATACCTTAAGAAATTCTTATGGACGAATGGTGAAATATTTACATCCCATGCCCAAGGTAATTAATTGTTAGTTATGTGTTCACTATTTAACTTATGAATTTTTTTTTAAGTGAGAAAGAGTATTTGTATTACATTATAAATATCTACCTAGTCATGGAAAACACATCAAGAGATACATCACTTTTTTCCTTAAATTTTCTAGCTTATAGCGCTTATCAATATACACAGCAAAACATATAGCTATGACATTCCTTTTCACATCAAAATTAGGGATACTGCATGTGTATATATTGTATAATTGCCCCTATATATTACTGGAATTAATCATCATTAATTGAAATATATTATTTTTTCCTATACTAATGAGATGAGGCTGAATCAAAGGAATTGAATATTATTGATAATTGTTTAACCTATATGTTCGTTTATTACACCTTGATATGTTAGTTTTCTTCTCTCTCTCTCTCTCTTTCTTTTCTTCTTCTTCTTATTATTATTTTTAATTATATATTCAACTCATTCTCTTAGTATCTTTTTATAGAGTAAGGATGAGGATTCTTGAGAAGATGAGAATGGAACTATTGAAGGCTCGAAATTCTCTACCTCAACACCAGGGAAAACCACCCAATCAGGAACTTAAGGTAGATTCTTTTTCGTTTGGAATGGTAGCTTTGACTGGAATTATGGCACCAATTTCCCTTAATAAAAGATATAAAAATGGATGAGATATATAAGTGTGAGGCTAATGATGTGAATGAAACTAAGAAATAAGAATAAATAGACTTAAAATATCTATCCCAGGAAAGCTTTCTCTATATATGTGACTTTAAAAAGATCTCACATTTAACATGACAATATAGATCATCAAGTCCTTTATGAGGTTAAAACGAATGAAGATAACTAATTTAATTAAATAGTTAATTAAATTAGTTGATTAAACTCATTGCACATATAAGATATTGTTGTTCATGCATATACTTAAAATATTTCAATCAAACACATCAATAGTGATAAATGCTTAATTGCTTGCAAAAACATATATGATGAACACAATTAAAATAACCATTGAATCTCATAAACACAATACTAATACACAAATAGTAGTACCCGATATATGTTGATTATTCTCATAAGTAAAACAGTAACAATTTTGCTTTCTATTAAGATCACTTCAAGTTACAATAGTGTAAACCAAAATATTTCTTGCCAAAATTCAAAACCCCTTTAACATATCAATGAAGGGTATTTATAGTTTCTAATGAAAATACAAATATAGAAAAGTACCATAAAAGAATAGAGTGATTTCAACAAACCAAACTTAAAATAAAGTAAAAAGATAATAATAGATTGCAGTTGTAACAACTTGACTATGGTTGAGATGAAGGTTGCTCTCCCATATGCTGTCAAAGTTCACATATATTTGTCATTGGCTTTAATTTAGGTGGATGATGAGGTTGTATGTGCATCCGTGTAGTGAATAGCGTGTCACTGAGTGCTAGAAGTATATGGGTGGTCATGTTGGAGAGACACCTCAACATTAGCCACTGACTATGTAGTTTAACTAAGAAATGTCAATGGCATTCCAAGTCAACCTTTGACAGATTCTTGATTTTTTTAGCCTTCTTCTTCGATGATTCCTACCATGTTTTGGTTAAAAATTTCACATCGGGCAAATTATCCTCAGGGCAATCTAAAATCAGGTTGGCCTATAACAAAATATCACTACTAATTCAGTGAGATTGTTTAAAATATCCTTGGCACTGAAGATTTCCATTTCTGCATGCTTGAGTTTTATTTCCCACTCTTGGAAAACAATCTCTTTCTGTGATTCTTCAATTTTAGGGAGATAAACTAATCTCCCCTTAGTACTATCTTTCCATTCTATATAATTTGAAATCTTCTCCTCAACTTCCCTATAGTATGTCATATCAGATAATTGATTCACTAATGAATTGCTTGATTGGCATAAGTCATGGATAGTGGCTAATTTATGACAAAAAACAACCTATTTTTGAGCAAGGAGATTGTTTAGTTCTCCTGCTTCCTTCTTGAATTTAGCTATCTTGGGATTCACCTTTAATTTCTCTATCTTTTGTTGAAGTTCCTAGATTTGAATATCCCTACTCTTCACATCAGATTCATGTTGAATCTTTAAGCCATTGAAGGTATTTTGTAATATTGCAAGTTTTTCTTATCACTCTTAATAAATTACTTATTTTTCATTCTCAAAACCCTGTTCTATTTTCTTAATCCTTTCATATTTCTCCCTTAGGAGTTGTTGTACTTCAGAGGATTTATCAATAGTAGCACTAGCATATGCTCCTGCAAATTGCGAAAGCCTTCCGAGATCCTCAGCAGGAGTAGCTTGAGCATCTTTCAAAATTACTTCAAAGGAAGCATTACCAGGGACTAGAGCTTGGGTCTGTTCAATTCTCTTTCTTTTTCTCTATCTTCTAACCACAACTTTATGTTTTGGACTATAAAACACATCAAGAGGAGGAATTTCTTCAATTTTCAAAATGACCTTAGAGGTCAAGAATACCGGGATGACTTCTAAATCATCAGTGTCCAGAGCTTTATCAGAAGCCTCAATAGTAAGCGAGGTATTCCCTGTAACTTTAGGGGTCTGTGTAATCTTCATCTGGAATGGAGTCTTCATATTCTTAGGATTTGTTTATTTAGTGAACTTCTCCCAAATTGCATCTAGATTTTTGTCTGTTAGAGTTTCTCTTCTACCTAAGAATAAGAAGAAGTTCCTGTCTCTTTTATCTAATATAGATTAGGGACCTGTGTTGTACTAGATGAAACTTTATCCTTATCTACATTTTGTTAATGAAACATCAATAAATCCATAGGCAAGTGAGTTGTCCTTTTATTCCTGTACTGTTTAAACTGAATCAATTCCTCAGGAGTTAATTGTGTTGCTGCTAGTTTCTCAACCTCTGAATAGATAGAAATTGATTCAAATAGATCATCAATTTGTCTGTCTCATTCGTGAATTTCCTAAGATTTGCTTGTATAGTGACATTCTTAGTAGTATCATTAGGATCATATTATCTATTGGGAATAGTTGGGAAATTTAAATGTTGAATTTCTTCAATCTCAAGAGTAACATGCCTAAAATTTTTCAAGAGTATAGACACCACATTGAATAGGAAAGGTAGGCCAGATTGTATTTTTATTATATTTCATAACCTTTGAAAGGCCATTCCCAATAGTTTGGTAAGCTATCTCTTGGGCTAGGATTTTATTAGGAACATAAAGGGGAAACACATGAGGGTTTGCAAAACCATTGAAGATCTGAATATAATTGAAGAATTCTTCTCCAGCCCATCATTCAATTGATAATAAATCATTTTTGCCTTCGATTGAAAGTCTAGGAGCTCTCTCATTAAAGACACTATGATAGATGGGCAACATAACTCCATGGAAAATTTTATAGAGATGAGGCTGGTATTTGGATTCCTAGAGTATGTTATGATAGATATGAATAGGCGTAGGGTCTTTTATGGTTCATTTTCATCCCATAGATGTAAAATCTGAGGTGAAATAGATCTCATCCATTATATAGGTGCTCATATCGAAAGGGGGAACAATGTTCTCGGAAAAAATGAGATTTTTCCTATAATTTGGGATTTTTGTGGTTATAGTATCAGACAATATAGTTCCCCAATCCATAACATATCCATCTGAGGTAGCATCAATTAAGCGTAACCACTGGTTTGATAATTTATGGGTATTAGGGTAACCATAAATTCTACACATCATAGCAGCTATATAACAGAATGGTCTAGCAATGGAAGCAATAGCATACATACCCTTATCCTCACGCTTGTGTTTGTTGGGATCCCTTCTCCATCCTTTGATGACCTCTGACTGATCCTCATTTTCTTTCATGAATTTCTCTAAAAATTGCTTGTCGTATTTTTTCTATGGTGGCGGTAGCTAATACATCTTGCTCAAATCATTGCTGGTGAATGACCCAATAATTGTGTTCCTCTTAGTCATGAAATTCCTTTCTGCAATATTCAAATGGTCAATAACCCATTTAACCATATTTGTATAGGGCAGGATGTTGGGTCAGGTTGCAATCCTATGTAGGAATGAATTGGTGACATCACTATAAGTAGTTTCAGAAATAGGGGCAAAATCCTCAGTTGTGGTTGTTTTCTTTGTCACCCTGGGTTCTTCATCTTCAAAGAGTTTATAAATGGCTTCCCAAGAAGAGCTTCCAACATCGGGAGTGCAGAGTTGTGTCTGAGAATAATGTAGGCATTTCGGTAGCTTCAGGTGGAGGAGTGACTGGTTGTTGTTGAACAATGGGTTTCTTCCTGGGTTTAGTTGCCCTAGACATTTTTGCTGAGCTTTGCTTATTAGGATTGGCCTGCAAAGGAAAACACAGGAATAAGTGGAGACTTCCTTAACTAAAGAATTCCTTAGAGTGAATAACCAATTTCATATCAATTTATGTCTTTTATGAGCAAAATCTAGTGATATTGAGTCACAATAATGAAATCATTTAGAACTTCGAAATCATAAATTCATTACATTTGTCCATTAAATGATAAAATGTGGATTCAAATGGGATTTCATACACATCAAGATATCATAGGATTATATCGGAAAAATATTATGGTTGTATCATTGAAACTTGTGATATTCTCACTCTTTGACAGGATTTTATTATTATAATCTAAGGGCTGAAAAATATAAGCAGGAAGGAATATCGAAGGTCTTGTATCAGAGATTTTATATTGGGGGTTGGAACGAGTGACAGTCAATTCAAAGTCCCAATATGAAAGTACGATATGAATAGAAGGAGTTTATTGGAGATTGCAGGATTGAGAATATTGGAGATCAGCGTTATGAGGATATTGGAGTATTGTAGATGTGGGGATATCACAATATCTATGATGCCATTTATCAAAGGATGGGCAAAAAAGGGACATTGGAGGATCGGGGGATCATGGTATTGGAGTATTTAGAGTGACGCTCACATTGAAAACTTCGATATTCATAAGCTTTGATAATGCTACGTGGCAATCCTGTGGGGTCAAGCCTTTATTATTATATTTGCAAAGAAGCACTTTATTACTTTTAGACTTAAAATATTTGAAAACTTTAATCAGGGAAGGTTTTATCGCAACTTATCTTATGGGGACATGTTACAATATTTAAAATATTCCGAAAAAATTTATGTCAATAATAGATTTTAAACAAAATCATATGGGTAGCTTATTTGTGAATATGTCTTATGGGCCTAAGCTCCGATATGAAGGCTTTGATAAGGGAGATTTCTCATTTAGTCAAGTTTTTTGGAAAAATAAAATTAATATTGTCTTATTTGATTAAAACTAAGGATTTTATACTAAATCAAAAGGGTCCCCATTATTTATTAGTTCTACTATTAACCTTAATGGGGTGGTTGTTGAGTAATACAATAATTGGCGACATACTGGGTGAAGTAGTTATCTCTATTAAAAAATAAATGAAGTTTTAAACTATTAAAGGAAAAGACTTAGAAAGGTAAAAATACTTGAAGTTTTGATTGATAAATATTACGCTGAATAAAAGAACTCATCATTTTGTGAATTATCTCATAAATTGTTTATTAATGAAAATCTTTATTACCCTTGTTAGTGATTTAATTAGTTATAAAGATAAAGTTAAGAACTATAGAAGCTTGGAGTTTAAGATAGAAATTTTTATCATTGGTAGAGCCACTACTACCAGCAGGCGTCCACAACCTCGATAGGGTTACCATTTAACCAAAGATATGATAGTATCCCATCCACTTATAGTAATATTCTTAGAGGTATTTAATATTTTCTTTTAGAATTTTGTTTTAAAGTTTACTTGAAAGCCATTGTCCTGACTTGGTAACCAGATTATGACAATGCCATTCATAGGTTATAATGATATTGAACAAGTCGTCTTGTGATGAGACCTCTTGTCTTATGGTTATATAACCGTAAGCCATTATCTTGGTTTGGTGACCAGTGTTGATAATGTCAATATCATTGGTTTCCCATGATCATGGTAAGTCGGCTCATGTTGAGACCTCTTATCTTTCAAGTTTTATATATTTTTGAATTACACTCTAAAAAATTTAAAAATTAGTGGATAGGGAGGTATATTCACTCCTTAAGAGTAATGGATGACAATTGAAGCCAAAATATTCTAAAACTTCACAATAGCCTTTACATTTTAAAGAAAACATTTTCATGACCAATCATAGGATAACCAGATTTTATAAAGTTCTCAAGTTATGAAATATTTACAATTTAATGGAGATAAAGATTTCAGAGCTTTGTAATAAATGAAATACTAAACTTCAATGTTATCATTTTCTTTCTACGGTCTCTTCTTTAATCAATTAAATTTCATGTAAATGATAAGAGACCCAATGTGAAGACAAAGGTGTATTACCTAACATAACCAAAGTTAAAAGAAGGTATATACATGTGATTATTTACATATTTACAAGAGGATATGTATCCTTAAGAAAATATTTTTTCAAACCTAGCCCATTCACGGGAAGAGCATCCCTCTTTCCCTTAAATCTTGGAGGATAAAGGTTGATGGGCCTATTTTTTCAACGATATGAAATGGGCCTAGCCACAATTTCTGTAACTTTGTGTGTTTTACTTTTTCTTCGTGATCTTTGTCCCATTTCAAAACTAGATTGCCAATTTCAAAAAATTGATATTAATTGAACTTGCATCACATTAAGATTTAACCAATTGTCGATGATGGGCATGAACTTGTCTAGCTTTATCCCTTTCTTCCTCTAGCTTCAGAATTTGGAATATTCTTAATTGTGATGGAATTAGGAGGTAGAATAGCTTCTTTTCCATACACTAATTAAAAAGGAGAAGTGCCTATAGAGACATTCTGAGTAATTATGTCAGCCCATAAAGCAAAAACTAGAGCTTTGTGCCAATTTCCTTGATTTTGGTCAACTATTATTTTGATTATTCTAATGAGGTTTTTATTAGTAGACTTTGCTAAGTCGTTTCCTTGAGGGTAATAATTTACAGAATACTTGAGTTTAAAACCTCTTTTAAGAGAAAATTTAGTAATGGTATTTCTTGAAAAATAAGATGCATTATCAAACATAAGGGCATAAGGAAGACCAAACCTGGTAACAATAAATTGATCGATAAATTCAATAATGTTTTCAGAATTGGCCACATTCAGGGGTATTTCTTCCACCCATTTGGTGAAATAGTACGTAGCAGTCAACATGTATTTATGCTACTTGGAAGAGTTAGGAACAATCTCACATATAAAGTTCAGTCCCCATTGTTCAAAAGGTTACTCAATGTTAACTGGCTACAAAGGTAAGGTTGGTTTCTTTTGTCTTCCTGAAGTAGTTTGGCAAACTTTACATTTTTTGACATAGGCATGAGTATCCTTGAATAGAGTCGACCAATAGTATCCAGCATGAAAAATATTACGAGCAGTGGTGTCTCCACCATACTATCCGCCAGCTGGTCCATCATGTAGTTCCTACAAGACCTTTTCTACTTCATATTTTTCTAGACATCTTAGAAAAACATAATCATAATTCCTCTTAAACAAGCCATCATTGACCAGTTCATATTGATTAGCTTTAAGTATGAGAGATCTTTTATTTTTGTAATTGAGTTGATCCAGGTGGATATTGGTGGCCACCTACCTATTCCACTTGGACCCCCAACATTGTCTGTTTCAGTTTTTCAATTTCCTTAATTGTAGCACAATTTACTATTTTTGGTAGTTTTTCGGGTCCTGAACTTTCGGAGCCGTCTTGAGGCCCTAAACGACGTTTTTAGGGAAAATGGAGAGACCAACATTTTCCAAAACCAACTTGTTAATTTCTTTTTGGCCTTTTCTTCGAGATCTTTGAAACAAGGTATCATGATAGCCAAATGGAGATCGTATGTCAAAGTTATGACCCTGTGAATTTGATGTACCAATTTACCCAAACAGGACCCACAGTTTTGGCACTTCATCTCCTAGGGTTATGTTTTTGGATGTTTAGGGTTTTCCATTGTTTCTCAATAATAAATAGGCCTTTGAGCCTCATTGTAACATAGTTCAGAGGTTGTAGCCACCACATCTCTCCTCAGAGATAAGCTAACGTCGCTCGAGGTATCTTATTTCCATTTTGCTTGTAAGCATAGTTCAATATTTTTCCATTAATGAAATAAAGTGTTTTTCTGTGGCATCTCTGTGTTTTTGATTATATCTATAAGTTGTTGCATTCTTGTTTAAATTTAGATCAGTGGTATCAGAGCAGTCTGCTCTTTCTCTATTTTTCTTTGGATGTCCCCAACGAGGTCAGGGTATAAGGAATTAGGGCTTGATTTGGTTGAACCATTGCAAGATTAGCCTCGTAAAACTTGACGACCACCCATGGCGGAAGAAAAAAATATGAGGGGGTAGGAAATCCTTTCAAAATGTTGCTCGAAGAAGCTCTCAAGCGAAAGAGGGATGCGATGATTGATAACTTTTCCCAGATCCTTCGACGGCTACCAATAGGCGATGCATCTTCATCCAGCAGCCACTCTAGAGGCGCCACTCCTTTTAAGGTACAAGTTAAATTTGATATTCCCATATTCAAAGGCCTGATAGATGCAAACATCGTAGATAAATGGTTAAATCTATTGGAAGGATATTTTTCAATTCATGACTTTTCCAATTGGGAAAAGATTATGTTTGCACTTCTCAAAGCCACCCCACATGTCAAGGACTGGTGGGAAACCTATTGTGAACAAAAGGACGAGAGTGAACCCTCGATGTTTTCAGCTACACCCACTTGGAATTCTTTCTGAGACGCCATCAAGGAACAATATTACCCTATCGGGATCTATGAAGATAAATACATAATGTGGACCACGTTATGGCAGGGAAGGGACCAAGATGTGCTGGAGTTCACAAATACTTTCCATACCCTTCGCACGAAGCTGGGTATCAAGGATACTGAGCGAAATTTTCTTCTCAAGTATTGTGGTTGTATACACAAGTAAATCTAGGACGAGATGAAGTTTCTGGACATTTCCTCACTCGGCATGGCATATCGGTACACTGTAAAGATTGAGTAGAATTTTAAACAAAAGAAGCGGGACTTTGGAGCTGCAAATCCAAAGCTAGGAAAAGGTGACCCCAAACCACAGAACAAGGGACAAAGCCAAGGCGAGGCTACCCAGGACAACTCGCCGAAGCCGCAAGCAAAGAACAACACCATAAAGACGAAGAAGGACATAGGAAAATGGTGTGAATTCCATAACAGCTCCACTCACAATACAAGTGAGTGTCGGGCCAAGCAGTCACTACTGGCCAAGTTGAAGGCTTCCGAATCAGACATAGGTTCTAACTCTGAATCAGAACCCAATCAGGGGACTGACAAAGGGAAGCAGATTATTGATGCGGAGCCCAGCGCCATCGTGGCCACCACAAAGATCCATAAAATTGAGCCTGAAGATCAAGAGGAGGAGGAATGCCTCTTCCACTCACAGATGTGGGTGAAGGGTTCTCCACTGCAGTTCATTGTCAACAGCGGGAGCCAAAAGAACCTCATTTCAGCAGAAGTCGTGAAGCGGCTGGGCCTAAAAGCTATAACTGTTAAGTCCCTATACTACTAGTGTAACCCCTTATTGTTATTAGTACAACCCCCTTATTTTGTTGTGCCCATGTAGTCCCCATATTGTTATTATTGTGCCCTTACATTATTATTGTTATGTCGGCTCTGATTATATTATGACCCCTTAGACTCCTATATATAGAAAGGAAGTCTTTTCAATTGTATCATCTAAGAATTGTTCATTTGTATAATGTAAAGAAGGTTTCCCCCTCGAAGTGGTTTATTTCTAAGGCGTTGATCTATCTTTTCTATCTCTTTGTGAGTTGGTTTCATAACATTTGGTATCAAAGTTGTGGATTCTAGGGTTTCGCTGCCCCAAACATGTCATTGTGGAATTTTTGCTATAACCTTTTCGCTAGAAGTTTCAGAATCTAAAAACAAAACCCATTTGAGAAGAAATCGATCTTAATCTCACGTCCAAATTTCAGATCTTTTCATGCTGCATTTTCGGAGATATGATCTGAGGAAGTTAGGGTTTTTTCAAGCTCCATAATTTCATCTAAAATAGGTCAACATGGAATTGTCGCTATAACTCTTTCGCTACGAATTTTAAGAAGCTAAAACAAAATCCCATTGGAGAAGAAAGTGGTCTAAACCTTGGATCCGAATTTTAGATCCTGTCTCGCTATATTGTCGGAGATATAATCTGAGGAAGTTATGGTTTTTTGCAGACCCCCAAATTACATTCCAAACAGGTCACCTTGGGAAAATCATCATAACTTTTGTTCTGAGCATCAAATTGAAATTTTGTAAGAAGTTTCAGAAAGAGGATTGTTTGTAGTTTTCTATATTTCATTTTTAGGTACTAAGGTCGAAATAGTGAGACGTGGCATGTTGTACAAGTTTTCTCTACTGAACTAGTCTATAATCAGGTCACCATGGGAGATTTGGCATACCTCTTTCTTGGATAATCAAATTCTGATCAGACTTTTAGGCTTAGAAAGAGAACTCAGAGAGCTACCACAAGAAGAAATTTCAGAACTTGGAGATCTGAAATTACACAGTTATAGTCATTTCAAGATCGGGCTCCTAAAATCAAGAAAAATCGAAATGAGGAAGTTTGATGCAAGGATCCAATAAATTGGATACTACAGATGGAGAATATTTTGATCTACATGGTGTACCACTATTACAAAAGGTATGTATTGCATCTTAATATTTAGAACAAGATCAATTTTGGTATAAAGGGCTTTGTTCTCATAAACCACTAGTTACGTGGTCAATTTTCATGGAGGAAATTATAGCACATTATGAGGATACAAAGAGCAACACCTTCTTTAGAGAAACACCTCAACAATTGGAAGAAAAAAGAGAAAAAGGGCTTTGTTACAATTTTGATAAAAAAATACATCAAAGGTCATAAGTGTGCTATGAAGAAATTATTTTACATTGATTGTGGAGAGGAGGAAGAAAATGATCAAGAAACGTCAAAAGAAGAGTATATACACCAGGAACCAACCCCGAAGAAAGAAGAAATGAATCCGACCACATCTTGTAAAGCATTGGAAATAACTACTCTTAATATAGAAGGACATATCAAGAAGAAAAATGTTCAAGAAGTGAAATACCACATCAAGAAAGAATAAATGAATCCGACCATATCTTGTAATGCAAAGGCCATAATTACCACTCCTCAAACCATCAAGATAGAAGGACATATCAAGAAGAAAAATGTTCAAGAAGTGAAAGATCACATAGAGCATCAAGAAATGAATTCAACCATATCTTGTAATGCACTAGAAGAAATTAGCACTCCTCAAACTCTAAATATAGAAGGACATATCAAGAAGAAAAGGATTCAATTAGTGAAATATCACATCGAGCATCAACAACAAGTTCTCCAACTTTTAAAGGATAACACCACTTTGGTGCAGAATCAAATGAAACAATAGGCAGATCAACATTGCATTGAAAGAATTTTTGATGTAGGCAATTGGGTATTTTTATGGTTACATACATAAAAACAAATGGCCCTCAAGAAAGCTATTTATGAGAAGGAAATGTTGGCAATACTACACGCACTTAAGTTACGATGACCATACCTAATGGGAAGACACTTCAAGGTAAAAATAGACCATCATAGTATTAAATACTTTTTAGAACAAATACTATCCTCTGAAGAGCAACAAAAATGGGTCACAAAGATGTTGGCTTATGACTTTGAAATCATCTAAAAAAAAGGGAAGCAAAATGTTGTGCCAGATGCACTCTCAAGAAAGGATGAGGATCTGGAAGCATTGTTGTGCGCCATTTCTATTCTCCAACTAGAGTGGATAAACGAAACAAGGTATGAATGGAATAAGGACAAAGAAGTGTGCTCACTCATTCAAAAGTTGCAGAAGATCCCAGTTCAAACAATATTTCCAAAACTTGACGAGGAAGGAAAAATCATATTGGAGCCTGGAGCAGTCACAAAAGCAAGAACCCTATAGCTACTAAATCGATCAATTTTAGAGTATCTCATCAAGTGGAAGAACTTACTAGCTGAAGATTCCACATGGGAGGACAAGAATTTTACACAGGAGCATCAAAAACTACTCAAGCGTTGAGGACAACACTTTTTGAAGGAGAGGGACATGTTAGGTCCCTATACTACTAGTGTAACCCCTTATTGTTATTAGTACAACCCCCTTATTATATTTTTGTGCCCATGTAGTCCCCATATTGTTATTATTGTGCCCCATAGAAGCCCACTACTAATATTATTGTGCCCTTACATTATTATTGTTATGCCGGCTCTGATTATATTATGACCCCTTAGACTCATATATATAGAAAGGAAGTCTTTTCAATTGTATCATCTAAGAATTGTTCATTTCTGTAATGTAAAGGGGGTTGCCCCTTAGAAGAGGCTTATTTCTAAGATGTTGACCTATCTTTTCTATCTTTTTTTGAGCTAGTTTCATAACAACAACACATCCACAACCGTACACCATTGGGTGGCTTCACCAAGGACGAGATCTTCACGTTAGCCAACAGTGTTGCCTTCCCTATAGCATAAAGCCCTTCACGGATGAGGTATTGTGTGACGTTTCTCCTCTTGAAGTTTCTGATGTATTGTTAAGACAACCATACTTGTGGAAGCGACATGTTGTATATGAGTCTAGACCTTGCTCTGTGATTATTACTTTGGCTAATAAGTTGTACAGGATACCAGAGGTAGCCCCGCCTACCACCATCTCTTTGATCACTGCAAAGCAATGCAGCAAGATCATTTCCCAGAACAGGAAATTCATTTGAATTATGATTCGCCCCCAAGGAAAGAAGAAGGTTGTGCCCACGGGTTCCAGGAAGGGCTCCTCTACACAGTAGCAACATATGGACAAGGTTGTGGAGGAGTACAGGGACATTTTCGACTCACCCATAGCAATACATTTGCACTGTCAGGTCAAGCATTCCATCGATCTAACCCAAACGAATCTATCGACACTCTGTTCTAGAGAACGATGAGATCAAGAGGAAGATTCAAGAACCACTACAGAAAGGGCACATTATGCCAATCTCATCACCCTGTGGGACCCCGATTATATTGGTACATAAGAAGGATGGGACCTGGAGACTCTGTATTGACTATCGTGTGTTGAACAAGATCACTGTTCAGAATAGGTACCCAATCTCACAGATTGATGACCTTTTGGACCTGCTCAAGGGGGAAAAATATTTTAGCAAGATTGACTTGAAGTCAGGTTATCACCAGGTGCCTATCAAACCCTCTGATGTGTGGAATACTACATTCAAATCCAAGGACGATAATTTTGAATGGTTGGTCATGCCGTTCGGATTGAGGAACACCCCTCCAACCTTCATGAGACTCATGGAAGACATCTTGTGGCCCTTCACCAATGCATTTGTGGTGGTGTATCTAGATGAAATCTTTATCTTGAGCCAGAGTTGGGAAGAACACCTCCACCATTTTCGGTAGGTCCTTCAAATCCTTCGACAACACAAGTTGTGTGCTAACTTGGAGAAATGCACCTTTGGCCTGACCCAGGTTCAATATCTGGTGTACATCATTGATGATGAGGGTGTACATGTGGACCCATCCAAGATACAAGTCATTCAAGATTGTCCAGTTGCAACCACTTGATCCGGACTTAAACAGGAATGCAACAAAATACAGAGATAACCATATACACAAAGATGCAGCGGAAATAATACTTCATTTCATTAATGGAAAATACTGAAATATGCTTACAACCAGAAATGGAAATAAACCAAATAGGGCGATGGTAGCTTATCTATGAGAAGAGATGTGGTGGCTACATGCCTCTGAACTGTGTTACAATGAGGCTTGAAGGCCTATTTATTGTTGATAAACAATGGAAAACCCTTCACATCCCAAAACCTAACCCTAGAAGATGAAATGCCAAATTGTGGGCCTCATTTGGGTAAATTGATACATCAATTTCCCGTGGTCGTAACTTTGGCATACGATCTCTGTTTGACACGTACGATAGCTCGTTAGAAAGATCTATCTGAGAACTACCACTTTGGGAAGGGTAAAATTGGTCCATTGGCCCATGGACCCATGTTTCCCCTAGATTTCCCAAAAAACGTCGTTTAGGGCCTCAAAACGGCTTCGGAAGTTCAAGACCCAAAAAACTGCTAAAAATAGTAAATTGTGCTATAATGAAGGAAACTGAAAAACTGAAAGAGACAGTTGTGGGGGTCCAAATGGGATAGGTGGGTGGCCACCAACATCCACTTGGATCATTCCTCCCCCCTTAGGAAGTAATGGTCGTCATTGCGTTGAGTTCCTCCATCTGCTGAACTTGGTCCCTGGTGAGCTGTTCTGCAATCTATGATGTGTCCAAAAATGGTGGGAAGCACGGTCGACGATGGTCCACATTGAACACTTCGTACAGGTGAGGGAATGGAGGAATGCTGTGCTCCAAAGCATTGTTCCCCACAGCCTTGGTATTGCTGTAAGGACCATGTCGGAGTGGTCTGAGCTTCTAATGGGCTCTTTTAAGGCGTTCTTTCTGCAGATGTAACCAAACTTTGTCACCCACCTGAAACTTGTGTGGTACCCCTGTGGGTGAGGAGAAGTTGTTCCTATGTTTTGTCATGACCGTATCCCTTTGCTACTACTGTTGCGTGGAGGGACCCTTCGTGGCGGTCATGGATGTAGCAACGATCTTCCCCTTACTTTGGGAGCGAACTAGACTGTTACACAACAATTTGTCACCGTTTGTCATTGTCCCTATTACCCCTCACCCGCACACTAGAGGACTCGTTCTGGGACCTGTGAGAAGTGACATGACCTGAAACCACTTGCATCATATTCCTCTAAGTATGAGCTTCATATGCCCTGAAGACATCTCCTACTGAATACCCATGAAAACAGCTCTTTTTGCATTAGCGCGGGTCCACAGTTCACTACCCGCGCCAATGGGGGAAATCCTCTAAAAAGGGTGCGCCATTGGCGCTCTGTCCCAGAGTCGTACTCACGCCAACCGAATTGAGTAAAGTTTTTAACCAACAAGCTTCCGAAGGTTCTCTTCAACCCTTTCACCAACTGAATCTATGTTGAGCTAAGATGGTTTGGCTTCGAATCTCCATAGAAGGGAAAGTGGTTTGCCACCTTTCATGGAAGTTTCCAAGTGATAAAGCCAATCCCATGAATAATGTGGTTGATCCTATCTCTTTCTTCTCTATCTATAAAAGCTTGCCTGTTATGAAACCAGCTCAAGAAAAGATAGATCAACGCCTTAGAATTCAGCCTCTTCGAGGGGGCAACCTCCTTTACATTACATAAATGAATAATTCTTGGATGATACAAATGAAAAGACCTCCTTTCTATATATAGGAGTCTAAGGGGTCATAACATAATCAGAGTCGACATAACAATAATAATGTAAGGGCACAATAATAACAATAGTGGGCTTCTATGGGGCACAATAGTAACAATATGGGAACTACATGGGTACATAAATATAATAAGTGGGTTATACTAATAACAATAAGGGGTTACACTAGTAGTATAGGGGCCTAACATGCCCCTCTCTTTCAAAAAGTGTTGTCCTCAACGCTTGAGTAGTTCTTGATGCTTTTGTATAAAATTCTTGTCCTCCAATGTGGAATATTCAGTGGGTAAGTTCTTCCACTTGATGAGATACTCTGAAATTGATCGATTTCGTAGCTGTCGGGTTCTTGTTTCTGTGACTGCTCCAGGTTCCAATATGATTTTTCCTTCCTCTTCAATTTCTGGCAATATTGTTTGAATTGGGATCTTTTGCAACTTTTGAATAAGTGGCCATACTTCTTCATCCTTCTTCCATTCATCCCTTGCCTTGTTTATCCAATCTGGTTGGATAATATAAATAGCACAAAACAATGCTTCCACATCCTCATCCTTGAAGAGTCTTCCCATTTGGTAAGGTTGCCATTTTTTAAGTGCATGTAGTATTGCCAACATTTCCTTCTCATAAATAGCTTGCTTGAGATGTAGCGGTAAAAATAACCAATCACCTACATCAAAACATTTTTCACTATGATGTTGATCTACTTGTTGTTTCGTTTGATTTTGCACCGAAGTGGCGTTATCCTTTAAAAGTTGGAGAACTTGTTGTTGATGCTCGATGTGATCTTTCACTGCTTGAACCTTTTTCTTCTTCATATGTCCTTCTATCTTGATAGTTTGAGGAGTGGTAATTTCGAACAATGAATTACAAGATATGGTTGGATTCATTTCTTCTTTCTCGATGTGATCTTTCACTTCTTGCACCTTTTTCTTCTTGATATGTCCTTCTATCTTGAGAGTTTGAGGAGTGGTAATTCTTGCCAATGCTTTACAAGATATGGTCTGATTCGTTTCTTCTTTCTCTGGGGTGGGGTCCTGACTTATATCTTCTTCTTTTGATGTTTCTTGATCCTTTTCTTCTTCCTCTTCATATTCTATGTAAAATAATTTCTTCTCAGCACACTTATGACCTTTAGTGCATTTGCTATCACAATTGTAACAAAGCCCTTTTTCTCTTTTTTCTTCCAATTGTTGTGGTGTAACCCTTGTAGGTTGTGGAAGGCTAGGAGAAACAACACTTCCATCTTTATAGTTGTGAGGGGTATGCTTCCTGGTTTCCATAATTTTGCTTTCCACTATGTCACAAAGCCCTTTTACTCTTTCCAATTGTTGTGGTGTTTCTCTAAAGAAGGTGTTGCTCTTTGTATCCTCATAATGTGCTATCATTTCCTCCGTGAAAATTGACCACGTAAGAAGTTGTTTACGAGAACAAAGCCCTTTGTACCATAAAAATTGATCTGGTTCTAAATATGAAGATGCAATACATACCTTTTGTAATAGTTGTACACCATGTAGATCAAAATATTGCTCCATCTGAAGTATCCAATTTACAGGACCCTTGCCATCAAACTTCCTCATCTTTCTTTTTATTGATTTGAGGAGCTCGACCTTGAAACGACTGTAACTCTATACTTTTGGATCTTTAAGTTCTGAAATTGCAATCTGTAGTAGCCTTCTGTGTCCTCTTTCCAATGCCACTAGTCTGATCCAAATTAGATTCTCCAAGAAAGAGTTATGCACAATCTCCCACAGTGACCTTCTTGCGAAATTCAATCCGATGCTCAGAAAGAAAGTTATGACGATTTTCCCCAGGTCACCTGTTTGGAATGTAATTCAGGAGTCTACAAAAAGACCAACTTCCTCAGATCATATCTCCGCAAATATCGCGCGAAAAGCTCTGAAATTCAGACCAAGGTTCAGCGCGATTTATTCTCAAATGGGTTTTTTTTGCGACTTCTGAAACGTCACAGAAAAAAAGTTATAGCGAAAATGCCACGATGACCTGTTTGGAGTAGCGAAACCCTAGAATCCAAAGCTCTGATACCAAATGTTATGAAACCAGCTCAAGAAAAGATAGATCAACGCCTTAGAATTCAGCCTCTTCGAGGGGGCAACCTCCTTTACATTACATAAATGAATAATTCTTGGATGATACAAATGAAAAGACCTCCTTTCTATATATTGGAGTCTAAGGGGTCATAACATAATCAGAGCCGACATAACAATAATAATGTAAGGGCACAATAATAATATTAGTGGGCTTCTATGGGGCACAATAGTAACAATATGGACACTACATGGGTACATAAATATAATAAGTGGGTTATACTAATAACAATAATGGGTTACACTAGTAGTATAGGGGCCTAACATTGCCTCTATGCCTTGAGCAAGCTAGTTACAGTAGTTCTAGTTCCAGCACAGTGATAGAGAGTTTGAAGCTGCAAGAGCCTTCTTTGCACCCATAAGGCCAAATCTAAGTAAGGAGATTCTTGTCACCCAAAGAGAGAGAGGCTTGTTCCTCATCCCAACAAGCTTTGCAAGACTTGTGTAGCTGACTACCCAGCCAAAGGAGGATTTGACGTCAGAACAATGGTTGTATTCTTCTTTGTTATTTATTAATAATAGATGACTATCATTATGGTTCCACTCTCATTGTTTTATGTTTGATGTTGAGTTATATCTTTTCTGACTAATATATAATTGCATCTACTAGATTTTATGCTTGTTTTCGTGTTGTTCTTCGCATGTGCAGGTGTCCAATCACGGAGATCGTGGGGATCGTGACCGGCCAAGGCAAAGGAATGAGGGCGACATCTCTTCAACGAACACTAGCATTGGAATCCAAGTAGGTTCTCACCATCCACTTTTTATTTGCAATTAGGAACTTGCGTGATAACATTGTGTGATTGTTGCTAGACCCGGTCTGGGCTAGTAGGGATCGTCTCTATCCGCAGAGAGGATTTACCTCCACAACAATTTGGCAACTCCACTGGGGAGGTCTCTTCTCTTTGATTGCTTAGATAGCTTTCTGGGTTGGATTTCTTGCTGTTTCTTGCTCCCTGGTTTGCCTAGATACTGTTTTCAAGCCCTGGGTTGCTTGCTTTTGTTTTTGACTTAGCAAACTCGATTAGCGCACTTTTTAGCCTTACAGTCGCACCAATTGGCGCAAGTTGCTCAAAGACAACCCGTGCCAATCCCATAAAAGCGCGAGTTGCAGCCTGACAGTCGCGCCAGGCCTGTCAACTTTTCCAGTTCGCTTGTCTTCAAGCCCTCTAAGCTTGGATTTGTATTTTGCTGTGTCTCTTTCAATTACTAGAGTGTGTTTGATCCTTGTTTGACTGGTTTTAGACCTTCATCCTTCGGGTGTTTGCTTTTTTCTATCGATTTCATATTTTAGCCCTAGGGAATCTAGTGGCTTTGTGCGTCGAGCCTTCCGTAGGAGTCTTGGGTTCTTTGATCATCCAGTCGACTTTGTGATTACTTTTTGCGCTTGCTCAGTAATTGTCAAAGCCTTTTGTTGGTATTCAAGTGCTTTGCTCCTTTTCCGCTTGGATTTCGCTTGACTTCGTTTGGGCTTAGATTACATCGCTCGTAGAGGTCTTTGTGTTTTCTTCTTGGTTTGAAGGACTATCTTGGTGTTTTGGGGATCCGATTGTGTGCTCATTGAGTGAAATTGATCTTTTTGCTCGGTGTTACTATCTCTCAAAATTTGTTTAGTGCATTTTGCCATTGAAAAGGAAACGAATAATCTCTTTTGTGTTGCATTAGTTAATTGAGATTAGAAGCTTTTCGTTGATTAAGCAATTTGAAACAAAGAAAAGTTTCGTTTATTTGTCATTAGCTGCATTAGAGTGGTTCTTGATTGTTTGTGGTCATTTTGTTTGAAAAATTCTCAACTCTCTCGTAGTTAGTATTCATCGAACGAAATGATATTCTTTGGCATATAGTTTGCATTTAGGGAATTGTGAGAGATTACATACGGTAGGACCTGGAAATTGAAACTTAACTAAAGATCAACCATAAAATGAACTGAATGAACTTAAAAACACATTGGAACATAACGCTCACTAATTAGAGGTCTAGGCTAGAGACGTGCTCCGGCGTCGTTAAACCTAGTCACTGTTGTTTCACACTACGGTTGGGTGATTCCTCCTTTTGTGACTCGATAGTGGTCTAGCACGGACTTGAGCTCCCACATACCATCGCGTATATAGGGGAGACCCCACTAGGTTATCATCCTTTATCCACGGGAATCCGTGTCTGCCGCCTTACAAGCCGTACGCACCGAACACAGCATTCGAGAAGATTGACTGTCGTACGGGAAGTCCTTGGTTTTCATATGACTGCCAAGGTGTATATGCAGTTTTACGGATTTGTTTGGTAAACCCTTTGCCTAGTCTCTCCAGAGTATTCACTTTTGATCATTTTCAGACTCCTTAAAAGAAAAGGCTCACTTGAGCAGTTTGTCACTTCGGGCTCACAAAACATTCGAAGGCGACTAGAGTCACCTTTTTGTCCTTTTCTCGACTCTTAAAACATGAAAAGGTCAAGTTGTGTCTATGCGTCTTAAAATTTATTTGGCCACGATTAACATTACCTGGTTAGATCTTGTGTGCGTTAGTTTGAGTAGGGTCCTTTATCGTTAGATTCCCTTAGGTCCTGTTTGAAGTTCATCATCCTGGCTGAGCCATCGACTCCTGTTCCAAGTGATCAAGGGTCTCCGTCTTCCGTTGCTCCTGAGGTGCCGGTTGTGAGTGATACTCTTCCTGTTATCCCGAGTATCCAACCGATCAACTCTCGTGCCCCGGGCGACGAAGATTACGAAGTCGATTGGAACCCCATTTGGGAGCTTGACGAGGATGATATTCCTGTTACCCCCCCTGGTGTTTCGTCTCCAATGTCTACCTCTCACATGGATGAGACATCTCCTAGAGTGAGCGAGACACCTGTGTTGTCGAATATCGACACTCCCATCCCAGCTACTTCTCCACTTCCCCCACGCTACCAGTCGTTGAGGGATAGGGTAAGTGCCAGGATCCCTGCTTCGACTATGTGGGACCCCCATATCACTCCCACCACGGGATCTTTTGTTTCACAAGTCCACACTACACCTGTCACTTCAGTTCCAACAAATCCAACTATTTGTATAGCACATTCAACTCCGGTTGTTAGTGCCGTTACAGTGTCTTCAGCTTTGAACACTGGTGCTGGTCCCCCTCACGGTCAAGTGAGTAGCGGCCAGCCGGCACACACACCTAAAGTTATCCACCCTGCACAAAGTGCACCACCCTCTTCTGGTCCCGTCCCAGGAGGGGGGCCATATGATGCCTATGGACAAGCTGTTCAGGATCCGAATGCGCAAGGTCCATTCTATTATTAAGATTCTGTTGGTCAATAACTTCAGCTTTCTCAACCCTTGCCTACTCAACCTATTGTTGAGGTTTCGGTACCATTATCCGTTACTTGGAACGCCACCACTTTCCATGGGGGCCAAGTAAGGCCTGCACAGCCTCAGGGACCGCCTAACCAAGGCCAGCCATCTTATGTGCAAACCCCCCAAGGGTAGCAATATTATGGCCAGTCTTACCCAGGACAACCTAGGGGCCTACAAGGACAACACTATCAAGGACAACCTTTGGCCGCTGGTGGTCCATCTTTTACTTATCTGACCCAACCTTCTGGTTACCCGGGGCAACCTGGTATCCAGCAAGGTTACCCATCTGGACAACCAGGACAACCTTATATCCAACAAGGCCAACCTGGTATCCAGCAGGGTTATCCCTCTAGACAAGCTGCACAAACTTATATTCCTCAAGGTCAACCAGCAGTCCAACAGAGGTATCCTTCTGGGCAAGGGGGGCAGCCTTACGTACAGCAGGGCCAACCCACTGCTCAGCCTAGTCATCCTACTGGGCAAGCGGGTCAACCTTCTGCACAGCAAGGCCAACCCACTGCCCAGCCTAGTCATCCTTCTGGACAGGCTGGCCAACCTCAAGGTCAACCGGCCATCCAGCCCGCTCAACCATCTGTTCCACAAGGACAACCCTCGGTTGCTCAAGGACAACCCAGTACCCAGCAAGCTCATCCTTCTGGGCAAACGGGTCCGTCCCAAACCCAACCAGGCCAACCTTTCGGCCAGATGGTCCAAGCTCAAGCTGTTCAAGGACATCCTTCTGGGCCCCAGACTCAAATTGGTTATCAAATGCAAGGTGGGCCACAACCCCAACCTTCCTACCAAGCGCAGCCTTCTTATCAGGCTCAGTATGGAGCTCAGCAATCGTATGGCTACGAGCAACCCTAGGGGCAAACTCAATTTACCCCTTATCAAAATTATCAACGAATGCAGGTCACTCCTTACCAGAATTATCAGCAACAGTATGTTGCACCTGCCGGTCAAGTTGCTAATCCATGGGGTGCTGGGGGGCAGTCTCAGGGTCAACTGTCTGCTTATGGACAGAATCCTTATGGACAGAATCCATATGGACAGAACCCCTATGGGCAAAATCCCTATGGGCAGAACCCTTATGGGCCAGGCCCATCCGGACAAAGTCCATGGGGGCAACCACCACCTGGTTGGAACCCTGGTACTACCTCTCTCCCACAGCCACAAATGTCCTTTAATCCTCAGTTGCCTTTCTTAGCGACGTTGGAACTCCCAGATGTGTCCAAGTTGACGAATGACCCCATTCTTCATAATCCATATTGGCCACCAATTCCAACTAAGATACCCGGTGATTGCCCGAAATTTGATGGCAAAGCTGGTGAGGACCCTCAAGCCCATGTCATGACTTATCACCTTTGGTGCTCATCCAACTCATGTCTTGATGACTCCATCCGGCTCCGCCTCTTCCAAAGGACTCCCACCGGCTCGGCCGCTAAGTGGTATATTGAGTTGAATCGCGGAACATTTCAAGATTTCAACTCGCTGGCTATGGCATTCCTAACTCATTTTCAGTTACCCATTTGGTATGAGACAGGGACACATCTCCTTACGTCTCTCAAGCAGGACACGGCCATGCATATATCCGATCATATACATGAATGGAGACAGCGGCATCGCTTGATCAAATTTTGGCTTCCTGATCAGCTCTTGACCGATTGGTTCACGACTTCCTTTGTCCTTGCCATCGCACGAGACATCGCCATGGGAGCTTGTGTAACTAAAGAGCAGGCTATCGCGCGTGCTCAGTACCTTGACTTAGTATATTCTCAGTCGAGTACTTTATATGATTATTTTCCAGACACCCCGAAACCTGAAACATCCAAAGCTCCGCCAAAACCGTCTGTTGATGGAGTTATTGGCTCTGTAAACGCGTCTTCAAAGAAGTCATCCGCGAACCCTGGGAAGCAAAAACAGAATGCTTCTAATGGAAACAATTCTCAGGGTCAATCTAATTCTGGAAGTACCTTCGAGGTTAACGCCGTTCAGTCCACCACGGCGGATAAATCCTCGAAAGGGAAAAAGAAAGGGAAAGCCAAAAATAAATCCGAATAGCCCAAATAGGACTCCCCTAAACCTCCACTAGAGGAAGGAGCCAAACGAAAACCTAAGTATCCTTGTCTTATCTGTGATGAGGATCACTACACTAAAGACTGCCCTAGGCGGTCCGAAGTTAGTCGGTTATTGAAAGGTGCTCCTGGGACTCTTGTTGTGCTTAAAGAACCTTTCCCTTCACAGCAAACTCAAATGGTGGCAGATCCATCGCAACCCTCTTCTTCATTCGGCTCTCAAGTCTTTATGGCTGGGACGATTCCCATCCATGTCACTACTCGAGCAAAAGAATATCCATCTCATGCCGGGAAAGAGCCGGAGGTCCCCTCCAGCGCTCCTCCGTCCAGTTCTGGTCCACTCCACATCGAAAGACCTAGCACTGAGACGACTATCCGACCCCCTCCAAAAGGTGTACTCCGGAAGTCTTCTTACAACCCTAATGCTCGTGCTGCTCAGCACTACAACATCGTTGAGGACTTAGCTCAGGCTCCGTCTGCTATGTCTGCTCTAGAAGTCCTCCAGAGCTGCCCCTCCCAGAGGAAGTCCTTGCTATCGGCCATCGGTGGCATAGACCCGGCTGACTCGGATTTGATTTCTTTTGATCTCGAGGGCTATACGTCGAGACTGCCTCACCAAATCGCTTTCCTTATACAAGTCATCATCAATGGTAAAACGATTCATCGTACGATCATTGATGAAGGTGCCTCAACTTGCATCATGTCTGTTGCTTGCTGGAAAGCTATTGGTTCTCCAACACTAAGCCAGTCTCCTACGACATTAGAAGCCTTTGATGGAAGAGAGTCCCGTCCTTACGGTATCCTCCAACACTTGCCCATCTCTTTGGAAGGGAAGATGGTAGAAGTGGAGGTCGAAGTTGTCGACGCTAATCTTACTTACAACCTCCTCCTCGGACATAGCTGGACATACGCCATGCAAGCCATGGCCTCCTCCCTTTTCCGTGTCATTCGTTTCCCCCATCAGGGGAAGATTGTCACGGTGGACCAGCTCTCCTTCTTCGCCTCCTCTTTTGAATGCAATGTGCCTTTCGTGGAGCATACCTCCAAGTCATTCAAGAGTGTGGGAGCTGGGCTCTTTAAGGATCCCACCCTAATGGGTGTCTTTCCACTTCCACCAGAGGAAGGAGTCAAACGAAAACCTAAGTATCCTTGTCTTATCTGTGATGAGGATCACTACACTAAAGACTACCCTAGGCGGTCCAAAGTTAGTCGGTTATTGAAAGGTGCTCCTGGGACTCCTGCTATGCTTAAAGAACCTTTCCCTTCACAGCAAACTCAAATGGTGGTAGATCCATCGCAACCCTCTTCTTCATTCGGCTCTCAAGTCTTTATGGCTGGGACGATTCCCAACCATGTCACTACTCGAGCAAAAGAATATCCATCTCATGCCGGGAAAGAGCCGGAGGTCCCCTCTAGCGCTCCTCCGTCCAGTTCTGGTCCACTCCACATCGAAAGACCTAGCACTGAGACGACTATCCGACCCCCTCCAAAAGGTGTACTCTGGAAGTCTTCTTACAACCCTAATGCTCGTGCTGCTCAGCACTACAGCATCGTTGAGGACTTAGCTCAGGCTCCGTCTGCTATGTCCACTCTAGAAGTCCTCCAGAGCTGCCCCTCCCAGAGGAAGTCCTTGCTATCAGCCATCGGTGGCATAGACCCGGCTGACTCGGATTTGATTTCTTTTGATCTCGAGGGCTATACGCCGAGACTGCCTCACCAAATCGCTTTCCTTATACAGGTCATCATCAATGGTAAAACGATTCATCGTACGGTCATTGATGAAGGTGCCTCAACTTGCATCATGTCTGTTGCTTGCTGGAAAGCTATTGGTTCTCCAACACTAAGCCAGTCTCCTACAACGTTAGAAGCCTTTGATGGAAGAGAGTCTCGTCCTTACGGTATCCTCCAACGCTTGCCCATCTCTTTGGAAGGGAAGACGGTAGAAGTGGAGGTCAAAGTTGTCGACGCTAATCTTACTTACAACCTCCTCCTTGAACGTAGCTAGACATACGCCATGCAAGCCGTGGCCTCCTCCCTTTTTCGTGTCATTCGTTTCCCCCATCAGGGGAAGATTGTCACGGTGGACCAGCTCTCCTTCTTCGCCTCCTCTTCTGAAGGCAATGTGCCTTTCGTGGAGCATACCTCCAAGTCATTGGAGAGTGTGGGAGCTGGGCTCTTTAAGGATCCCGCCCTAATGGGTGTCTTTCCACTTCCACCTCCGAATCTCACCCCTATTAACATGATTTCCATGTGTTCTGATCCGTGGGTCCTTCCTCCCGCCAGTCAGATAGAATCCTGGGGTGATATGATGCCGTTGAGTCCTGCCGAGCTCAATTACGTTGAAATCGTTGCTGCATCGGCTCCCCCTCCCAAACCTGCTCTTCCGAGTGGTGTTCCCGACTCATATGTTCATTTCCCTTGGCTTGGAGATGATGCTACTTCGGATCCATTAAAGGAAACATTTCCTTCCGATGAAGCCATCATAGAGACCATGTCTCTTCAGGAGCCCCCTTGGTCAGATCATCACCACCATTCCTCGTTTCTCCCTGCCCATCAGGAAATGATCGCATGTCTCGAACAATTTGCTTTGTGTATCCCATTTCAGCCTCTTCGAGCACCTATTCAGATTTACCAAGTGTCTTCTGAGGGCAATCTGGGAAACATTACGCAAACCGAACCCATCGACATCTCTGTGCAACCAGGGATTGTCGAGCATATTCATATTGGAGTTACTTGCACTCCAGAGGAAGTTCAACTTTACACCAATCTATTTCGCGAATTTCGTGATGTCTTCGCTTGGTCCTACGAAGAGATGCCCGGCATCGACCCTAACATAGTGGTGCATGAGATACCTACGTATCCAGGTGCTAAGCCTGTTCGTCAACGCCTACGCCCTGTGCACCCCCGAAAGGCTGCAGCCATTAAAGCAGAAGTCGAAAAGCTTCTCAAGGTTGGTTTCATTTACCCCATTCCACTCACGGATTGGGTTTCTAATATAGTCCCTGTGAACAAAAAGCAAGGTACTATTCGCGTCTGTGTTGATTATCGTGACATTAATCGCGCCTGTCCTAAGGACAACTTCCCTACACCTTTCATCGATCAGCTTATTGATGAATGTGCAGGAAGCGAAATCTACTCGTTTATGGACGGTTTTTTTGGATATAACCAGATCAATATTGTGCCCTCTGATCAACATAAGACGGCTTTTATCTGTCCTTGGGGCACTTTTGCCTATAAGAAGCTCCCTTTCGGTTTAAAGAATGCCGGTGCCACCTTCCAACATGCAATGTCCTATGCCTTTCATGACATTCGTCACATTGTACATCCGTACCCGGATGACCTTCTAGCTCATTCAGTCAAGCGTCAAGACCATCCTTCCCATCTTCGCGAAATTTTTCTCCGCTGTCGACACTACCATATCAGGCTCAATCCTCATAAATGTGTCTTCTGCGTTGAATCAGGCCGACTACTTGGGTTCATTTTCTCCCGAGAGGGCATCCGTCTGGACCCCCTTAAAGTCGAAGCTATTTTGAACCTTCCTCCCCCTGCTTCTTTGCAACAGTTGCAGAGTTTGCAGGGTAAAGCGAATTTCTTAAGACGATTCATTCCGAATTATGCCGAGGTGGCTAAGGGTTTCACACGGTTATTGAAGCGAGACACACCCTTCCATTGGGATGCTATCGCTCAGGAGTCTTTCGAGCGACTCAAGGGCCTCCTTGTCTCTGCTCCATTATTGCGACCTCCGAACTACCACTGTGATTATACTCTGTATCTAGCTGCCACTGATACCACTATCGGCATGGTTCTAGTGCAAGACGATGATGATGGCAATGAACATGTCATATATTATCTCAGCCGCAACCTCCTGGATACAGAAACTCGATATGCTTATGTCGAGAAGTTGGCATTGGCCGTTGTTTGTGCCATCCAACGCTTCCGGCATTATATCCTGTTGCGCACCACGACCGTGATTTCTGACTGCAACCCGATGACGTACATTTTGTGACGTCAGTTGTTGGGAGGAAAATACTCAGAATGGATCGTAATCCTCCAAGAGTTTGACTTGGAATTTACTGCTGCCAAGTCTAAGAAGTCTCTAGTCTTTGCTGAGTTACTCTGTTCTTTGCCGTCTCCTTCTACACCCTCTCTTTCAGAAGATCATATCCCGGACGAAACTCTTTTTTTGATCAGCACCCTCAATCCCTGGTATGAGGATATTATCATTTATTTACAAACGTCCTCTTTCCGCCCCGCTATATCCAAAGATGCTCGGCGGCGGATCCGCCATCAATCTCAACCCTATCGTATCATAAGGGACACCCTGTACCGTATCGGCGTTGACTCTGTTCTCCGCCGATGTCTTACCCTCGAGGAAGCTGAGAGAGTCCTGAATGACTGCCACTCTGGCGCCTGTGGTGGCCACATGTCCAGATATGCCACAGCTCAAAAAATCCTTCACGCTGGTTATTTCTGGCCATCCATTTTCAAGGATTGCATTCTTGCTATCCGCTCGTGTCATGCATGCCAGATATACCAGCGGAAGATGCGTGCGCCACCGGCCCCGCTACACCCTGTAGTGACCATAGGCCCTTTTTCAAAATGGGGCATTGATTATACAACCTGTAAGCCTCGCTCGGCCGGGGGGCATGGGTTTATTATCGTTGCCGTCGATTACTTCACAAAATGGGCTGAGGCGATGCCCGCATTAAATGAAGACGATCATACAGCGGCGCAGTCTTTGTTCAATCATGTTATTACGCGGTTCAGAGTTCCACAGGCCATCGTCACAGATCACGGAAAGCATTTCCGTAATCACATGATGACCGAGCTAACAACCCAACTAGGCTTACGGCACGATAGTTCAACCCCGTACTATCCTCAGTCTAACGGCCAGGTTGAAGCCGTTAACAAGATTTTGGTTACGATGCTTCAACGTACTGTTGACATGCATAAGTCTAATTGGCACCTGATGTTGTTTCCCGCCTTGTGGGCCTACCGAACCTCTGTGAAGGATGCCACCGGTTTCACTCCATTCCAATTAGTTTACGAACTGGAGGCTACCCTTCCCATAGAATGTGAAATTCCTTCGTTTAAAATAGTCAAGGAGTTTCTTCCCAACACTACTTCGGTAGAGGAACGGCTTCTTTATCTAGAACGGTTAGATGAGACCCGTTGCTTAGCCTCTCTAGCCATTGAAGCTCAAAAGAAGACGGTCAAAACTCATTTTGACCATACCATTCAGCCTCGTTCCTTTGTTGAGGGAGATCTAGTCCTGCTATACGACCAAGCAAATGACAAGCTAGGGGCAGGCAAACTCGAGCCCATGTGGCTAGGCCCTTACATTGTGAAGAGAGTGTTGCAAAAAGGGGCATACGAGCTAGTTGACTACGAAGGTAATCCTCTTGATAAGCCCCGCAATGGGCTGTACTTGAAAAAGTACTATGCATGATTCATGCGCTTCGATTTGTACATGCGTGTGTGTGTGTGTGTGTGTGAGTTTTCATGTTTTCGGATTGGCGTGAAAGCGTGATTGCACCTTATTGTGTCTTTTTGCTTCTTGTGCAGATGTCGGGTGCACCTTACATTGGTTTCGCTGATGGTGTCTACCGCAGTACTCGTAATTTGTCCTCTGCGGCGTGGGTGATCTACGATCCTCACGGTGAGTTGATAGATCTTCAAGGTGTGTGTTTAGGCTGTACTACAAACAATGTTGGTGAATATAGGGCTGTTATTGAATTATTAGCCGAGCCAATTATTCTCAGTATTCGTACATTGCTTGTTAACCTAGACTCTCAACTTGTCGTCCATCAGCTCAATGGGCGATATTCCGTCAGAGACCGTCACATTTTAAGGTTGTACTTACGTGTTAAATTGTTGGAAATGAATTTTGACTTTATTACATATCAACATATTCCAAGACGATTAAACACATTATCTGATGCATTGGCTAATCATGTATTAGATAGACATTTGCGTAATTTATAATCAAAACATTATACAAGTAAGCACATAAAAGCACAATAATAAACCATAGGCATATGTATATATATATGTGTGTCGCAAAGTTTTGCACCGCGTGCATTACATAAGTCCAAAAAATAATACATGTTCATCCTAATACATCCTCAGACAACATGTCCCTCAAAAAATATGCATGAAAGAAGCCTAGAAGTCTATTCGTGGTGGTGCTCATGATAGCACGTCACTGCGCACACCAAGCGTCTCAACAGGCGATGGATGCAGGTCGGCACCCCCACTATGTGCCTCTGGTATGCAAAAGGAACGTCTGCCAATCTTGCGTAACCTGGAATCCCTTGGGTAGGTCCCTCAAGATTCTAAACCAGCTCTTCCCCCACGGCACCCCTTGCCTGAGGATCAGCTGCAGGTTGGCCCCTCCACACTATAGGAGACAAGCCAGCTGGGCGCTCTGGGCCCACATCTGCAAATACATACAACTGTCATCAGAACATGCATGTATTGACAAAAAAAATGAAAATACATAAAACATCAAAAAGAAGAGGTCATACCTAACTCCTCTTCCCACTCCTCTCCCTCTGGCAGTGGGAGGTCTGGGTCCCCCATGAAGTTGGTTCCCGCGTATGGCCAATCCTCTACCACGATCAGCTGACGGCGAAGCCATATGAAGAACTCGGGCTGCCAAGACATCTGCTGGCCCCCTCCTCCTCTGGGCATCAATGCTGCCCAGCGAGCCATCCTAGGCTCTCGTGGCAATGGGTCCGCCACTACAGCTCCCTGGTACTGGAAGAGAGGTAATCGTTCCAAGAAGAATGACACCACAATCGAGCCATACCCGAACTGTTTCACTTCCCCACGCTTACACTTTGTAAGTTGCCTTTTGATATTTGTAGTCACCGCTGTAGCCCAGTCAAAAATGGTAGGGCCGAGACATTCTGTCGCTAGTAACAGATGATTCTTGCTTGCCTCATGGGGCGCCTGTACCCCAGCTGCACGTGTGATGGTGAACAGTATCACCTTAAGAACCAAATCATGGATGGTGTCGATGTCCACCTTGGCACTGTTTTTCCCAAATTGTGCCTCTGGACACACTCGGGCCTTCACTTCACCTATTTTCTCTCCGGAAGGCATACTTCCGGTCAGAATGGGGCTTGCCCCTCTGTGTGACAGCCCAGTAATGAAGTATACATCAGATACATCCAGCTCTAAGGTCTGATCCTGTAATCGAAATACTTGGTCATCGACATCCCAAGCATCCACTATGAACTGTAATAGCTCTGGTTGAGCTCGTAGATACCAGATGAGGAAGAATTTCTTGATACCACAGTCTCTCAGAGCATTCATACATCCCTCATCCGCTATGGCCAAGGCATCTACGGCATCATGCTCCCGTTCTTTCCATTCCACCACCATTTTTTCTTGCTTCCTGCACCCACAAGGATGAATAGATCATTATTGAAACCCTGGTAAGCTTACAAACCGGACAAATTTCAAAAATGATGGGAAAATTCAAGTAAAAAGTTAGGTCGCGCAGTTAGCGCGACTGTTTCTAAAACAGTCGCGCCAATGGCGCGGCACCTTTGGGCAAATCACCCCATTGGCGCGGACCCGTGCGGGATTCCCACGCCAATGGGGCGCAACCCTAAATTTTAAAATCCCCCTTGCGGAGGCTCAATTAGGGAACAAAATGCATAAAAATAGTATGAAAATGGAGCTAAGGGGAGCGCCTCTTACCTGGAACTGGCGGAATCTCAAATGGTTGCACGGATTGGCGGTAATCACTGCTCGAAGTTTGCTCCCCAAATGGACCACTACCACTATGCAAGAGGTAAAAAGTAAAAGTAATTCTATTTTTACATTTTCACCATATTTATAGACTTTTTGACTTGTAATTAGGTTTAAAGAGTTGTTTTTTGAATATTTTAATGTATTTTTGGTCGAAAATGGATTTTACGCTTGCTTTTGGTGCCATGACAGGTCTTTTTCGCAACTTCGATGGTGAAACGAGTTGTATTTTATACTTTTTCGGACTCGGTAAATACACGAAAAAGTCACTGTGGAGTCATCTTTCAGCTCTTTTCTGACTCGCTAAAAATGAAAAGATCGCCGAGTTATCCCTCTTGACTCGTTAAACATAAATAAGAGGCAGTCGTCTTTAAACCCTTTTCCAATCGTGTAAAAACAAAAAGATCGTCGGACCCTTGTCGTTTCAGGTTCGTTAATGGTTACGAAACGACGTGATGTTGATTGATTTTTTACTTTTTCAGATCGATGTCACTATAAATGAAAAGTACTCCTCGATCGTAATGGTCAGGCGGTTCTTTCGAGCAGTGTTTTATACTTTTTCGGGCTCGGGAGACACAACGTTACGAAAAAGGACCCCCCCTGGAGTTCTCTTTTCTGTTGTCTTTTCAGACTCTCTAAACAGGAAAAGACGCCGAGTTCTTCCTTTGTCAAACTCGTTAAAACTTAATGACATCGGATTCCATCGTAATGATGCCCCACAAGCATATGCTATCCCCGTCAAGCTTGTTAAAAATAACTGGGGTACTCGCCAGAAATGGTGGGGAAAATGGACCCATAATTATTGTCGTGTTGGCAGTATGTCGCTCTTGAACATGGCACTAGTCTGCATTCGTGTCTGGGTGGGAACATCTCATCTTGTTTTTACACTTGCCTCCGCGGGTTTGGGTTATCCTATTTGACCTCTCATCTACTCATTGCCTTTTTCACCATGACCTCTGCTCATTTGATGTCAAATACTGCCAAGTCCACTGTCGTGCCACCGATATGTTCAAGAGAAGTTGACCTCTGCAGAAATACAACCTCCCTCTGATGCCTCACATAATTCTGATTCACCACAACATTCTTCTTTTGTCTCGTGTCACTGATGTGGGAAACATTATGGCCCACCTTTGATCAAGGTCACTTCCTGTCGACTTCAGCTCATTATCTAGGAAGTTGATCTAGAGACTCCCTTTCGGTGCCTTGGAGCCTGCATGCTTCAATGGCAGGTTCTTCGTGTTCGACGAGAGGTTTTCATCATTGGCCTCCAATCGAATGATTCTACGGGTGTTCGACGCCAGCTCACTTATTCTCACGCCGTAGATTGTACCTATAGTACCTTGAGGGCCATTGTCATTATTGGTGGTACCTCTCGCATCTGTTAACAGTTTTCATCATTGATTGGTAATCAGACGATGTTCATGCATGTTCGACTTCAACTCCTGTATTCACATGCTTGGACTTGTACTGTGTTCGGGTCGAGATGGACCGCAAGACCCTGGATTTTGTCTGTTGGGATCCAGGTTGCGGTTTGTGGATTATTATGTTCATTACATGACTCATTCACTGGATGGCTGCGACCATGCCTGAGTCTTTATATCAATCCTCACTGGATGGTTGTGCCCATACCTTGGATCTAGATTATTATGTACTTTGCTATGGATGGCTGCGCCCATCCCACGTATATCATGTACCTGAGATATCAGTTGTACCTCTTTACGCAGGTTCTCTGGCGGCCGTGTTTTCAGTCACACATGTTCTTGTAAAGCATTTCACCCCTCTTTCTCTCGGGCCTCATGCTTTAGGGGGCATCTGTTACACAGCAATTTGTCACCGTTTGTCACCATCCCTATTACCCCTCACCCGCACACTGGAGGACTCGTTCCGGGACCTGTGAGAAGTGACATGACCTGAAACCACTTGCATCATATTCCTCTAAGTATGAGCTTCATATGCCCTGAAGACATCTCCTGCTAAATACCCATGAAAACAACTCTTTTTGCATTAGCGCGGGTCCACAGTTCACTGCCCGCGCCAATGAGGGAAATCCTCTAAAAAGGGCGCGCCATTGGCGCTCTGTCCCAGAGTTGCACTCGCGCCAACCGAATTGAGTAAAGTTTTTAACCAACAAGCTTCCGAAGGTTCTCTTCAACCCATTCACGAACTGAATCTATGTTGAGCTAGGATGGTTTGGCTTCGAATCTCCATAGAAGGGAAAGTGGTTTGCCACCTTTCATGGAAGTTTCCAAGTGATAAAGCCAATCCCATGAATAATGTGGTTGATCCTATCTCTTTCTTCTCTATCTATAAAAGCTTGCCTCTATGCCTTGAGCAAGCTAGTTACAGTAGTTCTAGTTCCAGCATAGTGATAGAGAGTTTGAAGCTGCAAGAGCCTTCTTTGCACCCATAAGGCAAAATCTAAGTAAGGAGATTCTTGTCACCCAAAGAGATAGAAGCTTGTTCCTCATCCCAACAAGATTTGCAAGACTTGTGTAGCTGACTACCCAGCCAAAGGAGGATTTGACGTCAGAACAATGGTTGTATTCTTCTTTGTTATTTATTAATAATAGATGACTATCATTATGGTTCCACTCTCATTGTTTTATGTTTGATGTTGAGTTATATCTTTTCTGACTAATATATAATTGTATCTACTAGATTTTATGCTTGTTTTCGTGTTGTTCTTTGCATGTGCAGGTATCCAATCACGGAGATCATGGGGATCGTGACCGGCCAAGGCAAAGGAACGAGGGCGACATCTCTTCAACGAACAATAGCGTTGGAATCCAAGTAGGTTCTCACCATCCACTTTTTATTTGCAATTAGGAACTTGCGTGATAGCATTGTGTGATTGTTGCTAGACCCGGTCTGGGCTAGTAGGGATCGTCTCTGTCCGCAGAGAGGATTTACCTCCACAACACAGACAAAAAATAAATTTTGTAGTCTATGAGATGAGCTTGTTGCCTTTCTTAGTAGTGATCAAAGAGGTGGCAGTAGGTGGGGCTACCTTCGGTATCCTGTATAACGAATTATCCAAAGAAATAACGACAGCATGAGGCCTTAACTCATACACAGCATGTCGCCTCCACAAGTATGGTTGTCCTAATAGTACATCCAGAGGTGTAACATCACACAATACCTCGTCTATGAAGGGCTTGATGCTGTAGTGAAGGCGACACTGCTGGCAAACTTTGAGATCTTGTCCTTCATGAAGCCACTTGATACTGTATGGCTGCGGGTGTGGTGTAGTCAGTAGGACTAACCGCTTCATGACCTCTGCTAAAATGAGGTTCTTTTGGCTCCCACTATCAACAATGAATTGCAGCGGTGAACACTTCACCCACATTTGTGAGTGGAAAAGGCGCTCCCCCTCCTCTGGGTCTTCAGGCTCATTCTTCTGGATCTTAGCGGTGGCAACAGTGACGCTAGGCTCCACATCAATGATCTGCTTCCCTTTGCCATTCCCCTTGTTGGGTTCTGACTCAGGGTTGGAACATGCATCTGATTCGGAAGCCTTCAACTCGGCCACCAGTGACTGCTTGGTCCGACACTCACTTGTGTTATGAGTGGGACTCTTGTGGAACTCACACCACTTTCCGGTGTCCTTCTTCGGCTTCATGGTGTTGTTCTTTCCTTACAGCTTCGACAGGTTGTCTTGGGTCACCCTGCCTTGGCTTTGTCCTTTGGGCTTCAGATTTGCAGATCCAAAGTCTCGCTTCTTCTGTTTGAACTTTTGCTCAATTTTGACAACATATCGATATGCTGTGCCGAGTGAGGAGATGTTCAAGAACTCCATCTCTTCCTGGATGTATCTGTGTAGGCAGCTGCAGTATTTGAGTACTAGATGCAGCTCAGAATCTTTGATACCCAACTGTGTGCGAAGGGTATGAAAAATGTTTGTGAGCTCCGACACATCTTGGTCTCATCCCTGTCGCAGTGTGGTCCATTTGATGTATTTTTCCTCATAGCTTTTGATAGGGTAGTATTGCTCCTTGATGGCATCCAGAAAGTCATTCCATGTGGGTGTAGCTGAAAATAGTGAGCCTGTAATTTCATCCTTTTGCTCACAGTAGGTTTTCCACCAGTCCTTGACATGGGGGGCTACTTTGAGAAGAGCGAAAACAATCTTTTCCCAACTTGAAAATTCATGAACAAAAAAATACCCATCTAGCAGATTTAACCATTTATCTATAGCATCTACGTCTATTTGACCCTCGAAGATGGGGATTTAAAAATTAACTTGTACCTTAAACGGTGTGGGGTTTCCAGAGTAGCTGTTGGAAGCTGATGCATCGTTTCTGGGCTGCCGTTGAAGGATCTGTGCAAAGCTATCCATCATCGCATTCCTTTGCTGCTCGAGGGCTTCTTCAAGCAAGATTTTGATAGGATCTCCTGCCCCCTCGTCTTTCTTCTCATCCACCATGGGAGGTCGTCGGGATTTGCAAGGCTAGTCTTGCAAAGGTTCGATCAGTTCAAGCCATAACTCCTTATATCCCGACCTCATTGGGGACATGCAAATAAAAACAGAGAAAAAGCAGACCGCTCTGATACCACTGATCCGGACTTAAACAGGAATGCAACAAAATACAAAGATGACCATATACACAAAGATGCAGTGGAAATAATACTTCATTTCATTAATGGAAAATACTGAAATATGCTTACAACCAGAAATGGAAATAAACCAGCTAGGGCGATGGTAGCTATCTATGAGAAGAGATGCGGTGGCTACATGCCTCTGAACTATGTTACAATGAGGCTCAGAGGCCTATTTATTGTTGAGAAACAATGGAAAACCCTTCACATCCCAAAACCTAACCCTAGAAGATGAAACACAAAATTGTGGGCCTTGTTTGGGTAAATTGGTACATCAATTTCCTGGGGTCGTAACTTTGGCATACGATCTCCATTTGACGCGTACAATAGCTCATTAGAAATATCTATCCGAGCACTACCACTTTGGGAAGGCCCACATTGGTCCATGGACCCATGTTGCCCCTATATTTCCCAAAAAATGTTGTATAGGGCCTCAAAACGGCTCCGGAAGTTCAGGACCCGAAAAACTGCTAAAAATAGTAAATTGTGATATAATGAAGGAAACTGAAAAACTAAAAGAGACAGTTGTGGGGGTACAAATGGGATAGGTGGGTGGCCACCAACATCCACTTGGATCACCACTCTAACAGAGCTCCGCAGCTTTCTGGGTCTTTCTAATTTCTACGCAGGTTCGTGTTGGGGTTCTCTCATATCGCTTGGCCTTTAAGTCAAGTCACCAAGGGCAGAGCAAAAGCAAAGTTCTTTTGGTCAGAAACCTAGCAGTGAGCATTCTTCGAGTTGAAGAATCACCTCTATTTTGGACCAATTCTCACATTACCAGACCTGCAACAACCATTTGTGATTGAGACAGATGCCACTGACTATTCTATTGGGGCAGTTCTTACTCAACATGGGCTTCCGGCGGCTTACCACATTGAGACACTTCTAGACACAATCCAAAAGTACCCCACTTACGAAAAAAAAATTATTCATTGTGCAGGCCTATCGTCAATGGAAGCATTACATTCTAGGGAAGGAAACGATCATCCACACAGACCACCAGCTTCTATAGTTCAAAGAGACACAAGGGAAGTTGCATAACAATCGCCATCAGAAATGGTCCACTTATCTGTAATAGTTCCATTTGAACATTAAGTATAAGAAGGGCAACACCAATAATGTTGTAGATTTCCTCAGCAAACCACCGGTCATGGCACTGATCACTATGTTCGACTCTTCTGGGCACAAGACATCAGGGTGGATGCATGTTTACAAGAGTGATACAAAATTTGTTAGCATATACCAAACACTTATGGAAGGGAAGAAAGTTCCAAATTTTCACCTTCAAGATGCACTATTATTCCACTTGAGACAAAAATGTGTTCCTTCAAGTGAGCATGCCAAGATGATTTGGGAAGCGCACTACAGTCAGGTCGCTTGACATTTCGAAGTAGAGAAAACAGTGGCGTTGTTGCAGAAGTATTTTTATTAGCCGAAACTTCGTCAGGATGTTGGGAAGTACATTAGATCCTACACTGCCTGCGCCATTTCCAAACCAACCATCAAGAAGCAAGGCCTATATACTCCTCTACCTACTCCTAGCCGGCCTTGGGAATCTGTCTCCATGGATTATATGTTGGGCCTTCCTTCTATTAAGCATGACAATGATTTTGTTTTCATGGTCATCGATAGATTCTCTAAAATGGCCATCATGGCAGCCTGCAAGAAGAGTATCTTAGCAGAGGCCACTGCTAAGCTCTTCTTTGAGCGTGTGGGTACACTTTGGGCTCCCATAGTCCATTATCTCAGATTGGGACAGCAAATTCCTAAGTGCACTTTGGTCAAGTCTCTGGTCGATGTTGGATACAAAAATCACTAAGTCCATGACTTTCCATCCCCAAACTGATGGCCAAACAGAGGTTGTCAACAGAATGATCGTACACATTCTGCGCATGTACAACTCGAAGAATCCACACACATGGGATGAAATTCTCCCCTATGTCCAACACAGCTACAACAGATCTCTCCACAGTTTAACAGGCCACAACCCCTTTCAGGTAGGGCTCAGATTTCAGCCATTATGCCCCATTGATGTGGCCATACCATTTACAACCACTTAGGTAGATTCGTCTCACATGCAGTCCGAAGCTGAAAGGGCTAACGGCTTCGTTGAGCGCATTCAACACATCCGCCAATAGGTCCATGATATATTGGAAAGATCCAATGCTAAGTACAAGCAGCACCATGATCAACATCGAGTGCCACACAAGTTCTAAGTGGGCAACAAAGTTTGGCTTCATTTGTAGAAAGAGTGCCTTGATGGGCCCCGCCACAAGCTTTGACCGCTCTGATATGGGCCATACACCATCACCAAGGCCGTCAGTGACAACGCCTTTGAGCTCGGCATCCCACCATTCCTTGGTCTGCACCCAGTGTTCAATGTAGATCGCCTTCGGCCATAATTCCCACCATTGTTTGACACATCTAACATTGCAGAACAACCCACACCAATAGAGACAAACCTAGACTGCATGGAACAGGCCACCACTGATCAGATCATGGACACACAAATCAAGAGCACTTGCCAATAGAATATCCAACTATATCAGGTTGTCAAAGTCAATCAACTCCACCAAGGCAAGTGGCTCACTAGGGACCAAGTTCAGCAGAAGTTTCCCCATCTCAAGGAGGCACTCAATGCAATGGGACCATTTCTTCCTAAGGGGGGAGGAATGATCTAGGTGGATATTGGTGGCCACCTGCATATTCCACTTGGACCCTCAACGTTGTCTCTTTCAGTTTTTCGGTTTCCTTAATTGTAGCATAGTTTACTATTTTTGGCAGTTTTTCGAGTCCTGAACTTTTGGAGCCATTTTGAGCCCCTAAACGGCGATTTTAGGGAAAACGGAGAGAGAAAAATTGTCCCAAACCATCTTATTAGTTTCTTTTCAAACTTCTCTTTGAGATCTTCGAAACGAGGTATTATAATAGCCAAAGGGAGATCATATACCGAAGTTATGACCCCGAGAATTTAATGTACCAATTTACCCAAACGAGGCCCACAGTTTTGGTGCTTCATCTCCTAGGGTTAGGTTTTTGGATGTTTAGGGTTTTCCATTGTTTCTCAATAATAAGTCCTTTGAGCCTCATTGTAACACAGTTTAGAGGCATGTAGCCACCACATCTCTCCTCAGAGATAAGATAACATCGCCAAAGCTATCTTATTTCCATTATGTTTGTAAGCATAGTTTAGTGTTTTTCCATTAATGAAATAAAGTGGTTTTCTATCGTATCTCTGTGTTTATGATTATATTTGTAAGTTGTTGCATTCCTGTTTAAGTTCAGATCAGTGGTATCAGAGCGGTTTTCTCTTTCTCTGTTTTTCTTTGCATGTCCTCAACGAGGTTAGGGTATAAGGAATTACTGCTCGATCTGGTTGAACCATTGCAGGATCAGCCTCGCAAAACTTGACGACCTCCCATGGCAGAAGAAAAGAAAGATGGGGGGTAGGAGATCCTTTCAAAATGTTACTCAAAGAAGCTCTCAAGCAATAGAGGGACGTGATGATGGATAACTATGACCAGATCCTTCGACACCCACAGGTGATGCATCTTCATCCAGCAACCACTCTGGAGGCATCACTCCTTTTAAGGTACAAGTTAACTTCGACATTCCAATATTTGAAGGCCTGATAGATGCAAACGTCGTAGATAAATGGTTAAATCTATTGGAAGGATATTTTTCAATTCATGACTTTTCCAATCGGGAAAAGATTACGTTTTCACTTCTCAAAGCCGCCCCACACATCAAGGAATGGTGGGAAACCCACTGTGAACAAAAGGATGAGAGTGAGCCCTCACTTTTTTCAGTTGCATCCACTTTGAATTCTTTCCAAGACACCATCAAGGAACAATATTACCTTGTCGGGAGCTATGAATATAAATACATAAAGTGGACCACGCTAGGCAGGGAAGGGACCAAGATGTGTCGGAGTTCACAAATACCTTCCATACCCTTCGTGCGAAGCTGGGTATAAAGGATATTGAGCGACATTTGGTGCTCAACTACCATGGTTGTCTACACAAGTACATCTCGGACGAGATGGAGTTCTTGGACATTTCCTTGCTCAGCACGGCGTATCGGCACGCTGTAAAGACTGAGCATAATTTTAAACAGAAGAAGCAGGACTTTGGAGCTGCGAATCCAAAGCAAGGGAAATGTGCCCCCAAACCATAGAACAAGGGACCAAGCCAAGGCAGGGCTACCCAGGACAACCCGTTGAAGCCGCAAGCAAAGAACAACACCACAAAGATGAAGAAGGACACATGAGAATGGTGTGAGTTCCATAGGAGCTCCACTCACTATACAAGTGAGTGTTAGGCCAAGCAGTCACTGGTGGCCGAGCTAAAGGCTTCCAAATCAGATGCAGGTTCCGACTCTGAATCAGTACTCGATAAGGGGACTTAAAAAGGGAAGTAGATCATTGATTCTGAGCCAAGTGCCATCGTGGCCACCACAAAGATCCAAAGAATTGAGCCTGAAGATCTAGAGAAGGGGGAACGCCTATTCCACTCACAGATGTGGGTGAAGGGTTCTCCATTGGAGTTCATTGTCAACAACAGGAGCCAAATGAACCTCATTTCAATAGAAGTTATGAAACCACTGGGCCTAAAGGCTACAACAAATCCATAATCGTACACCATTGGATGGCTTCACCAAGGACAAGATTTTCACGTCAGCTAGCAGTGTCGCCTTCCCTATAGCATCAAGCCATTCACGAATGAGGTATTGTGTGATGTTGCTCCTCATGAAGTTTCTGATGTATTGTTAGGAAAACCATACTTGTGGAAGCGACATGTTGTATATGATTCTAGACCTCGCTCTGTGATTATTTCTTTGGCTAATAAGTTGTACAAGATACCAGAGGTGGCCCAGCCTACTGCCATCTCTTTGATCACTGCAAAGCAATGCAGTAAGATAATTTCTGAGACCAAAAAATTCATTTTCCTTATGATTTGCCCCCAAGGCAAGAAGAAGGTTGTGGCCACGGCTTCCAAGAACGGCTCCTCTGCACAACAGTAACAAATGGACAAGGTCATAGGGGAGTACAGGGACATTTTCACTTCACCCACTAAGGTACCTCTGCGCTATCAGGTCAAGCACTCTATCGATCTGACCCCGGGTGCACCGCTGCCCAATGGACCAATCTATTGACGCTCTGTTCTATAGAATGATGAGATCAAGTGGTAGATTCAAGAACTACTGTAGAGAGGGCACATCAGGCCAAACTCATCACCTTGTGGGAGCCCGATTGTATGGGTACAGAAGAAGGATGAGACCTGGAGACTTTGTATTGACTACATGCGCTGAACAAGATCATTGTCCAGAATATGTAGCCAATCCCGCGGATTGATAACCTTCTGGACCAACTCAAGAGGACCAAATATTTCAGCAAGATTGACTTGAAGTCAAGTTATCACTAGGTTCCTATCGAACACTCCAATGTGTGGAAGACTACCTTCAAATCCAAGGAGGACCTTTTTGAATGGTTGGTCATCCTGTTCAGATTGACGTACGCCCTTGCAACCTTCATGAGACTGATGAATGACATCTTGGTGCCCTTCACCAATGCATTTGTGGTGGTGTATCTAGATGACATCTTAATCTTCATCCAGAGTTGGAAAGAACACCTCCACCATATTTGGCAAGTCCTTCAAACCCTTTGACTACACTAGTTTTGTGCTAACTTGGAGAAATGCACCTTTGGCCTGACCCAGGTTCAATATCTAGGGTACATCATTGATGAAGAGGTGTACACGTGGAACCATCCAAGATACAAGTCATTCAAGATTGTCCAGACCCAACAATCCTAACGGAGCTACGCAGCTTTTTGGGTCTTGCTAATTTCTACCGCAGGTTCGTGTTGGGGTTCTCTCATATCGCTTGGCCTTTAAGTCAATTCAACAAGGGTGGAGCAAAATAAAAGTTATTTTGGTTAGAAACCCAGTAGTGAGTGTTCTCCGAGTTGAAAAATCGCCTCTATTATGCACCATTGCTCACATTACCAGACTGGAAACAACCATTTGAGATTGACACATATGCCTCCGACTATGCTATTGGGGAAATTCTTACCACAGTGAGACACTTTCAGACACAGTTTGAAAGTACCCCAATTATGACAAAGCAATGTATTCTATTGTGCAGGTCTGTCGTCAATGGAAGCACTAAATTTTGGGGAAGGAAACGACCATCCACATAGACTATCAGCCTCTACAGTTCATACAAACATAAGGGAAGTTGCAGAACGATTGCCATCAAAAATGATCCACCTATCTGCAAAATTTCCATTTAAACATTAATTATAAGAAGGGCAACACCAATAATGTTGCAAATTTCCTGAGTAGACCACCAATCATGGCATTGATCACTGTGCTTGACTCCTGTGGGCACGAGACATCGGGGTGGCTGCATGTTTACAAGAGCGATCCGGAATTCGGAATCATATAATAGACACTCCTGGAAGGGAAGAAAGTTCCAAATTTTCACCTTCAGGATGCATTGTTATGCCACTTGGGACACATATGTGTTCCTTCAAGTGAGTGTGCCAAGATGATTTGGGAGGTGCACTACAGTTGGGTCGCTGGACATTTCGGAGTAGAGAAAATAGTGGTGTGTTGTATAAGTATTTTTATTGGCCGAAACTTCATCAGGATGATGGGAAGTACATTAGATCCTGCACGCCTGTGCCATTGCAAAACCAACCATCAAGAAGCAAAGCCTATACAATCCTCTACCTACTCCTAGTCTGCCTTGGAAATCTGTCTCCATGGATTACATGTCGGGCCTTCCTTCTACTAAGCACGGCTACAATTGCATTTTCGTGGTCGTCAACAGAATCTCTAAGATGGCCATCATGGTGGCCTACAAGAGGAGTATCTTAGCAAAGGCCAATACTAAGCTCTTCTTTGAGTGAGTGTGGGTACACTTTGGAATCCCACAATCCATTATCTCAAATCCAGAAAACAGATTCCTAAGTGCATTTTGGTCAACTCTCTGGTCGATGCTTGATACAAAAATCACTAATTCCACGCCTTTCCATCTCCAAACTAATGACCAAATAGAGGTTGTCAACAAAATGATTGTACGCATTCTACACATGTACAACTCAAAGCATCCACACACATGGGAAGAAAGTCTCCCCTATGTCCAACACAGCTACAACAGAGCTCTCCATAGCTCAACAAGCCACAACCCGTTTCAGGTAGGGCTGTGATTTCAGCCATTATGCCCCATTGATGTGGCCATACCATTTACAGCCACTCAGGTAGATTCGACTCACGTGCAGTCCGAAGTTGAAAGGGATAACGACTTCATTGAGTGCATTCAACACATTTGCCAATAGGTCCATGATATATTGGAAAGATCCAATGCTAAGTACAAGCAGTTCCATGATCAACATTGAGTGTTGCACAAGTTCCAGGTGGGCGACAAAGTTTGGCTTCATTTGTAGAATGAGCGCCTTGCTAGGCCCCACCGCAAGCTTTGACCGCTCCGATATGGGCCATACACCATCACCAAGGCCTTCGGTGACAATGCCTTCGAGCTCGTCATCCCACCATTCCTTGGTCTACACTAAGTGTTCAATGTAGATTTCCTTCAGCCATACTTCCCACCATTGTTGGACACATCTGACATTGCAGAATAGCTCACACCAACAGAGCTAAACCCCGACTGTATGGAATAGGTCACCACTGGTCGGATCATGGACACATAGATCAAGAGCACTCGCCAGCAGAAGATCCAACTATATCGTTTTGTCAAAACTGGCCAACTCCTTCACTGAGGTAAGTGGCTCACCAAGGACCAAGTTCAGCAGAAGTTTGCCCATCTCATGGAAGCACTCAACGCAATGGGGACCATTGCTTCCTAAGGGGGGAGGAATGATCCAGGAGGATATTGGTGGCCACCTGCCTATTCCACTTGGACCCCCAACACTATCTCTTTCAGTTTTTCGATTTCCTTAATTGTACCACAATTTACTATTTTTGGTAGTTTTTTGGGCCCTAAACTTTCAGAGCTGTTTTGAGGCCCTAAACGACATTTTTATGGAAAACGGAGGGACTGAAGATCTTTTAATGTTGCTTGCATCTTTGTTTTTGACCCTCTCTTTTAGATTTTCGAAATGAGGTATTATAATAGCCAAAATGAGATCGTATGCCAAATTTATGACCCCGAGAAGTTGATGTACCAGTTTACCCAAATGGGGCCTACAGTTTTGGCACTTCATCTCCTAGGGTTAGATTTTTGGATGTTTAGGGTTTTCCATTGTTTCTCAATAATAAATAGGCCTTTGAGCCTCATTGTAACACAGTTCAAAGGCATGTAGCTACCACATTTCTCCTCAAAGATAAGCTAACATCGCCCAAGCTATCTTATTTCCATTCTATTTGTAAGCATAGTTCAGTGTTTTTTCGTTGATGAAATGAAGTGTTTTTCTACCACATCTTTGTGTTTATGATTATATTTGTAAGTTGTTGCATTCCTGTTTAAGTTTGGATCAATGGTATTAGAGCAGTCTGCTCTTTCTCTATTTTTCTTTGCATGTCCCCAACGAGGTCAAGGTATAAAGAATTAGGGCTCGATCTGGTTGAACCATTGTAGGATCAGCCTCGCAAAACCCAACGATCTCCCATGGTGGAAGAAAAGAAAGATGATGGGGTAGGAGATCCTTTCAAAATGTTGCTTGAAGAAGCTCTCGAGCAACACAGGGACACGATGATGGATAAATTTGCCCAGATCCTTCGACGACTACCCACAGGCGATGCATCTTCATCCAACAGCCACTCTAGAGGTGCCACTCCTTTTAAGGTACAAGTTAACTTCGATATTCCCATATTCGAAGGCCTGATAGATGCAGACATCGTAGATAAATTGTTAAATCTGTTGGAAGGATATTCTTCAGTTCATGACTTTTCCAATTGAGAAAAGATTACGTTTTCACATCTCAGAGCCGCCCCACATGTCAAGGACTAGTGGGAAACGTACTATGAATAAAAGGTCGAGAGTGAACCCTCGTTGTTTTCAGCTACACCCACTTGGAATTATTTTTGAGACGCCATCAAGGAATAGTATTACCTTATCGGGAGCTATGAAGATAAATACATAAAGTGGACCACGCTACGACAGGGAAGGGACCAAGATGTGTCAGAGTTCAAAAATACTTTCCATACCCTTCACACGAAGCTAGGTATCAAGGATATTGAGTGACATTTGCTGCTCAAGTACCGCAGTCGTCTACACAAGTACATCCAGGATGTGATGGAGTTCTTGGACATTTCCTTGCTTGACACAGCGTATCAGTACACTGTAAAGATTGAGTAGAATTTTAAACAGAAGAACCAGGACTTTGGAATTACGAATCCAAAGCAAGGAAAAGGCACCCCCAAACCATAGAATGAGGGACCAAGCCAAGGCGGGCCTACTCAGGACAACCCATTGAAGCCACAGTCAAAGAACCACACCACAAAGACGAATAAGGACACAGGAAAATGTTGTGAGTTCCATAAGAGCTCCACTCACAATACAAGTGAGTATCGGGCCAAGAAATAACTAGTGGCCAAGCTGAAGGCTTTTGAATCAGACGCAGGTTCTGAATCTGAATCAAAACCCGATAAGGGGACTAACAAAGGGAAGCAGATCATTGATGCGGAGCCCAGTGCCACCATGGCCACCACAAAGATCAAGAAAATTGAGCCTGACCATTGGGTGGATTCATCAAGGACAAGATATTCACATCAGCTAGCAGTGTTGCCTTCCCTATGGCATCAAGACCTTCACAGATGAGGTAATGTGTGACGTTTCTCCTCTTGAAGTTTCTGATGTATTATTAGAACCATACTTGTGGAAGCGACATGTTGTATATGAGTCTAGACCTCGCTCTGTGATTATTACTTTGGCTACTAAGTTGTACAGGATACTAGAGGTAGCTCCGCCTATGATCATCTCTTTGATCACTGAAAAGCAATGTAGTAAGATCATTTCCCAGACTAGGAAATGTGTTTTCCTTATGATTAGCCCCAAAGGCAAGAAAAAGGTTGTGGACACGGTTTCCAGGAAGGGCTCCTCTACACAATAGAAATATATGGACAAGGTCGTGGAGGAGTACAGGGACACTTTTGCCTCACCCATAGGGGTACCTTTGCACTGTCAGGTCAAGCACTCCATCGATCTAACCCCGGGCACGCCACTACCCAATGTACTAATCTATTGATGCTCTATTCTGGAGAACAATGAGATAAAGAGGCAGATTCAGGAACTACTGTAGAAAGGGCACATCACGCCAAGCTTATCACTCTGTGGGAGCCTGATTGTATTGATACAGAAGAAGGATGGGACCTGGAGACTCTGTATTGAATATCGTGTGATGAACAAGATCATTGTTCAGAATAGGTGCCCAATCCCGTGGATTGATCACCTTTTGGACTAGCTCAAGGGGGCCAAATATTTCAACAAGATTGACTTGAAGTCAGGTTTTCACCAAGTTCCTATCGAAACCTCCGATGTGTGGAATACTGCCTTCAAATCCAAGGAGGGCCTTTTCGAATGGTTGGTCATGCTGTTAGGATTGATGAACGCCACTGCAACATTCATGAGACTAATGGACAACATCTTGCAGCCCTTCACCAATTCATTCGTGGTGGTGTATCTAGATGACATCTTGATCTTCATCTAGAGTTGGGAAGATCACCTCCAGCATATTCGCCAGGTCCTTCAAACCCTTCAACAACATAAGTTGTGTGCTAACTTAGAGAAGTGCACCTTTGGCCTAACCGAGGTTCAATATCTAGGGTACATCATTGATGAGGAGGGTGTACATGTGAACCCATCGAAGAGACAAGTCATTCAAGATTGGCCGGCCCCAACCACTCTAACAGAGCTCCGCAACTTTTTGGGTCTTGCCAATTTCCACCACAGGTTCTTATTGGGGTTCTCTTATATCACTTGGCCTTTAAGTCAAGTGACCAAGGGTGGAGCAAAAGAAAAGTTCGTTTGGTCGGAAACCCAGCAGCGAGTGTTCTTCGAGTTAAAGAATTGCCTTTTTTCTGCACCAATGCTCACATTACCAGACCTACAACAACCATTTGAGATTAAGACAAATGCCTCCGACTATGCTATTAAAGCAATTCTTTCTCAACATGGGCATCCAATGGCTTACCATAGTGAGGCACTTTCAGAAACAATCAAAAAGTACCCCACTTACGATAAAGAAATGTATTCCATTGTGTAGACCTGTTGCTAATGGAAGCATTACATTCTTGCGAAGGAAACGGTCATCCACACAGACCACTGGCCTCTACAGTTCATACAGACACAAGGGAAGTCGTAGAACAATCACCATAAAAAATGGTCCACCTATCTGCAACAATTCCATTTTAACATTAAGTATAAGAAGCGCAACACCAATAATCTCATGGATTTCCTCAATAGACCACCGGTCATGGCACTGATCACTTTGCTCGACTCCTGTGGGCACAAGACATTGGTGTGGCCGCATGTTTACAAGAGCGATATAGAATTCAGCAACATATACCAAACACTCCTAGAAGGGAAGAAATTTCCAAATTTTCACCTTCAGGATGCATTGTAATGCCACTTGAGACACATATGTGTTCCTCCAAGTGAGCGTGCCAAGATGATTTTGGAGGTGCACTACAGCCGGGTCGCTGGACATTTCGGAGTAGAGAAAACAGTGGCGGTGTTGTAGAAGTATTTTTATTGACCAAAAATTCATCAGGATGTTGGGAAGTACGTTAGATCCTGCACCGCCTGTGTGATTGCCAAACCAACCATCAAGAAGAAAGGCCTGTATACTACTCTACCTACTCCGATCCGGCCTTGGGAATCTGTCTCCATGGATTATATGCCGAGCCTTCCTTCTACTAAGCACAACAAAGATTGTGTTTTCATGGTCATTGACATATTCTCTAAGATGGCCATCATGGCAGCCTGCAAGAAGAGTATCTCAGTAGAGGCCACTGCTAAGCTCTTCTTTGAGCAAGTGTGGGTACACTTTGGGATCCCACATTCCATTATCTCAGATTAGGACAACAGATTCCTGAGTGCATTTTGGTCAAGTCTCTGGTCGATGCTGGATAAAAAAACTCACTATGTCCGCGGCTTTCCATCCCTAAACTGATGGCCAAACAGAGGTTGTCAACAGAATGATCATACACATTATGTGCATGTACAACTCAAAGCATCCACACACATCGAATGAAAGTATCCCCTATGTACAACATATATACAATAGAACTCTCCACAGATCAACAAGCCACAGCCCCTTTCAGGTGCTGGGATTTTAGCCATTATGCCCCATTGATGTGGCCATACCATTTACAGCCACTCAGGTAGATTCAGCTCACGAGCAGTCCAAAGCTGAAAGGGCTAATGGCTTCATTGAGCGCATTCAACACATCCACCAACAGGTCCATGATATATTGGAAAGATCTAATGCTAAGTACAAGCAGCGCTATGATCAACATCGAGTGCCACACAAGTTCCAGGTGGGTGACAAAGTTTGGCTTCATTTGCAGAAAGAGCGCCTTGCTAGGCCCCACCGCAAGCTTTGACCTCTTTGATATGGGCCATACAAAGAGACTTGAAGTCAGGTTACCACCAGGTTCCTATCGAACCCTCCAATGTGTGGAAGATTACCTTCAAATCCAAGGAGGGCCTTTTCGAATGGTTGGTCATGCCATTCGGATTGACGAACGCCCCTACAACCTTCATGAGACTGATGGACGACATCTTGCGGCCCTTTACCAATTCATTCATGGTGGTGTATGTAGATGTCATATTGATCTTCAACAAGAGTTGGGAAGAACACCTTCACCGTATTCGGCAGGTCCTTCAAACCCTTTGACAACACAAGTTGTGTGCTAACTTGGAGAAATGCACCTTTGGCCTGACCCAGGTTCAATATCTAGGGTAGATCATTGATGAGGAGGGTGTACATGTGGACCCATCCAAGATACAAGTCATTAAGATTTGCCAGCCCCAACCACTCTAACAGAGCTCCAAATATTTTTAAGTCTTGAAAATTTCTATCACAGGTTTGTGTTGGGGTTCTCTCATATCGCTTGGCCTTTAAGTGAAGTCACCAAGGGCAGAGTGAAAGAAAAGTTCTTTTGGTTGGAAACCTAGCAGTGAATGTTCTGTGAGTTGAAGAATCGTCTCTGTTCTACACCAATGTTCACATTACAAGACCCGCAACAACCATTTGAGATTGAATCAGATGCCTCTGACTATGCTATTGGGGCAGTTCTTACTCAACATGGGCATCCAGTGGCTTACCATAGTGAGACACTTTCAGACTCAATCCAAAAGTACCCCACTTACGATAAAGAAATTTATTCCATTGTGCAAGTCTGTCACCATTAGAATCATTACATTCTGGGGAAGGAAAGGGTCATCCACACAGACCATCGACCTCTACAGTTCATATAGACACAAGGGAAGTTGCAGAACGATCGCCGTCAGAAATGGTCCACCTATCTGCAATAGTTCCATTTGAACATTAAGTATAAGAAGGGCAACATCAATAATGTCGTGGATTGTCTCAGCAGACCACCAGTGATGGCACTAATCACTGTCCTCGACTCCTATGGGCACGAGACATCGGGGTGTCTGCATGTTTACAAGAGCGATCCATAATTTGGTAGCATATACTAGACACTCCTGGAAGGGAAGAAAGTTCCAAATTTTCACCTTCAGGATGCGTTGTTATGCCACTTGGGACACATATGTGTTCCTTCAAGTGAGCGTGTCGCTAGACATTTCAGAGTAGAGAAAACAATGGCGACATGGCAGAAGTATTTTTGTTGGCCGAAACTTTGTAAAGATGTTTGGAAGTACATTAGATCCTACACCACCTGTGTCATTGCCAAACCTACCATCAAGAAGCAAGGCCTGTATACCCCTCTACCTACTTCTAGCCAACCTTGGGAATCTATCTCCATGGATTATATGTCGAGCCTTCCTTCTACTAAGTGCGGCAACGATTGCGTTTTCGTGGTCGTCGACAGATTCTCTAAGATGGCCATCATGGCAGCCTGCAAGAAGAGTATCTTAGCAAAGGCCACTACTAAGCTCTTCTTTGAGTGATTGTGGGTACACTTTGGGATCCCATAGTCCATTATCTCAGAGTGGGACAACAGATTCCTGAGTGCATTTTGGTAAAGTCTCTGGTCGATGCTAGATACAAAACTCACTAATACCATGGCTTTCCATCCCCAAACTGATGGCCAAAGAGAGGTTGTCACCAGAATGATCATACACATTTTGCATATGTACAACTCAAAGCATCCATGCACATAGGATGAAAGTCTCACCTATGTCCAACATAGCTACAACAAAGCTCTCCATAGCACAACAGGCCACAACCCCTTTCAGGTAGGGCTAGGATTTTAGCCATTATACCCCATTGATGTGGCCATACCATTTATAGCCACTCAGGTAGATTTGGCTCACGTATATTCCGAAGCTGAAAGGCCTAACGACTTCATTGAGTGCATTCAACACATCTGCCAATAGGTCCATGATATATTGGAAAGATCCAATGCTAAGTACAAGCAGCACCATGATCAACATCGAGTGTCGCACAAGTTCTAGGTGGGCGACAAAGTTTGGCTTCATTTGCAGAAAGAGTGCCTTGCTGGGCCCCCAGTGTTCAATTTAGATCGCCTTCGGCCATAATTCCCACCATTGTTCAACACATATGACATTGTAGAACAACTCACACCAATAGAGCTAAACCCAGACTACATGGGACATGCCACCACTGATCAGATCATGGACACATAGATCAAGAGCACTTGCTAGCAGAAGATCCAACTATATCATGTTCTCAAAGCTAGCCAACTCCTTCGCCAAGGCAAGTGGCTCACCAAGGACCAAGTTCAACAGAAGTTTGCCCATTTCATGGAGGCACTCAACGCAATGGGGACCATTGCTTCCAAAGGGGGGCGGAATGATCCAAGTGGATATTGGTGGCCACTTGCCTATTCCACTGGGACCCCCAACATTGTCTCTTTCAGTTTTTCGGTTTCGTTAATTGTAGCATAGTTTACTATTTTTAGCAATTTTTCAGGTCATGAACTTCTGGAGCCGTTTTGAGGCCCTAAACGAAGTTTGTAGGGAAAACAAAGAGACTTCAAATGTCCCAAACTGGCTTGCGAGTTTGTTTCCGCCTTCTCTTTGACATCTTCAAAAAAAGGTATTATGATAGCCAAACAGAGATTGTATGCCAAAGTTACAAGGAAGTTGATGTACCAATTTACCCAAACGGGGCCTAGAGTTTTGGTGCTTCATTTGCTAAGGTTATTTTTTTGGATGTTTAGGGTTTTCCATTGTTTCTCGATAATAAATATGCCTTTGAGCCTAATTGTAACACAGTTCGGAGGTGTGTAGCCACCACATCTCTCCTTAGAGATAAGATAACATCGCCTGAACTATCTTATTTCCCTTCTATTTGTAATCATAGTTCATTGTTTTTCCATTAATGAAATGAAATGTTTTTCTGCCACATCTCTATATTTATGATTATATCTATAAGTTTTTGCGTTCTTGTTTAAGTTCGGATCATGAGTTCCAATGGAGCATAACCATTTTTTAAATAAAAAATAAAATGGCATATTGAGATTCAGGGTCGATGAGGCATACCTTTGTTATTTGAAGATTATTACGTGAATCTTCATCAGTTGAAATGTCATAAGCTCCAGTAATCAATCTGCAAAAACCTTGACCCCTTACTATTTTAGCTGGTTTGATGTCTAGGTCATATTCTTGCAGGGAAGTAACCCAATTTTCCCTTTTCTCTCCTAATTCTTTATGGATAAGCAATTGTCTAACTACAGGGAAAGGAACAATTACTTTTGTATGTGCTTTCAGGAGGAAAGGCCTAAAATGATTTATGGACTTAAATACTACAAAGGCTTTCTTCTCAACCTCTGAATAATTTATCTTAGCTCCCTGTAAATTGGAACTAAAGAAGGAAATTGGAGCTTCAATTTGTTGTTCATTAGGTTGAGTCAAAACTACTGCATAGGATTGTTCAGAAGCAAAAGTATAAAGAACAAATTGTTTGGAAAAATTAGGGGTTGATAATGAAGGGGCATCAATGATTGCCTATTTTATTGACTCAAATTCTTTTCTTTCGATTAGTCCCCATTTGAAAATTGACTTCTTCTTGATCATAGCCTGTAAGGGAAGTACAATTTGAGAGAAGTCTAGGACAAATATTTTAACAAAATTAATCTGCCCAAGGAAGGATTGCATGGATTTTTTGTTGTGTAGTAAGGGGATTTCAGATATCACCTTGATTCTATCTGGATCTATGCAAATTCCTTCTTTAGACACAATAAAGCCTAGAATTTTTCCTTCATTAAGAGAAAAAAATGACTTTTTAGGATTTAAGGAGATTCCAAATTTTCTACATCTTTCAAAGATCTATTTTAAATCATGTAAATGATTACCCCTTTGTTTAGAATAAATTGTAATGTCATCTAAATACACTACAACTGTCTTATTGATCAAACCTCTGAAAGAAATATCCATAGCTTCCGAAAGGTATTTTTTGATAAGCATAGGTCCCCCACTTAGTCTTGAATGTGGTTTTCAGTCTATCATCTGGATGTACAAGAATTTGATTGTAACCTAAAAAACCATCTAAGAAAGACATTAGTGCAGAACTAGAAATAGATTGTAAAATTTTCTCCATTGGAGGTAAAGGAAAATTATATTTTTTAGAGACTTTGTTAAAATTTCTAAAATATATACAAATACGAATATCTCCATTCTTCTTTCTAATTGGCACAAGGTTTTAGACCCACTTGGAATGTCTAATTGGAAAAATGATTTTAGCTTTGAGAATCTTATTCAGTTCAGTCTTAATCTGAGCCTCTCATTTAGGGTGAATCTTCCTGAGATTTTGTTGAATTGGCTTTACATTTGGCAGCATAGGAATGGTGTGCTAAATGATGGATGTGCCATAGGTTTTAAGATCATCATAATTCCATGAAAATATATCCTTGTATCTTTTAAAAAGATGAATGAAAGCAAATATTTCATCTGGTGAAAGTCCAAGGCATAAATTGATGTTCTGAGGCTTATGAACAGATCCTAAGTTAACTAATTTAAATATGAGAGTCGAACTTTGAAGCTTGCAATTAGTTACCCTTTGAGGATGTCTTTGAGATGATATAATTATTCTAATTTCACTACAGGTTTAGGTAAATAATTTTCCTCAAAATATTTATTCTGTTGCTTGTCATGCTCATCTTCATCAATAATCCGATTAGAGTAAGACCCTTCAGATGTCATAAAACTTAATATGTCATTGTCATCAGTAAACACATGCAAATTAGTAATGTTGTCTAGAATGGAGGGGCAAAATAGTTATTCAATAGAAAGTCTTAAGGTGGAATGAGTTTGGAAGCAACGTTTTCTAGGAGGTCAACACTATCATTTTGTATTCTTGGGATAGGAGCTATGTTGAATGTAGTGAAATGAGAAATTAGGTCTTGGATAAAAGATTGGTAATGCTTAAGGTGACTAGAAACACAATGGATGTTGTTTCTAACTTATTTTATAACAATCTTCGAGTCACCAAAAAATTTAAGGTATTTGATATCAAGACTAATGGCTTTCTATAAGCCATGTACCAATGCTTCATATTCGGCAACGTTATTGGTACAATCAAATTCCAATCTACAAGCTAGCATAGTTTTTTATCCATAAGGATTAACCAAGATGCAACCAGCTCTTGCACCTTCATTAGATTTCAATCCATCAAAATAAAGAGTCCAAAATAAACTATCATGCTTATTTACAAGGTTTTCTACAATATTAATACACTTAGAAGAATCTGTTTGGGAGAAATTTTCAATTTGAGATAAAACAAAGTCAACTAAAACGAGATATTATTGTGCTTGAAAATTGCCAAAGAAAGATTCAAAAGAGTAACCTTCAAGAATATTGTTTGTAAATACTATTGGTTCGTTTTCCTCATCAAAATCAGTAACTAAATATTTCATGTGTTTTTCCCTATCGAAACAAATTTGATTGAGTTTTCCATTGTAGGGAAGCCACATGTGTGACCAATCAATTGCAAAGTAACCATGTAGTTTTTCAAAATAATCTCTACTTAGAATAATACCATAGAATTCAGGAATGTCTACAACTAATATATTTATTATTTGACAAACCTTTGAATTCGAAGCTAATCTTATTAAAAACGGAATTCATTTCTCTCAAAACTTTGAATTTTGTGCGATCTAATTGAACAATCTGAAGAACATATTTTTGTGGTGAAATATTTAATTTAAGACATGCCGCACAAGGCATGAAATTTGATGATGCACCAAAATCCACTATACAATTATGAACATTCTTGTTAAAAAACTCAAAAGTCAATAAAAAGGGAGGAGTATGGGAATTTGATCTATCTCCAATCAAAATTGCATCTGATGAGTCAATTTTATCTGAAGAGACATTTGGAGGTTTTCCTTTCCCGTTTGATGCCTTTGTAGTGACAACAGTGGGTAATGGAGATGCAAGAACTGCATTCAATTCTTTAAGTAAAATATTTTCTCGTTGTTTTAATTTACTAACCTCATAAGGAGAAATGTTGGTTTTGACCTTTTTCATGTTTTCCACAATATTATAGTCCATAGTATCAATGATTATCAAAGTCTTAGATGAAGAAGGAGATTTAGAAGTAGTTGGAAGAGAATTCGAAGAAGGAGTAGAATACTTCTTAATTACACCTTTGTCCTTATTAGGAGGAGCAGGGTACTTATGTTTTTTATTTGCTAGAGATGGATCAGCGAATCCCTTACTTCTAGTACTCAATGGTAGGGCCTCTTCTTCTTCTTCATTTTTTGAATTAGTTAGGATGAAATCCCATTAACCATGAGGTTCTACTAATTTTTATTCTTGGGTTACTTTAGCGGATAAAGTTGATTCTTCATCTTCATCATTTTGATCAGATTCGGCATTTGATATAATGGCAGGTGGTTGTGACTATGATGGTTGATTCCTTTTCAAAGGCCGAAAGGGATTTTTAGAGGATTCAACTACTTGATTTTTAGTCTCTACCATTTCATTAGACATTGTCTTCAGAACCTTTTGTAATCCTTCCAAGTCCAAAGGATCTTTGGGGGATTTCTTCTTGGATTCATCCTTGAAAGTAACTTTTTTGTTTTTCTTTCTTTCATCAAGAGTAGTTTTCTTATTAAGGACAAGCATTATCTTTTCCATGGATAGAGCTTATTTAATGTTATCAATAAATAATATTTTTTTTGCTATATCTACGAACATAGAAATGTTTGAAGAAACAATAAAGATATACCATTTAATCTGTGCATTGGTCCCTGGTCTAAAAGTGTCTCGAATTTTATTCAGCAATTTGTTGAATCTAGAATTAAATATTTATTTTTTTCATTTGGATTGGTCATAAGATTTGATCAGTAATTAATCAAAGTGGAATTTGTTCATCATCACCAAATTTCAACCAAAAGTTCTCTTCAAACATATCCCAATTTGTTATTGATCCAGCTGGAAGAGAAAAATACCAGGATCTTGCAAATCCTTCAAATGTGTAGGGAAAAATTCTAACAACACAATCTTTTTTTGTGACTCCATTCAGATTGATGGCTAACATGAAATTATGAAGATGTTCCTCTGTAGGGAGGCCATCATCATGATTAAACTTAGGAAGCCACCTCTCTAGGTGTTTGGGAAGAGGGTGTAATGGTGGAGCCATTTGTATTGCCCCAATGTTATTCCATGGTCTTTGGGCCATTCTTGGAGTACTAGGAGTATAGGAAGTAGTAGAAGATGTGGGGAATGATGGAAATTAAGTCATTGAAGAAGTTGCTCCTATACTGATTATAGTTGCACCAAATTATTGTGTTTAAGGAATGTGAGTGGATGGGATGAGAGGTTGATAGGAAGAAGGTAAAGAGGTAGAGGAAGAAGTAGGACCAAGAGGAGTAAGAGGGGGAGATGATGATGTAATCTCGCTAGCAGAAGAATGAGTTTCTGGGGTACTTTTCTTTCTCCGATGAGTGGTTAATGGGAATTCAAAAGGTTTAAATCCAATTTTTTCACTCTGGGATCTAGTTAATACACTAGAAGACTATAAGGATGAGGAAACACTTCCTTTCGATATATCAGTTTGGACAGATTTTTCTCCAGAAATATAAATTTCTTCCAATTTTTGGATCAAAGTCTAAACTTCATGAGGCTTAGTAGGTATTTGAGAAGAAGTTTGGCCAACTGACTTTGGAAGTGTGCTAGGAGTTTTTGTGGTTGTTTGAACAACTTCATATCTTGGGTTAGGAGATTTGGAATGTGATCTAGAAGTTGGTGGTGATTTTGAGGGAGACTGACTCTTAGAATGACCTTTTAGTTTAAGAGTGGATCTTCTTTCCATTCATAGTCTGAAGGCCCTCCTTCTAGCGCAAAAAATGTTGAAGGCTCGAAATTCTCTGCCTCAACATCAAGGAAAACCACCTAGTTGGGAACTTAAGGCAACTCCTTTTCTGTTTGGAATGGTGGCTCTGACTAGGATTATGGGACCAGTTTCCCTTAATAAAAGATATAAAAATGGATGAGATATATAAGTGTGGGGCTAATGATGTGAATGAAACTAAGAAATAATAATAAATAGACTTAAAATATCTATCCCGGGAAATCTTTCTCTATATATGTGACTTTAGAAAGATCTCACATTTAACATGACAATATAGATCATCAAGTCCTTTATGAGGTTAAAACGAATGAACATAACTAATTTAATTAAATATATAATTAAATTAGTTGATTAAACTCATTGCACATATAGTATATCATTGTTCATGCATATACTTAAAAGATTTCAATCAAACACATCAATAGTTCACATATGGTTGATATTAAGGATGCTCTCATATACACTGTCGAAGTTCACATATATCTGTCATTGGCTTTAATTCGGGTGGATGATGAGGTTGTATACACATCCATGGAGTATTTAGAGTGACGTTCACATTGAAAACTTTGATATTCATAAGCTTTGATAATGCTACATGGCATTCATGTGGGGTCACACCTTTATTATTATATTTGCAAAGAAGCACTTTATTATTTTTAGACTTAAAATATTTGAAAACTTTAATAAGGGAAGGTTTTATCACAACTTATCTTATGTGGACATGTTACAATATTTAAAATATTCAGAAAAAAGTTATGTCGATAATAGATTTTAAACAAAAACATATGGGTAGCTTATTTGTGAATATGTCTTATGGTCCTAAGCTCCGATATGAAGTCTTCGATAAGGGAAATTTCTCATTTAGTCAAGTTTTTTGGAAAAAACAAAATTAATATTGTCTTATTTTATTAAAACTAAGGGATTTTATACTAAATCAAAAAGGTCCCCATTATTTATTAGTTCTACTATTAACCTTAATGGGGTGGTTGTTGAGTAATACAACAATTGGCGACATATTGGGTGAAGCAATTATCTCTATTAAAAAATAAATGAAGTTTTAAACTATTAAAGGAAAAGACTTAGAAAGGTAAAAATACTTGAAGTTTTGATTGATAAATATTACTCTGAATAAAAGAACTCATCATTTTGTGAATTATCTCATAAATTGTTTATTGATGAAAATCTTTATTACCCTTGTTAGTCATTTAATCAGTTATAAAGATAAAGTTAAGAACTATAGAAGCTTAGAGTTTAAGATAGAAATTTTTATCATTGGTAGAGACACTACTGCCAGCAGGCATCCACAACCTCGATAGGGTTACCATTTAACCAAAGATATACTAGTATCCCATCCACTTATAGTAATATTCTTAGAGGTATTTCATATTTTCTTTTAGTATTTTGTTTTAAAGTTTACTTGAAAGCCATTTTCCTGGCTTGGTAACCAGATTATGGCAATGGCATTCATAGGTTATAATGATATTGACCAAATCGACTAGTGATGAGACCTCTTTTCTTATGGTTATATAACCCTAAGCCATTATCCTAGTTTGGTGACCACTGTCGATATTGTCAATATCATTGGTTTCCCATCATCATGGTAAGTCGGCTCATGTTGAGACCTCTTATCTTTCAAGTTTTATATATTTTTGAATTACACTCTAAAAAATTAAAAAATTAGTGGATGGGGAGGTATATTCACTCCTTAAGAGTAATGGATGACAATTGAAGCCAAAAGATTCTAAAACTTCACAATAGCCTTTACATTTTAAAGAAAACATTTTCATGACCAATCATAGGATAACCAGATTTTATAAAGTTCTTAAGTTATGAAACATTTAAAATTTAATGGATATAAGGATTTCAGAGCTTTGTAATAAATGAAATACTAAAGTTCAATGTTATCATTTTCTTTCTAAGATCTCTTCTTTAATCAATTAAATTTCATGTAAATGATGAGAGACCCCAATGTGAAGACAAAGGTGTATTACCTAACATAACCAAAGTAAAAAAAAAGGTATATACATGTGATTATTTACATATTTACAGGAGGATATGTATCCTTAAGAAAATATTTTTTCAAACCCAGCCCATTAACGGGAAGAGCATCCCTCTTTCCCTGTAAATCTTGGAGGATAAAGGTTGATGGGCCTAGTTTTTCAATGATCTGAAATGGGCCTAGCCATAATTTCTGTAACTTTGTGTGTTTTCCTTTTTCTTCGTGAGCTTTGTCCCATTTCAGAACTAGATCGCCAATTTCAAAAAAATTGATATTAATTGAACTTGCATCAAATGAATATTTAACCAATTGTTGATGATGGGCATGAACTTGTCTAGCTTTATCCCTTTCTTCCTCTAGCTTAAGAATTTGGGACATTCTTAATTGTAAAGCAGAAGAAGGTTTTTCTTCAATGGATTGCACTAGGGCTAGTGATGGAATAGCTAGATTAGGAGGTAGAATAGCTTCTTTTCCATACACTAATTGAAAAGGAGAAGTGCCTATAGAGACATTTTGAGTAATTATGTCAACCCATAAAGCAAAAACTAGAGCTTTGTGCCAATTTCTTTGATTTTGGTCAACTATTCTTTTGATTATTCCAATGAGATTTTTATTAGTAGACTCTGCTAAGTCATTTCCTTGAGGGTAATAATTTGCAGAATACTTGAGTTTAAAACCTCTTTTAAGAGAAAATTTAGTAATGGTGTTTCCTGAAAAATAAGATGCATTATCAAACATAAGGACATAAGGAAGATCAAACCTTGTAACAACAAATTGATTGATAAATTCAATAATGTTTTCAGAATCGGCCACCTTCACAGGTATTTTTTCCACCCATTTGGTGAAATAGTCTATAGCAGTCAAGATGTATTTATGCTACTTGGAAGAGTTAGGAACAATCTCACCTATTATGTCTAGTCCCCATTGTTCAAAAGGTTGCTCAATGTTAACTGGCTACAAAGGTAAGGTTGGTTTCTTTTGTCTTCCTGAAGTAGTTTGGCAAACTTTACATTTTCTAACATAGGCATGAGTGTCCTTGAATAGAGTCGGCCAATAGTATCCAGCATGCAAAATCTTATGAGCAGTGGTGTCTCCACCATAGTGTCCACCAGCTGGTCCATCATGTAGCTCCTACAAGACCTTTTCTACTTCATATTTTTCTAGACATCTTAGCAAAACATAATCATAATTCCTCTTAAATAAGACATCATTGACCAGTTGATATTGATTAGCTTTAAGTATGAGAGATCTTTTATTTTTGTAATTGAGTTGATCCAGGTGGATATTGGTGGCCACCTGCCTATTCCACTTGGACCCCCAACACTGTCTCTTTCAATTTTTCAGTTTCCTTAATTATATCACAATTTACTATTTTTGGGAGTTTTTTGGGTCTTGATCTTCCGGAGCTATTTTGAGGCCCTAAACAGCGTTTTTAGGGAAAACGGAGAGACAAAATTTCTCCCAAATTGGCTTGCCGGGTTGTTTTGGCCTTCTCTTCGATATCTTCGAAACAAAGTATCATGATAGAAAAACAAAGATTGTACGCCAAAGTTACGACCCCGTGAAGTTGATGTACCAATTTACCCAAATGGGGCCCAAAGTTTTGGCACTTCATCTCCTAGGGTTATGTTTTTGGATGTTTAGGGTTTCCATTGTTTCTCAATAATAATTAGGCCTTTGAGCCTCATTGTAACACAGTTTAGAGGCATGTAACCACCACATCTCTCCTCAGAGATAAGCTAACATCGCCTGAGCTATCTTATTTCCATTCCGTTTCTAAGCATAGTTCAATATTTTTCCATTAATGAAATGACGTGTTTTTCTGCCACGTCTCTAAGATTATGATTATATTTGTAAGTTGTTGCGTTCTTGTTTAAGTTTGGATCAGTGGTATCAGTGCAGTCTACTCTTTCTCTATTTTTCTTTGCATGTCCCCAACGAGGTCAAGGTATAAGGAATTAGGTCTTGATTTGGTTGAACCATTGTAGGATCAGCCTCACAAAACTTGACAACCTCTCATGGCAGAAGAAACGAAAGATGATGGGGCAAGAGATCCTTTCAAAATGTTGCTCAAAGAAGCTCTCGAGTGAAAGAGGGATGCGATGATGGATAACTTTGCCCAGATCCTTCGATGGCTACCCACAGGCGATGCATATTCATCTAGCAGCCACTCTGGAGGCACCACTCCTTTTAAGGTACAAGTTAACTTCAATATTCCCATATTCGAAGGCCTGATAGATGCAGACATCATAGATAAATGGTTAAATCTATTGGAAGGATATTTTTCAGTTCATGACTTTTTCAATCGAGAAAAGATTACGTTTTCACTTCTCAAAGCCACCCCACACATCAAGGACTGGTGGGAAACCTACTATGAATAAAAGGTCGAGAGTGAACCCTCATTGTTTTCAGCTACACCCACTTGGAATTATTTCTGAGACGCCATCAAGGAACAGTATTACCCTGTCGGGAGCTATGAAGATAAATACATAAAGTGGACCATGCTACAGCACGGAAGGGACCAAGATGTGCCAAAGTTCACAAACACTTTCCATACCCTTCGCACGAAGCTAGGTATCAAGGATACTGAGCGGCATTTGCTGCTCAAGTACCGCAGCTATCTACACAAGTACAACCAAGATGCTATGGAGTTCCTGGACATTTCCTCGCTCAGAATGGCATATTAGTACGTTGTAAAGATTGAGCAGAATTTCAAATAGAAGAAGCGAGATATTGGAGCTGCGAATCCAAAGCTAGGAAAAGGCACCCCCAAACCACAGAACAAGGGACCAAGCCAAGGCAGTGCTACCCAAGACAACCCGCCGAAGCTGCTAGCAAAGAAAAACACCAAAAGGATGAAGAAGTACATAGGAAAATGGTGTGAGTTCCATAAGAGCTCCACTCACAATATGAGTGTCGGGCCAAGCAGCCACTAGTGGCCGAGTTGAAGGCTTCCGAATCAGGTGCAGGTTCTGACTCTGAATCAGAACCTGATAAGGGGATTGTCAAAGGGAAGCAAATCATTGATGCAGAGCCCAGCGCCATCGTGGCCACCACAAAGATCCATAAAATTGAGCTTGAAGATCCAGAGGAGGGGGAACGCCTCTTCCACTCCCAGATGTGGGTGAAGGATTCTCCACTGCAGTTCATTTTCGGCAATGGGAGCTAAAAGAACCTCATTTCAACAAAAGTCATGAAGCGGTTGGGCCTAAAGGCTACAACACATCCACAACCGTACACCATTGGGTGGCTTCACCAAGGATGAGATCTTCACATTAGCCAGCAGTGTCCCCTTCCCTGTAGCATCAAACCCTTCACGAATGAGGTATTGTGTGACGTTGCTCCTCTTGAAGTTTCTGATGTATTGTTAGGACAACCATACTTGTGGAAGCGACATGTTGTATATGAGCCTAGACCTCACTCTGTGATTATTACTTTGGCTAATAATTTGTATAGGATACCGGAGGTAGCCCTACCTACCACCATGATCACTACAAAGAAATGCAGTAAGATCATTTCCCAAACTAGGAAATTCATTTTCCTTATGATTCGTCCCCAAGGCAAGAAGAACGTTGTGGCCACGGCTTCCATGAAGGGCTCCTCTGCACAATAGAAACAGATGGACAAGGTTACGGAGGAGTACAGGGAAATTTTCGTCTCACCCATAGCAGTACCTCTGCACTATCAGGTCAAGCACTCCATCGATCTAACCTCGAGCGCACCGCTGACCAATGGACCGATCTATCGATGCTTTGTTCTAGAGAACGATGAGATCAAGAGACACATTCAAGAACTACTGCAGAAAGGGCACATCAGGCCAAGCTCGTCACCATGTGGGAGCCCGATTGTATTGGTACAGAAGAAGGATGGGACCTGGAGACTCTGTATTGACTATAGTGCGCTCAACGAGATCACTTTCCAGAATAGGTACCCAATCTCGCGGATTGATGACATTTTGGAATAGCTCAGGGGGGGCAAAATATTTCAGCAAGATTGACTTGAAGTCAAGTTATCACTAGGTGCCTATCGAACCCTCTGATGTGTGGAAGACTACCTTCATATCCAAGGAGGGCCTTTCCAAATGGTTGGTCATGCCGTTCAGATTGACGAACAGCCCTCCAACCTTCATGAGAATAATGGACAACATCTTGTGGCCCTTCACTAATGCATTTGTGGTGGTGTATCTAGATGACATATTTATCTTGAGCCAGAGTTCGGAAGAACACCTCCACCATATTCGACAGGTCCTTCAAACCCTTCGACAACACAAGTTGTGTGCTAACTTGGAGAAATGTACCTTTGGCCTAATCTAGGTTCAATATCTGGGGTACATTATTGATGAGGAGGGTGTAAATGTGGACCCATCCAAGATAAAATTCATTGAAGATTGGCCAGCCACAACCACTCTAATAGAGCTCTACAACTTTTTGGGTCTTGCCAATTTCTACACGCGTTCGTGTTGGGGTTCTCTCATATCGCTTGGCCTTTAAGTCAAGTCACCAAGGGTGGAGCGAAAGTAAAGTTGTTTTTTTTGAAAACCCAACAACGAGGATTGTACGAGTTGAAGAATCACCTTTTTTATGCACCAGTGCTCACATTATCAGACCTGCAACAACCATTTGGCATTGAGACAGATGCCTCTGACTATGCCTCTAACTTACAAAAAATAAATGTATTCATTGTGTAGGCATGTCGTCAATGGAAGCATTACATTCTGGGGAAGGAAAAGATCATCCACACAGACCACTGGCATCTACATTTCATACAAACACAAGGGAAGTTGCAAAACGATCCCCACTAGAAATGGTCCACTTATCTGTAATAGTTCCATTTGAACATTAAGTATAAGAAGGGTAGCACCAATAATGTTGCGGATTGCCTCAGTAGACCAGTCATGGCACTGATCACTATGCTCAACTCCTATGGGCACGAGACATCGGGGTGGCCGCATGTTTACAAGAGTGATCCAGAATTCGGCAGCATATACCAGACACTCCTAGAAGGGAAGAAAGTTCCAAATTTTCACCTTCAGGATGCACTGTTATGCCACTTGAGACACATATGTGTTCCTTCAAGTGAGCATGCCAAGATTATTTGGGAGGCGCACTACGGTCGGGTTGCTTGAAGTTTTGGAGTAGAGAAAATAGTGGCAGTATTGCAGAAGTATTTTTATTGGCCAAAACTTCGTCAGGATGTTGGGAAGTACATTAGATCCTACACCGCCTGTGCCATTTCCAAACCAACCATCAAGAAGCAAGGCCTATATACTCCTCTACCTACTCCTAGTCGGCCTTGGGAATCTATCTCCATGGATTATATGTCGGGCCTTCCTTCTACTAAGCACGGCAACGATTTGTTTTCGTGGTCGTCGACAAATTCTCTAAGATGGCCATCATGGCAGCCTGCATGAAGAGTATCTCAACAGAGGCCATTGCTAAGCTCTTCTTTGAGCGAGTGTGGTTACACTTTGGGATCCCACAGTGCATTATCTCAGATCAGGACAATAGATTCTTGAGTGCATTTTGGTCAAGTATCTGTTCGATGTTGGGTACAAAAATTACTAGGTCCACGTCTTTCCATCCCAAAATAATGGCCAAACAAAGGTTGTCAACAGAATGATCGTGCACATTCAGTGCATGTACAACTCGAAGAATCCACGCACATGGGATGAAAGCCTCCCCTATGTCCAACACAGCTACAATAGAGCTCTCCACAGCTCAACATGCCATAACTCCTTTCATCAAGATCTCGAATTTCACCCATAATGTCCCATTGATGTGGCCATACCATTTACAGCCACTCAGGTAGTTTCGGCTCACATGCAGTCCAAAGCTGAAAGGGCTAATGGCTTCATTGAGCACATTCAACACATCCGCCAATAGGTCCATGATATAATGGAAATATCCAATGCTAATTACAAGCAACGCCATGATCAAGATCGAGTGCTGCACAAGTTCCAGGTGGGCGACAAAGTTTGGGTTCATTTGTAGAAAGAGCGCCTTGCTGGGCCCCACCGCAAGCTTTGACTGCTCTGATATGGGCCATACACCATCACCAAGGCCGTTAGTGGCAATGCCTTCAAGCTTGACATCCCACCATTCCCTGGGCTGCACCCAGTGTTCAATGTAGATCGCCTTCGGCCATACTTCCCACCATTGTTGGACACATCTAACATTGCAAAATAGCTCACACCAACAGAGCTAAACCCAGACTGCATGGAACAGGTCACCATTGATTGGATCAGGGACACACGGGTCAAGAGCACTCACCAATAGAAGATCCAACTATATCAGGTTGTCAAAGTCGGCCAACTCCTTCACCAAGACAAGTGGCTCACCAGGGACCAAGTTCAGCAAAAGTTTCCACATCTCATGGAGACACTTAATGCAATGGGGACCATTTCTTCCTAAGGGGGGAGGAATGATCCAGGTGGATATTGGTTCTAGGGGAGGAACATAGAGGGGACCATTTCTACCTATTCCATTTGGACCCCAACACTATCTCTTTCAGTTTTTCGATTTCCTTAATTGTAGCACAATTTACTATTTTTGTCATTTTTTCAGGTCCTTAACTTTTGGAGCCATTTTGAGGCCCTAAGTGACGAGATCTTCAAAATGAGCTATTATGATAGCCAAACAGAAATCATATGCCAAAGTTACAACCTCGGGAAGTTGATGTACCAATTTACCCAAATGGGTCCCACAGTTTTGGCGCTTCATCTCCTAGGGTTAGGTTTTGGATGTTTAGGGTTTTCCATTGTTTCTCAATAATAAATAGTCCTTTGAGCCTCATTGTAACACAGTTTAGAGGCATGTAGCTGCCACATCTCTCCTTAGAGATAATATAACATCGCCCAAGCTATCATATTTCAATTCTGTTTGTAAGCATAGTTAAGTATTTTCCATTAATGAAATGAAGTGTTTTTCTACCGCATCTCTATGTTTATGATTATATCTATAAGTTGGTGCATTCTTGTTTAATTTCGGATCAATGGTATCAGAGCGGCCTGTTCTTTCTCTTTTTTTCTTTGCATGTCCCCAATGAGGTCAAGGTATAAGGAATTAGTGCTCGATCTTATTGAACCATTACAGGATCAACCTCACAAAACCCGACAACCTCCCATGGCAAAAGAAAAGAAAGACGAGGGGGTAGGAGATCCTTTCAAAATGTTGCTCGAAGAAGCTCTTGAGCAACAAAGGCATGTGATGATGGATAACTATGACTAGATCCTTTGATGGCTACCCACAGGCAATGCATCTCCATCTAGAAGCCACTCTGGAGGCACCACTCCTTTTAAGGTACTAGTTAACTTCGATATTCCCATGTTTCAAGGCCTAATAGATGCAGACATCGTAGATAAATGGTTAAATCTATTCGAAGGATAATTTTCAGTTCATGACTTTTCCAATCAGGAAATGATTACGTTTTCACTTCTCAAAGCCGCCCCACACGTTAACGACTGGTGGGAAAACTACTGTGAATAAAAGGATGCGAGTGAACCCTCACTGTTTTCAGCTACACCCACATGGAATTCTTTCTGAGACACCATCAAAGAACAATATTACCTTGTGAGGAGCTATGAAGATAAATACATAAAGTGGACCATGCTACGGCAGGGAAGGGACCAAGATGTGCCAGAGTTCACAAATACTTTCCATACCCTTCGCATGAAGCGAGGTATCAAGGATAATGAGTGGCATTTGGTGCTCAACTACCGCGACTATCTACACAAGTACATCGAGGACGAGATGGAGTTCTTGGAAATTTCCTTGCTCGGCACGGCATATCGGTACGCTGTAAAGATTGAGCATAGTTTTAAACGGAAGAAGCAATACTTTGGAGCTGTGACAACCCGCTGAAGCTGCGAGCAAAGAACAACACCACAAAGACGAAGAAGGACACGAGAGAATGGTGTGAGTTCCATAAGAGCTCCACTCACAATACAAGTGAGTGCCGAGCCAAGAAGTCATTGGTGGCCAAGCTGAAGGCTTCCAAATCAAACGCAAGTTCCGACTCTGAATCAGAACATGATAAGGGGATTGAAAAAGGAAGATTTAGGAACTACTGCAGAAAGCACACATTAGACCAAGCTTATCACCCTGTGGGAGCCTGATTGTATTGGTACAAAAGAAGGATGGGACCTGGAGACTCTATATTGACTATCGTGCACTAAACAAGATCAATGTCCAGAATAGGTAGCCAATCCCACAGATTGATCACCTTCTGGACCAGCTCAAGGGGGCAAAATATTTCATCAAGATTGACTTGAAGTCAGGTTATCACCAAGTGCCTATCGAACCCTCTGATGTGTGGAAGATTGCCTTCAAATCCAAGGAGGACCTTTTTGAATGGTTGGCCATGCCTTTCGGATTAACGTACACCCCTACAACCTTCATGAGACTAATGGACGACATCTTGCGACCCTTCACCAATGGATTTGTGGTGGTGTATCTAGATTACATATTGATTTTCCTCCAGAGTTGGGAAGGACACCTCCACCATATTCGATAGGTCCTTAAAACCCTTCGATTACACAAGTTGTGTGCTAACTTGGAGAAATGCACCTCTGGCCTAACCCAGGTTCAATATCTAGGGTACATCATTGATGATGAGGTGTACATGTGGACCCATCTAAGATACACGTCATTCAAGTTTGGCCATCCGCAGCCACTCTAACAGAGCTCCGTAGCTTTTTGGGTCTTGCCAATTTCTATCACAGGTTCGTGTTGGGGTTCTCTCATATCGATTGGCCTTTAAGTCAATTCAACAAGGGTGGAGTGAAAGAAAAGTTATTTTGATCGGAAACCCAGTAGCAAGTGTTCCTCAAGTTGAAGAATCACATCTATTCTGGACCATTTCTCACATTACCAGACCGACATCAACCATTTGAGATTGAGACATATGCCTCTGACTATGCTATTGGGGCATTTCTTACTCAACATGGGCATCTAGTGGCTTACCACATTGAGACACTTTCAAACACAGTCTGAAAGTACCCCACTTACGACAAAGAAATGTATTCCATTATGCAGGCTTGTCGTTAATGGAAGCATTACAATCTAGGGAAGGAAACGGTCATCCACATAGACCACCAGCCTCTACAGTTCATATAGACACAAGGGAAATTGCAGAACGATCGCATTCAGAAATGGTCCACCTATCTGCAATAGTTCCATTTGAACATTAAGCATAAGAAGGGCAGTACCAATAATGTAGCAAACTGCCTCAGCAAACCACCGGTCATTGCACTAATCACTGTGCTCAACTCCTGTGGGCACGAGACATTGGGGTGGCCGCATGTTTACAAGAGCAATCCAGAATTAGAAAGCATATACCAGACACTCCTGGAAGGGAAGAATGTTCGGCCGCATGTTTACAAGAGCAATCCAGAATTCGAAAGCATATACCAGACACTCCTGGAAGGGAAGAAAGTTCCAAATTTTCACCTTCAAGATGCATTTTTATGCCACTTAGGACACATATATGTTCCTTCAAGTGAGTTTTCCAAGATGATTTGGGAGGCACACTATAGTCGGGTCACTGGACATTTCAGAGTAGAGAAAATAGTGGTGGTGTTGTTGAAGTATTTTTATTGGCCGAAACATCGTCAGGATGTTGGGAAGTACATTAGATCCTACACCACCTATGCCATTGCCAAACCAACCATCAAGAAGCAAGGCCTGTATACTCCTCTACCTACTCCTAGCCAACCATGAGAATCTATCTCCATGGATTATATGTCAAGCCTTCCTTCTACTAAGCACGGCAACGATTGTGTTTTCATGGTCGTCGACAGATTCTCTAAGATGGCCATCATGGCAGCCTACAAGAAGAGTATCTCAGTAGAGGCCACTGCTAAGCTCCTCTTTGAGCGAGTGTGGGAACACTTTGGGATCCCACATTCCATTATCTCAGATCATGATAGGAGATTCCTAAGTGCATTTTGGTCAAGTCTCTGGTCGATCCTGGAAACAAAACTCACTAATTCCACACCTTTCCATCCCCAAACTGATGTCCAAACAAAGGTTGTAAACAGAATGATCGTACATATTCTGCACATGTACAACTCAAAGCATCCATGCACATGGGATGAAAGTCTCCCCTATGTCCAACGCAGCTACAACAAAGCTCTCCACAGATCAACAGGCCACAACCTGTTTCAGGCAAGGCTATGATTTCAACCATTATGCCCCATTGATGTGGCCATACCATTTACAGCCACTCAGGTAGATTCGTCTCACATGCAGTTCGAAGTTGAAAGGGCTATTGACTTCATTGAGCCCATTCAACACATCCACCATCAGGTCCATGATATATTGGAAAGATCCAATGCTAAGTACAAGTAGCACCATAATCAAAATTGAGTGCCGCACAAGTTCCAGGTAGGCGACAAAGTTTGGCTTCATTTGCAGAAAGAGCGCCTTGCTGGGTCCCACCGCAAGCTTCCACTGCTCCAATATGGGCCATACACCATTACCAAGGTCGTCGGTGATAATGTCCTCAAGCTCAGCATCCCACCATTCCTTGGTCTACACCCAAAGTTCAATGTAGATCACCTTCGGCCATACTTCCCACCATTGTTGGACACATCTGACATTGCAGAACAACGCACACCAATAGAGCTAAACCCAGACTGCATGGAATAGATCACCACTGATCGAATCATGGACACACATATCAAGAGCACTTGCCAGCAGAAGATCCAACTATATCGGGTTGTCAAAGCTCGCCAACTCCTTCACCAAGGCAAGTGACTCACCAGGAACCAAGTTTAGCAGAAGTTTCCCCATCTCACAGAGGCACTCAACACAATGGGGACCATTGCTTCCTAAGGGGGGAGGAATGATCCAAGTGGATATTGGTGGCCACCTACCTATTCCTCTTGAACTCCCAACACTGTCTCTTTCATTTTTTCGATTTCCTTAATTGTAGCACAGTTTACTATTTTTGGTATTTTTTTGGGTCTTGAACTTCCAGAGCCATTTTGAGGCCCTAAACGACATTTTTAAGGAAAACGGAGAGATCAAAAATCTCTCAAATTGGCTTGCAGCTTTGTTTTCGACTTACTCTTCCAGATTTTCGAAATGAGGTATTATGATAGCCAAACGAAGATCGTATGCCAAATTTAGGACCCCGGGAAGTTGATGTAGCATTTTCCCAAACTGGGCCCACAGTTTTGGCGCTTCATCTCCTAGGGCTAGCTTTTTGGATGTTTAGGGGTTCCCATTGTTTCTCAATAATAAATAGGCCTTGAGCCTCATTGTAACATAGTTTAGAGGCATGTAGCCACCACATCTCTCCTCAAAGATAAGCTAACATTGCCCCAGCTATCTTATTTCCATTATATTTGTAAGCATAGTTCAATATTTTTCCATCAATGAAATGAAGTGTTTTTCTGTCGCATCTCTGTGTTTATGATTATATTTGTAAGTTGTTGTGTTCCTGTTTAAGTTCGGATCAATGGTATCCAAGCGGCTTGCACTTTCTTTGTTTTTCTTTGCATGTCCCCAACAAGGTCAAGGTATAAGGAATTAGGACTCGATCTGGTTGAACCATTATAGGATCAGCCCTACAAAACCCGACAACCTCCCATGGCAGAAGAAAAGAAAGACGAGGGGGCAGGAGATCCTTTCAAAATGTTGCTCAAAGAAGCTCTTGAGCAACAAAGGGATGCGATGATGAATAAATTTGCCCAGATCCTTCGACGGCTACCCACAGGCAATGCATCTTCATCCAACAGCCACTCTGGAGGTGCCACTCCTTCTAAGGTACAAGTTAACTTCGATATTCCCATATTCGAAGACATGATAGATGCAGACATCGTAGATAAATGGTTAAATCTATTGGAAGGATCTTTTTCAGTTCATGACTTTTCTAATCGGTAAAAGATTACATTTGCACTTCTCAAAGTCGCCCCACACATCAAGGACTGGTGGGAAACCTACTATGAATAAAAGGATGAGAGTGAACCCTCACTATTTTTAGCTACACCCACCTGGAATTATTTCCGAGACGCCTTCAAGGAATAGTATTACCATGTCGAGAGCTATGAAGATAAATACATAAAGTGGACGATGCTACGATAGGGAAGGGACTAAGATGTGTCAGAGTTCAAAAATACTTTCCATGCGCTTCGCATGAAGCTGGGTATCTAGGATACTAATCGGAATTTGCTACTCAAGTACTACAGTTGTCTACACAAGTGCATCCAGGATGAGATGGAGTTCCTATACATTTCCTCGCTCGACACAACGTATCAGTACGCTGTAAAGATTGAGCAGAATTTTAAACAAAAGAAGCGGGACTTTGGAGCTGCGAATCCAAAGCAAGGAAAAGGTGCCCCCAAACCAAAGAATAAGGGACCAATCTAGGGCGGGGCTACCCAGGACAACCTGCTAAAGCCAAAATCAAAGAAAAACACCACAAAGACGAAGAAGGACATGAGTAAATGGTGTGAGTTCCATAAGAGCTCCACTCACAATACAAGTAAGTGTCGGGCCAAGCAGTCATTGGTGGCCGATCTGAAGGCTTCCGAGTCAGACTCATGTTCTGAATCTGAATCAGAACCCGATAAGGGGACTGACAAAGGGAAGTAGATCATTGATGCGGAGCCTAGTGCCACCATGGCCACCACAAAGATCAAGAAAATTGAGCCTGACCATTGGTTGGCTTCACTAAGGACGAGATATTCGCGTTAGCCAACGGTGCCTCATTCCCTATAGCATCGAGCCCTTCACGGATGAGGTATTGTGTGACATTGATCCTCTTGAAGTTTCTGATGTATTGTTAGGAAAACCATACTTGTGGAAGTGACATGTTGTATATGAGTCTAGACCTCTCTATATGATTATTACTTTGGCTAATAAGTTGTACAGGATACCAGAGGTAGCCCCACCTACTGCCATCTCTTTGATCACTGCAAAGAAATGCAATAAGATCATTTCCGAGACCAGGAAATGTTTTCCTTATGATTCGCTCCCAAGGCAAGAAGAAGGCTATGGACATGGCTTCCAAGAAGGGCTCCTCTACACAGCAGCAACAGATGGACAAGATCGTGGAGGAGTACATGACATTTTTGCCTCACCTACAGGGGTACCTCTACACTGTTAGGTCATGCACTCCATCGATCTGACCACATACGTGCTACTTCCGAATGGACCGATCTATTGACGCTCCGTTCTGGAGAACGGTCAGATCAAGAGGCAGATTCAGGAACTACTACAGAAAGGGCACATCAGGCTAAGTTCATCACCCTGTGGGAGCCGGATTGTACTGATACAGAAGAAGGATGGGACCTGGAGACTCTGTATTGACTATCATGCATTGAATAAGATCACTATCCAGAATAGGTACCCAATCCCACGAATTGATCATCTTCTCGACCAGCTCAAGGGTAGAAAATATTTCAGTAAGATTGAATTGAAGTCTGGTTATCACCAAGTGCCTTTCAAACCCTCCAATGTGTGGAAAACTGCCTTCATATCCAAGGAGGGCCTTTTTGGATGGTTGGTCATGTCATAGGATTGATGAACGCCCCTGCAACATTCATGAGACTGATGGATGACAGCTTGTGTCCCTTCACCAATGCATTTATGGTGGTGTATCTATATGACATCTTGATATTCATCCAGAGTTGGGAAGAACACCTCCACCATATTCGCCAGGACTTTCAAACCCTTCGACAACATAATTTGTGTGCTAACTTGGAGAAATGCACCTTTGGCCTGACCCAGGTTCAATATCTGGGGTACATCATTGATGAGGAGGGTGTATATGTGGACCCATCGAAGATACAAGTCATTCAAGACTGGCCAGCTCCAACCACTCTAACAAAGCTCTGCATCTTCTTGGGTCTTTCCAATTTCTACCGCAGGTTCGTGTTGGGGTTCTCTCATATCTCTTGGCCTTTAAGTCAAGTCACCAAGGGCAGAGTGAAAGCAAAGTTATTTTGGTCAGAAACCCAGCGGCGAGTGTTTTGTGAGTTGAAGAATCACCTTTGTTCTGCACCAGTGCTCACATTACTAGACCTCCAACAACCATTTGAGATTGAGACATATGCCTCCAAATATTGAAGCAGTTCTTACTCAACATGGGAATCCAATGGCTTACCATAGTGAGGCACATTCAGACACAGTCTGAAAGTACCCCACTTATGACAAAGAAATGTATTCCATTATGCAGGCCTGTCATCAATGGAAGTGTTACATTCTGGAGAAGGAAATGGTCATCCACACAAACCACCAGCCTCTACAATTCATACAGACACAAGGGAAGTTGCAAAATGATCGCCATCAAAACTCGTCCACCTATCTACAACAGTTCCATTTTAACATTAAGTATAAGAAGGGAAGCACCAATAATGTCACGGATTTCCTTAGCAGACCATCGGTCATGGCACTGATCACTTTGCTCGACTCCTGTGGGCATGAGACATTGGGGTGGCCGCATGTTTACAATAGTGATCTAGAATTCAGATGCATATACCAGACACTCCTGGAAGGGAAGAAAGTTCCAAATTTTAACCTTCAAGATGCATTGTTATGCCACTTGGGACACATATGTGTTTCTTCAAGTGAGCGTGCCAACATGATTTGGGAGGCGCACTACAATCGGGTCGCTAGACATTTTGGAGTAGAGAAAACAGTGGTGGTGTTGCAGAAGTATTTTTATTGGCCAAAACTTCGTCAGGATGTTGAGAAGTACAATAGATCCTGCATCATTGCCAAACCGACCATCAAGAAGCAAGGCCTGTATACTCCTCTACCTACTCCTAGATGGCCTTGGGAATCTGTCTCCATGGATTATATGTCAGGCCTTCCTTCTACTAAGCATGACAAAGATTATGTTTTTGTGGTCATTGACAGATTCTCTAAGATGGGCATCATGGTGGTCTACAAGAAGGGTATCTTAGTAGAGGCCACTGTTAAGCTCTTCTTTGAGCAAGTGTGGGTACACTTTGGGATCCCACAACTCATTACCTCAAATCAAGACAACAAATTCCTGACTGCATTTTGGTCAAGTCTCTGGTCAATGCTGGATACAAAACTCACTAAGTCCATGACTTTCCATCCCTAAACTAATGGCCAAATAGAGGTTGTCAACAGAATAATCGTACACATTATACAAATGTAGAACTCAAATCATCCACGCACATCAGATGAAATTCTCCCCTATGTCCAACACAGCTACAACATTTCTCTCCACAGCTCAACAAGACACAACCCCTTTCAGTTAGGGCTAAGATTTCAACCATTATGCCCCATTGATGAGGCCATACCATTTATAGCCACTCAAGTAGATTCAGCTCACGTGTAGTCTAAAGCTGAAAGGGCTAACGACTTCATTGAGCACATTCAACACATCCACCAACTGGTCCAAGATATATTGGAAAGATCCGATGCTAAGTACAAGGAGTGCTATGATCAACATCGAGTGCTACACAAGTTCAAGGTGGCTGACAAATTTTGGCTTCATTTGTAGAAAGAGTGCCTTGCTAGGCCCCACCGCAAGCTTCGACTGCTCTGATATGGGCCATGCACCATCACCAAGGCCGTTAATGACAATGCCTTCGAGCTCAGCATCCCACCTTTCCTTGGTCTGCACCCAGTGTTCAATGTAGATCACCTTTGGCCATACTTTCTACCATTGTTCGACACATGTGACATTGTAGAACAACTCACACCAATGGAGCTAAACCCAGACTGCATGGAACGGGCCACAACTGATCGGATCATGGACACACAAATCAATAATACTCGCCAACAAAATATCTAACTGTATTGGGTTGTTAAATCTAGCCAACTCCTGCACCAAGGCAAGTGGCTCACCAGGGACCAAGTTCAGCAGAAGTTTCCCCATCTCATGGAGGCACTCAACGCAATGGGGACCATTGCTTCCTAAGGGGGGAGGAATGATCCAAGTGGATATTAGTGGCCACCTTCCTATTCCACTTGGATCCCAACACTCTCTCTTTCAGTTTTTCTGGTCCTGAACTTCTAGAGCCATTTTCAAGCCCTAAATGGCATTTTTAGGGAAAGTGGAGAGACCAAAAACATCTCAAACTACATTCTAAAATTTTTTTAGCCTACTCTTTGAGATCTTCGAAACGAGGTATTATGATATCCAAACAGAGATCGTATGCCAAAGTTATGACCCCGGGAAGTTGATGAACCAATTTATGTAAACGAGGCCCACAGTTTTGGCACTTCATCTCTTAGGGTTAGGTTTTTGGATGTTTAGGGATTTCCATTGTTTCTCAATAATAAATAGGCCTTTGAGCTGCATTGTAACACAGATCATAGGCATGTAGCTGCCACATCTCTCCTCAGAGATAAGCTAACCTCACCCAAGCTATCTTATTTCCATTCTGTTTGTAAGCATAGTTCAATATTTTTCCATTAATGAAATGTAGTGTTTTTCTGTTGCATCTCTGTGTTTATGATTATATCTGTAAGTCGTTATGTTCCTATTTAAGTTCAGATCAGTGGTATCAGAGCGGTCTGCTCTTTCTCTATTTTTCTTTGCATGTCCCCAATGAGGTCAGGGTATAAGGAATTAGGGCTTGATCTGGTTGAACCATTACAAGATCAGCCTTGCAAAACTCGACGACCTCCCATAACGGAAGAAAATAAAGATGAGGGGGGATGAGATCCTTTCAAAATGTTGCTCAAAGAATCTCTCGAGCAACAGAGGGATGCAATGATGGATATCTTATCCCAGATCCTTCGACGGCTACCCACAGGGGATGCATCTTCATCCAACAGCCACTTTGGATGTGCCACTCCTTTTAAGGTACAAGTTAACTTCGATACTCCCATATTCAAAGGCCTAATAGATGCAGAGGTCGTAGATAAATGGTTAAATCTATTGGAAGGATATTTTTTAGTTCATGACTTTTCCAATCGGGAAAAGATTACATTTGCAATTCTCAAAACTGCCCCACATGTCAAGGGCTAGTGGGAAACCTACTATGAATAAAGGGACAAGAGTGATCCCTCGTTGTTTTCGTCTGCACCCACTTGCAATTATTTCTGAGACACCATCAAGGAATAGTATTACCCTGTCGGGGGCTATGAAGATAAATAGATAAAGTGGACCACGCTATGGCATGGAAGGGACCAAGATGTGTCGGAGTTCACAAATACTTTCCATAACCTTCGCATGACGCTAGGTATCAAGGATACTGAGCGGCATTTTTTTCTCAAGTATCGCGGCTGTCTACACAAGTACACCTAGGATGAGATGGAGTTCCTGGACATTTCCTCGCTCGACACAGCATATCGATACATTGTAAAGATTGAAAGGAAGTTTAAACAGAAGAAGCGGGACTTTGGAGCTGTGAATCCAAAGCAATGAAAACGCGCCCCCAAACAATAGAACAAGGGACCAAGCCAAGGCGGAGCTACCTAGGACAACCCGTCGAAGCCGCAAGCAAAGAGAAACACCACAAAGATGAAGAAGGACATGGGAAAATGGTGTGAGTTCCATAAGAGGTCAACTCACAATACACATGAGTATCGGGCCAAGCAGTCACTGGTGGCCGAGTTGAAGGCTTCCAATTCTGACGCAGGTTCCAACTCTGAATCAAAACCCGATAAGGGTATTGACAAAGGGATGCAGATCATTGATGCAGAGCCCAGCGCCACTGTGGCCACCTCAAAGATCTAGAAAATTGAGCTTGAAAATGCAAACGAGAAGGAACGCCTCTTCCACTCACAGATATGGGTGAAGGGTTCTCCACTACAGTTCATTGTTGATAGAGGGAGCCAAAAGAACCTCATTTTAGCAGAACATGAAGTGGCTAGGCCTAAAGGCTACAACACATCCACAACCATACACCATTGGGTGGCTTCACCAAGGACGAGATCTCCGTGCCAACCAGCAGTACTGCCTTCCCTATAGGATCAAGACATTCACGGATGAGATATTGTGTGACGTTGCTCCTCTTGAAGTTTCTAATGTATTTTTAGGACAACCATACTTTTGGAAGAGACATGTTGTATATGAGTCTAGACCTTCCTTTGTGATTATTACTTTGGATAATAAGTTGTATAGGATACCAGAGGTAGCCTCGCCTACCACCATCTCTTTGATCACTGCAAAGCAATGCAGTAAGATCATTTCCCAGATAAGGAAATTCATTTTCCTTATGATTCGCCCACAAGGCAAGAAGAAGGTTGTGGCCACGACTTCCAGGAAGGATTCCTTTGCATAGCAACAACAGATGGATAAGGTCATGGAGGAGTACAAGGACATTTTCACCTCACCCATAGGGGTACCTCTGCACTGTTAGGTCAATCACTCCATCGATTTGACCCCGGGCGCGCCGCTGACCAATGGACCGATCTATCGATGCTCTGTTCTAGAGAATGATGAGATCAAGAGGCAGATTCAGGAACTACTGTAGAATGGGCACATCAAGCCAAGCTCATCACTCTGTGGGAGCCTAATTGTATTGGTACAGAAGAAGGATGGGACCTAGAGACTATGTATTGACTAACATGTGCTGAACAAGAACATTGTCCGGAAGAGGTACCCAATCCCGCAGATTGATGACCTTCTGGACCATCTCAATGGGGCCAAATATTTTAGCAAGATTGACTTGAAGTCAGGTTATCACAAAGTTCCTATCGAACCCTCCGATGTGTGGAAGATTGCCCTCAAATCCAAGGAGGGCCTTTTCGAATGGTTGGTCATGTCGTTCAGATTTACGAACGCTCCTACAACCTTCATGAGACTGATGGAAGACATCTTGTGGCCCTTAACGAATGCATTCGTGGTGGTGTATCTAGATGACATCTTAATCTTCAGCTAGAGTTGGGAAGATCACCTCCACCATATTCAACAGTTCCTTTGAACACTTCGACTACACAAGTTGTGTGCTAACTTGGAGAAATGCACCTTTGGCCTGACCCAGGTTCAATATCTGGGGCACATCATTGATGAGGAGGGTGTACATGTGGACCCATCCAAGATACAAGTCATTCAAAATCGGCCAACCCCAACCACTCTAATAGAACTCTGCAGCTTTTTAGGTCTTTCTAATTTCTACCATAGGTTCATGTTGGGGTTCTCTCATATCGCTTGGCCTTTAAGTCAAGCCACCAAAGGCAGAGCGAAAGAAAAGTTCTTTTGGTTGGAAACCCAGCAACGAATGTTCTGTGAGTTGAAGAATCACCTCTATTCTGCACCAGTGCTCACATTACAAGACCTGCAACAACCATTTGAGATTGAGACAAATGCCTCCGACTATGCTATTGAAGCAGTTCTTACTCAACATGGGTATCTAGTCGCTTACCATAGTGAGACACTTTCAGACACAATCCAAAAGTACCCCACTTACTAAAAAGAAATGTATTCCATTGTGGAGGCCTATCATCAATGGAAGCATTACATTATGGGGAAGGAAACGGTCATCCACACAAACCACCGGCCTCTACAGTTCATAGAGACACAAGGGAAGTTGCAGAACGATCACCATCAAAAATCGTCCACGTATCTGCAATAGTTCCATTTTAACATTAAGTATAAGAAGGGCAGCATCAATAATGTCATGGATTTTCTCAGCAGACCACTAGTCACTGTTCTCGACTCCTGTGGGAACGAGACATCGGAGTGCCCGCATGTTTACAAGAGCGATCCAGAATTCGGTAGCATATACCAGACACTCCTGGAAGGGAAGAAAGTTCCAAATTTTAACCTTCAAGATGCATTGTTATGCCACTTGGGACACATATGTGTTCCTTCAAGTGAGCATGCCAAGATCATTTGGGAGGTACACTACATTTACGTCGCTAGACATTTCGGAGCATGGAAAACAGTGGCGGTGTTGCAGAAGTATTTTTATTGGCTGAAACTTTGTCAAGATGTTGGGAAGTACATTAGATCCTGCACCGCCTGTATCATTACCTAACCAACCATCAAGAAGCAAGGCTTGTATACTCCTCTACCTACACCTAGTCAGACTTGGGAATCTATCTCCATGGATTATATGGCGAGCCTTCCTTCTACTAAGCACGGAAAAGATTGCGTTTTCGTGGTTGTCAACAGATTCTCTAAAATGGCCATAATGGCAGCCTGCAAGAAGAGTATCTCAGCAGAGGCCACTGCTAAGCTCTTCTTTGAGTGAGTGTGGGTACACTTTAGGATCCCACAGTCCATTATCATAGATCAGGACAGCAGATTCCTGACTGCATTTTGGTCAAGTCTTTGGTCGATGCTAGATACAAAACTCATTAATTCCACGGTTTTCCATCCCTAAACTGATGGCCAAACAGAGGTTTTCAACAGAATGATCGTACACATTCTGTGCATGTACAACTCGAAGCATCCATGCACATCAGATGAAAGTCGCCCTTATGTCCAACACAGCTACAACATTGCTCTCCACAGCTCAACAAGCCAAAACCCATTTCAGGTAGGGCTGGGATTTCAGCCATTATGCCCCATTGATGTGGCCATCAAAAATGGAAGCATTACATTCTGGGGAAGGAAACGGTCATCCACACATACCATCGGCCTCTATAGTTCGTACAAAGACAAGGGAAGTTGCAGAACGATCGCCATCAGAAATGGTCCACCTATCTGTAACAGTTCCATTTGAACATTAAGTGTAAGAAGGGAAGCACCAATAGTGTCACAGATTGTCTCAGCAGACCACCGATCATGGCACTGATCACTGTGATCGACTCCCGTGGGCACAAGACATCGCGGTGTCCGCATGTTTACAAGAGAGATCTAGAATTCGGCAGCATATACTAGACACTCCTAGAAGGGAAGAAAGTTCCAAATTTTCACCTTTAGGATGCGTTGTTATGCCACTTGGGAAGTACATTCGATCCTGCACCACCTGCATCATTGAAAAACCAACCATCAAGAAGAAAGGCCTGTATACTCCTCTACCTACTTCTAGTCAGCCTTAGGAACCTGTCTCGATGGATTATATGTCAGACCTTCCTTCTACTAAGCACGAAAATGATTGCATTTTCGTGATCGTCAACAGATTCTCTAAGATGGCCATCATGGCAGCCTACAAGAAGAGTATCTCAGCAGAGGCCACTACTAAGCTCTTTGTTGAGTGATTGTGGGTACACTTTGGGATCCCATAGTCCATTATCTCAGAGCGGAACAACAAATTCCTTAGTGCATTTTCGTCATGTCTCTAGTTGATGCTGGATAGAAAACTCACTAAGTCCACGAATTTCCATCCCCAAACTGATGGCCAAACAGAGGTTGTCAATAGAATGATCTTACACATTCTATGCATGTACAACTCGAAGCATTCATGCACATGGGATGAAGGTCTTCCCTATGTCCAACACAGCTACAACAGAGCTCTCCACAGCTCAATAGGCCATAGCCCCCTTCAGGTAAGGCTGGGATTTCAGCCGTTATGCCCCATTGATGTGGCCATACCATTTATAGCCACTGAGGTAGATTCGGCTCACGTGCATTCTGAAGCTAAAAGGGCTAACAACTTCATTGAGTGCACTCAACACATCTGCCAATAGGTCCATGATATATTGGAAATATCCAATGCTAAGTACAAGCAACGCCATGATCAACATCGAGTGCCACACAAGTTCTAGGTGGGCAACAAAGTTTGGCTTCATTTGTAGAAAGAGCGCCTTGCTGGTTCCCACCGCAAGCTTCGACCGCTTCGATATGGTCCATACACCATCACCAAGGCTGTTGGTGACAATTCCTTTGAGCTTAGCATCCCACCATTCCTTGTTCTAAACCCAGTGTTCAATATAGATCGCCTTCGGCCATACTTCCCACCATTGTTCGACACATCTGACATTGCAGAACAACTCACACCAACAGAGCTAAACCCAGACTGCATGGAACATGCCACCACTAATCGGATCATGGACACACAGATCAAGAGCAATTGCCAGCAAAAAATCCAACTATATCAGGTTGTCAAAGCTGGCCAACTCCTTCGCGAAGGCAAGTGGCTCACCAAGGACCAAGTTCAGCAGAAGTTTCCCCATCTCATGGAGGCAATCAATGCAATGGGGACCAATGCTTCTTAAGGGGGAAGTAATGATCCAGGTGGATACTGGTGGCCACCTGCCTATTCCACTTGGTCCCCCAACACTATCTCTTTCATTTCTTCAGTTTCCTTAATTGTAGCATAGTTTACTATTTTTGGAAGCTTTTCGGATCCTGAACTTCCAAATCCATTTTGAGACCCTAAACGGATTTTTTAGGGAAAACAAAGAGACCAAAATGTCCCAAATCGGCTTGCCGAATTTTTTTTGGCCTTCTCTTCGAGATCTTCGAAACAAGGTATTATGATAGCCAAATGGAGATCGTATGCCAAAGTTATGACCCCGGTAAGTTGATGTACCAATTTACCCAAACGGGGCCCACAATTTTGGCGCTTCATCTCCTAGGGTTAATTTTTTGGATGTTTAGGGTTTTCCATTATTTCTCAATAATAAATAGGCCTTTGAGCCTAATTGTAACACATTTCAGAGGCATGTAGCCATCACATCTCTCCTCATAGATAAGATAACATCACCCGAACTATCTTATTTTCATTCTGTTTTTAATCATAGTTCAATATTTTTCCATTAATGAAATGAAGTGATTTTATGCCACATCTCTTTGTTTATGATTATATTTTTAAGCTGTTGCATTCCTGTTTAAGTTCAGATCATGAGTTCCAATGAAGCATAACCATTTTTTAAATAAAAATTAAAACAACATATTGAGATTCAGGGTCAATGAGGCATACCTCTGTGATTTGAAGATTATTACCTGAATCTTCATCAGTTGAAATGTCATAAGCTCCAGTAATCAATATGCAAAAACCTTGACCCCTTTCTATTTTAGCTAGTTTGATGTCTAGGTCATATTCTTGTAGGGAAGTAACCTAGTTTTCCCTTTTCTCTCCTAATTATTTATGGATAAGCAGTTGTCTAACTGTAGGGAAATGAACAATTACTTTTGTAAGTGAATAATTTAGCTCAACTCCCTTTAAATTGGAACTACAGAAGGGAATTGGAGCTTCAATTTGTTGTTCATTAAGTTGAGTCAAAACTACTGCATAGGATTGTTCAGAAGCAAAAGTATAAAGAACAAATTGTTTGTAAAAATTAGGGGTTAATAACGAAGTGGCACCAATGATTTCCTGTTTTATTGACTCAAATTCTTTTCTTTCGATCGGTTGTCATTTGAAAATTGACTTCTTCTTGATCATAGCCAGTAAGGGAAGTATAATTTAAGAGAAGTCTAGGACAAATATTTTAACAAAAGTAATCTGCCCAAGGAAGCATTGCATAGATTTTTTGTTGTGTGGTAAGGGGATTTCAGATATCACCTTGATTATATATGGATCTATGAAAATTCCTTCTTTAGATACAATAAAGACTAGTATTTTTCCTTCGTTAAGAGCAAAAAATGACTTTTTAGGATTTAAGGAGATTCCAAATTTTCCACATCTTTCAAAGATCTGTTTTAAATTATGTAAATGTTTATTCCTTTGTTTAGAATAAATTGTAATGTCATCTAAATACACTACAACTTTCTTATTGATCAAACCTATGAAAGAAATATCCACAGCTCTTTGGAAAATAGCTCCAGCATTAATGAGTTTGAAACGTATTTTTTGATGAGCATAGGTCCCCCACTTAGTCCTGAATGTGGTTTTTAGTCTATCATACAGATGTACAAGAATCTGATTGTAACCTAAAAAATCATCTAAGAAAGACATTAGTGCATAACTAGAAATAGATTGTAAAATTTGGTCCATTAGAGGTAAAGGAAAATTATATTTTTCACGGACTTTGTATATATTTCTAAATTCTATACAAATACAAAAATATCTCCATTCTTCTTTCTAACTGGCACAAGGTTTGAGACCCACTTGGAATCTCTGATTGGAAATATGATTTTAGCTTTGAGAAGCTTATTCAGTTCAGTATTAATCTGAGCCTCTAATTTAGGGTGAATCTTCCTGAGATTTTGTTGAATTGGCTTTACATTTGGCAACATAGGAATGATGTGTTGAATGATGGATGTGCCATAGGTTTTAAGATCATCATAATTCCATGAAAATATATCCTTGTATCTTTTCAAAAAATGAATGAAAGCATATCTTTGATCTGGTGAAAGTCTAAGGCATAAATTGATGTTCTGAGGCTTATGATTAGATCCTAAGTTAACCAATTCAAATATCAGAGTCAAACTTTGAAGCTTGCAATTAGTTACCCTTTGAGCCTATCTTTCAGATGATATAATTATTCTAGTTTCACTACAGTTTTAGGTAAAGAATTTTCCTTAGAATATTTATTCAGATGCTTATCATGCTCATCTTCAACAATAATCCAATCAGAGTAAGACCCTTCAGATGTCATAAAACTTAATATGTCATTGTCATCATTAAACACATGCAAATTAGTAATGTTGTCTAGAATGGAGGGGCAAAATAATTATTCAATAGAAAATCTTTTGGTGGAATGAGTTTGGAAGCAACATTTTCTAGGAGGTCAGCACTAGCATTTTGTATTCTTGGGATAGGAGCTATGTTGAATGCAATGAAATGAGAAATGAGGTCTTGGATCAAAGATTGGTAATGCTTAAGGTGACTAGAAACACAATGGATGTTGTTTCTAACTTGTTTGATAACAATCTCTGAGTCACCAAAAAATTTAAGGTATTTGATATCAAGACTAATGGCTTTTTGTAAGCCATGTACCAATGCTTCATATTCGGCAACGTTATTGGTACAGTCAAATTCCAATCTACAAGCTAGCATAGTTTTTTCTCCATAAGGATTAACCAAGATGCAACCAGCTCTTGCACCTTCATTAGATTTTGATCCATCAAAATAAAGAGTCCAAAATAAACTATCATGCTTATTTACAAGGTTTTCTACAATATTAATACACTTAGAAGAATCTGTTTGGGAGAAATTTTCAATTTGAGATGAAACAGAGTCAACTAAAAAGGGAGATTCTTGTGCTTGAAAATTGCCAAAGAAAGATTCAAAAGAGTAACTTCCAAGAATATTGTTTGTAAATACTACTGGTTCGTTTTCCTCATCAAAATCAGTAACTAAATATTTCATGTGTTTTTCCCTATCGACATGAATTTGATTGGGTTTTCCATTGTAGGGAAGCCACATGTGTGACCAATCAGTTGCAAAGTAACCATGTAGTTTTTCAAACCAATCTCTACTTAGAATAAGACCATATAATTCAGGAATGTCTACAACTAATATATCTATTATTTGACAAACCTTTGAATTGGAATCTAATCTTACTAAAAACAGAATTCATTTCTCTCAAAACTTTGAATTTTGTGCGATCTAATTGAACAATCTGAAGAACATATTTCTGTGGTGAAATATTTAATTTAAGACACGCCGCATAAGGCATGACATTTGATGATGCACCAAAATCCACTATACAAGTATGAACATTCTTGTTAAAAAAACTCAAAAGTCAATAAAAAGGGAGGAGTGTGGGAATTTGATCTATCTCCAATCAAAATTGCATCTAATGAGTCAATTTTATCTAAAGAGACATTTGGAGGTTTCCCTTTCTCGTTTGAGGCCTTTGTAGTGACAAAAATGGGTAATGGAGATGCAAGAACTACATTCAATTCTTTAAGTAAAATATTTTCTTGTTGTTTTAATTTACTAACCTCATAAAGAGAAATGTTGGCTTTGACCTTTTTCATGTTTTCCACAATATTATAGTCCATAGGATCAGAGATTATCAAAGCCTTGGATGAAGAAGGAGATTTAGAAGTAGTTGGAAGAGAATCTGAAGGAGGAGAAGAATACTTCTTAATTACACCTTTGTCATTATTAGGAGGAGCAGGGTACTTATGTTTTTGATTTTCTAGAGATGGATCAACGAGTCCCTTACTTCTAGTACTCAATGGTAAGGCCTCTTCTTCTTCTTCATTTTTTGAAGTAGTTAGGATGAAATCCCATTAATCATGAGCTCGTACTAATTCTTATTCTTGGGATTATTTAGCGGATAAAGTTGATTCTTCATCTTCATCATTTTGATCAGATTCGACATTTGATATAATGACAGGTGGTTGTGACTATGATGGTTGATTCCTTTTGAAAGGCCGAAAGGGCTTTTTAGAGGATTCAACTACTTGATTTTTAATCTCTACCATTTCATTAGACATTGTCTTCAGAACCTTTTGTAATCCTTCCAAGTCAAAAGGATATTTGGGGGATTTCTTCTTGGATTCATCCTTGAAAGTAACCTTTTTATTTTTATTTCTTTCATCAAGAGTGGTTTTCTTCTCAACAACAAGGATTCTCCTTTCCACGGATAGAGCTTATTTCATGTTATCAAGAAATACTATTTTTTTGGCTCTATCTATGAACATAGAAATGTTTGAAGGAAGAATAGAGATATACCATTCAATCTATGCATCAATCCCTGGTCTAGAAGTGTTTGGGATTTTATTCAGCAATTTGTTGAATCTAGAATTAAAATCTTTAATTTTTTCATTTGGATTGGTCTTAAGATTTGATAAGTCATTAATCAAAGTGGCATTTGTTCAGTCATCACCAAATTTCAACAAAGATTTCTCTTCAAACATATCCCAATTTGTTATTGATCTCACTGGAATAGAAAATACCAGGATCTTGCAAATCCTTCAAATGTGTAGGGAAAAATTCTAACAACACAATCTTCTTCTATGACTCCATTCAGATTGATGGCTAACATGAAATTGCAAAGATGTTCCTCTGTAGGGAGGCCATCATCATGTTTAAACTTAGGAAGCCACCTCTCTAGGTGTTTGGGAAGAGGGTGTAATGGTGGAGCCATCTATTCTGCCCCAATGTTATTCCATGGTCTTTGGGCCGTTCTTGGAGTACTAGGAGTATAGGAAGTAGTAGAGGATGTGGTGGATGATGGAGATTGAATCATTTAAGAAGTTTCTCATGTAGTGCTACTAATTACAGTTGCAACAGATGATTTTGTTTGAGGAATGTGAGTGGATGGGATGATAGGTTGATAGGAAGCAGGTAAAGAGGCAGAGGAAGAAGTAGAACCAAGAGAAGGAGTGAGAGGGGGAGATGATGATGTAATCTCACTAGCAGAAGAATGAGTTTATGGGGTACTTTTCTTTCTCCGATGATTGGTTAATGAGAGTTCAAAAGCTTTAAATCCAAGTTTTTCACTCTAATATCTAGTTAATAGACTACAAGACTGTAAGGACAAGGAAACACTTCCTTTCGATATATTGGTTTGGAAAGATTTTTCTCCATAAATAGAAATTTCTTCCAATTTTTGGATCAAAGTCTAAACTTCAGGAGGTTCAATAGGTATTTGAGAATAAGTTTGGCCAACTGACTTTGGAAGTGTGCTAGGATTTTTTGTGGTTGTTTGAACAACTTCATATCTTAGGTTAGGATATTTGGAATGTGATCTAGAAGTTGGTGGTGATTTTAAGGGAGACTGACTCTTAGAATGGCCTTTTAGTTTAACAGTGGATCTTCTTTCCATTCATAGTCTGAAGGCCTTCCTCCTAGTGCAAAAAATGTTGAAGGCTTGAAATTCTTTGCCTCAACATCAAGGAAAACCACCTAGTTGGGAACTTAAGGAAACTCCTTTTCTGTTTGGAATGGTGGCTCTAACTGGAATTATGGGAAAAGTTTCCCTTAACAAAAGATATAAAAATGAATGAGATAAATAAGTGTGGAGCTAATGATGTGAATGAAACTCATAAACAATAATAAATAGACCTAAAATATCTATCCCAGGAAAGCTTTCTCTATATATGTGACTTTAGAAAGATCTCACATTTAAGATGACAATATAGATCATCAAGTCCTTTATGTGGTTAAAGCGAATGAACATAACTAATTTAATTAAATAGATAATTAAATCAGTTGATTAAACTCATTGCACATATAGTATATCGTTGTTCATGCATATATTTGAAATATTTCAATCAAACACATCAATAGTTCACATATGGTTGAGATTAAGGATGCTCTCTTATACGCTACCAAAGTTCACATATATCTGTCATTGGCTTTGATTCAAGTGGATGATGAGGTTGTATACGCATCCGTGGAGTGAATAGTGCATCGCTAAGTGTTAGAAGTAGATGGGTGGTCGTGTTGGAGACACACCTCAACATTAGCCATTGACTATGTGGTTTAACTAAGAAATGCCAATGGCATCCCAAGTCAACCTTTGACATTTTTTTATTTTTTTTGCCTTCTTCTTTGATGATTCCTACCATGCTTTTGTTATTAATTTCACATGGGGAAAATTATCCTTGAGGAAAACTGAAATCATGTTGGCCTGTAATAAGTTGTCACTGATTGATTCAGAGAGATTATTTGAAATATCCCTAGAACTGAAGATTTCCATTTTTGCATGCTTGAGTTTTATTTCCCTCTCTTGGAAAATAATATCTTTCTGTGATTCTTCAATTTTACGGAAATTAGCTAATCTCTCCTCAATACTATCTTTCCAGTCTATATAATCTGAAATCTTCTCCTCAACTTCCCTATAGTATGTCCTCAAATCGGACAATTGATTCACTAATGAATCGCTTGATTGACATAAGTCATGGATAGTGGCTAATTTATGACAGAAAACAACATGTTGTTGAGCAAGGAGATTTTTTAGTTCTCCTGCTTCCTTCTTGAATTCAGCTATCTCGGGATTCACCTTTAATTGCTCTATCTTTTGTTGAAGTTCCTGGATTTGAGTATCCCTGCTCTTCAGATCATATTCATGTTGAATCTTTAAGTCATTGAAGTTCTTTTGCAGTTTTGCAAGTTTTTCTTGCCACTATTGAGAAATTACTTGTTTTTCATTCTCAAAACCTTGTTCTAGCTGCTTAATCATTTCATCTTTCTCCCTTAGGAGTTGTTGTACATCATAGGCTTTATTAATAATAGCAATGGCAGATGCTCCTGCAAACTACGAAATCCTTCTAAGATCCCTAGCAGGAGTATCTTGAGCATCTTTCCAAATTACTTCAAAGGGAGCATTACCAGGGACTAGAGCCCAGGTCTGTTCAATTCTCTTTCTTTTTCTCTATATTCTAACCACATCTTTATGTTTTGGACTATGAAACACATCAAGAGGAGGAGTTTCTTCAATTTTCAAAATGACCTCAGAGGTCGGGAATATCGGGATGACTTCTAAGTCATTAGTGTCTAGAGCTTTATCGGAAGCCTCAATAGTAAGCGAGGTATTCCCTCTAACATCAAGGGTCTATGTAATATTAATTTGGAATGGAGTCTTAAGATTCTTAGGATTTGTTTATTTAGTGAACTTCTCCCAAATAACATCTATTTTTTTGTCTATTAGAGTCTCTTCTGCCTAAGAAGAAGAAGAATCATGTGTGTCTTTTATCAGAGACACATTAGGGACCTGTGTTGTACTAGTTGAAACTATTTCCTGCTATGTATTTTGTTTATGAAACATCAATAAATCCATAGGCAAGTGAGTTGTCCTTTTATTCCTGTATTGTTTAAACTAAATCAATTCCTCAGGAGTTAACTATGTTGTTGCTAGTTTCTCAACCTTTGAATAGATAGAAATTGATTCAAATAGATCATCAAATTTGTCTGTCTCATTCGTGAATTGCCTAAGATTTGCTTGTATAGTGACATTATTGGCAATGTTATTAGGATCATATTGTCTATTGGGAATAGTTTGGAAATTTAAATGTTGAATTTCTTCAAACTCAAGAGTAACATGCATAACATTTTCAAGAGTATAGACACCACATTGAATAGGAAAGGTAGGCCACATTGTCTTTTTATTATATTTCATAACCTTTTGAAAATCCATTCCCTGTAGTTTGGTAGGCTATCTCTTGGGCTAAGAGTTTATTAGAAACATAAAGGGGAAACACATGAGGGTTTGCAAGACCGTCAAAGATTCGGATATAATTTAAGAATTCTTCTCCAAACCATCATCCAATTGATAATAAATCATTTTTTCCTTTGGTTGAATGTCTAGGAGCTCTCTCATTAAAGACACTTTGGTAGATGGGCAACATAACTCCATGGAAAATTTATGGAGATGAGGCTGGTATTTGGATTCCCATAGTATGTTATGATAGATATGGATAGGTGTAGGGTCTTCTATGGTCCATTTCCATCCCATAGATGTAAAATCAGAGGTGAAATAGATAGCATCCATTATATAGGCACTCATATAGAAAGGGGAACAATGTTCTTAGAAAAAGTGTGCTTTTTCCTATAATTCAGGATTTGGGTGCTTATAGTATCAGCCAATATAGTTCCCCAATATATAACATATCCATTTGAGGTAACATCAATTAAGGGTACCCACTGGTCTAAGAATTTATGGGTATTAGGGTAACCAAAAATTCTACACATCATAGAAACTATATAACAGAATGGTCCGGCAATAGAAACAATAGCATACATACCTCTACCCTCAGGCTTGTTTTTGTTGGGATCCCTTCTCCATCCTTTGATTACCTCCGACTAATCCTCATTTTCTTTCATGAATTTCTCTAAAAATTGTTTGTCGTATTTTTTCTGGGGCGGTGGTAGCTAATACATCTTGCTCAAATCATTGATGGTGAATGACCTAATAACTATGCCCTTCTTAGTCATGAAATTCCTTTCTACAATATTCAAATGGTCGATAACCTATTTAGCCATATCTATATAGGGAAAGATGTTGGTTTGGGTTGTAATCCTATGCAAGAATGGATTGGCGACATCACTATAAGTAGTTTCAAAAATAGGGGCAGAATCCTCTGTTGTGGTTGTTTTCTCTGTCACCCTGGGTTCTTCATCCTCAAAGATTTTATAAACGACTTCCCAAAAAGAGTTTCCAGCATTAGGAGTGCAGGTTGTGTCTGAGAATAATGCAGGCCTTTTAGTAACTTCAGGTGGAGGAGTGATTGGTTGTTGTTGAACAACGGGTTTCTTCTTAGGTTTAGTTGCCCAAGACATTTATGTTGATCTTTTCTTATCGAGACTAGACTGCAAAGGAAAACACAAGAATAAGTGGAGACTTCCTTAACTGAAGAATTCCTTAGAGAGAATAACCAATTTCATATCAATTTATGTCTTTTATGAGCAAAATTTAGTGATATCAAGTTGCAATAATGAAATCATTTAGAACTTCGAAATCATAAATTCGTTACATTTGGCCATTAAATGATAAAATGTGGATTCACATGGGATTTCATACATGTCAGCATATCAAAGGATTATATCAGAGAAATCTTATGGTTGTATCATTGAAACATGTGATATTCTCACTCTCCGATAGGATTTTATTATTCTAATGTAATGACTGAAAAATATAAGCGGAAAGGGATATCGAAGGTCTTCTATCAGAGGTTTGTATATCGAGTGTTGGAAAGAGTGATAGTCGATTGGAAGTCCTGATATGAAAGTTTTTATATGAATAGGGGAAGTCTATTGGAGATCGAAAGATTGTGAATATCAAAGATCGGTGATATGAGGATATCAAAGTATCAGTGGTGTGAGGATATCGCAGTATCAACAATGTCATTTATCTAAGGAGGTTGAAAAAGGGACATTGAAGGATCAAGGGATGGGAATATCATAGTATTTAAAGTGACGCTCATGTTGAAAACTTCGATATTCAGAAGCTTCGACAATGCTAAGTGGAAATATTGCGGTGTCATACCTTTATTATTATATTCACAAAGAAGCACTTTATTACTTTTATATTTCAAATATTTGAAAACTTTAATTGGGAAGGTTTTATCACAACTTATCCTATGGGGACATGTTACAATATTTAAAATATTCTGATAAAGTTTTGTTGATAATAGATTTTAAATAAAAGCATATGGGTAGCTTATTTGTGAATATGTCTTATGGGCCTAAGCTCCGATATGAAGTATCCATAAGGGATATTTCTCATTTAGTCAAGTTTTTTAGAAAAATAAAATTAATATTGTCTTATTTTATTAAAACTAAGGGATTTTATACTAAATCAAAAGGGTCCCCATTATTTATTAGTTCTACTGTTAACCTTAATGGGGGGTTTCTAAGTAATACAACTAGAATTCACAATAGCTCAATCAACTTTGGATGTCAATTTCATGTCATTTCCTTATGTGTGTATAGGTTTCATAATGTAATGTTGTATACAAAGTTGACATCTCCTTGGGGGAGATAATCCACCACTTATTTACGAGGAAAAATAATTACATGGTTGTTATACAACTTAATTTAAAATTTCATCATTGCATTTACATATAGATTGCTTATTTATTCCATGACATGAAATTGATTCAATGTTAGTGAAATAAAATTTCATAATTTTCTTTATGGAAACATGATTTGTTATTCTCATATTTGAGATTGATTGATTAAATGTAGGTGAGATATATATTCTTTCTTTAAATTTCATAAAATAATAACCACAAATTATTATTATTAAATAATCAATAATAATTAAATATGACACAAACATGATGCAAATATGACACAAATTTTTGTATGTTCCAGCACAAATACAATGCACTATGGCACTAACATGATGCAAACTCGACGCAAACTATGCTTTTGACACAAAGTCAATGTGAAAGTGACTTTGTAAGTTTTTTCTTTTTACAATAATATGCAATGCAACACAAAGTAGGAGATATTTTTACAGCATATTACGTGTTGCTAACAAGACACTTTCTCGAGCGGGTGTCAAAAATGAGAACACATAATCAACACAAATAGTATGCAAATCGTGATGCACCCACCCACTAGCATTATGTTTTATTTTTTTATCATAAAAATACAGTGGGGTATTATACTAATAACAATTATACAAACCTATAATGTAGTGGTGTGTTGACTTCATAATACCTAGTGCACCTCTTCATGAGTGAAATTGATGTTACATTATGTATTTATTTAGTTTATAACTTCAATTTTAACTCGAGACCTCACTCAATTTTGGATAGTTCTACTTCCCACACATCATCATCCTAATTTTTTTAAGCATGTATTTTTTCTTTATTTAGGGTCTTTATTTAGGGTCTTTATTTAGGGATTTAGACCCTGCCAACCCTACCACATGGCACTTCCACATGTAAATAACGTTTTTCCAAGTTTGTGGAACATGCCTCAAAACAAATGTTCTTTCCTTAGATGTCTCAGTGGTGAAACATGCCTTCGAATATGTGGAATGCACCTCAGAGAATAGCTAATGCAATGTCTCATTAAGTCTCTTTGCACCAAAAGGCACTTTCGATCATTAAGTCTCTTTGCACCAAAAGGCACTTTCGATAGCCTAGGGATATGTGAAATTCATTTTGTTCTTGACATGGAATTGACAAGTGGTGTGAACCTTTTATAGAGATTAAAAGTTTTTATCAATATGTACCTTTTACATCTTAGTATCGGAAAAATATGTAATTACTTCACTAAATATGTAATTACTTCACTATTCAATACGTAGTTAATGTCTGTCCTGACATGGACACACATCAGAAAAATATAGCTTAGGGATATGTGCAATTCCTTTTGTTCCTGACATGGAGTTGACACGTGGATGTAATTACTTCACTATTCAATACGTAGTTAATGTGTGTCATATATATATATATATATAGCCTAGGGATATGTGCAATTCCTTTTGTTCCTGACATGGAGTTGACAAGTGGTGTGAACCTTTTATAGAGAGATTAAAAGTTCTTATTGATATGTACCTTTTACATTGTAGTATCAAAAAAATATGTAATTCACTATTCAATATTGAGTTAATGTGTGTCATATATATATATATATATATATATATATATATATATATATATATATATATAGCCTAGGGATATGTGAAATTCCTTTTATTCTCGACATGGAATTGACAAGTGGTGTGAACCTTTTATAGAGAGATTAAAAGTTCTTATTGATATGTACCTTTTACATCCTAATATCAAAAAAATATGTAATTAATTCACTATTCAATACGGAGTTAATGTGTGTTGTATATATATATATATATATATGTGCAATGGAAAAAATATTTAAGAAAAAACATACTTCAATATTAACTATATGTATCTGTGTGGGGGAAATAATTCAAAGTAAAAAATTCTTATTACACAATAGGTCCTTTTGTGTACTTCAGTTTAATATGGAGTTCATGCATAACACTTAAAAAAAATATTATTAACAAAAAAAAAATTGGATGTGAGCCATATATTTCAATATCAATTATATAAATATAGAAAAAGTAATTGAAAATAAAAAACCTATCATTACACTAGTAAGTTCTTTCTACATCCCATTATGAAGGAGATGTATAAGTGAATGTTCCGTGTGTGTGTGTGTGTCTATATATACATATACATTTTGCTTGGAGATGTTGGTGAGCACCAGTATTGTAGCAATAACGCTGCAACTCCTGGGGCTTCCTACTTTACTTTTATCAACTCGGTAGTTCGTAACAAACTTGGAAGCGATGGTGTTGTATGCACAAGTACTAGTTCTTACTGCAGCCTGTCACTTGATCAGCTAGCGCAAGATCACTAGGAGCTCAAGCCAACTTCTATGAATTCTAGAAGAAGCTTTAAATGGAAAGAAAGGAAATTTTACTCTACGGAGGCTATTCTACTTGCAGAAAGAGAAAGAAGACTGAAATGTGAGGTAAACCTAGCAAACCCTAATTTACCGACTAACCCTACTTTTGCAAGAAGAGAGGTGAAAATCTAGGAAAAGAGTGCCATTACCTACTAAGGAAGTAAACTACACCTATTCAAGTTGTTTCTAGAAGGAAATAAGAAAAAAAAAAACATCTTTTTTGGATTTTTGTGTATTTTATGTGAAATTGTTATGCATGTAATTTATTTGTTTATGGATGTGGCAGCGATTAGGTGGCGATGGAGTGTGATTTTGGGATTTGCAAAGGTGTAGGAAGGTGTGGAGGGGTCCTAGGAGGCTTCTGGCAACCTTCTGGAGACTTTCCCTACAATTGGACTTCAAAAAGACACTCACAGGAAATTCTACAGGAGGCTACAGGGGATCTATAGGAGGTTCTATAGGAGGATCTAAAGGAGGATGCCGAGAGCTATTTTAGAGGGTTTAAAGGTGAAAAAAATGGTGGGAAAGGGTTATTGAAGACTAGAGGGATGTGTTAAGGGGTCTGAAGTTCATCAAGGATGATTAGGAAAGAAAATGATGGTTGGATTTGGTCAAGAGACGAGAGGAAAGCTTATGAGAAAAGTGCAGGAATTAGGGCAGACTTGTGAAGGGTTGTGAATGACCTATGAAAAATGTAGAAAAAGAGATGGTGATGGCTGCTTTATTGACTTATCATGAGAAGAGATGTATTGTAAGAGAGCTGCACATCAAAACACTGAAACTGAGCAAGAAAAGAACTAGATACACCAAAAAATAGAACTATATCTCAAGTTAACCTAAACTCTGATCTAGGAAAATAAAATGATGAACAGTTCTATATGGAAAGGAAATCATGGAAAGAGATTTATTGCAGAAACAGAAATGAGCATGACAAACTGGATCTGAAGCAAAGCATTAACCTCTAAATCAAATTGTAACACTAGAAATTTCATGGGGAAAGAAAAATTGTGTTTTTATGGCAGCAAGCAAATCTTGACCTCAATTCATGGTCCCCAAAGGAGGAAAGGAGGTCAGGCTCTGTTGATGGCCTTTTGTATCTTTCTCTTACCCCTATTTAACCTACTTCAACAACTGAAATGGAAACAGCTATGTAAACCACCAAAAGCAACCTATTCTACTAAGGAAGAAATCTATCTAACAGCAACTAATTCATGAACTGAAGAAAAACATATAAATACAAAACAAGAGGTGCTAGGAAGCTTGGGTTGGGCCCTAACCCAAGAGCTTCAGCCCCCTAAAAGAACTCAGTGCTGGCTCAGAAAATATTTCATCTCCATTATCAAAATAATAGTCACATTACATAAATTGTTCACAAAAGTAAGCTCGAAATGAGCTGAGAAAAAGCTACAACAAAAGTGCGAAAATTTGACTAACATCCAACTAAACTACTGAGCACCTAAGCCCTCCTATTTATACAACTGGAGCCTCCAACATCTCTCCTAAAATCAAGGAGGCTTGGCTCCCAAGACTAGAGATAGACAACAGTTCTTCTTCACTTGCTCAGCTACCCCTTTGATGCATTGATGTGGCTGCTTGTGCTCCGAGCTTTCTAAAGGAGGATTTGAGGTAGGGGGTCATAAATCAGGGGGACACCCTCCTATAAATCCTTTGCCTTGTTTTCCTCGAATATTGGCTGCCAAATTCTCATTAAACCTTTGACTTTGTCTCAAAATTGACCAAAAATCTGCATAAAGCACACATTAGACTTCATGGCATAATGACTAACCCAATTCACTCTATTAGCATAAATATAATTAAAAACATGCAATAAACTAATGAGAATGGTGGATTAAGTTGAGTTAGGAGGCCAAATGATCCCATATAATTACCCATTTATGGGGCTCATCATCACCCCACACTAAATGTGTTGCTCATCCTCTGAGCAACTAGTTTATCTTTTCATCTTTGATGGCCCTAATGGCCTCCCTGACATCCCATGCCTCTGATGTGAGATCCTCTTCCCTATCATGGAATCCAGCCTTTCTGTCCACCTCTTCCCACTGTTTTCAATCTTCTTCCTCCTTTGTGCCTTCTAGTAGTCCTAGCAGCAGTGGGGGACTCAACTTGAGGCCAATCCAATTGACCTTCAAACTTTGCATAGAGTGCTTGTACAGTGGCACTCTCTTCAATGATTCTTTCATCCTGTTTGGGGAGTGATACTCCTTGATCTGTAGGCTATGTGGCAGTGTGTTCCACCTTCTCATACAGGCATGAATGCAGTCATCTCTAAGCAATCTCTCCATGTCCTCAAAATGTGCAATAGCCTGAGCCTGATCACTGATGTACTTAGGGGAACTTTGAGGATCAGCTGCAAGTAGCTGGTGTGTGCTAATGAGAGCCATAGGGTCTGATGGCTCTACTCTAATAATCAGGGGCTCATTTTGTTCTTTTTCCATCAACTTCTTGACTTTTGTTGCCCTTTTCTCCTTATGACTCATCCATGATGCCATGGCCATCAACTGCAAGTCCCCTAACATAGCATTGGGGTCCCATAGGTTCATATCAATGAGAGCCATGTTATGTAAATAAAACACTGCCAACTTTGCCTTATCTTCTGCTGAACTATGGTCACATAGGTCCATGAACTTTCTATAATCCTGAAAAGGCATGGTGCCTCTCTGTGCTAAGGTCTTGATCTAAAACTGTAGTTTTATTCTTTCCTTCCAAGTGGAATATCTAGGACTTCCTCTTTCATAAGTAATGGGGGTTTTGGATGGAGATTCTTCCTTTTTGGCAGTAGGATAATCTTCAATTACAATAGGCATTGTTGACGATGGTTGTGGTTTTCCTATTTTTATCCTAGTTCTCTTTCGAGCCCTGAAATACATTAATGGTTGCCTTTTTCTCTTTTGTTTGGGCTTAACTGGGGTGCTGAGTGTAGAAAGAATAGTTGTTGCTTCCCTTTCTAGTGTCTCAGGAGACACTTCTATCTTCTTTGCCCCTTTTTCTTCTTCTTCTGTCTTTTCTGCCTCTGCTAGCTTTGTTTCCTCTAGGTCCGTTCTAATTTCCTTCTCATATTGTTTAGTTTCAACCTTCTCTGCTTTATTCTTTTTCTTCTCTGGTTTAGTCCTTTTCTTTTCTGTTTTAGCTTTTTCCTCTTCTGTCCTAGGTTCCTTCTTCTCTGCTCTGGTCTTTTTCTCCTCTGTTTTAGTCTTTTTCTCTTCTGTCCTAAGTTGCTTCTTTTCTGCTCTGGTCTTTTTCTTCTCTATTTCAGGTTCTTCCTTCTCATCTTCTATTTTGGTTTCCTCCTCATCTTCCCCTTTTTTCTCTTTCCCCTCACTTTCATAAGGACTGAGGTCATATGTGAGTGATTTTATATCATCCTCTCCTGTCATGTTTTTGAAGATCTCCCAGGCTATGGGGATTGTGAAAGTGTGGAGGGATTCTTCCACCGGAAGTTTAATTAGTCCATGGTGAGCCAATTGATCTGGATCTCCTGCCTTCAATTTAATGCTAGAATCTATAAGGGACTGTAGGAGAAAATAGGGAATACTGAGTTTTTGGGGTGTGGGAATATCCATTCCATATCTCAACTCATGCAAAAGTCTGAAATGGTAACCATAAACTATGATGTACCTTCCTTCATAGGAAATGTACTTGATAATTCGGTAACTAACCTAATCCCGAGGGTAAGGTATGCTTCTTCTTCTAATGACATTTTTTTCCTCTACAGGATGTTCATTTGGTTGGAAGAAGGTTTTCTTGGAAACTTGACCCAGTGGTTTTTCTTCTTTGCTCTAGCGTATTCCAAGTGGAATACTGGTAACCCTACTGATAAAATCTGGGGTTATTTCCATGGTGAGACCTCTGAAAGTAACAGTGGAATGGGTCTTTGAGTAAGGTACCAAGAAAAGTGCAAATTCCTGAGTCACTTCTCCATCATACCCTCGAAGTTTTTCGAAAAATGGCATCCAATTGGCTCTGGTAAATATGGCTACTACCTCAGGATGTTCATGGAGCCTGAATGAATTTAGGGGTTCCTTCCTCATGAATCCCCTTGTTGTTATGTTTATAATTCTTTGAAATACCTCAGGTAGAGAAGGAGACAACAATTTTTCAAAAGCAGGAAACAGAGAAAAAAACTGTGTTTTTCTTTAAGACACGGGCAGACTTTTTTTAATGCAATTTCTCTTCTCTTCAGGGTTAATTCTTCCCTAAAATTGCATCACTTCTTGTATATGTGAGTGCCCAAGGTGGAGAAGGAGACAACACTTCTTTTGCAGAAATAGGAAACAGGTAAAGATTGTGTTTTTTTCTTAAGAAACAGGCAAAACCTTTGAATGCAATTCCTCTTCTTTTTCAGGCTTAATCCTTCCTCAAAATTGCATCACTCCTTGTATATATGAATATGCAAGGTGGGTTTGTAACGAGCCTACCTCTTCAAGTCAGAATTTGAATGAAAACCCTTTGTTCTCTTCTGTAAAACTACTTACTGGCCCTCATGTACAAACGGATGTAGGCTCTCCTGTAGAACCTGTTATGGCTCCTGTAGAACCCGATAATGCTCCTGCAGAACCCGATAAGAGGAGGAGGACTGAAATTGACAGAGAATAATGGTTTCAAGGTTATGGAGGTGGTATGGATCTTTCTTTAGCTGCAGGAATGATGATAAAATGGAAGCAAAGGTGGTGAATGAGTTCAAGGCAGAGTACTTATGTTTACTGGAGATATTTTCGGCGATGATGTGAGGTGGAAAAAAGGGTACGTTTTCATTATTCAGACCATTGGTCCCCACTACTGTGTCATCATAAGTCTTTATTCCTTTTGCCCATAATCACTTCCCATCATTTGCGTTGGAGTTTAAACATCCACCACTACCTGTCTTTTGGATGTTTCGTGAGTTGACTAGACACACGTGTCTTTTGGATCTCCGGATGAGCGCAGTCAAACTGGACGTGGGTGGCCAGTTAACTGGCCACCTTTCTGGTTTAATCCCAACCATCTCATTCGTTCATGCATTTTTCAAATTATATAGATGCAATAGAGGATAGGGTTAGACACTTACCTGCAAGTCGAATGCTCATGCTACGGTGCTGCTAGGTTCTGTTGCTGCTGCATGCTCAGATTTCAGTGTTGCATGCCTGTATCCCTTCTACTATCTTCTTTTTGCTTCTTGATATGTTCTCGGTTTCTTTGTACAGGTGCCCTTTAACTTAATCTTGCTTCTGACATCCCCTGCATTCCTATGGCTACACCTATTTTGTTGTTGGAGCTTGATTTTAAGGGGATCAGCTTCTACAGGAAATCCTACGGAGCTCCTGTAGCTGCTTCTCCCTCTAAAATTTTTAGCTGATGCCTGTGTTGGAAGCTATGAGGATGCTACTAAGGATTATGATGGCAATGGAGAGGGATTTGGTAAGCTGCAGGTGAGTTGCGAGAGTGTTGTTCTTTTTTGTTTCCTTTTTTTTTTAATCTGGTTTCTATGTTTTCTTCTTTTTGAAGGAAGGAAAGAAATCAAATGGGATTGAGGTGATGCAAGTGTGGAATGGAGGGTTAGGATGGTGGATAGCTGTAGGATGGCCTACATGCCTTCCAAGAAAATCCTCAGCTCCTCAAACTGTTTGCAAAATCTATTTCGGGCTCTCTGTGATTTCTACAGGAGCCTCCTGTAGAACACACAAGGTCTCCTGTAGGATGCACAGTCTTCAGAAAAAAACACAAAGAGGCGGAAAAAAGGTCAGAAATGATGGAGAAGAGTATAGAGGATGTGTAATAGGCTTTGTGGCATGTCCCCTTACTTTCTATGGTCCATCTGTAACCTGCAATGCATTTGAAAAGTCAATTTTCTTTTTTTCTTTTTTTTTTGTTGTTTTTTTTTTTCTTTTAAAAAGGCAACCAAGGCGCCTCTATGAGGTTTTCACCCTACTTGCCTGCCTTGGGCGTCTCCAATGGAGGTTTTCACCCAGGGATCTTATTCTCTCTATTTTTTTTTGTTTTTGTCATCACTGGGCCACCTCCAAAGAGGTTTTCAACCCAATGATGGGACTCAAGCGCCTCATAGAGGTTCTCACTTGAGTCCTTATTATTTTTTATTTTTTCTCAATGAGTGGGGGGAGTGGAGACGAAGACTTGTTCTACTAGCAACACTGTCTTATTCAAATCCTCCATGAATTCTTGTTTAGAGAGGGGCTTCTTGTAAATTTTCAATCTATTCCCAATGACAAGCATGGGGATGGCTTCCTCATCAATGGTTCTGATCAGAACTGAACCATTGTCATTGCATTTTTATACATTGTAGGGTCCTATCCATCTTGTCCTCAGCTTGCCTTTGAAATCTTTATACCTTGAGTCATAGAGCAATGCCCAATCTCCTTCTTGAAATTGCTTCTCCTTGATATTTTTGTCGTGCCATATTTTCCTCTGAAGCTGGATTACCTCTATGTGTAGAAGGGCCTACAATCTTTGTTCATCCAATCCATTGAGCTGGAGTAGCCTTTCCCTTTATGCATGGCTGAGATCTAGGTCCAGCTGAGCTACCAACCTTATTGTATTCTATTCAAATTCTATTGACAGCAAAGCCTTCTTCCCATAGACCAGTTCATAGGGTGTGAACTTTGTGGTGGTCTTCCATGTGGTGTTGTAGGCCCAGGCGGCCTCAACCAATCTATCTGCCCAATATTTTCTGCTGCTACTCACTACCTTGGTCAGAATTCCTTCCAAAGCTCTATTAGTGATTTCCACCTGTCCATTTGCTTGTGGATGGTAAGGGGTGGAAGTCCTGTGCTTGATTTGATGATGTGTGAGTAGGCCTTCAACCAAATTGGAAGTGAACTGACTACCTTGATCTATAACTAGTTCTCTTGCATACTCGAACTTATAGAAGATGTTCTCTCTTAAAAACTCAACTACTTTTTCTTCTGTTGTTGCCTTGATTTTCTTTGCCTCTGCCCATTTTGTCAGATAATCAGTGCACACAATGATGTATTGTTTCTTTTTTGAAGGAGGGTTGATAGGACCCACAAAGTCCATGCCCCACTTCTCAAATGGCTCAAAAGTCACTTGAGGTTGCAATGACATCTCATCCTTTGGAGTAGGTTTCCCCATCCTTTGGCACCGATCACATTGGCTGATATATCTCTTCACATCTTGATGAAGAGTGGGCCAATAGTAACCTGCTTGCAAAATTTTGAAGGTAGTCCTCTTTGCTACAAAATGGCCCCACAAGGCCCGTCATGACAGGTCAGGAGAATGTCAAAAAATTCCTCATCCCTAACACATATTCTCAAAATCTGATCCGGGCCAAGTTTGAAGAGATTTCCCCCAATCCAGGTGAAAGGGGCACTTTTTCTCATGATCTTGCTCTTCTCTATGGAGGACAGGTGTGGTGGGAATTGTGTTGAAACCAAGTAATTTTCTATATCAGCAAATCATGGGGAGAGTGCTGAGATAGCAAATAGGTGTTCATATGGCATTTGATCATCCACCATTCCTTCCTCACCTGTAGGCAAATTTACTCTAGAAAAAAAGTCAGCAACAACATTTTCCTTACCGAGCTTATCAACAATGGTTAAATCAAACTGTTGCAATAAAAGCAACCACCTAATAATGCAAGCGTTAACATCTAGTTTGTTCATTAGACACCTAATTGTAGCATGATCAGTGTGTACAAAGGTTTGATAGCCTATGATGTAATGTCTGAATTTATTTAAGGAATGTACTACAGCTAGGAGTTCTTTCTTGGTTATCATGTAGTTTAACTTTGCCTTTGACAAATTTTTACTTACAAAGTATATGGCATAAGGTAACTTTTCATCAACTTGCCCTAAGGCTGCTCCTATTGCTTTGTTCGAGGCATCTGTGTGAATGTGGAAAGGTAGGGCCCAATTTGGGCCTCTCAAAATTGGGGCAGTCACAAGTTTACTTTTCAAGGTGTCTAGGGCTTCTTGACAGTTGTCATTCCATATGAACTCGACATCTTTTCCCAAAAGACCAAACAATGGAGAGGCTAACTTACTGAAATCTTTAATGAATCTTCTGTAATATCCCACTAAACCTAAGAAACTTCAGACATCTCTCACCTTTTGAGGAGGTGGGACCCTTTGGATGATGGCAATTTTGTTGGGGTCCACCTACAACCCTTGTTGAGATATTGCATGACCTAGCACGGTCCCTTCAGTCATCAAGAATTCACATTTTTCCGGACTGAGGGACAGGTTCATTTCAATACACTTGTCCAAAAATTTCCCTAGGTTAGATAAAGCTTCCTGGAAGTTAGAACCATAAGGAGTAAAATCATCCATATATATTTCCACTGCATCATGAACCAGTTCAGAGAATATACTCAATACAGCTCTCTAGAAAGTGGCGGGAGCATTGCACAAATCAAAATGAAGGACCCGATAGGAAAAGGTAATCAAAGTACAAGTGAAAGTGGTCTTATCTTGGTCTTCCGGGCTGATTTGGATTTGATTGTACCCGTTGAACCCATCTAGGAAGGAGAAAAACTTTTTCCCCACCAGACCATCTAGCACTTGATCTATGAAAGGCAAAGGAAAATGGTCCTTTTTAGTGGCCTTGTTCAGTTCTCGATAATCGACATAGATCCTCCAATTACCATTTTTCTTTGGCACTAGCACCAAATGAGAGACCCATTCACTATCGGAGATGGGGTAGATGAATCCTGCATCCAGTAACTTTTGAAATTCCTCCGTGAAAATGTCCTTAAGGGCTAGATTCATCCTCCTTTGAGGCTGCCTGACTGGTTTGCAATCTTCCTTAATGTAAATGTGATGGGTACAGACTGAAGGGTGCACTCCCTTCATCTCCTTATAGCTCCAAGTGAAGGCATCTAAATGTTTTCTCAATAGGCTACACAGTTCCTTCTCCTGGGAGGTGGATAGGGATGAGTTGATTTTCAAGGTTCTTTCAGGGCCGAACTCTATATTCTTAACATGGAGAGAGGTTGGGTCGGCCACACAGAGATCAGTTAAGGGATTGTCTTGGGTGTCTTTCACTAGATCTTCTAATGGAAAAATACTGGGGGGTGGATTCTGAATTAGATTTTCAATGATATCATCCTCATTTTGTGGTTGCCCCCTCATAACAGTTTCTACTGCACATAGTGGTGCAGAATAGACTTCATCCTCATCCTCCTCCTCCAACTAGAGAGGTAGATCATGTTCTAGCAAGGGTTGGGCAGGAGGGTATAGGATTAGCTACTTGGACATATGCCCATTCTTGATTGTCATGTTCCCATCTTGACAGCCGATGTAGGCATCTGCAGTAGCAAACTAGGGTCTTCCCAGGATGAGAGGATACCTAGTGAGTTTTTCTTTCGGCTAGAAAACCAAGAAATCAACAGGGTACTCCCAAGAATCAATGGAGACCATCACATCCTCCACAATCCCCTCAGGGGTCACGATGGAGCAGTCTACTAGCTGCAGTACTATCGTGGTCTTTCTCAAGGAGCCTTAGAGTTTGATCTTGAGCATGGTGTCCTTGGTCATCACATTAATGGCAACCCCTAGATCAATTAGGGTATGGGGGATCATGGTACCATTGATGTGGACATCAACTATTGGGCTTCCAGGGTCTAGATATTTTGGATAGATTACCTACCCCAACATCAGGTCGGATAGTTGTCCTATGACATTGATGGTTGGGGCATCTCTCTTGCGCCTACCTAGATGCCTAAAGCACTTCTCTTTGATCATATTATTGTATATAGGCACATCATTTATGGCTTGGAGAAGTGGTATATTTACACATAGTTGTTTCAATTCTCCCAGAAGTTTAGTTTCTTCCAGGGTAGGCTGTGTTATTCTGGATAATCTCTTAGGAAAGGGTGGATTTGCTTTTGGTTCACTTTCCTCTTTATCTTCCTCAACCTCCTGAGGCGGAGGCTAGCTATCTAGGAGAACCTTCCCAAATCGTAGGTTAATCTCTTGAATCTCCACAACATAGGTTGGGCATGATGGTTCCCCACTGTATACTTGTTGAGCTTGTCTATTGTTCGGGTTCAGGTTTGGTTGAGTAGGCATTTGGGGTTGCCTTCGTGGAGTAGGAGGAAATGGTTCCGGTTGAGCGGGTGGTGGAGGCAAAAGAGCGGGAGCATAGTTGTACTAGGGCTCTCCTCCACCCCTGATGAGATGCATTCCATTGAGGTTGTGGCTGAGTATAGGAATGGAATGAGTGAGCGGCTAGTTGGGCATGATATTGAGATGGATAGGACCAAGAAGGAGGTGTGGACCAGGAAAGATGAGCAGAGGGACCCCAAGAAGGTATGGAAGTGGCTTGAATGGGGTTTTAGTATGCCTAAGATGTCCCTTGCATTCCCTATTGGTATGGTATAGGTATATGCGGTCTCCTTTGGTTCATGAAATAGAGTGGTCCAGTGGCTCCTTCGGCCCCTTAGTATACAGCTTTAAGTCCGGGCAAGGAAGGGCACTTATCTGTAGAATGATCTTCTTCACAGATTGAACAAACTTCCGTATAGTTCAATGGACATTTGTTCCTAGGATGCCTTCTGGTGCAGCTAGGACAAAAAATGGCCAAATCCCTCTCTGCTTCCTCTTGTTTCCTTTTGATATGCAAGGTATCCATTGCATGGCAAGAGTTTGCAGCATCTCACTCTTGAAATCTTCCAGCATGTTTCCAAGTTCACCTTTAAGGGATGAACTGGATGAGGAGGTACTGGCTATGGGTTGACTCCCCCTACCCCTCTTTCTATCTGCCCTAGAATGGTTTCTAAAAACAATATTTATGTCTTCATAAGGTAGTTGGTAAATGTCTCCCCCAGCCAATAAATGGAGGGTGTCTAGAAGGTCTTCCAAAATTCATCTGAGTAGGACCAACTTCAGAGATTCGGGGTCAAGTGTGTAGCTGGCCCTTTTATAACTAAGATGGAACCTCTCTTCATAATCTTCCAAGGATTCATCACTTCCCATGGTCATTCAGAAGATTTCTTCCTTGGTATCTTTTGACCTACAGTAGTCCCGATATTTTTTATTAAAGGCTTGTTGCATCTGAGCCCAAGTTGTGATGTTGTTGCCAGGTAACCCCATGAACCAGCACAATGCTGCATCATTGAGGGTAGAAGGAAACAGTTTCAACTTTTGCTCATCTTCTGCATAGTTATAGGTTCGACAGATAACAATAAACTCAAACAGGAAGGTGTCAGGATCTTCTGTAGTCAATCCATGGAAGTGGGGTAGGGCTGAAGGGCTTATGCTCTGCATTTTGGTGTCCCCATTGGTCTCTCAGATGGGAAAGGTACCCTCTACTCTTTCTCCATTCGCCCTAGCATTTCTGTTTTCAACCATTATCTCAGGAAGGATGTTTTCTTCCTCTTCTTCTCCTATAGGTTCTTCAAATATCTTAAGTTGTTCTCCTAAAGGTTCTCCTGGATCACTGCCACTAAAGAAGAGAGAAGGGTGGCTTTGTGATGTGGTGGGCGTGTTGGGTAAGAATTTCCCTGAATTATCTTTGTTCCTACGAGGCATGAAAGGAAATCTCTTTTTGGGTGATTTTTGTTTTTTCTACTTGTACTTGCAAAACTAAAATTGATTGAACAACAAATTGCAACTACTAAAATGAACTTGCTGAAAGGAAATTGCAAAATTGAAATGAAAGCAAGGAAATGACTAATCTGGAATGAAAATTGCAGAATTGAAAGAACTAATCTACTTTTGTTGAAATGGAAATTATAGAATTGAAAGGGCTAATCTACTTTTGCTGAAATGGAAATTGCAGAATTGAAATGGAAGCAAGGAAATGCATAAATTGAAAGAAACAACTACTCTACTTTTGCTGAAATGAACTACTTAGCAGAATGTTACAGTAAAAAAATAGAAGAAAAATAGTAATCACAAAATACTCTAACACTTCCCCGGCAACAGTGCCAAAAAGTGGTGAGCACCAGTATTGCAACAATAATGCTGCAACTCCTGGGGCTTCCTACTTTACTGTTATCAACTCGATAGTCCGTAACAAACTTGGAAGCGACGGTGCTATATGCACAAGTACTATTTCTTACTGCAAGCTGTCACTTCGTCAGCTAGTGAAAGATCACTGGGAACTCAAGCCAGCTTCTATGAATTCCAGAAGAAGCTTTAATTGTGATGAAAGAAAGGAAAGCTTACTCTATAGAGGCTATTCTACTTGCAAAAAGAGAAAGAAGACTGAAATGTGAGGTAAACCTAACAAACCCTAATTTACCGACTAACCCTAATTTTGCAAGAAGAGAGGTGAAAATATAGGAAAAGAGTGCCATTACCTACTAAGGAAATAAAATACACCTATTCAAGCTGTTTCTAGAAGGAAATAAGAAAAAAACATTTTTTTTTGGATTTTTGTGTATTTTATGTGAAATTGTTATGCATGCAATTTATTTGTTTATGGATGTGGCAGTGATTAGGTGGACATGGAGGGCGAATTTGGGATTTGCAGAGGTTTAGGAAGGTGTGGATGGGTCCTAGGATGACTTTGGCAACCTTCTGGAGGCTTTCCCTACAATTGGACTTCAAAAAGTCACTCACAGGAAATTCTACAGGAGCCTGCAAGGGATCTCTAGGAGGTTCTATAGGAGGATATACAAGAGGATGTTGAGAGCTGTTTTAGAAGGTTTCAAGGTGAAAAAAATGGTGGGAAAGGGTAGCTAAAGACTATAGGGATTTGTGAAGGGGTCTAAAGTTCATCAAGGATGATTAGGAAACAAAATGATGGTTGGATTTGGTCAAGAGACGAGAGGAAAACTTATGAGAAAAGTGCAAGAATTAGGGCAGACTTGTGAAGGGTTGTGAATGACCTGTGAAACACGTAGAAAAAGATATAGCGATGGCTGATTTCTTGACTTATCGTGAGCAGAGATGTACTGTAAGAGAGCTACAAATCAAAACACCGAAACTGAGCAAGAAAAGAACTAGCTGCACCAAAAAACAAAACTATATCTCAAGTTAACCTAAACTCTAATCTAGGAAAATAAAATGTTGAACAATGCTATATGGAAAGGAAATCATGGAAAGAGATTTATTGCAGAAATAGAAATGAGCATGACAAACTAAATCTGAAGCAAAGCATTAACCTCCAAATCAAATTGTAACACTAGAAATTGCATAGGGAAAGAAAAACTGTGTTTTTATGGTAGCAAGCAGATCTTGACCTCAATTCATGATCCCCACAAGAGGAAAGGAGGTCAAGCTCTGTTGATGGCCTTTTGTATCTTTCTCTTACCCCTATTTAACCTACTTTAGCAACTGAAATGGAAACAGCTATGTAAACCACCAAAAGCAACCTATTCTACTAAGGAAGAAATCTATCTAACAACAACTAATTCATGAATTGAAGCAAAACATATAAATAAAAAACAAGAGGTGTTGGGTAGCTTGGGTTGGGCCCTAACCCAAGAGCTTCAGCCCCCTGAAATAACTCAGTGCTGGCTCAGAAAATATTTCATCTCCATTATCAAAATAATAGTCACATTACATAAAACTATTCACAAAAGTAAGCTCGAAATGAGCTGAGCAAAAGTTGCAACAAAAGTGCGAAAATTTGACTAACATCCAACTAAACTACTGAGCACCTAAGCCCTCCTATTTATACAACTGGAGCCTCCAATATCTCTCCTAAAATCAAGGAGGCTTGGCTCCCAAGACTAGAGATAGACAGCAGTTCTTCTTCACTTGCTCGGCTGCCCCTTTGATGCATTGATGTGGTTGCTTGTGCTCCGAGCTTTCTGAAGGAGGATTCGAGGTAGGGGGTCATAAATGAGGGGGACACCCTCCTACAAATCCTCTCCCTTTTTTTCCTTGAATATTGGCTGCCAAATGCTCATTAAACCTTTGACTTTGTCTCAAAATTGACCAAAATCTACACAAAGCACACATTAGACTTCATGTCATAATGACTAACCCAATTCACTCTATTAGCATAAATATAATAAAAAACATGCAATAAAATAATGAGAATGGTGGATTAAGATGAGTTAGGAGGCCAAATGAGCCCATATAATTACCCATTTATGGGGCTCATCAGATGTATAATTCCTTCACTGCTCAACATGGATTTAACAAATGGCACTTGACAAAGATATTAATAACAAGAAATTATTTGAATGTCAACCATAAATAGTGTTAAAATTATGAAATTGTGGTGAAATTACACTTTGTAAAACTCATATGATGAAGATAATAATTGCAATATATTCCTCTTTTCTAGTGGACCAAAATCGACCTAAAGATCACCTTATTTGGACAAGTAGAAGTTGGTTCTTAATTTATTTATTTACTCAAGTATATTGGACTAGGTCAGCCCTAAGCACATGTACAATTGGACAAGTCGGCCTCAACATCAAGTGAACCCTCATGAAAGCTTATATATAGAAGATACCTCAAGCTCATTTGGAAACAATCATCAAGCTCTCTCTTCTCTCTTCTATTATTTTCTTCGCACAGGTCTGATGAAGGAAAGCTCACTCAAAGTGTCTAAAACTACAGGCTTGAAGCTCGCACGTGTCTAGGGTTTATGAGTCTCAAATGCACACTCATAACTAAGGATTTTCACCCCTGTATGCTAGCACATTATGGTCCTGAGAGCATCCGAGAAGTCTCGGATGCTTGCACATAGTGTTTAAGGGAGCGTCTGGGAGGCTAAGGCTTCCGCAATTCAGTTTGGTCCCAAACACTTGTATCCAGTTCTCAAAAGAGCATCTAGATCAGTCCCAGATGCTCACACAATGTTTCTAAGGGAACATCTATGAGGCTATGGTTTCTACAATGCAATTGAACCCTAGATGCTTGAATGCAGTTCACCTGGGAGCATCCAGATCAGCACAGATGCACTCGTCCAATTCTCCAAAGAGCGTCTAGAACTTCCTTAGACACTCGCACACAGTATCTCTACATGTGTTCGGGACCAAAATATGAAGTATCGGTAATCTGAAGGTTCCATTCAGTGACAACCATATTCAGCATTAATTACAGTCAGTGACAATGCATTACAATCCTTAGAATCAAGATCTTTGAGTATAAGTATGTTTAAGGTCATGTTATGGATGTTCTAGTTATTTTTTTGCATTGATGAAGATATGTATCAGTGTACTCGCTTTTTTTGAATCATTTGATGGTGATCTAAGAAGAAGAATAATTTACAAGGGTTTTCCCCATAGTGGGTTTTTCCCTAGTCTTCAACCAATCCCAGTGTCTCTACGTGTGCATGATTTTCTTCTATTGTTCCTTTATGTTTTGTTGCATAGATGATGATGATATTTTTCTTTATACATAGTTGCATATGTTGATGAATAATAATGTAAATTTGAATAACTGGGGTGAACTTAATGCGTTAATGAAGAAATGCAATTATCAAAGAAAAGAATAATGTATACCTATGAAAAATTTACATGGTTCCAAAGTTGGCCTAAAGAAAATCCATGGAGATCACCCCGATGATGACACAATTGATGGAATCAAGAAGAGGATGGTGGAGATCTAAAATAATTCTAGGGTTTAAATAAAACCCTATGCAATTTAATTATTAGGGTTTGAAGGATTCTATGAGGTTAGGGTTGGAAAGAAAAACCTTGATTTATGGGAAAGACATAAGATATAGCATGTTCAATGTGAGGAGGCTCAAGAACTTGTGAAATAATTGATGAAACCCTAAATGGGATAATCCTTAATAGGCCTAGTTGATTGATTAAAGGTAACATTTTTATGTGGAATATGGATGGTGATGGCTAGTTCAAGAGGGAGAGGATCATCTCTCATTGAAGATAACTATTTCTTGACTTATGATGTCTTTTACTTTTTTTTAGACTATGGATCTGATTATTATGTTTATTGTTTATACTTCCTGCATATGTATTTGATTATATGGATGTTTCTAACCTCCTAGTTGAGATGTGATGAGTGGATCCTTCTTAAGGATCATTTGAAATGCAGGAAATATGGCTAGAGCTAGAAAAGGTTAAGAGGAACTATATGAAAATATGACAAAGTGCTACAAGCTACCTATGTCTAATAAAAGGGTGCATAGGTAATACCACAAGGTATGCATGATATGTTGTATTTCAGTAGTAACATTGATGGCTAGGTAAACCCCAAGATATGATGAGAATATCTCTTTCTTTAATGGCTCATACATGCATATGAAAGTGACTTGGATATATGTTTCCTATGATGAAATGATGCACCTGGTGTTGAACATTTTGATCTTCTTGAATTCTATGAGGCTATCTAATGTTGATACATTGATATACTTGATGTTTGGCTAACATTTATCTGTTGGATATCTTGATCCTATAAAGAAGGCTAGCACCTTGACTCTAGTAGATGATACTCTTGATACTTGTCGTGCATAAGACATGATGGATTTCATTAATTCTTATACATGATATTATTAATAATGCTTTTGATAAGCACAATGAAATCTAATGAAAAGAGAGATTAACACTCTTGTTGTTTTGGCAAAGTTTTATTGAATGACCTAACTTGATCCTATTAATAATGATAAGCATGGTAACCATGATGATAGAGGTATAACTATGAGATTGATATTCTAGATCTCCTACTACATGTGGTCATATATTTATGGCATATGGTAAAACTAAATGCCCTAACTTGATGGATTGCCTTGATAGAAAGTGTTATTGTGTTCATAATCTTTGAGATATGATGTCACATTTGTCTACTACCCTAATATTTCAATTCTAACCCTTGTGATGCAGGAGCATCTAACCCCTCCCTAAATCAAAGAAGAATTCAAAGCAAAGCGAAGAGGACGTGGACAACAAAGCTGAATCGAAGGAGAAAATAAGGAAAATCTGTTCTAAAACAGATTTAAAATAGATTAAAGCGGATATACCTCGGGATGACTTACCATTGTTATCTGTGTGCATGTATTTTGGAGAGTTTTCGTTAGAGAAAAACAAGGATCGGATCTGATCAGATCCTTCTGATCTAACATTTCTTGTATATATATGTGACAGAGATAGAGAGCGTAGGAGATAGAATAATAGATAGACATTTGTGTGGACAGAAGAGTGAGCGAAATGTAGCAAGAGTGAGCTTGTTTCTAAGGCTGAAATGCCTTAACCTATAACTGTTCTGTAAATATATAAAAGTATGTTCAGTGTTAATTGTGTACGCCTGCATGTGTGTGTCTTATAATTGAGTAAATCCTGTGTTGTGAGCTTGATCGACCATCGATCACTTAAAATATTGATGGCGATCAAAATTATCGTTTAAACGTTATATGTGATTGTCTATTGATGGCGGAGTTTATATGAACTGTGTGATAAATTTGTTACAGAGTGTGGCGTAGAGAACCATTCCACATCGTAACACATTAAAATGGGAGCAGACGTGAAATGTTTATAATATAGTTGATGGAGGATCGGGTCCGATGTATATCGGATTTCTTACGGGTGCGATGTCATCCAATCCTTGCGATTGGCGATTTCCGATTAGAATCGCATCAGAACTCTGGAAGGCGAAATTGGGAACATACTGAAATTGCCGAATTCTGATTCCCGATTGAATCGGATAGGAGCTGTGGAGCAGTTGATAGTTTTGGCATTCAAATCATTGCAACGTGCGATTGCCAATTGTATCGAATGGGAGCAGCGAAGACTTGCATCGCATCGGCGTTGGGTGGTGATGCAGATCGTGATATTTACAGAGGTGGTAGTATATATTTTGAGACCGTATCAAATGAATTGGAGCGGAATTATATAATACTCCCGTGTGTTCGTATTATGTATGGTGTGGGGTTTTAAACCTTAACGTCTATATTTAATGATTACAATGGTTACTTAGTCCGATAAAAGGGATGGCTTGATTTTAATGAAGATCCACAATTATAATTTAAGAGGCTTAAAGCCTAAAATGCTTCCGAAGAGACTTGTGGGCCATAACCCACAGGTCAAGGATCGAGATTTTTACAAGAAAGGGGATTTTGGCAAATACCCAAGACCTCTTTTCATCAAGTGGTATCAGAGCAGGGAAAGGATTTCCTGCGAGAAGGAAGAAGAATGCAAGCGGAAGGGGAAAGAGGTACAGTTGTGTTAAAGCTAGAGAGTTCTTGGTCTTACTATCGTGCAGATGGAGGCAATGGAAGGTGAGAAGATTTGCAGCAACCTAGAGCAAGGTGTGCTCAATTGGTTCCAGAAAAAAGAACCAGAAGGATGCCAAAAGACCAAGTGCAAAGGGCTTGGTGAGGTATCGTGTAACAGAGGAGGCTGTTACTACAGAGGTTGGTTGTAGCTCACAAAAGATCATGAAAGCAATTCCACTGAAGAAACGCAGTGGGTAGAATTGCTAAGGACAGGGAGAAGCATATGACCAGGAGGTCATAATTTTTTTTTTTATCTCAGGAGTCTGATGTAGGAGCATCTAACCCCTCCCTAAATCAAAGAAGAATTCAAAGTAGAGTGAAGAGGACGTGGACAACAAAGCTTAATCGAAGGAGAAAATAAGGAAAATCTGTTCTAAAACAGATTTAAAATAGATTAAAGCGGATATACCTCGGGATGACTTACCATTGTTATCTGTGTGCATGTATTTTGGAGAGTTTTAGTTAGAGAAAAACAAGGATCAGATCTGATCGGATCCTTCTGATCTAACATTTCTTGTATATATATGTGACAGAGATAGAGAGCGTAGGAGATAGAATAATAGATAGACATTTGTGTGGACAGAAGAGTGAGCAAAATGTAGCAAGAGTGAGCTTGTTTCTAAGGCTGAAATGCCTTAACCTATAACTGTTCTGTAAATATATAAAAGTATGTTCAGTGTTAATTGTATAAGCCTACATGTGTGTGTCTTATAATTGAGTAAATCCTGTGTTGTGAGCTTGATTGACCATCGATCACTTAAAAGATTGATGGCGATCAAAATTATCGTTTAAATGTTATATGTGATTGTCTATTGATGGCGGAGTTTATATGAACTGCGTGATAAATTTGTTACAGAGTGTGGCATAGAGAACCATTCCACATCGTAACACATTAAAATGGGAGCAGACGTGAAATGTTTATAATATAGTTGATGGAGGATCGGGTCCGATGTATATCGGATTTCTTACGGGTGCGATGTCATCCAATCCTTGCGATTGGCGATTTCCGATTGGAATCACATCAGAACTCTGGAAGGCGAAATTGGGAACATACTGAAATTGCCAATTTCCAATTCCCGATTGAATTGGATCGGAGCTGTGGAGCAGTTGATAGTTTTGGCATTCAAATCATTGCAACGTGCGATTGCCAATTGTATCGAATTGGAGCAGCGAAGACTTGCATTGCATCGGCGTTGGGTGGTGATGCGGATCGTGATATTTATAGAGGCGGTAGTATATATTTTAAGACCCGTATCAAGTGAATTGGAGCGGAATTATATAATACTCCCGTGTGTTCGTATTATGTATGGTGTGGGGTTTTAAACCTTAACGTCTATATTTAATGATTACAATGGTTACTTAGTCCGATAAAAGGGATGGCTTGATTTTAATGAAGATCCACAATTATAATTTAAGAGGCTTAAAGCCTAAAATGCTTCCGAAGAGACTTGTGGGCCATAACCCACAGGTCAAGGATCAAGATTTTTACAAGAAAGGGGATTTTGGCAAATACCCAAGATCTCTTTTCATCAAGTGGTATCAGAGCAGGGAAAGGATTTCCTGCGAGAAGGAAGAAGAATGCAAGCGGAAGGGGAAAGAGGTACAGTTGTGTTAAAGCTAGAGAGTTCATGGTCTTACTATCGTGCAGATGGCGGCAACGGAAGGTAAGAAGATTTGCAGCAACCTAGAGCAAGGTGTGCTCAATTGGTTACAGAGAAAAGAACCAGAAGGATGCCAAAAGACCAAGTGCAAAGGGCTTGGTGAGGTATCGTGTAACAGAGGAGACTGTTACTGCAGAGGTTGGTTGTAGCTCACAAAAGATCATGAAAGCAATTCCACTGAAGAAACGCAGTGGGTAGAATTGCTAAGGACAGGGAGAAGCATATGACCAGGAGGTCATAATTTTTTTTTTATCTCAGGAGTCTGATGCAGGAGCATCTAACCCCTCCCTAAATCAAAGAAGAATTCAAAGTAGAGCGAAGAGGACGTGGACAACAAAGCTGAATCGAAGGAGAAAATAAGGAAAATCTGTTCTAAAACAGATTTAAAATAGATTAAAGCGGATATACCTCGAGATGACTTACCATTGTTATTTGCGTGCATGTATTTTGGAGAGTTTTCATTAGAGAAAAACAAGGATCGGATCTGATCGGATCCTTTTGATCTAACATTTCTTGTATATATATGTAACAGAGATAGAGAGCATAGGAGATAGAATAATAGATAGACATTTTTGTGGACAGAAGAGTGAGCAAAATGTAGCAAGAGTGATCTTGTTTCTAAGGCTGAAATGCCTTAACCTGTAACTGTTCTGTAAATATATAAAAGTATGTTCAGTGTTAATTGTGTACGCCTGCATGTGTGTGTCTTATAGTTGAATAAATCTTGTGTTGTGAGCTTGATCGACCATCGATCACTTAAAAGATTGATGGTGATCAAAATTATCGTTTAAACGTTATATGTGATTGTCTGTTGATGGTGGAGTTTATATGAACTACGTGATAAATTTGTTACAGAGTGTGGCGCAGAGAACCATTCCACATCGTAACACATTAAAATGGGAGCAAACGTGAAATTTTTATAATACAGTTGATGGAGGATCGGGTCCGATGTATATCAGATTTCTTACGGGTGCGATGTCGTCCAATCCTTGCGATTGGCGATTTCCGATTGGAATCGCATCAGAACTCTGGAAGGCGAAATTGGGAGCATACTGAAATTGCCGATTTCTGATTCCCGATTGAATCGGATCGGAGCTGTGGAGCAGTTGATAGTTTTGGCATTCAAATCATTGTGACGTGCGATTGCCAATTGTATCGAATGGGAGCAACGAAGACTTGCATCGCATCGACGTTGGGTGGTGATGTGGATCGCGATATTTATAGAGGCGGTAGTATATATTTTGAGACCCGTATCAATTGAATTGGAGCAGAATTATATAATACTCCCATGTGTTTGTATTATGTATGGTGTGGGGTTTTAAACCTTAACGTCTATATTTTAATGATTACAATGGTTACTTGGTCCAATAAAAGGGATGGCTTGATTTTAATGGAGATCCACAATTATAATTTAAGAGGCTTAAAGCCTAAAACGCTTCCGACGAGACTTGTGGGACATAACCCATAGGTCAAGGATCGAGATTTTTACAAGAAAGGGGATTTTGGCAAATACCCAAGATCTCTTTTCATCACCTTGATGAAATATTGATGACATGATGTTGATGACCATGATAGATATATGTTTATGACCTAATAGATCTGTTGTTGCATGACACTAGTAGAGATAGGTTGGTCACATGAATGAAGACGAATGAAGTAAATTCCCAGTCAGAGGAAGAATCTCTTCTCAAGATTATTACTCATATTACTAGTTGTATTATGTATTATTGAAGTATGATTTATGTGCATCTGACATTATTGAATTGCAGAAAGTCACAGATCTGAATCTCACACAAAATTAGGGTTCCCTGGACGCACACATGCTAAGGCCAAGGTAGTGTCCAGGAAGCTAAAGATGCTCCCATACTAACCTGAAGGGATCGTTTAGGGGTTTGACCACAGTTGACCATCATCCGAAGTTTTTTGAAGCTGTCTAAACTCTGAATCGAGATGTCTCTAACATATTCTACCACTATAAACTAATTTCTGAAGTTGTTGGGTTAAAATTGTTGGTCACAGAAAAATGAAGTATTTTGCATGAAATCACTTGTTCACCTGGAAGATGCCAATACCACAGATGTGTTACACATAACAGTAAGATCTAAAAGCAAGAAAAGCTTTGAATGTTTGCTACAATATGAACATGAATATTGAACGTGTGTTTGTAGGTGACTGGAACATACATATAGATATGTCATTATGTTTGATGTTTGTGCTACAAGATTTTGGCATGATTGATACAAATGAGTTGTATTTGGAGCCTTGACATGATGCTTGACAATGACTTATAACTTTGAATTGATGATTGAGATATGTTTTGGACTATATATCTCTCTTCAATAAAAAATTTGGACTTGACCTAATGACTAATGATTTGATTTTACGGTTCTTGATTTCCCCTGATATCAATGCTATGACTTATGTGAGTATTCGGAAAAATGATTTTGTATTGGCCTCCTTATTCCTAGCACTATGGTTGAAGTATTAATAGTTATGATTCAGTATGGAGATGGAACTTGCATGACTTATCCTTGGTGTACACATTTGCATCTAGTAACAGGAATGACTTGTATTATGATTATGAGAATGACTTGATGAAATTTTGGATTAATATTGCATGATAGATGATAGACTTTTTGGCACGATAATAAATGAATTCAAGACTTGATATGAGCTCTACTATCACCTGGTTGAAAGAATCGATACTATGATATTGATGACTTTGATAATAGTTTTTATTTGACTTCTAAACTCTAATGACCTAACTTTTTTGATACAACATTGATTTATGTAACGTTGATTATGTTGGCTTAGTAAGGCACTATGCTTGCAGAGAGAATTGCATGAAGCAAGATCCTCAATCTAGATATGTCAATATTTGACAGTTATCTGATGAAGTCAGGATGATGAGCTCCAAGATATGGATTTGATTTTGATTATGGTTTTGGTTTTACATACTGATGGTCTACTCTTGGCAAGTGATGAGCCTATGATGAAATAAGTAAGAGGGAGATGGCTTGTGAAGCTAAAAATGATGTATCATGGCATGATGAATCGACTTCTGAAATTTGGGAAAGAAATTCTATATTGCAAGGTTATTGAAAAAAAAATTGAATAATGGAAATTCTAATCCTTGGATACTCGTATTGAATTACAAGATGCTAAACTTGACTTGGCAACCAAATAGAACCTAAATAAATTCATGATTGAGCCACTTCATTCGCATAGAGTTGCCACCGAACATCCAAAGATATATTTGCATGAGATGTTCTATTTTTGAGGTTGAGATATTTCTCCTATGATATGTGACTGCATGGATGTATTGAGATTATTTTTGATAAGAACATATGACTATTTCCTTAATATGAGATATGACATGATATTATTGATGAAAGGTCCATATCTTTATACTTGACTGAGATTGAGTATGATGTTGCTAGCATGGCTAACTACAAGGAAATATGTCGAAGCTCCTTAGAGATATGTTTTATTAGGATTTGAAAATGACATGGATACACAGTGATGACAAAGAATACGATATATATATTTGAATTGAGATGCTTCCATATCTTGAGACAGTGTAGCTATTCGAGACAAGCTTAGGCTTGTGATTGACACCTCCTTGAGAGGGAAAATGATTATGGTATCCTTTTGTGATTTATATGATTATTTATGATCTGAAATGATATTTGATTTGATGTCTTGTATGAACATGAAACAACGTCTATTGAGATAAGAAGATATGATATTTTAGTATAATGAGAGCAGTGTTGATCGAGGACACTGAGCCAACTCTTCCTCCCTATCTTAGCTATCAGGGTGAGGAATTGAGATAGAGGGCTCTTGAGCCTAAGGGAACTCTGGAAAATAGGGTATGACCCTTATCTGTTACCCATATGGTTAGAGATGTTGCTCCCTTATCTTCATAGGGTTGGAAAATGTTTCTCCCTTGTCTGGTCCTTGCAGAGTATACCCCAGTTGGCATCATACACATAAGCAGGGCTTGTCGATAATACTGATCCATGTTTGGCCAACGGGTTGATAGTGTACTTGGGGTGTAAAACCCAATTCGATTATGATGCACGTGTTCTACCACATGACTATCCATGGTCATCGATGGGAAGATAAGTAGGCAATAGGATGGGTTGAGATAACCCTAAGAGGTTTCGGGTTGAGATTGAGCTCCCTAATGTGATCCCACGGTCGCGATGTGCTCCCCTGTGTGTTTGTATATCCTATTTCTCGATATGGGGTTGTAGATTTATAGCTCCCCCGTGAGATTATGGGTCAAGATGTGCTCCCTGATGTGGTTCCAAGTTGAGATGTTCTCCTTGATGATATGCTCTCTGATGATGATTAGTGATGATATTCCAGGTAGTAGTTGGTTAGCAAATATTTTAGGTAGTAGCCTGATGGATAGAGGGTGGTAGCTTAAGCTCCCCTCCGGTAACAAAATTATTCTTCTTTTAGATTTGAGAATGTTCAGCATACGAGCAAAAACAATCAAGAGATAAGCATAAATAAGCAAGGGATAGATCAATATGTACATTGATGATTAGTGATGATGAGACACTTGAGATGGTCATGACATGATGACTACATAACAGATATGATTAGTGATGATACTTGATGACACTTGAAGATACCAAAATGGCATATTGATCAATGGACAAATATTGGCGGGTGGAATTCTCCCTAGGTTAGAGGGAGTGTTAAAATTATGAAAATAAGGTCAAATTCCACTTTGGAAAACTCATATGACAAATATAATAATTTCAATATATTCGTCTTTTCAAGAGGACAAAAATCGACCTAAATATCACCTTATTTGGAAAGCAGAAGTTGGTTTTTGAATTTATTTATTTACTCATGTATATTGGACTAGGTTAGCCCTAAGCACATGTACAATTGGACAAGTCAGCCTCAACATCATGTGGACCCTCATGAAATCCTATATATAGAAGATACCTCAATCTCATTTGAACACAATCATCAAGTTCTCCATTCTCTCTTCTATATTTTGCTTCACACAGGTCTGAAACTACAGGGTCGAAGCTCACACATGTATAGGGTTTCTGAGTCTTTGATGCGCACTCATAACTAAGGATTTTTGTCCTTGGAAACTAGCACATTATGGTCTTGAGAGCGTCTTTGAAGTCTCAAACGCTCACACATAGTGTTTAAGGGAGCGTCTAGAAGGCTAGGGCTTCCGCAGTTTAGTTTGGTCCCTAGACACTTGCATCCAATTCTCGAGAGAGCATCCAAATTAGTCTCAGATGCTCACACATGGTGTCTAAGGGAGGGTCCAAGAGGCTAGAGTTTCCACAGTGCAGTTGAACCCCAGATGCCTGCACAAAGTTCACTTGGGAGAGTCTAAATCAGTCCCATACATGCTCATCCATTTCTCGAGAGAGTGTCCAGATTGTTAGAAAATTATATATTACAAAGCAATGGAACACATATAATATTGCAAAAATATAAACACAGAAAACACATAAAACAAGAGAGACACAAATATACGTGGTTCACCTAGTTTGGGCTACATCCACGGAGAAACAGCCAGTCCTTCTTTTATTATATTATCCAGCAAACTGAAGAGATACAACCTACATCAGATCCGTTGTAACACCCTCTTCGCTCTCAATCTCCTCTCTCTTCCTCTCTAAGAATACAGATATACATAGATGCAATACAATTCCCTCATATATAGTGAGGGGTTGCCTTCTAGGGCAAAAAACCCTAAACTAAACATAACTTCTACCGTCAGATCATCCGCCTAATGAACGGCCCAGATTGACTAGAAATTACTAGAATTTTACAAGGCAATTTTACATCTATTTTAGCTTCAAGAGGGTTGCCCCCGAACCCTCGCTGGCCCCCAAACCCCCCCGGCTGAAACCTTTGAATACAGAAGATAATCAAGCTCCACACCCAACAATCTCCCACTTGGAGATTGATTATAGAAACTCCACCGCTGCTTCATTTGCTAAACAATGACTCCACTTTGGACCTAGCTATTTCTCATCTTCTTCATCATACTTGAAGACCAATTGAAACTGAGCAGATTCTTAGTTTCTCCCTGGTTACAAATTTTGTTAACATATCTGTATGATTCTGGCTAGTGTGTATCTTTTCCAGCTTCAACTGTCCATCTTCCAATGCTGATCGTATGAAATGGTACTTGAACTGTATATGTTTAGTCTTGGAATGAAATGTATATTTCCTTGCAAGATGTATGGCACTCTAGCTGTCACTGTATAACCTGCCCAACTCCTGCTTCTTACCCAATTCATCCAAAAACCTTTGTAACCAAATCATTTCTTTACTAGCCTCTGTAGTAGCAACATACTGTGCTTTTGTTGTTGAATGTGCAACAACACTTTGGATTTTTGAAACCCAACTGACAGTTGTTCCACCTACAATAAACACATATCCTGTAGTGCTCCTCTTGTTATCTCTGTCACCTACCATATCTACATCAACATATCCCTGTAGAGCAATGTTTGAACCACCAAAGCATAATGTTTGATTTGTGGTGCCTCTTAAATACCTAAGAATCCACTTCACCACCATCTAATGTTCTTTTCCTAGATTGTTCATGCACTTGCTTACAACTCCCACTACATGTGCTATATCAAGCCTTATGCAAACCATTTCATACATTAAGCTTCCAACTGCTGATGCATATGGAACTTTAGACATATGAGCCATTTCTTCCTGAGTCTTGGGACATGCCTCCTTACTTAATTTGAAATGGCTAGCCAAAGGTATACTAACTAGTTTTGCATTCTGCATATTAAACCTTTTCAACACCTTTTCTATGTACTCACTTTGAGACAATGTTAATTTGTGATTCTTCTTGTCTCTAGTCATTCTCATACCAAGGATTTGTTTTGCAACACCCAAATCCCTCATTGCAAATGAGTTTGACAATTTCCTTTTGAGCACATTTATTTCCTGCATGTTAGAACCTGCAACAAGCATATCATCTCCATACAATAACAATATAATATAGCTGCCATCATTTTGCCTTTTGAGATAAACACAATGATCAGAGTGACATCTAGTATAACCTTGTTCAGACATAAACTTGTAAAATTTTAGATACCATTGTCTTGGAGCCTGTTTTAAGCCATACAAGCTCTTCTTCAACCTGCACACTAGTTTCTCCTTCCCTTTTACCTCATATCCTTGTGGTTGCTGTATATATATCTCTTCCTCCAAATCCCCATGGAGAAAGGTTGTCTTTACAACTAACTGCTCAAGATGCAAATCTTCAACTACTACTAGACTTAAAATAGTTCTGATTGAAGTCATTTTAACAACAGGAGAAAATATTTCATCAAAATCAATACCTTTCTTCTATGCAAACCCCTTCACCACAAGTCTAGCTTTGTACCTCTATTTTCCCCCATCTTGTTCCTTCAGCCTGTAGACCCATTTATTCTGTAATGCTGTTTTACCTGCAGGAAACCTGACTAAGTCCAAAGTCTGGTTATATGCTAAGGACTTCATCTCTTATTTCATGGCTTGCTCCCACTTCTTCCTGGTTTCTACCTGCACTACTTATTCATAACATTCTGGTTCACCAGAATCAGTCAACAATACATAATATAATGAAGGAGAGTATTGTTCAAGTGGTCTACTTATCCTGGTAGATCTTCTAACACCACTTTCAGGTGTTTGAAGTGCTTGTTGCTGTTGTGGTTGTTGTTCTGGCTATTGATCATTATGAATTTCAAGCACCATCACTTTTCCTGTGATATCTTCAAGCACTGTGTATTCTTTGTTTTGTTTTTCTTGTTTCTTTTCCTGCAACTGATTCTTATACAAGACCTTTTCATTGAATATTACATCTCTTATTCTAATGATTTTGTGATTTTCATAATCATATAAGCAATAACCAAAATCATTAACAGCATATCCAATAAAGGTACATTTCTTTGATTTTGCCTCAAGCTTTGTTCTATTTTCTTTTTTAATGTGGACAAAGGCCTCACAACCAAAAGTCTTTAAAAAATAGTAGTTTACCTTTTTACCTGTCCATGCCTCCTCTGGAATACCACCATCCAAGGAACTTGAAAGCCCTCTGTTTATTAGATAAACGGCAGTATCTATAGCATCTGCCCAAAATTGTAAAGGCACTCCTACATGCAATCTCATACACTTTGCACGCTCCATGATTGTTCTGTTCATCCTTTCTGACACACCATTTTCTTGTGGTGTTCTTGGAACTGTCTTCTCTCTACGAATTCCATGCTCTGAATAGTACCTATCAAACTCTTTGCTGCAATGTTCACCTCCATTATCTGATCTGAGACACTTCAACCTTTTCCCTGTCTCATTTTCAACCAAAGCTTTCCATTTCTTGAAAATATCAAATACATTAGATTTATTTCGAATATAATAAATCTAGGTTTTTATGGTTACATCATCAATAAAGGTAACATAATAACGAGAGCCACCAAGATATGATACCTGAGCAGGTCCCCATCATCTGTATGCACAAGCTCTAATTTTTCGCTCTTCTTTTCTTTCCCAACTCTAAGGAATCTGACTCTCTTATGTTTTCCATAAACACAATTCTCACAGAATTTTAAACCAACATGCTTCAAACCTGGCAACAAATTTCTTGAGTGAAGAATCTACATCCCCTTCTCACTCATGTGCCTGAGCCTATGATGCCACAATTTCGTATCTTCTCCTGTAGAGGTTAAAGCATTAACAAAATTAGAAATACCATTGCATAAATACAATGTACCAACCTTTTCTCCTTTCGCTATTACCAAGGATCCTTTAGTGACCTTCAAGGTTTTATCTGTGAAAGTACTTACGCAACCTTCACCTCCCAACTGCCCTGTTGAAATTAGATTTTTCTTCAGATCTGGAACATGCCTTACCTCCTTCAATAGCCACTGATTTCCATTTTGCTATTTTATGAAAACTGTATCCATTCCAATGATTTTACAGGGTCTATCATCACCCAATCCAACCTGTCCAAAATCTCCTTCAACATAATCATGAAAATGTTTCCTATCAGGTGTGGCATGGAATGAGGCCCCTGAATCTACCACCTAGGCATCAATAATATTTTCTAATGAAAGAATCAAAGCATCTTGCAACACATCGCCTGTTACATTCGCTTCATGATTGTTTTCTTGTTGCGCGTCTCCTTATTTTCCCTTCCGAGACTTGCAGTCTTTCTTCAGGTGTCCTTTCTTCCCACATTTCCAGCACACTATCCCTGATCTGGACTTGGATCTGCCTTTTCTTGATTTACTATGATATTTTGAGCTATTTCCTCTTTCCATTTTTCTTCCCCTAGTCTCTGCAGTCAAAGCATTACCTGATGTCTCACCGGAGCTTTTCCGTTGCATTTCCTCGCTAAGGATTGCACCGACAACATCATCAAAATTTAAAGTACTAGATCCAGAGATAGAGTTACTAATGGCCATAACTAAACCATTCCAACTTTCTGGCAATGAGCACAGAAATAATAGAGCCCTAACTTCATCATCAAAATTTACCCCTACAAAACTTAACTGACTTGTAATTGTATTAAAATCATTTAAATGGTCTACAATAGATCCACCTTCTGACATCTTCATATTAAATAAACACTTCATAAGAAATACCTTATTTGAGGCTGAGGGTTTTTCATATAGTTTGGCCAGTGCTGACATTAAACCCTATGTTGTCGTTTCCTTTGAAATATTAAATGATATCGACACCACTAGGCACAGCCGTATTGTTCCAAGTGCTTTTCTGTCGAGAATATCCCATCCTATGTCTGTCATACTTGTCGGCTTCTTTGTCTTTCTCCTCAATGGTAGGTACAGATCTCTCTAATACAAATAATCTTCCATCTGCATCTTCCACAGCTGGTAGTTTTGGCCGTTGAATTTTTCAACCCTAAACCTACCATCTTCCACCATTTCTCCCACTCGAACTAGGAACCCTTCTCTCCTGCGAGTTTATCAGCCAAATAGACCTTCGGCTCTTATACCAATTGTTAGAAAATTATATATTACGAAGCAATGGAACACATATAATATTGCAAAAATATAAACACAGAAAACGCATAAAACAAGAGAGACACAAATATACGTGGTTCACCCAGTTTGGGCTACATCCACAAAGAAATAGCCAGTCCTTCTTTTGTTATATTATCCAACAAACTAAAGAGATACAACCTACAGCAGATCCACTGTAACACCCTCTTCGCTCTCAATCTCCTCTCTCTTCCTCTCTCAAAATACAGATATACATAGACGCAATACAATTCCCTCATATATAGTGAGGGGTTTCCTTCTAGGGAAAAAAACCCTAAACTAAACATAACTTCTACCATCAGATCATCCGCCTAATGAATGGCCCAGATTGACTAGAAATTACTAGAATTTTACAAGGCAATTTTACATATATTTTGGCTTCAAGGGCGCTGGCCCCTGGACTTGTCCCCCCTTCATGGAGGCATGTACAGTCTTCCTAGGGTATACATCCAGCTGAAACCTTTGAATACAGAAGATAATCAGGCTCCACACCCAACACAGATCTGCCTTAGATGCTCACACACAATATCTCTGCATGTTTTTGAGACCAAAACATGGAGTATCAATATTCTGAAGATTCGGCTCAATGACATACATATTCAACAGTTGACTACAGTTAGTGACAGTGCATTACAGTCCTCTGAATCAGGATCTTTGAGTATAAGTATGTTTAAGGTCATGTTATGGATGTTCTAGTTGTTTTCTTGAATTGATGAAGATATGGATCATCGTACTCTCTTTTTCTGAATCATTTGATGATGATCTAAGAAGAAGAATAATTTACAAGGGTTTTCCCCATAGTGGGTTTTTCCATGGTCTCCGACCAATCCTAGTGTCTCTATGTGTGCATGCTTTTCTTCTATTGTTCCTTTATGTTCCATTGCATAGATGATGATGATATTTTTCTTTCTACATAATTTCATATGTTGATGAATAATAATGTAAATTTGAATAATCTTATAATGTTATGGGGTGAACTTAATGTGCTAATGAAGAAATTCAATTATCAAAGCAAAGAACAATGTATACCTATGAAAAATTAACAAATAGAATATTTCTCTCTGGTGATACTCAGATGTTAAAGGCACATTTTTTCAAGAACTTTTTTATTTTCAATTACTCTCTTTCTATAGATAAAAATTTCATATAAATTTCACTTAAGGTGTGTTGGATAATGCAATAGGGTAGCTATTAATTCAATTTGTCCATATTCCTTAATATTTTCTTGTGAACTTTATTTATCTTCTTGTGTTTCTTTATTAGATCTTTTCATCAAACAAATATCGAGAGAAAATCAATAAAGACAATGGACACAAAAATTAAGCGCCAAGCCAGGGAAAAACCCCTCCAGGGGGAAACCCAGAAAAAATCCTCTTCTTATAGAATCTACTTCAAATGCGACAACCAGGACCCAAACCCTAGACCAAGTCCTCCTCCAAGCACCAAGTCATCCCTTCAAGGATCCCTTCAAAGTGGATCAGATCATCAATGCTCAATCTCGCTTCAACGTGCTTCCAACTTCAACTTCAATCCCTAGCTTTGACCCTACAACTTTGGCCATGTAGTTGTTGTAGAAACCCTAGGAAAATTCTTCGAGAGATGATCCTTTGAGCAAGATAGTGTTTCTCAAATTCAATTTGGTCAAATGAGAATATTTGATTTTCCAACAACTTTACCCTACAACTTGTTCTTCTACAATTCGGACCTGCAAGTTTGTTTTTCCTAGAAGTTGTATAAACCCTAATTCTTTGCACGGGTGAGAGAGATAGAGCCCAAAAAAAAGTATTTAATACCTTTTCTTCCTTCCTTGATATTCTCTCTAGCTTTCTTAGTCTTTTCAGCTTCATATCAAACTTTTCTTGAGAGATCAAACTTATGAATTAGTGATTACCAAATGAGGTTGAATTTTCCTATATTTATACACATCTGAGGGGTTCAAGTGAATTCCTTTAGGCTGACTTGACGTTGTCAAGGTCAACTTGTGCTAGGAGGCTTCCAGGACTCTCTAGACTCAAAATCAATTCTTTTACAAGGTACATCTTTCCCATATGGGTCTTATAATCATGACATTGATTCTCTTGACTCATGAAAATAAATCCTATGACCTAACAAACCATAGAAGCATGAACAACATGCTTTTACCTAAAATACCATCAACAAGAAGCATGAAACCCATGTTCTAAAATAATAATTTTTTTCTTCTTTTGTTTGTTACATAAGATATACATATTAACTTGAGTATAATGATAATTATCAAGGCCACAACTAGTTACATTTCTAACAACCTCTCTTAACTAGGGAGGTATTCATAATTATATACGCTGGGACATGATTATTCTCAAACTAAAGAGTTCTCATATAAAGAGTTGGATTGGTAACTCATCTTTAAGTATCAACATTATGACCAACATTGTCAACATAGTAGCTTCTTAACTTTGACAATCTCTTTCATACATAAGAGCATAATGCTAGGATTTTTTACATGTGATACCACACTACCTCTACAAGGCACATACCCCATCTATATGTTCCCTAGGTATGTTCTTTTAAGACTATTCTTATCTTGGATTCCAAATCCTCAAAGAATATTGGTCCTCTTCTACCACTCTTTTCTTGGATATATGTTTGATCCTCAAAGAGTGTTGGTCCATTTCCTATCTTGGAATTTTATATCCTCAAGGAAATTACATGTGCTTATCCAATCCTCCATTCACCATTCTCTCTCCATGACCTTCACTTAGACTTGCAGTTGTTCGTCTTGGTCAATTGCATGGCACATGAAGAAGAGAATATAAATTATGTGATGTCCATCATCACTCCTTCTCCTCGTTCCCTTTTAATTAGGGAATAGATCCTTTCTCCTATTTAAGGAGACTCCTTTTCTCCCTCCAAAATATAGAGGAGATCCCTGACTTCCTTCCAATTTGGGAAGTCATCACCATAAGCTTTATAGCTAGTCTTCATGAATGTTTCAACTATCAGTCATTTATGGAGATAGCTGCATGGCTCCTTCTTTCATTTGTATCTCATTATATCGAGCTTTCTTCTTTCTTGGGTATCATGGAGCCATCTTCTTCCTTCAATCTTTTGATAAGTTTCAGACCATCAATATTGCACATCACTTTCCTATAGTCATAATTAATGAAGGCACTATATTGAGCCTTTTTAAACTTCAAGCTATTCATAGCTTCCTCTTAAATATGAAAGTGATATTTGTTAACAAACATCAAGTTTTCTTATTTCACTGCTAACTTTCAATCCCAAGGTGATGATGTTAATGCCTGGACTTCTTAATTTCCAAAACCATATACTCAATTCATATGTTCATTGAATTGAGTACAACACCCATAATTGAACTTGCCTCAACCATCATCATGCATTTTTACAATATCCTACCAAGCAGTAAAACAATATGTTAACCAAAAAACCAATATCAAAATATTAAATACTAGACTTGCCTTGTCATGATGTCCCTCATATCAAAGCATCAACTTACTTTAGTTCTTCGAGATCAACATCCTTTCGTATGATCCATCTTCGTATGAATATTTCTCCATGCAGTCATTTTAGTCAGAGTTCCCATTTATTGAGCTTGATTACCAAGTTGTAATATCTTCCTTGGAGTTTTCATTGGTAACTCCCTTTATTTCTTCCAAAGACTATACTTGATGTTAATCAATATTGTTGTATTTATGTCATGCAATCTTGTGAGAGAGTCTTGATCACCATCCATTTCACAACATGTCAATTTTTTATCTCCAAGCATCATGTACTCATATGGAAGACTTACTGAGAACATTGACATAACTAACTCTTCCTTTATTATTCTTATAGATATGGATCATACCCTAGTGAAGAGTTACTTAAAGCATGCATACCTTTGCTTCCATGCAATTATCTAGCCATTCTTTGTATGAGCTTGCTTCTTGTACTTGTCAAATATAGGTTTCTTTTTCCAAGAAGAGAAATAATTTCATTTTGTGTTTCATATTGTAACTTAACCATTAGTATTCCTTCACCCTTTAGACATATTGTTTCCAAACTAGATGGAATATATATACCAGTCATAATGCTACTTCCAAGAATCTTCCATAATAATGATTCTTATAGGATCTTTATGATCCTTCTATGCAAAATGACTACCTATAACATGATGTTATGAAATGGATGAACAATAATATGAAATATGGTCCCAAACTTCTCATTCCCTTTAACCTATATTATCTTTTCCAAATAAAATTAAACAAGTATATTCTAATATTTCTACTATCATGTGATTCTATCTATGATGCCATGTTTTCTACAAAACCAAGACGCTTCTATAGTATACAATAATGCATGCTACTCTACTTCCTACTTAATAAAATAAAGAAACAAATTCATAAAGAACCCGACAAAGATGAGACTTCCTTCAATAATAGAGATCCTTGGGATATTCTCCTTTCAACTTCTTCACAAGTTCTTCCCTTTCCTCATCTCTATTAGCTTCACTTATTTCCTTCCTTTTTTGGTTCCCTTTGATGTTAGGACAATCCCTTTTATAGTGTTCATAATCATTGCACCCAAAGCATTGAATTTTGTACATGTCTTTCTTCTTGGACTTTCCAAACTTTCCTTTCCTTAACTTCTTGGTTCTTTCAATGAAGGCTTGAGACCTTTCATCTGATTCAATATCATCCTTTTCCTTGATTCTCGATTCTTCCAAGATACATTGATCCCACAATTCATCAAAAGGTGTGGTTTCTTTATTTGAGTAGATGCTAATTTCACAATTATTCCAATAAGGTGGCAAAGCATTTAGTACACAAAGGTTCATTTTAGATTCATAAATAGTCTCCCCAAGCCCTTGCAAATGATCTCTTATTTGAAATATCTTCATCAGATAGGTGGTCATCTCTTCATCCTTTTCTTCCAAACTAGGAAGTTCGCTAATCCAACAAGCTTATTGTGTTCCTTTGCAAAATGTAGCTATATCGTATGTAGATTGGGACATAGAAAACAATCTAACACTTACATGTCAACAAAGAGTCCTCCTTTTTATGATGCCTCCAACTATCTTGATGTTTTCGAGATCTCCAAGGAGATATTAAATATTCCCTAGATTGATGTCTTCTAGGATGCCTCCAACAATGATGTCTCCAACAAACTTCCAAAGAGTGAATGATGATCTCAAAGCTCCTTGTTGCTTTCTTCTTTGTCAAGATGAAGTATACAAGAGAACTTCCAATGAGAAAAATTTTCCTTTCTTCAATAAGAGCTTGATAATGGGATCTTCTTCAATGTAGTAACCTTCCTTCTAGATTAGTATGTATTATTTTTCTTTCCTTGTGTCCTTCTGCAAAGGATTCCCCTTGACAAGCAAACCCTTATTTGTTTCCTTCCAGCTTCCTTCTCTTGTTCACCTTCAATCTGAAAACATGTTGGAGAATGCAATAAGGAAGTTATCAATTCAATTTATCCTTATTCCTTAATATTTGCTTGTGAGATTTATTTATCTTCTTGTGTTTCTTTATTAGATATTTTCATCAAAAAAATATCAAGAGAAAATCAGTAAATACAATGGAACATAAATTAGGCTCCAAGCCAGGGAAAAACCCCTCCAAGGGGAAAACCTGAAGAAAAAAATTCTCTTCTTATAAAATTTGCTTCAAATGAGACAACTAAGACCCAAACCCTAGACCAAGTCCTCCACCAAACACCAAGTAAGCCCTTCAAGAAGCCCTTCCAAGTGGATCAAATCATCAAATCTCAATCTTTATTTAACCTGCTTCCAACTTCAACTTTGATCCCCAACTTTGACCCCACAACTTTTGCCCTGTAGTTGTTGCAGAAACCCTAGGAAAATTCTTTGAGATATCTTCCTTTGAACAAGATAGAGCTTCTCAAAGTCAATGAGGTTAAATCAAAATATTTTCTCCTCCAACAATTTGATCCTACAACTTGTTCTTCTACAATTCATGCCTGCAATTTCAGCCTTCCTAGCCCTAATTATTCTCACATGTGAGAGAGATAGAGCCCAAAAACAAGTATTTAAGACTTTTTCTTCCTTCATTGATCTTCACTCTAGATTTTTTAGTCTTCTTAGCTTCAGATCAGACTTTTCTTGAGAGATCAAACTTGTCAGTGAGTGAGCTCCAAATGAGGTTGAAGTTACTTGTAATTATACACATCTGAGGGGTTCGAGTACCTTCCTTTAGGCTGACTTGAAGCTTCCAAGGAAAACTTGTGCTAAGAGGCTTCCAAGACTTTCTAGACTCAAAATAATTTATTTTACAAGGTACATCTTTCCCAGATTGGTATTATAATCATGAAATTGGCTCTCTTGACTCATGAAAATAAATATTACAAACTAAAAAACCCTAGAAGCACAAAGAACATGATTTTACCTAGAAGACCATCAATAAGAAGCATGAAACCCATGACCTAAAATAATATCTTTTCTTTCTTATTTTGTTTGTTACGTAAGATATACATATTGACATGAGTATAATGATAATTATGAATACCAAAATTGGTTACATTTCCAACAAGGTGGACATTGACATATGTTATTTATGGACAACATTTAAATAATTTATTGTTATTAATATATTTTTCAAGTTCTAGTGTCAACTCCATGTTGAGCACTGAAGGAATTACATATCTACTTCACTATGAGCAACATGCATTGAAATGTTTTAACCATATGTGTGTGTGTACACATGTGTGCCACATGTCAACTTCATATTGAGCATGGAAGGACTTAAGGTGTACATCAAAATATTTCATTTAATATATATATAACAAGTCAATGCAAGTTTCTCAGTGTGAGGGATATTTGTAATTTCTTCCATTCTCAACATGGAGTTGAAACATAGTGAAAAACCATTTTTCTCAAGTTTTACATTCTAAAAAGAGGTTTGCATAATTAGGAGTTTGATCCCTATCATTGCATGATAGATCTGGACTTAAGATGGATCCACACTACTTATAATGATTTTAAAACCTTTTTGCACCAAATGTCCCTCTTACAAAGGGTATATACATGACCAAGCTACCACAATGCTACTTTGAAGTGAAATGTTCATCATCAAGTGATCCATTTGACCAAAATAGTGCTCCAAGCTAGGAAATTCCTTATTTAGCTACCATGGATATTCCATTGGAATAGTCCATCACAACAATTCTAATAAATTAAACAAACATTTATGAATAATTTAATTTCCTTTTTATCTAATCATATTCTATAATTATTGGCTTGATGCTTGAATGTATGAAATAGATAAAATGCAAAAAAATATAGAACCTGAAAATACTCATAGATCATCCACAAATAAACACAAGATTTACCATGGAAAACCCATATAAAGAAAACCTAGCTAGAAGGTGAGGCCACTTTACTATCTTTTATTTAATATGCAAATATGAAAATTCAAAGAAAGAGGTACTTTTTGTTGGGTTACATGAGACTTGTGGCTTGTACATTTTCTATAGAATCTTGTTCCCCTATGTTATTCTTTATAACTTAACATTCCTATGAAGAATTTAATTTCCTTTTTATCTAATCATATTCTATAATTATTGGCTTGATGCTTGAATGTATGAAATAGATAAAATGAAAAAAATATAGAACCTGAAAATACTCATAGATCATCCACAAATAAACACAAGATTTACCATGGAAAACCCATATAAAGAAAACCTAGCTAGAAGGTGAGGCCACTTTACTATCTTTTATTTAATATGAAAATATGAAAATTCAAAGAAAGAGGTACTTTTTGTTGGGTTACATGAGACTTGTGGCTTGTACATTTTCTATAGAATCTTGTTCCCCTATATTATTCTTTATAACTTAACATTCCTAGTTTCTCTGCTCAAATATGGAACGAATACAATAACATAGAATGTAACCATTTCTCCTCTTAGTGACCGAGTACGTAACATTGTACAATAGACATCTAAGGGTAGTTTTTCTTTCTCAAACCTCAATTAGAGTTACAGATTTGTATCTTATACAATAGTCTTCAAAGTACACACATGGCTATCCCCATATGTATGAGTAGTGGGGATTGATATGGTTGTTGGAAACAATAAGAGGGGGGTGAATAAAAATTCCACTTCAATTAGTTAATTTTTAAATTTCATAGCATTACATAATTAAACATGAATCATTAACACATCACAAGAGTGGTACACAATATATTTTTAGGAGGAAACCCTTCTGGGAGAAAAACTACCAAACACTTTTCTAATATAATTTATGACTACAAAATTTCTTAGCTCTAACTAAATGGGAAGCTCCAACTTCCTAGTACTCTAGAAAAGCATTCAATTTATCAAGAAGATCCAACTCCTGAAAGGATGCTCCTACATATTGGTTTTACCAAATCCAACTAGAAGGATGCTCCAATGCCCTACTTTTATCAGGTCCAACTAAAAGTATTCTCTAACACCCTGTAAACTCTAAACTTCCCTAGCATGACCCTACCACCCTGAAGTATTTTTGAGCTGCAACCTAAGGGAGACTTCACTCTCTTACATAGCAGCACCCAACCACCCTAAAAATATAAAAATAGAGAAGTACTTGTCATCTCTTGTACCAAGTAAAATGACCCACTTACAAAGATATTAAATAAACCCCTTTATTGTTGATGTATGCTTGAGATGTACAATAATGACCCAAATTGCCTAAATACATAATTGCCCCTTGTATATTGTCAAGTTTCACTTCTATTATTGCAATACTTGATAATGGCTTCAACCAACTTAATATAAACTAATCACATAGTATGTTTCATACCTCAAGTTTTATTATGTAAAGTGTGCCATTGTTGTGCCTGAAGATCCCCTTGACTGATTTCAAATTTGTTGATGTTAATTGTGCCACTAACTACCAAGTGATGTTATTGAAGATTCCCTCAATGATATCCTTTTTCCACTAATTTAAAGTAGCTAGCTTAGCCCCTATTCAACTATCAAATCCAAACCTCAACCTTTCATCAAGCCTAAGACAACCTTCCTCAAATAACCCTCAAATAGCTCTCAATGTTTCTCCACAAAAGTGTTAAGAGTTTTCAATACACCAATGATCTGTCTCTCTTCTTCTTGTTACAATTTGATAAAATTCAAATAGGCTTCATCACATTGCTCCTGGAATAACTAAAATGATTATTTGAAAACAAACTCAAAACCCATAGATTGTGCCCTAACCAGTCTTCAACTGAAATGCAAAAAGATGTCACATAATTAGACCTCTTATACCAAAATTACCCTTCTCAAATTAAAATGAAATTTTCCAAGAGAAATAACCTTAATGTTGTTGATGAATCCCTCGAAATATTCAACAACTAAAACTTTAAACATCAGACTTCATAAGGTATACGCTACTTCCATGTGTTGAACCAGCGTGTATACGCTCTTTTACCAAAGGTAACCTGCGTACAAATCTGCAAATTCAAATTTATGATGTATACTCTACTTTGATATGTTGAACCAGTGTGTATACACTCTTTTACTAAGGCGAACCTAAGTACAGATCCGTAAATGATAACTTAAACATTACAACTATTCCAGACTTCAGTCATACCCAGATCATCACATTTACAAAATAAAACATGTGTCATTATTTAGATCTAGACTGTTTAAGATCAAAACACATAATGATAATACTTCTTAAGCCTTTATGATTCCAGTCCATCAACCTTCATCAACCTTATAGGTGCGTCCTTAGATCAGATCAAGCAAACCATTAGAATCTCATTAACCTGCATATATAATTCATCACTTCATAAGATATTCAAATCCTTGCACACCTTGGCCCAATGATCTTCTCTTCTTTATATAGTTTAGGCCTTTCTCAATACCATGGACCAAAACTACGTAGGACCAATACCTTGGACCAAATACCTCAGACCAAATACCTTGGGTGAAATACCTTGGACCAAAAACTTTGTTTTCCCAAGTTATACGCGCTTTGCCTTCTGTGAAGGTGTGTGTGTACGTATACGCCCCTTTTGTTCAGTAAACCTACATGTATACGCAGCTTGGTCAAGGTGAACCTGTGTATACCTCTCTTTCTTCATTCTTTGTAGTCTGAACTGTAATTCTTTGTTGTTGACATGTTGTACTGTGATCTTTCATCTGAGTGAGTTGCCATCAAGGACAAAACCGGTATCATAATGCCAAAAATCTCCCCCTTTGGACTTGATGGCAACAACAACACCAAGTCACTCTCCCCCTTTGGCATCAAGGGCAAAGGGTGGACCAAGATATTTTCTCCCTTTGACATACATTATGTTGTTCATGCTCCCCCTGAGTGCATGTTGAATTATATGAATGAGCTCCCCTTTTGTACGTGTTGAGATGCACTGAAACCGTCCTTGCTCCCCCTGAGCACAAGCAAAGCCTGCAAAAATATTTTCTAAAGAAATAACATGACTCTATAACTCAACTACCTTCCTATCACCAATGACTCATACATACATCCATCTCTCAACCAAGTTGGGGTATACCAAATTTTACTCATCCACCCAACCAAGTGGGGATATACCAAGTGTTTATACATGACAAAAACAAGAAATATTACATCATCCATCCCATGTAAAGTTGGGGTAAAAATTACATCATTTGTCCAAGAGGACTCATTCAGATGTATGAGAAGACACATCACACCCTAGATTTTTACATGACTTGAGCAACAAATGGTATAAATATCTGAAGCCATAGTTGGACTCAGCAACCATAATGCCAACAACACTGAATGTACGTGAAGGCTAATTCTCCCCCTGAACCTGTGCTACCTGTGCATTGTTAACAAGTCAATGATCAAGGCATCTTTGTCAGTCAGATAAAATTAATGAACAGAGCATATCGATAGACATTAATCATCAATACCAGTCAGAGAACCCATATCAGAGCCTTCCCCACTGTTTTTCTTGTCTGAAAAACATATACGCTCCTTGACCCATAAAAACCCACATGTGTATGCAACTATACTTCATGAAACACGTGTATAAGAACCTTTCTCTGAAAATTGAAATTTAACAGCAGGATGATGCAGCAACTATTGCCAGCTTTTGTCTGAGATATTCAAATGTCTCTCTAGGTAGTGGTTTAGTGAATATATCAACAACCTATTCTTTGGAGGGAACATACTCCAATTTGACCTTTTGTTCAAGCACTTGTTCACGTAGAAAATGGTATTTTATGGGTATGTGCTTGGTCTTGGAGTTCATGACTCGATTATTTGAAATACTAATGGCACTTGTATTATCACATAGAATGGAGATGGGTGGAGTACATGTGATCTAAATTTCTTGCAAGGTTTGCATCATCCAAAGTAGTTGTGTGCAGCAAAATGTAGCAGCCACATATTCTTCTTCAGTTGTAGATAACGCAATTGAACTTTGTTTCTTGCTAAACCAAGACACTAACCTGGAACCCATATAGAATGCACCACCACTAGTGCTTTTTCTGTCATCAACACTTCCTACCCAATCTGCATCTGTATATGCATGAAGAGTAAGATCTGTATCTCTAGGATACCACAAACCAAAGTTCTGTGTTCCTTGCAGATATTTGAAAATTATTTTGACTTCCTGAAGGTGTGATTCCTTTGGATTTGGTTGGAATCTTCCACCTATTCCTACTGCATGCATGATGTCAGGTTGGGTACCTGTTAGATAAAGTAGACTACCAATCATGGTTCTGTAAGTTGGTTGATGTATTGCTACTGATTCACCATTTGAGCTGAGACTTCATCCTGTTACCATTGGAGTACATACAGGTTTAGAATCTTCCATGCCATACCTTTTCAAGATCTGTTTGAGATATTTGGTTTGTGAAAGAAAAATACCATCTTTATTTTCTTGAACTTGTAGACCAAGAAAATAGGTAAGTTCACCAAGCAAGGACATTTTAAATTCTTGCTGCATTACTGAAGCAAAATTTTGACTCATGGAATCTTCATTGCTACCAAAAATGATATCATCAACATGAACAACAATAATTAGCAATTTATCAGTGTCAATCTTTGTATATAGATTGCTATCTGTTGACCGTTTTGAAAAACCCTATTGGTGTAGATATTTTTCAAGGCGGTAATACCATGCCCTTGGAGCCTGTTTCAGACCATAGAGAGCCTTTTTGAGTTTGCATAAAAGTTTTGCATCATTTCCAAGAATGAATCCTTCTGGTTGTTCAATATAAACTTCTTCTTTTAAATCTCCATTAAGGAAAGCAGATTTTACATCCATTTGGTATACTTTGAATTTTTGAAAGCTAGAAAGAGCAAGAAACATCCTTATGGCTTCAATTCTAGCAACAGGTGCAAAAGTTTCTTCAAAATATATACCTTCTTGTTGAGCATACCTTTTACAAACAAGTCTGGCCTTGTTTCTAATGACTTCTCCATTTTCATTCAGCTTGTTTTTTAATATCCATTTATTTCCTATAATATTTTTATCATGAGGTCTAGGAACTAATTCCCAAGTATTATTCTTTTCAATTTGCTCAAGTTCTTCATTCATGGGCTTGACCCAACATTTATCTTTGCATTCTTCATTTACATTTTGATGTTTGATGGAGGATAGTAATGCTAAATAGCTTGAGGTTTCTATAATAGTTCTTCTTGTCTATACACCTCCCTCTTTTTCCCCTAAAATTTGAGTTTCTGGATGATTTTTCTGAACATACCTAGATGGAGTCTTTTCTTCTACTGTTATCTCTTCTTCTGGTGCTTCATTGGTTACTTCTTCAAAATCATTGTGATTTGATGTGGGAAAATAATCCCCATCTTCTTCATTTTTATAGTCTTTTGTTTTTATCTGTTTTGGATTTTTGCATGCTTCATCAACTACAACATCAATACTTTCAACAATTTTCCCAAGTCTCTTATATAACAATTATATCCTTTACTTCAGGAAGAGTAACCAAGAAGAATACCTTCATCTGCTCTGGGCTCAAACTTACCAAGTTTTTCATCAGTCCTTTTTATATAACATTTGCTTCCAAAAACTTTAATGTATTTTACAATAGGAGTCTTACCATACCAAAGTTCATGTGGAGTTTGAGTGCTATTTACCCAAACATTTGCTTGGTTGAGAATAGTTACGGCGGTGAATGCAGCTTCACCTCAGAAGGTTGCAGGAGTTCTAGATTCATCTACCATAGCTTGAGCCATTTGTTGAACAGTTTTGTTCATTCTTTCTACCACTCCATTTTGCTGAGGAGTCCTTGCGGTGAAGAATTGCCTTTTTATTCCATGTTGTTCACAAAAGTCAAAGAATTCATCCGAGGTAAATTCCCTTTCTCGATCAAATCTGAGGCATTTGATTTTTCAATCTGATTCATTTTCAACCAAAGCTTTGAAGGCTTGGAGCTTTTCAAATGCTTCATCTTTATGCTTTAGAAGACCTATCCAACACATTATGGAAAAATCATCAATGAACAAAATAAAGTATTCTTCTCCATGAGGTGACTTTTTCCTTGATGGTCCACATAAATCAGTATGGACAAGTTCAAGAGGCTTACTAGCTGACCCTTATTTTTCAATGAAGTGAGCTCTGGTTTGCTTACAGAATTGACATGGTTTTCATATTGTATTTTTAGGGATGCTAATATATGGAAGATCACGAACAACCTTGAATCTGCATGTTTTTCTTATGTGAGAAAAGCTTAAATGTCCCAATATTCTATGCCACAGCCAGTTTTCATCATTTTTTATTAGATAACACCATTGTTGTCCTCCCTTGAGTATGTATAAGTTTTTTGGAGTTCTTGTATGTTTGATCACGGTCTCTCCTGTATCAAGCTCACAAACAACACATCTGTTTGATCGAAACACCACTTCATTTCCTTGATCACACATTTGACTAAAACTCAATAGGTTATGCTTTAGACCGTCTACATACATAACATTTCCAGCTTTAACCTTTTCTTTCAAGAAAACAAAGCCTTTACCTTTTATGACAGTAGGAGTGTCATTTCCAAATGAGACATTCTTTTCCTTGTCTAAGGCATTATATGAGTGAATTTTTTCTTTGTCACATATCATGTGTTTTGAGCATCCACTGTCGATGTACCACTGATTTTCTTGTCCTTCTGCATACAAGGCTATACCACATCTTTCTGTTTGAGATTCTTTCCTTCTCCATATCTTGGGATTTAACGAAGTTTTCTCCTTTTGAGATGTTTTCCGAAATTTGCTCCTGCATTCACATTCTTCATGGCCAAATTTGTTACATATTGAGCATTCTATTTCATTTTCAAGAAGAGAAAAGTTATTATAGGAACTTTTCTTGATCCCTGTCACATTCCTTTGATTTCGTGCTTCTCTAGTCATGATGGTTTTGTAAGCAACACATTGAGCAGCTTTGTGTCCAAAATTATGACATGAAAAACATTGTCCATTAAAGGAGTTCTTGCGACTATCGAATCTATTGACTTGGTGATTGTAGTTTCTATTGATATTCATCTTTGGAGAAAATTGAGTATGATTTACTTGAGTTTGGTTGTGGCTTTTGTTCATCCTTGAAGAAAATTGAGTCTGATTTACCTGGTGATTTGCTTTATTCCTTTGCTGACAATTGTCATACTGTTCACTGTTGACGGCTTCTGTGATTGAGATGATTCTTTAGTATATCCAAGACCTGTCTTTATCATAGGAGACCGCTACACTTTGATAATTTAATTTAAAGTTTATGATCCTTTAGCAAATCTAAGATTGAGAGATTTCGTTTTCTCAAGATCCTTTCTTAGACCCACAATTTCACATTCTAGTTTTTCATTGTGTTTTTCTTTTTCAACAAGTTGGCATGTCAAGGTATCTATAATCATATTCTTTTCTTCTAAACAGATTTTGAGTTTAGAGATTTCTTCATGAAGTTCATCCTCTTCTAAAGCATCCCAAAAATTATCATCATCATAAGCCATTAGAAGTCTATAATCATTAATGTTTTCATCTTCATCACTATTTGATAAACCATCGCTATCTTCATGAGTATAGTAACTCCTTTTATTTACAACTTGTTTTCTATTCCATTTCGCATATTACTTCCCTTTTTCATACTTATCTTTATGAGGACATTTGGCAACATAATGATCGAATCTGCCATAAGCAAAGCATTTGAAGGGTATCTTGCCTCTAAATCTTTCAGAACCCCATTGAAGATTCTTGAAAAAGTTTACCTCATCTTCTTCTTCTGAAATATGTCCTGATTCATTGTGTTCTTCCTTTCCTTTTACTAAAGCTTTAAATGCAGCTTTCCTCATATCTGATGGTCCTCCTTTTCTCATCTCAAAGGCAGATAAGATTTCGTGAAGCTGTGTCATAGTGATAGTCTACAGATCCTGTTTTTCTTCTATGGTAGACACTTTTGATTCAAATTTACCAGACAAGGATCTCAAAACTTTCTCAACTAAGGTAACTTCCTTTATTTCTTCACCCAGATTCTTCATACAATTAAAAACCAAATCTATATGTAAGAAGTAACTAGCTATACTTTCATCACTGTGCATCTTAAGAGTTTCATACTTAATTCTAAGAGTTTGAAGCTTAACATGTTTTACCTGAGAGTCTCCTTCGTAGCTCAGAACAATTTTGTCCCATATTTCTTTGGCTGATTTGAGTTGCATGACTTTGACAAATTCTGATTGTGACAGACTTCCTAATAAAGTATTGACTGCTCTGGCATTGGTCTCATATTTCTTTTTACTTGCCGTATCTATAGGAATTGTTGTTGGAAATGTATATCCTCCTTCTACAATTTCCCAAACATCCATTCCAAGTGATTGTAGATAGGTTGTGGTTCTTATTTTCCAATAAAAAAAAAAAAATCTCCCATCAAAGATTGGTAGTCTAATGGATCCCACGCTTTCTTGATTAATCATGATGATGGATCTCCCTTCAAGCGATCAAGCTTCTTCTGAAGGACTTGCTCTGATACCAATTGTTGGAAATAATACTGAGAGGGGGGTGAATCATTATTATCAGATCTATAATTTTATTTCCCAAACGGATTTATATACGCTACTTCAGTGAAGTAAACTAGCGTGTACACGCGACTGTACTTAAAGCAACTAGCGTATATGCATAGAACTTTTGATTTATACAATTTATCATGTATTGAGCTTAAACTAGTATATCATAGATTTATTAGATAGTGCAGTAAAAGAAAAATAAAACATCACACATAAGCAACACACATGAACACCAAGATATAAGGTTGAAACCCAATGTGGGTAAAAACCACTTGCTATTTTCATCTCTATCTTCTTTTTAATAATAAGAAAATATGTTTACAATCTTGTATTGGTGCAGACTCATACTAGTATGCAGGCACCCACCTGCAGAAGGCTACAACCTGCTCTCATTCTCCAGCTACTATTGGAAGGGAGCTACAACCCCCTAGCTCTTGTAGTGGCCAATATTTTTACTAGTACATAGGTGCCAGCCTATAGAAAGCTCCACTCTTCAACCAGGGACCACGTTTCATGAATTTTCAGACTGGATACTCTTGAAATACAACACCACAATCAAAAGGCCACGTTTCATCCAATTTTCATACTGGACCCATCAACAACATTGAAACTCAGAAAATCATAACTGCAATAATACCATCAAATACATCTGCATCAACTAATCACTGAAACCAAGTCATCACGTTTTGAATCAACCACAACTAAATCAATCAATCACTTGACAACTCATCATCACTGAAACAAATCACAATCAATCTGATCATTCAGAACATTGTCATTAGAATACAGTCACCAGAACACAAAGCAGAACCCAGAACTCTGCAACAGCAAACAGAAACAACTAAAACTTTAAACATCATACTTCATAAGGTATACGCTACTTCCATGTGCCAAACCAGCGTGTATACGCACTTTTACCAAAAGGAACTTGCGTACAGATCTGAAAATTCAAATTTATGATGTATACACTTCTTTGATATGTTGAACTAGCATGTATACACTCTTTTACTAGGGTGAACCTGCGTACAGATCTGTAAATGATAACTTAAACATTACAACTATTCCAGGCTTCAGTCATACCCAGATCATCACATTTACAAAATAAAATATGCGTCAGTATTTAGATCTAGACTGTTTAAGATCAAAACACATAATGATAATACTTCTTAAGCCTTTATGATCCCAATCTATCAACCTTCATCAGCCTTATAGGTGCATCCTTAGATCAGATCAAGCAAACCATCAGAAGCTCATTAACCTACATATATGATTCATCACTTTATAAGATATTTAGATCCTTGCACACCTTGGCCTAATGATCTTCTCCTCTTTATATAGTTTAGGCCTTTCTCAATACCATGGACCAAAACTACTTTAGGACCAATACCTTGGACCAAATGCCTCAGATCAAATATGTTGGGTCAAATATCTTGGACCAAAAACTTTGTTTTCCCAAGATATACGTGTTTTTCCTTCTGTGAAGGTGCGTGTGTATGTATACACCCCTTTTGTTCAGTAAACCTGCGTGTATACGTAGCTTGGTCAAGGTGAACCTGTGTATACCTCTCATTCTTCATTCTTTATAGTCTGAACTGTAATTCTTTGTTGTTGACATGTTGTACTATGATCTTTCATCTGAGTGACTTGCCATCAAGGAAAAAACCTGTATCATAATGCCAACAATTCCGAAGCATCCAATACAATGGACCGAAAACCATTGCATCCAAAACCATCAACCAAAAACCATCGCATCCAAAACCATGTGTGAAAAACATGCACAAAACCATAGGTAGGTCCACCCAACCTAATATAAAGTCCAAAACCAAAATTTTCCACAATATTGCCCCGGACCCCATAGAATGGGGTTACCTGCACCCCTCAGACCCCTTGTGACTCCCCCCACTATGCAATCAGCATAATGAAGGGGGGGCTCCGCCCCCATTCTCACCCCCCGATTAACTATGTGGGCTAGTCATGGAAAGAATATAACACAACCCAACATTCTCCCACTTGTTGTTTTCTTTCCATAGGGGTCCACAAGAGAGCTTAGTCATTTATCCAGCCCTGCAACACCCATTGTTTCTCTACACCAAGAGAACTTCTCAGAGCTGATAGAATTTTCCAATGCATCTACAGTATTCTTCAAAGTGTCCACCTTTACCAGCAACATATTTTTGTCTTCTATCATATCCCTCACAAAGTGATACTGAACATCAATGTGCTTTGTCTTTAAATGATATGGAGGGTTCTTTGCCAAGAAAATTGCACTTTCGCTGTCACAGTCTATCCTTATAGCTCCATGTACTAACCCCGTACTTGAACACAATCTCTGCAACCGAACTTCTTCCTTGCTTGCATCAATGGCTACTCTGTAGTTGATAGTGCCACTACAGATTGTTTCTTACTCATCCAACTGACTGCACCTCCAAATAGGTTAAACACATACCCACTTGTAGATCTTCTCTGATCCAGATCTCTAGCCAAGTCTGCATCAACAAAGCCACGAATATCCAACACTCTTTCCAATCGTGGTCTTCCTGGGTATTTCTCCACCTTTCCTTCTACATTTTCCTTCTCCTTGAACACCCATTTACTGCCAATGGGTTTCCTTCCAGCCGACAACTCCACCAGATCCCAAGCTTCATTTTTGTGCAAAGATGCCATTTCATCAACCATGGCCTCTTTCCAGATTTTTCCATCCTCTAAATCTACTCCTTCCTTCACAATTCTGGGATCATCATCAGTAATAGATAAAGAAAAAATTGAACAGAAAGAAAATTGACTATACCTTTCTAGCTACCTTCTTTCTCGAACTGATCTTCTCACACCTGGACTTTGTGGCTCTTTATCTTCTGATTCCTCCTCTACTGTAGAGTCTGATTCTTCCTCCTTTAGCTCAAACTCTATCTTCTCAGGTTCCTTTGGTTGGACTTCATGTTTAATAACATCTTTTACCTCTCTGAACAACACATCTCGATTGTACACAACCTTTCTTATTACTGGGTTCCAAAGATTATAACCCTTTAAACCATCCTTATACCCAATAAAGATGCACTTTTCAAATTTACTATCCAACTTGTTTCGTTTCTCCTTTGGAACATGTACATATGAATAAGATCCAAATACCCTCAGATGTGAAAGAGAGGGTTTCTTACTAGTCCATACCTCTTGTGGAGTCTTATCCTCCAACACTGATGAAGGTGGTCTATTGACCAGGTAACATGTTGTCTCCACCCCCTCTGCCCAGAATTCCTATCCTAACCCGAAACCACTAAGCATGCTTCTTGCCCTTTCCATCAATGTCTTGTTCATTCTTTCTACAACTCCATTTTTCTCAGGTGTGTATGGAGTAGTCTTCTGTCGTGCTATACCACATTTCTTACAAAATTCTTCAAATTCCATACTGCAAAACTCTCCACCGTTATCTGTCCTCAGCACCTTTATCTTCTTCTCTATTTGGTTTTCCACCAAAGCCTTAAATTATTTCAACCTGTCAAAGACTTCAGATTTCTTCTTAAGGAAATATATCCATGTATTCCTTGAGAAGTCATCTATAAAGGGTACACAGTGCACAGACTTACCCATTGATGGAACCTTACAGGTCCAAACACATCACTGTGCACAAGCTCTAATATATGTTTCACCCTCTTACCACCAAAGGGGAAACTCACCCGATTCTGCTTCCCATATACACAATTTTCACAGAAATAAAAATCCACAGAGCTATTACTCATACCTTTTACCATACCTTTACCATGAAGAATTTGAAGGCCCTTCTCTCCAAAATGTCCAAGCCTTTGATGCCACAACATGGTCTTCTCTCCAGAGATAGCTAGATTTTCTGCTCCACTTTCAGGAACCACAGAACTGTTGCACCCATCAACAACAGTGCTACCTTGCAGCTTGTACAGAGTTCTAATTCGAACTCCCCACATCAATACCAGTACCTCTGAAACCATCTTGCATGTATCCTTATTGAACACTGTTTTTACACCTGCATCATCTAGCTTTCTTAAAGAAATCAAATTTCTGGCTAATGCAAGAATATACAGAACACCCGGAAGTGTTCTAACCCTTCCACCTTGCAACTTCAACTTTACTTTTCCGTGACCAATGATTCTAGCCTTCCTATCATCTCCCAAGAAGACATCACCACCATCATATTTCTTATACTCGCAGAACCACTCTCTATGGGGAGTGAAGTGAAAGGATGCACCTGAGTCAATCAACCATGCCTCATGATCTACATGTGTACTTGAAGAAGCCAAGTACACATCCCCACCTTCATCTGAGGTGGTTTTTTCCTCTGCAAAAGGAGCATCATCAGATCCCTTTCCTTTATCATGAGCTTTAGATTTACAGTCCCTTTTGTAGTGCCCTTCCTTTCTGCATTTCCAGCACACCACCTTTACAGGTTTTCCTGAAGATTTAGATATCCCTCTAGATTTAGACCTCCCACTCGATGAATTATCTTTGTTTCTATTTTAGGACCATCCTCGTACAAACAAGCCATCACCATTCTGACTCTCCATATTTTTCTGTCTCATTTCCTCCATCAACAAGGATGATACTGTTTCATCAAACTGCAAGGAAGTTGCATTGCTATCTATTGCAATAACCAGACTATCCCACGAATCTGGTAGAGAACACAACAAACTAATGCGGTTATCTTCATCGTAAATTTTAATATAAACAGATGATAACTGACTTACCATAGTATTAAATGCATTCAGATGCTCTGTCACCTAATCTCCATCTTTCATCCTCAAGTTATACAGCTTTTTCCCTAGGAACAGTTTATTCACCAGAGACTTAGATTGCTATAAAGTCCCTAACTTGTCCCACAAAGCCTTCACCATAGCTTCCCTTGATGCATTCAACAATACTAAATCTGAGACACATAATAATATTGTGCTCTTTGCCTTCCGATCCAACTTCTTCCAGTCTTCATTGGACACTCCCATTGGTTTAGTACTTGGATCTACCGCAATCTGTTGCTCTTTATCCACCAATAGATCTTCCATCTTGAGTTTCCATAACTAAAAACTCTGACCATTAAATTTCTCAGTCTCTATATTTCCACTACTCGCCATCTTCTTTCACCACTAAATCGATCCCGCAGATCTCCCACTGAACAGGGTCTACCACAAGCCCGAGCGAAACCCCTCAGCAAAAAAGGCGTCCCCTTGAAGCCAAAACAACTCTGATACCAAATGTAGGTTTTAACCCAGTACAAAAATTACCTACATACAAATTCTAAAACACAGAAAATAAACAATGCGAGAGCATAACACATAAAACACATATACACAAAGATTTTCCCCTAGATCCTAAAACTGGGACTACCAGCTTGATTTTTCATTATGTTCCTTTCAATGTTACAATACATATTTATACATGCTGAAGCATCCAATACCATGGACTAAAAACCATCACGTCCAAAACCATGGACCGAAAACCATCGCGTCCAAAACCATGTGCAAAAAACATGCACAAAACCATAGGTAGGTCCGCCCAACCTAATATAGGGTCCAAAACCAAAATTTTCTGAGGCGCTACGCCAGACCCCATAGAGTGGGGTTACCTGCACCCCTCAAACCCCTGCGAATCCCCCCACTACGAAATTGATGCAACGAAGGGGGGCTCCGCCCCCCTTCTAACCCCCCAGTTAACTACATTGGCTAGTGAAGGAAAGAATATAACACAACCCAACACATAGAAAGTTTTCAAATAAGGGCCAAAATTTTGACTTAGATCTTCTTTTTATTAGAGTTCAAGGGGGTCTAAACTGGACCTTAGAAAAGGAGAAATATCCACATGAATGCCCAATTTTTTAGTGAGAAACCATTCACCAAATATAAATAATAAGCCCATAAATCAACCTTCTCCTTCAGCTAGGCATGACAACCCAAGGCCACAGGGAATCACAAATAAACTCTTCAAATGTTGTTCATAATATTGTTACTTTTGGAGAGCAGATGGGCCTCATATTTATACAAGTCATGGAGGCTTCTAAAGGGGTCAAATTTCCAAATAGACAAGGAGCCAACCTTAACCAAAATTTAAATTTGAAAATTCAAATTGAGTATTTTGGAGCTAAAAACTTAACACAACTTTACCACCAAAAAATTTAAATGATTTCCTTAATAATAATCCTTCTTAGCCCACAAATTTGGGCTAGGATAATTCTTATGTTAAGGGATGATAAGACCCTCATGATTTAACCAAATTTTTTCATCATTATTTAGCCAATCATTAAGTTTCCTTCCATCATTCACTTTGGGGACTTTGACCACACTTTCAAAGCACAAAATTTGATCAAGAAAATCTCCTTAACGTGAGGAGTCATGCGGCATGCCACCTATCATTGGAATCAACATAACAAGGAGAACCAAATGAATATATCCTTGAATGAAAAACTATTGATCTTCCTTCTAATTTTATTCATCAAAATTATGGTTTCTTTTAGTGTTGGTTGGGTTGGCATCAATGATAATCACATTCCAACAATGGCATCCTCTTAGACCATGGTGGTCAACATAATAGGTCAACTTGCAAGAGGTATAACATTTGCATATGAGCTCTAATTAACACAAAGTTTGCATCGTTGGAAATATCTTTGAGTTTAGATTATTGTTGTCCCTTAAGAAACTAATTTCTTGGCTATGTAGAAATTGTGCTTAAGACATTAACTTTTATTATTCATGTCACTTATTTGTATGATGTATCCTCATGTGAAGGGCATGAAGGACTTGACTTTGAACCCTTAATATTTAGGTGATATGAAAGTCTCAGAATGCCATAGGATGTTGAATATAAATGCTGAGTGAAGAATGCTTTGAGAAGTTAGAGAAAATATGTTGTTTTTCACAAAAACTATTATCTGTAACTTAGAAGAAATGTAGAAGTAGGAAATTAAATATAGGAGCACTCTTTAAGGAACTTTAACTTCATTCACATAAGTAAACAAATACCTGCAGCTTCATTACCATACTTAAAGAAAGGAAGACACATGATGACACACAACATAGAAACTACAAAATAATACCCAACAATGTGTGGAAAACTCCCGATTCTTTCATTAATCATCAATTTATCAAAAATTCAATAGCATAGTCTCCAGGTTCTTCAAAATTTGAACCTTTTTTCTATAATTTTTCCTCTTTTTATACATCATGGGACAATTTGTAACTACCAAAACTGTCAAAACTGCTTAACTACCTTCTAACTGTCTAAAGTAAAAGCCATTACAGAATATTACATTGGAGGGTAAAAGACACCTCATTCTTCTCAAGAAAATAAGATAACAAGAAGTAACAGAAATCAGAGTATGATTGGTGATTGCTGCTCACTGTTTGAATCTGTGGCTTGAGTAGATGGTCCTACTAACTCAAATTTGTTGAACTCGCTGCAAGGTCGCTTAGTACTAAAACAAAAGACTAATACAACGGGGTTTTTTCTATATTTATACATATAATATTCAAACGGGGGGAAAAACCTTTAATTAATGTAACTAATTAATGCAGTGGAAGATGAGGTGATGGGGTACGGTGAATGAGGTGGATGATAATGAATGAGGGTGAGAGATGATGTGGAGGAGATGAGATGGAGTGGAGTAATGGGGATAGCCCGTTGTGGGGGTAGGGAGTGTACGGGATGTTCATTGGGCTTGAACCCTCGCAACAATATCAGGCCATAGATATCAGTCAAACGTCTTGATGTCATGGTCAACTGCAAGGGTTGAGCTTGAGTTATAACTCATGCTCGTTGCTCCCTCGCAAAGCACTTTACCCGCTTCTCGAACCCATGCTTTCTTAAATCTTGAGATATCGCTCGAACTTTAACATATGGATCAGGGCCCCACCTTATATCAGATTCGAAAGCCATCAATAATATAAAACAAATCACTACTTTCGGACTTTCACATTCTCTTTTAATTTTGTTTCTAGAACATAATATTTGATTTTTTATTTTTTGTGATAAAATTGAAAATGAAATTTAAATGACGATGGATGTTACAACATCTGGCTCCACCTAGGGATAGTGCTTTTTCCATAGAAGCACTAAGAACCGCAGATCAGTGCCTTCACCTTAGGCATGGAGTCATATATTTCTTAGCCAACTTTAATTCTATGGAATTTGTACACTGAATTCACTCAATTACCCACAACGATAGGATGCTTGTGCTTCAGAATTGGAAATAATGTTTGAGGTATTGCCCATTGACAGGCAGCTGTAAAGTTTCACCATCAAGATTCTCTAGGAAGAATGTATTATTTGCCCTTGCTTCTATCATCCTGAATGGGCCATACCAGAGAGGATCAAACTTCCCATGTTTGCCTTTATCTTCTCTTCTAGTATCCCACCTTAATACTAGTTCTCCAACTTTAAAATCAATTTCTTTGGCCTTTCTGTCAAAAATCTCCTTCATTTTGATTGATACATAATCAAATCATCTCTTACCTTATCCATGCTTTCACTCAACTCCACTACCTTATGCATCCTTCTTATTATAACATTGGGCTCTTCTTTTTCCTCTTGAATCATTGCAATCACAGGCTTCACGAGCTGACCAGGGAATAGAGCTTAAGTTCCATACACCAACTCAAAAGGTGATTTTCCTGTAGACCTTTTTGTAGTCACTCGAACAGCCCATAGAGCAAACTTTAATTTCAAATCCCAGTCTTTATGATTCTTTGAAATAGTTTTCTTAAGAATTTTCATCAATGTTTTATTAGTGGATTCATCCAATCCATTTCCCTGTGGATGATACGCTATTGAATGAGATAAAATGACATTATACTTCTAACAAAAAGAAACAAAATTATTTGAACGGAACACTTGAGCATTGTCAGTTATGATTTTGAAAGGGCATTCAAATCTACTGAAAATGTTTTCCTCTAAACATTTCATCACCACCTGGTCATTTGCCTTTTTGGTAGGTATAGATTCTACCCACTTGGTGAAATAATCAGTAGTTGTGAGAACCCACTTGTGTTGTCCACTTGAAGGTGGGTTAATTTCTCCAACAAAGTCTAGTCCCCATTGTCTGAATGGTTCTTCTATGAAGACTGGGATCAATGGCAAGGGAGCTAACCTCTTCTTCTCAGCAAAAAGTTGACACTTCTAATAGCTTCTGACAAACTTATATATATCACCAAATAGGGTGGGCCAATAAAATCCTGCCTAGAGGATTTTTTGTGCAATAGCTTTCCAACTATAATGTCCACCACATAACTTCTCATGATAATATTTAATGGTCTCTGTAGATTCATCTTTTGTTAAACATAACAATAAAATTCCCACAAGATCCTTCCAATACAATCTGCCCTCTACAGTCACATATGGTTGTGCTTTGATTTTTAATGCTCTATATCTTGTTCTATCCAATTATTGGGGACAAGAGAGAAAACATAAATAATTAACTATGTGCTTGTACCATTCTGAACATAAAAAATTATATCGGATCTTCATACCTCAGTTTGATTTTTCTTCACCTTCTTCAACCATTTCCTCATTTATAGGTGTTAGCAAGTTGATTCCCAATGCCTGAAAATTTGACTCTGTCAACATCTTTTCCAATCCCTGCCCTTTCACCAGCTTTGTGGGCTTTATGTCCAGATCATACTCTTGGATCTTGGCTATCCATTTTCCTCTTTTTCCTTCCACATCACTCTGGACTAAGACATCCTTTACTGCAGTGTTTGGCACATAAGCAATGATCTGTGACTGCAGTACATAAGTCCTGAAGGCCTTTAGGGCTTTTACCAAAGCATATACCTATTTTTCAAGGATATTGTACTTGAGTTCAACATCTCTGAGAATCTTGCTAAATAAATCAACTGGTTTCTCCTTTCCTTCGTCATTTTTCTGTAACAAAACAACAGCTATTGAATTAAGTGATGCAAATGAAAAAATTTGAAAGGGCTTTTGATAATCAGGGCTAATTAAAATTGGAGTTGCTTGTAATGCTTCTTTGATCCTGGAGAATGACTCTCTGGCTTCCTTGGTCCAATGTACTTCATTTTCCTTCTTCAACATATTGGTAATCTCTTTTACAATTTCAGCATAATTGGACACAAACCTCCTTAGAAAAATTATTTTTCCCAGAAATTTTTTAATGTCTTTCTTACTCCTAGGCAAGGGTATTTTCTGCATAGCTTGCACCCTTGCTGGATCTATCTTCACTCCATCTCTAGAAGCAATGTGCCCCAGCATTTTGCTTTCTTCTAGAGAAAAAATAGACTTCTTAGGATTCAAAGAAAGCCCAAATTTTCTACATTTCTCAAAAGACTTTTTAAGATGGTCCAGATGCTCCTCATATGACTTAGAGAAAGCAGTGATGTCATCGAAGTATATCACTACAAACTTATCACCCACAAATGCAATGTCCATAGCCCTCTGAAATGTTTCACCTGCATTCATCAACCCAAAAGGCATTCGAGCATACATGAAGGCTCCCCAAGGAGTTGTGATTGCAGTCTTTTTCTAATCTTCTTTATCAACAACCACCTGGTTATACCGAGAGAACCCATCCAGCATTGACATTCTGAACGATCCAGTTACCTTCTGCGGCACATGATCCATTTTAGTTAATGGATAGTTATCTTTTAAGGAAGCCCTATTTAGATTTCTAAAATCCACACATAACCTTATTTCTCCATTTTTCTTCCTTACAAGTACTAAACTGGCCACCCAGTCAGAGTATCGGAGTGGAACTATTATCTTGGCATCAAGAAGCTTCTTGACTTATTTTTCAATCAATGGTAAAAGCAAAGGATTGATCTGCCTGAGTTTTTGCTTAAATGGTTTAATCCCTTCTTTCAAGGGAATCTTGTGCTGAATAATGCTTACATCATATGTCTTGAGGTCCTCATAGGACCAAGAAAAAACATCAGTATACTCCCTAAAAATCTCAATATATCTCTCCTTATAATTAAGTGGAACTCCATTAAATAATTTGACTAACTTGGGCTCCTTCTAGGTTCCAATATTGTGATCTTGAATCTACTCATCCTGTGGAATTTTCTCTAAACTAACAGCTACATCATTGGAGTTAAAAAGTCTTTCAAGAGGGACAAGCCCCCTTGGCAGAATATTATCTTTCAATTGAATATTTTTTTGATTAACTATGGATTTTTTAAAACCACTTACTTCTGCACCTTATGTTGTTTCAATACCATCTTGATCAATATCGATGCCCTGAAAATCTTCAATCATAGTCAAGAATTCCTTAATCTACTGATCATCCTCAAAAACCTGCCAGTGTTTTATATTATTTGGAATAGAAGGCCTATGCCTCATTTCAACCTCATATCTTAGCTTTGGATTTATAGGAGGCCTAAAAGTACTGGCAGCCACAGCTAAGAAGTCTGCTAATATGTTTCCATCTCTTAGAATGAACTGTTTGTTGAAAGCCTCAAAGAAATTCTCAACTAAATCCCACACTTCATTTCTATATGCCCTGAGCCTAGGGTGTTTTTTTTACAATGGTTCTTTATTTGCTTTATAATCAGCTCTGAATCTCCAAAAATGAAAATTGACTGGACACCCATTTGTTTTGTTGTTTGAAGGACAATGATCAAGGATTCATATTCTTCCACATTATTAGTTGCTTCGAACTCCAATTTAAAAGAAAATGGGATCATATTACCTCCAGGTGTAATTAAAAGGAAACCAGCACCTGTTCCTTCTTTAGAATAGGCTCCATCAAAGAAGAACTTCCACACCCCTTCTATTTGTAGCTCTGTATTTACACAGGCTGAGGTAAGTTGCCTCTAGTTATCTTCAGCCAACTCTGCATTGTCATGCAGCATGAAGCAAGAAAAATCATATTTTTCTTGGCTATACACAGTTGAATTACTTGCTCCGTTCTTTGTGATTGTTTTAAAAAATCTTGTTTCTCTGTACAACCTTCTTTCTTCTCCACCAAAAATAGGTATGATAGCATAAGTAAAATCCAATTTCAGAACACCACCCAATTTAGCCCCCCATGACCTAGATAGCAACATTCCAAACCTAGCAGGGATATCTGCTACCACTACATCCATTACCAAGCTTCTAGCTGGGATCTGAGCTAATGACACCACCATATATTTAATTACCCCGAGACACTTGAATTTATTTGAATCAAAAGAATACAGGTCTCTGTAAGGTTTAGTAACTTGTAGGTTTAGTTGTTTCATTACTGATAGTGGCATAAGGTTATGTGAAGCTCTTGAATCAAACATACAATTATTCAAGAGGAAAATATGGATCAATAAAGAAATGTAGAAAGGAGGTGTTGAAGAATCTACCTCCTCCACATGTGGACCAAAAACCACTACTGGCTTATCTTCTTGCAAATTCATGGTGTCATTTATATTCACATTCTGAGATAGGTTGATAAACTTAGCAATCTCTCTTTTATAAACTGATGTTTTAACCAACTCTGTGAGGGGCACATGAATTCTTATATTTTCTAACCCTTTAGTGAGACTAAATACATGAACATGTTTAGTATTCCTTTCATTTTCATCTTCACTTTTCTTCATCACTGAAATCTCTTGCAGAATGGAAACAATTTTTTCTAAAGGAATTTTATCACTTTTATCTTGAGAAGACTCACCTTGAAGTATTTGAGTCTTGCTATTTGTATTATGTTGTTTCTTTCCTTTATTTAACTATTTTGCAGTCTGTGGTTCTTGTGGAGTCCCCTTTTGCAGGGGAGCTGGAACTTGTTGCTCACCTTCATTTTCTTGAATTCTAGATGTTTTTTTTTATCTCAAGTCATATTTCTTATGTAATTTTTCCTGCATAAAATTAGTAAACTACTTCCAATATTCATCAATTTCATTCTCATCATAAATGGCATCTGTTTCAGTATATTCTTCTCCCTCGACACCTAGTTCATATTCATCTCCTGCATACAATGTGGAAATATGATCATCATGATCCTTCGAATGTTGTGGTACTTCATCAGGATCTACCTCTAAGTAAAGTGGAGCATGAACCTAATCTTGGTTTTTTCTTTCCTTCTGCAAAAATTGCAGAGGTTGTCTTCTATATTGAGGATTAAAGTTTTTGTTTTTCTATACTTGCCTTTGAGAATTCTTACTCTCCAATTCCAATTTAATCAATTTACTAGACAAATTTTTAAACACATTATTCATATCCTCTAATATTTGACTTTGAGAGGATTCCACTTTAGCCTTTCCCTTACCTTGGGTAGGCTGTGCCTTTGGTACTTTACCTGGAGCCACCAAATTTGCTTCTATTTCTAAAGCATTAGTTTGGATCTGATCAAGGGTTGTGGATCTTCTCTCCCTCAATGTGAACCCAAAATATGATTCAAATGCCCCTACAAAAGTTTTTTTTTCACCAGTAGGAGGGGGCTTGATCTCCACTGGAAGGCTATGGTAAAGTTTATTGAACCTTTTAATGAACTCAACAACACTTTCATCATATTTCTTTTTAATAGCATTAAACTCTGTAAGTGAATACCCATGGTCTCGTTTCTCTCCCCATCTCTAGGTGAACTGGCACTCCATCTCTTCCCATGTAGGGATGGAGTTATTAGGAAGCCCTTTAAACCATTGTCTTGCTTCACCATCCAAGAATTTCATAAAAAGTCTTAAAACAACATCTAGGTGTTCAACATTGAGGTTTTCTGCAAAATTACAAAACACTGCTATATGCTTCTTTGTTGTTTGTTCATCCTCCCCTAAGAAACGAGGAAGAATTTTTAAGTATTCTTGAGGCATTGGATTCAACTGTTGTGGCAACTGAATAGGTGAATATGTATTCAACAAGAATGCAGGTGCCGCCATGTTTTCTCCTGAAGTTACTGAACCTTGAGTGCCAACAGATGTAAAACCTATCTGAGAAGTAGATGGAGAATGAAAAGGTGGCAATGTATTTATAGGTTCAGGTTGAACAACTATAGCAGATATATCTCTGAATACTGAGAAAGAAACAGACTCTAAAGACTGTTCTTGACAGTTGGGTTCTTGAAATGAAGTGGATGTAAAAGGTAGCTCTTGTTCAATAAAAGGTGAATGTTTGGATGAAAGATGTGTTGAACTGCTGCCAGGTGCAGACAATGTAGGAATTGGTGTAAATGGAGTTTTTGGCCTTCAAACCCTCTTGGAAACTAGTCTCTCAGGGTTTGAAAGGGCTTGAGCTTTCTGCTGTGAGGTATCTGGCCTCGTATGAAGCCTCTTTGAAGCCAGAGTTATTGTTTTCTATTTAATACAGCCAAATATTTCCTCCTCACTAAATAACCAAAGGAAAATATTGAAAACCCAAGGGAAAATGTTCTTGATTTCGTCCCCGACAGCGATGCCAATTTATGTTGTCCCTTAAGAAACCAATTTCTTGGCTGCATAGAAATTGTGCTTAAGACATTAATTTTTATTATTCATGTCACTTATTTATATGATGTATCCTCATGTGAAGGGCTTGAAGGACCTGATTTTGAACCCTTAATATTTAGGTGATATGAAAGTCTCGGAATATCATAGAATGTTGAATATAAATGTTGAGTGAAGAATGCTTTGAGAAGTTAGAGACAATATGTTGTTTTTCATAGAAACTATTATCTGTAACTTAGAAGAAATGTAGAAGTAGGAACTTTAAATATAGGAGTGCTCTTTAAGGAATTTTAACTTCATTCACATAAGTAAACAAAGACCTGCAGCTTCATTACCATACTTAAAGAAAGGAAGACACATGATGACACATAACATAGAAATTACAAAATCATACCCAACAATGTGTGGAAAACTCACGATTCTTTCATTAATCATCAGTTTATCATAGTTTCCAGGTTATTCAAAATTCAGACCTTTTTTATATAATTTTTCCTCTTTTTATACATCATGGGACAGTTGGTAACTACCAAAATTGTCAAAACTACTTAACTACCTTCTAATTGTCTAAAATAAAAGCCATTATAGAATATTACATTGGAGGGTAAAAGACACCTCATTCTTCTCAAGAAAACAAGATAACAAGAAGTAACAGAAATCAAAGTATGATTGGTGATTGTTGCTCACTGTTTGAATCTGTGGCTTGAGTAGATGGTCCTGCTGACTTAGATTTTTTGAACTGGCTACAAGGTCGCTTAGTACTAAAACAAAATACTAATACAATGGGGTTTTGCCTGTCTTTATACATATAATATTCAAACGAGAGTAAACACCTGTAATTAATGTAACTAATTAATGGAGTGGCAGATGAGGTGATGGGGTATGGTGAATGAGGTGGACGGTAATGAATGAGGGTGGTAGATGACGTGGAGGAGATGAGATGGAGTGGAGCGATGGGGGTGGCCTACTGTAGGGGTAGGGAGTGTACGGGATGTTCATCGGGCTTGAACCCCCGCAGCAATCTCAGGCCGTAGATCTCGGTCAAATGCCTTGATGTCATGGTCAACTGAGGGGTTGAGCTTGAGTTATAACTCGTGCTTGTTGCTCCCCTGCAGAGCACTTTACCCGCTTCTCGAACCCACACTTTATTAAATATTGAGATGTCGCCTGAACTTTAACATATGGGTCGGGGCCCAACATTATATCAGATTCGAAAGCCATCAATAATATAAAACAAATCACGACTTTCGGACTTTCACATTCTCTTTTAATTTCGTTTCTAGAACATAATATTTGATTTTTTATTTTTTGTGATAAAACTGAAAATGAAATTGAAATGACGATGGATGCTACAACAATTATCATCAACGCATATTAACTAAATATAAGAATTTTTTTACCCAAAAAATGTTGTTTTATGCCTTAAAATGGCTCCATAAGGTTTCAAACTCCAATTTTCCAAACTAGGACCTATTATTAAAATGACCCTGTAAGTTTATTCCTCCCATTATTTTCCACTTTAAAATAATTTATATATATGACAAATGATATAACTATCCAATATAGATCACTCTTGGTTGCATTTAACCCCTTAGCTTGCTATAATTCATGCCTTGGAGCCCTAATATGGTAAGGAATTCATGATGGAGGGAATACTTTATCCATCAATCACTAATATGGCCTTCGGTTAACCTAAGAAAAAATTATATAGATTATATCATTGTATAATTTTATATCCATCTTGATTCTTTTAGAGTGGAAAATTTGAAGGAATTAGCTTACAAGAGCAGTTTTATCAATGGGACCCAATTTGGAGAACTAGCATCTAAAAAATTTTGGAGATAATTTGAGACCTCAAATGACGCTATTTGGGGGTACAACTTTCCCCCTTCATGGCATTTTTCTGCACTCGAAGACCTTTCCAAAGATGCAAAAATCCCATCAATTAGAGTTAGATGTAAAATTTATGCCTCCCAGAAGTTGATCTATTATGATTGAACACCATAATTCGAGAGCTTGATGCCATGTCAACCCTTGTTACTCGGGGAAAATGGGCTAGCCATGTGGGAACTCTGAATAATATTAAATAAGGGTCAAGTTATAGCTCATGTTGAGGGTTTAATGGTTCAAATTTAATCCATAATTGGATATCAGGTTGTGTTAATCGACGCATTAAGAGGAAAAGGGGTTCCATTCTATTTGTTTGCATTTTGTTCCATGGTAGAGAAGAGTATCTAAGTGTGGATAAATAGCGAGCATAATAGAAGGGGTTTGTTATTTCTAAACTTCCACAAGCCACAGGTCTCAAGAAAATCCATAGAAAGTGCCTTCCCCTTTATACTTGCATCATTTCCATTCCAAACAAAAAAGTGTAAAGCGGCCTCATCTTTCAGCTGAGTTTTCTCCTAAAAGGGTTTCCCAAAGCATATATTGGTGTTCATTATGGTTTATGAGTGATTGTATTTACATGTTCTATATTTTATTCATATTATCTATTGCATGCATGAATAACAAAACAATAATAACAAATATGGAATATAAAAGGAATTAACTCTTCATATTACAAATTTCAATTTATTTTTACAAATTTGTTGTGACAAACTATTTTATGGAATATCCACAACAATTTATAGATATAAAAATATATCCATAAAATTGTATTTGACTCCAAGTATATCTTATTATGTTAGTGAGAAATGAAATTCCCATAAAAATGCTAAATGAATCAATCATTTTCAAGGGGAAACAACTAGCTTTGTTTGGTGACTACACTACCATGTGGTGTGCAATAGAACTCTAGAAATACATGCTATACCTCCAAGTTGAATCAAAATGGCAATTATATGCAAAGACATAGATCTATAAATTCACATCCTCACTACATAATTTAAAGGTTCTAATCTAGGTTTAATACAAAAGAATTGAGAAAAATCATCTAATTACATATTCCCAACAGTTGTTACAAATATATGCATCAACCAAAAATGTCAAAGAGAACATAGACGAAATATACTAGTTGTGAACATTGAGCTCATTCTTCCTACCCTACTCTACAATAGGTACATGAAAATTCTAGGTAATTCAAATAGGCAATGCAACCATTGTATCATCCTAACAATAACATGAGATTTCCCCCTTATGTTTAGTAATTACCCAAAACAAGGCCACATGAAACATCTTAGATGAGTAAGATAGAAACTCTATCACTGTGTAGATCAACAATGAAGTGACCTCTTAAAGAATAAAGCAAACATCAAAATCATACCAAGGTTGTCGTGTGCCTCTACATGCTTTCTCTATGTTGCAATGTTGAGTAAGATTAATATAGTCACCCATGTTCAAGCCACAAATCACCACCATGGACCACCATAGGCATTTTGAAGATATTATCTAGATGCTCCAACATCTATTCTCCCTAAGTTTCCATGGAAGTCACCTCTTATGATAGGGAGAGCATGATCTTTGGAAAATTGAGTTGAAATTTGCACAACTTCCAGGCCAGACTAAATGGTACTCTAAGGAGAAGGTAGAGGAAAATTTTCCTTGCCTCATTCACTAAAATGTGTTGTAGAACAAGAGCCTCCTAAAATAGGGAGATATGAGCCAAATTGAATCACTATATAATTTGTCATCTATCTTGATGCTTTAATAGTGGAAAATTTGAAGGAATCAACTTACGTAAGAAATTTTAGCAGTGAGCCCATGTTTGGAAAATTGGGGTCTAAAACCTCCCAGGGCTAGTTTGAAGACTTAAATGATGTTTTTTGGTAGTAAAAAATTTTCCACTTAAGCAAAACACCCTACGACATTATTCTACACACACTACTTATGTTTTCACATCCACAAACATATGGGAAAACATAAGTAGTCAACAGGACTTTAGTGTAGCTTTTGAGGGGTTACAATTAGAATCATCCAAAGAATTGGGATGAAAATATGTTATATATATATATATATATATATATATATATATATATAGTAAACTTATAATAGAACAATCCACACTCCTACTAGTAAGTCCCCGTTTGAATTTAGATATTTTCCACCTTCACCTTTAGATATTGCGTATGGATAGCAAGGAGGAGTGAGTAAGGATCTCATAGGAGATACTTTAAGGATAAATAAATGTATTGAGAAGGTCAAGAAAATCCATTGCAAGTATAGAATGCAATGAAGAAGTCAGAAGAAAAGTACAAGGTCAAGCATGATCAACAAAGAACAGATAATTTATTTAGAGTGAGAGACAAAGTATGGTTTTGATTGAAAAATGAGAGGCTATAGGGTCCTAGTAAGAAACTAAAGGCTCTGAACCATGTTCCTTTCAAGATATTGGAAAGGTTTATAATGCATATAAACTTAATCTACCCCCATACATGCACATTTACTCAGTGTTGAATGTGAAAAATCTAAAACGCTATAAGCCATCCATGCTAGATCAAGAATAAGAGTAGTTCCTATCTTCCATAAAGAACTTAGCTCATATGCTCAAGCAAATTTGATAAAGCATACAATTTTGCAGAAGAGGTATAGAACTATAACAAAAGGGCAGCAAACCTTTTGAAAATTGAGATGAAATGAGTGCTTCCAAGAAAAGGGTAATTGGTACTCTAGGGAGAAGGTAGAGGACATTTTTCCTCATATAATTTAGTAAAATCTTTTTGGGACCAAAATCCTCTAAAAATAAGGGGGCATAATCTAAATTGGATCACTATATAATTTTTCATCTATCGCGATGCTTTTAGAGTGGAAAATTTGAAGTAAACCACTTATAAGAGTAGGTTTAGTGATGTGATCCTTCTTGGAGAATTTGGGTTTGAAACCATTTAGGGCTAGTTTGAGGTCTTAAATGATGATTTTTAGGCAAAAAAAAATCTTTAGCTTTTCACTTGTGATATTATTCTACACACAGGAAAATTTCCAATGGTCCAAGAACAGCGTCAGTTAGAGTTCAAATGTAAAATTTATGCCTCTTGGAAGTTGACCCCTTGTGATTTACCATCATAACTCAAGACTATGTCATGTCAGCCCCATTTACTCGTGGAAAATGGACTAAACATGTGGAAACTACGAATAAGACTCTAGAAGGGTCAAATTTGTAAATCTAGTTGTGAGTTGGAGTAAAACTTAACCCATTGTTAGCTATCAAGTTGTGTTATAACTAAGACACTAAGAGGAAAAGGGGTTCCATTTTATTCTAGTTCATTTAGTTCAATAATAGAGAAGAGTAGTTGAGAGTGGATAGAGAGAGAGAGAAGAATAGAGGGTTTTTTGTTTTGTAGTATCCCAATAGCCACAAGTATCAAGTAACTCCATAGAGATTTCCTTCTCCGTTGTATTTGTATCATTTCCATTCAAACAAAAGAGAATAGAGTAGTCTCACCTTCCCTCTAGTTTTTCTATTAAAAGGGTTTACTATATCATATCTGGGTGTTCATTTTGATTGGTGTGCGTTTGTATTTCATTGTTCTTTATTTTTCACATTTTTATCTATTTCATGCATAAGCAGAAAAACAATAACTAATAAATCCAAAAATATAAGGAAAAATAACCCTCATAGTCCAGATTTCAAATTTCAATCTATTTTTTTCATATCTATTGTGACGAACTTCCTAGTGGAATATCCATGTAAATTTACATATCATATACCCTCAAGAAAAAATGCATTATAAGGAAACTCCAATATAAATCAAAAAAGATATGATGCCCTTCTTCAATGTCTTATTTCAAACATCCACATGATTCACTTCATAAACAATCAAATTTGAAGAACGACATTAGCTCATTATTTAGGGTTTGATGCCCTCTTTTGGAAGGCTTAATTTTTTTATAATATACCAAATATTGTGGATATTTCTGTCCCAAGCATATTGCATCCTTGAAAATAAATTCTCATGCTGAATTTTTGTACATATAAAAGGTGTGGGTAAAATATATCAATGGTTGAAATTCTACATACATGATGTGATGACAATGTTCCATGTGCTAGAAAACATATGCTCCATTGATGAAGACACATGCATGTCAATCAATAATAATTCATTCTAGACCTTAAAATTCTTTACTTTTCTAGGACCTAAGGAAATAAAACTTGTAATGCCTTCTTCATGCCCCATGGAATGACTCCTAATGTTGATCGGAAATGGAAAGTGTCAATTTATATTTTCCTCTATCAAGCACTAACTAATTGTGTCATAAATGGGATATCGATGAAGAAACTAGTGATCCAAATTCCATATATCTCTCCTAGTCACAAAAAGAGTGCCCATGGCATAATTGTTTTGGTTCCCATATTGTTTATCGCTTGAGCTAGTGAAAGCGCCTATAATTTCTTCATCCTCCAAGGGTTTCCCTACCACATCTATCATCTTCAAATCTTCAATGGATTCTTCTTCAAACACACAAATTTGAAAGGAATATAACATACCAAACAATTTTATTTCTCAAAAATGGTGATGGTTGTTGGTATTCCCTCATGTAAGTGTACATCATCACGCTTCTACAAGAATAAGCAAAACTACCCTTCTACAAATATTATTTCAACAATTTTATATCAATAATTTTTAGTCATCAAATCAATCAAATAAAACATTAAAAATATGAAAAACCTTGAAATTACCCTTAACTTCTTCTTCCCAAAAGAGCTTCAACTAAGATTGGATGGGATTCCCCACAACTCCAATCATGCCTTTAGAAAATGAATATTTCCTTTATTTATAATTTTCTCCATCAAAAGTTAAGGCTTCATCCATTTAGGGTTTTAAGGCGTGAAAACCATATTTTATTCCACGTAAATTTTCCTTTCACCTAGGGATGTATTTTGTACTTTACAATGTTCTTTAACCCTAGTTCACTATTTGTAGAACTCATTATCCCTAACACACCTCCTCATGAATAAAAGGAATGTTACATTATGTCTTTATGTAGCTAATAAGTCCAAGTTTTACTTAGGACCTCACTCACTTTGGATAGATCCATTTCCACATGTCATCATCCTAACTATTTTCAATATGCATTTGTGCTTTGCTTATGGGATTAAACCATGTCATCCATGCCACATGGATCTTCCTCATGCAAACTGATTTCCTCTAAATATGTATAAAATTCCTTGATCCAAGTGTCCTTTCTGGAAATATTTTAATGGTGAGACATACATTTAAATATGTGGAATATGCATCAAATAATGTGTAATGCCCCACAAAATTTACTTATCATTCTTTTAAATCCCTTTCAACATCAAACATCCTTCTTATAAGGGGTATATTTATGCTTAAGCCACTAAAATGCTCCCATGAAGTGGAATATTCATCACCTGGTGATCCATTTAACCAAAATAGTGCTCCAATATAGGGTGTTCATCTATTAGCTCCTTCCTTAATCACTTGTAATACCATAGGCCTCCCCCAAGCTATGGAAGTTTTGGTTTGGACCTCTCATGTTTGAGACAAGGTCAATTTTGGTTGTATTTGACCTTTTAACCTATCATAAATCATGTCAAGCATCCATAATATGGTAGGGCATTCCTATTATAGGGATCCTTCCCAGCATCAATCTCCAATGATCCAGGTGGATCTTCAGAAAAGTACCAGTGGCATGGTAAGAGGCTCAAAACTCAAATTGTCAAAATTTGGATAAACTTAGCATTGGATAGAAGTGCTCATCATCCTAATTCCAACAGTGCGAACGACACTCAAATCTGAGTCCAGATGACAAAGTTAGAGCAAGTCAAAGTTTGAGTTTGACTTGTCCAAGTGGTAGGAGAAGATGACATGGAAAAAGTCTCAGTGAATGAGGGAATGCCACATGGAAGGTTGCCATTGGGTCTCGTATATCGGTGCAAAAGGAATAAGTGTCTTAAGAATCAACCCCGGCAGGGTCCTAGTTGTGATTGTGATATATCATATCACAGGTTGGAGATGGAACAAGTATACAAACTGGCCTCGGTGCAAACGGTTTGCGATGTGATCACAATCGCATATCATAGTGAATCAGAATCGGCCCCTGGTGATCCCTCGGTTGTGATGCACCGCATATCGCAATCACAGAAAATGATGGATGATTATGATTGTAATGGGGACCCTGGACGTGATATGTTATATATTGTGCAATATAAACCGACAAATCCGTATATCGCAAAAGAGCCTGTTGTATTGGCTTTGGACTCTCCACCGATAGTTAGAAGTGCCGATAGACATGCTTCCTGGCCCTGAGAGCAGCTAATGGGTTTTGTTGTGTTCAAATGGGATTTCACCATTTTTAAGGTTGTTTCCATAGACCATTCCGCCTACCGAACTTGGATATTTTGTTGTGAAACTGCCCGAGTTTCAAGGGATGCTACCATGCTCACTTATATGCGAATGTTGTTGGAAATAATACTGAGAGGGGGGGTGAATCAATATTATTAAGTCAAATATTTTTTATTTCACACCCAGATCATATACGCTACTTCGGTTAGAGAAAAACACGTATATACGCAACTTCATATAAGGAAACCAACGTATACCATGCAGACTTATAATTTAATGTATTCTATAGATGTTGATCATTAATCTGTGCATCAGATTCATATAAACAGTAACCAGGAATAGTAAAAACAGAGTAGAAGACAATCACACACAAGAACACAAGATATAAGCTGGAAACCCGATGTGGGTGAAAACCACCTGCTGCAATTCGTCACTATCTTCTTTTAATTAGAAACTTCTTTTTACAATGATTCTGTACTGGTGCAGACTTATACCAGTACGCAGGCTGCAACCTACAGAAAGCTACAACCCTCTCTCGTTCTCCAGCTTCTCCTAGAAGTGAGCTACAACCCCCTTTGCTCTTGTACTAGCTGAGATACTAGTACGTAGGTGCTGACCTACAGAAGGTTACAACCTTCTCTTCTCTTCCAGGGACCACATTTCATCAATTTTCAGACTAGATCCATGAATATCAAACAAACATCAAGTATATGTGCATCAACCAATATCCTTTCCACAAACAACTACTAAATCAACCAATAACTTCTCAGAATGTTGTGACCAGAAAACAATACTAGTGACCAGACACCAATGTTGAACCCAGAACACTGTAGTAATCCACAGAAGTAGCTAAAACATATTTTAAGAGACGTACGCTACTTCACTGTGTATAAACCTATGTACATATGTGGCTGAATCAAGGTCAACCCGCGTATACGCTTTCTTCTCTTGCTGAACCTGCGTGTATACGTGCCTTTGCAGAGCCGAACCTACGTATAGATCTATAAAAGACAATTCACCCTTTACACTTAAACAGACTTCAGTTGTACTCAGATTATCAAATTTATAGTTCTAATTATGCAATGATTATAACAGATCAAATCACAAAAAGATATTACTATTCAAGCCTTGAGATCTCAACTCATCAATAGAACTTATCTATCTTGTAATGCTTAGGTTCCTCCTTGATTCAGATCCAGACACACAAACCAATCACTTGCACGTCTTCAGATATTCAATAGATCATATGATCCTTGCCTAATGATCTCCTTCCTCTTTTATAGTCTTGGGCCTTTCACAATACCACGGTCCAAAACCATAACAAACCAATACCATGGACCCAATACTTGGAATCAACACATCTGACGAGATACTATGGTCCAAAACCATAGGTTCAAATACCAAGGACTAATTACCATGGACCAAAAATAAGTGCTCCCATATGTACGTGCTTTTCCTTGCATGAAAGTGTGTGTATACGCATACGCATCTTTGGAACGTCTAACCCGCATGTATACGCAGCTTGGTCAAGATGAACCCGCGTATATATATTTTTCCTTCATTCTAAGAACCTAAACTGAGATCTGTCACTAGAGTGAGTTGCCATCAAGGACAACACCTGTGCCATAACGCCAAACCTGTGTCATATTGCCAACAATCTCCCCCTTTGGACTTGATGGCAACCCCAAGATCCTCAAAGTCATTCTTCCCCTTTGTCATCAAGGGCAAAGGGTTATGCTCCCCCTGAGTACATGCTGAAATCTCTACTCTGCTGTGCTAACCATGCTCCCCCTGACTGTAGGAAAGATCTGCAAAAAGATGTTCTTCACGAAGAACAATGATTTATACATCATAAAAGACCTTCCTATCACCAAAAGACTCTATACAACGTCCATCACCAAACCAAGTGGGGATCATCCACCCAACCAAGTGGGGATACATCAAAAGTTTACATATGACAACCAAGTACATTACAACATTCATCTGAGGCATAGTGGGGAAACCAAAATAGGCCGTTACATGACCTTGACAATAAAATACATACATGACATAGAGACAAAAAATTTAGAGCAAGACTATGAAAGTCACCAATAACAAATATCAACAGCATCATTATTCAGATCAACAACCATGTTCTCCTTCTGCACCCCTTCTGCAGCTAATCCACCTAAACCCAAAACAACTTGTGTACTCAAACCAAGAGCTTCTAATGTAATTCCAATAATGCATTATTAGAATATTATCTGCTCCCCCTGAACCTGTGCCAGATGGTCTCTCGTCAGACCCATATCAAACTCTCTTCAACAAGAGTCTGTCTCCATTGATTTCCTTCAAACCACCATATACGCGACTATATCTGCATAAATCGGCATATGTACGCAGATCCTCCTCATGCAACTCATGTACAACCACATTTCTCTGAAACAGACAGGTTTCAGCAGCAAGATGATGCATCAACTACCCCCAGCTTCTGTCTGAGGTATTCAAAGGTCTCCTTGGGCAGTGGTTTGGCAAGAATATCAGCAACTTGTTCCTTAGAGGGAACATACTCCAACTTGACCTTTTGTTCAAGCACTTGTTCCCGAAGAAAATGGTATTTGATAGGTATGTGCTTGGTCTTTGAATGCATGACAGGATTCTTTGAAATGCTGATTGCACTTGTATTATCACAAAAAATGGAAATAGGTGGAGTACAAGTGATTTGAAGATCTTGCAATGTTTGCATCATCCAAAGGAGTTGTGTGCAGCAAGATGCAGCAGCTACATACTCTGCTTCAGCTGTAGATAATGCAATGGAACTTTGTTTCTTGTTGAACCATGATACTAATCTAGGACCCATGAAGAATGCACCACCACTAGTTCTTTTCCTGTCATCCATGCTACCTACCCAATCTACATCTGTATATGCATGAAGTGTGATATCTGTATCTCTAGGATACCATAAACCATAGTTTTGAGTCCCTTGAAGGTATTTGAAAATTCTCTTTACTGCCTGAAGATGAGTTTCCTTTGGATTTGCCTGAAACCTTACAACTATCCCTACTGCATGCATAATGTCTAGTCGGGTACCTGTTAGATAGAGTAGACTACCAACCATGGATCTATAGGTAGGTTGATGTACAGCTGCTGATTCATCATTTGTGCTGAGACAGCATCTTGTAACCATAGGAGTACATACTGGTTTTGAATCCTCCATCTCATATTTCTTCAAGATCTGCTTGAGATACTTGGTTTGTGATAGAAAAATGTCGTCTTTATTTTGTTGGACTTGTAAACCAAGAAAATATGTGAGCTCACCAAGCATGGACATTTCAAACTCCGTTTGCATTACCAAGGCAAAATTTTGACTCATGTCTTCTTTGTTGCTGCCAAAGATGATATCATCAACATACACAACAAGCATTAACAACCTTTCATTGTCCACCTTTATATACAGATTGTTGTCTGTTGATCCTTTTGCAAAACCTTGTTGATGAAGGTACTCATCCAACCGAAAGTACCAAGCCCTTGGAGCTTGTTTAAGACCATAGAGAGCCTTTTTGAGTCTGCATACAAGATTTGGATCATTTCCAAGGATGAACCCATCTGGTTGTTCAATGTACACTTCTTCATTCAAGTCTCCATTCAAAAAGGCAAATTTTACGTCCATCTAAAATACTTTGAACTTTTGAAAGCTAGAGAGAGCAAGGAGCATTCTTATAGCCTCAAGTCTAGCCACTGGTGCAAAGGTTTCTTCAAAGTCTATGCTTTCTAGTTGCGCATATCCTTTACAAACAAGTCTTGCCTTGTTTCTAACCACATCTCCATTTTCATTTAGCTTATTTTTGAAAATCCACTTTGTCCCTATGACATTCTTATCTTTTGGTCTCGGAACCAACTCCCAAGTGTTATTCCTTTCAATCTGCTCAAGTTCTTCATTCATTACCTTGACCCAGCATTCATCTTTGCATGCTTCTCTTACATTTTGTGGTTCGGTGGAGGAGAGCAATGCTAGATAGCTTGAAGCTTCTGAAATGGTTCTCCTTGTTTGTACACCTGCCTCTTTCTGCCCCAAAGTTTGAGATTCTGGATGACTCTTTTGAATGTATCTGGATGGGGTCTTTTCTTCTATTCTTATTTGTTCTTCTGGTGCCTCATGGGTTTCTTCATCATGAATCTGATTTGACATTGAGGGATAGTCCTCATCATCTTCGAAAACCTTAGATCTTTCTTGCCTAGGGGTATTTCCTTCTTCATCAATACTTTCAATAATTTTTCCAAGTCTTTTATTGTAACACTTATATGCTTTGCTATGGGGAGAGTAACCAAGGAGAATGCCTTCATCTGCTCTAGGTTCAAACTTGCCAAGATTTTCATCAGTCCTTTTAATGTAGCATTTTCTTCCAAAAATTTTGAAGTATTTCACCGTGGGAGTCTTACCATACCAAAGTTCATGAGGAGTCTGAGTGCTGTTTACCCGGACATTTGTCTTGTTAAGAATAGTTACTGCAGCAAATGCGGCTTCACCCCAGAAGGTTGCGGGAGTTCCAGATTCATCGAGCATAGCACGAGCCATTTGTTGAACCATTCTATTCATCCTTTCCACTACTCCATTTTGTTGAGGTGTCCTTGCAGCAGAAAATTCCCTTCTTATGCCATGTTCTTCACAAAAATCGAAAAATTCATCTGAGGTAAATTCTCCTCCTCGATCAGATCTGAGACATTTGATTCGTTGATCTGATTCATTTTCAACCAAGGCTTTGAATGATTTGAACTTTTCGAAAGCTTCATCTTTATACTTCATGAGTCCTAACCAACACATCCTTGAAAAGTCATCAATAAACAGTATGAAGTACTCTTCACCTTGAGGTGACTTCTTCCTAGTTGGACCACATATATCAGTATGGACAAGTTCAAGTGGCCTGCTAGCTGATCCTTCCTTCTTCAGGAAATTAGTTCTGGTTTTCTTACCAAACTGACATGATTTGCATATTGTATTGTCTGGAATTCTGATGTCAGGAAGATCACAAACCACCTGATATTTACATGCTTTCCTTATCTGAGAGAAGCTAAGATGCCCCAATATTCTATGCCATAGCCAGTGTTCATCATTCTTGCTTAGATAGCATTGATGTTGTCCTTCTTTGAATATGTATAGATTATTTGGAGTTCTTATGCCTTTGATCACTGTTTTTCCTGTATCAAGGTCACGAACACTACATCCATTTGATCGAAATATTACCTCAGTTCCTTGATCACACATCTGACTGACACTCAATAGATTATGCTTTAAGCCATCAACATACATAACATTTCCAGCTTTGACCTTTTCTTTCAACTGAACAGAACCTTTACCTTTTATGAATGCAAGGGTGTCATTTCCAAATGAGACCTTCTTTGCCTTTTCTAATGCACTATATGATTGAAGTTTTTCTTTATCACCTGTCATATGTTTCAAACATCCACTGTCGATATACCATTGATTTTCTTGTCCTTCTGCATATAAGGCTATCCCACATCTTTCCGGTTGCGGTTCTTTCATTCTCCATGTTTTTGCACTTGAGACTTGTTCCTTCTGAGTTGTCTGCCGAAACCTGCTCCTGCATTCAAAATCTTCATGACTGAATTTGTTACAAATAGAACATTCTATTTCATTTTCAAGAGCAGAAAATTTATTGTAGGTCCTTTTCATGATCCCAGTCATACTTCTTTGTTTTTGAGCTTCTCTAGTCATGATTGTCTTATAGGAAACACATTGAGCCGCTTTGTGACCAAAGTTATGACAAGAGAAACACTGGCCATTGAAGAAACTCCTGCGATTATCAAATCTACCAACTGAATGATTGTAGTTTCTATTGACATCCGTTCTTGAGTCAAATTGAGAATGTTTTACCTGTGGCTGGTTGTAGCTTCTGTTTATCCTTAAAGTAGACTACCCCTGATTTACCTGGTAGTCTCTGTTCATTCTTGAGGTAAATTGTCCCTGATTTACCTGGTGATCTTCGTTGTGTCTTTGCTGTTGATTGTCAATTTTTTCACTCCTCCTTGCTGCATCAAAATAACTTTTGGAGGTGGATGGCTCCTGTGCTTGAGACACTTCTTCATTATATCCCATACCTGTCTTGATTAGTGGAGAACACTGCACTTTGATAATCTCATCTAAACTTTCAGATCCTTTAGCAAATCTGAGATTAAGGGCTTTTGTTTTCTCAAATTCTTTTCTAAGTCCCACAATTTCACATTCTAACTTTTCATTGTATTTATCTTTTTCGGAAATTTGGAATGTTAGAGTATCTATAATCATATTCTTTTCCTCTAAACAAACTTTAAGTCTAGAAATTTCTTCATAAAGACCTTCTTCATTTGTAGCATCCAAGAAATCATCATCTTCAAAAGCCATCAAAAGTCTATCATCATTACCTCGTTCATCTTCATCACTATTTGACAGTCCATCACTGTCTTCATGCGTGTAATAGCTCTTCTTATTCTGCTTTCTGTTCCATCTGATAGGTTCCTTACCTTTGTCTAGTTTATCTTTATGAGGACATTTTGCAGCATAATGACCGACTCTTCCACAAGAAAAGCATTTGAAAGGTAGCTTACCTCTGAATCTTCCAGTTCCCCATTGGAGGTTCTTGACAAAATTTGATTCTTCCTCTTCTTCTAACATATGTCCTGACTCATAGTAATCTCCTTTGCCTGAAGCCTTGAATGCAGCTTCTCTCCTGTCTGATGGTCCTCCTTTTCTCATTTCGTAAGCAGTTAGAATTCTGTGCAGCTGTGACATGGTAAGGCTCTGTAGATTCTACTTTTCTTCTATGGCAGAAACTTTTGATTCAAACTTAGAAGACAAAGATCTTAGAACCTTTTCAACCAAAACAACCTCTTTTATTTCTTCACCCAAGTTTTTCATACAATTAACAATCTCATCTATACAAAGGAAATAGTTAGCCACACTTTCATCATTGTGCATTTTGAGATTTTCATACTGAATTCTGAGGGTTTGATGTTTTGCTCATTTTACCTGTTCATCTCCTTCATAGCTCAGAATGATCTTGTCCCATATTTCCTTTGCGGTTTTGAGCTACATAACCTTGACGAATTCTGTTTGAGATAGACTCCGTAATAGAGTATTGACAACCTTTGCATTTGTTTCATACTGCTTCTTCCCAGCCGGATCTGTAGGAGTAGCTGATGGAAATGTGTACCCTATATCTATGATATCCCAGAATTCTGTACTAGGAGATTGAAGATAGGCTGTAATTCTTACCTTCCAATAGACGAAGTTGGTCCCATCAAAAATTGGTGGCCTGATCGAGGCTTCTCTCTCGTAGTTGCTCATGATGATAGATCTTCCTTCAAGCGATCAAGCTTCTTCTGAAGGACCTGCTCTGATACCAATTGTTGGAAATAATACTAAGAGGGGGGGTGAATCAGTATTATTAAGTCAAATATTTTTTATTTCACACCCAGATCATATACGCTACTTTAGTTAGAGAAAACTACATATGTACGCAACTTCATATAAGGAAACCAGTGTATACCATGCAGACTTATAATTTAATGTATTCTACAGATGTTGATCATTAATCTGTGCATCAGAGTCATATAAACAGTAACCAGGAATAGTAAAAATAGAGTAGAAGACAATCACACACAAGAACACAAGATATAAGGTGGAAACCCAATGTGGGTGAAAACCACCTGCTGCAATTCGTCTCTATCTTCTTTTAATTAGAAACTTCTTTTTACAATGATTCTGTACTGGTGCATACTTATACCAGTATGCAGGCTGCAACCTGCAGAGAGCTACAACCCTCTCTCATTCTCCAGCTTCTCCTGGAAGGGAGCTACAACCCCCTTTGCTCTTGTACTAGCTGAGATACCAGTACGTAGCTACTGACCTACACAAGGTTACAACCTTCTCTTCTCTTCTAGGGATTGCATTTCATCAATTTTTAGACTGGATCCATGAATATCAAATAAACATTAAGTATATGTGCATCAACCAATCTCCTTTCCACAAACAACTACTGAATCAACCAATAACTTCTTAGAATGCTATGACCAGAAAACAATACTAGTAACCAGACACCAATGCTGAACCCAGAACACTGTAGTAATCCACAAAAGTAGCTAAAACATATTTTAAGAGACATACGCTACTTCACTGTGTATAAACCTACGTACATACGCAGCTGAATCAAGGTCAACCCGCATATACACTTTCTTCTCTCGCTGAACCTGCGTGTATACATGCCTTTGCAGAGCCGAACCTGCGTATAAATCTATAAAATACAATTCACCCTTTACACTTAAACAGACTTCAGTTGTACTCAGATTATCAGATTTATAGATCTAATTATGCGCCGATAATAACAGATAAAATCACAAAAAGATATTACTATTCAAGCCTTGAGATCTCAACTCATCAATAGAACTTATCTATCTTGTAATGCTCAGGTTCCTCCTTGATTCGAATCCAGCCACACAAACCAATCACTTGCACGTCTTCAGATATTCAATACATCAGATGATCCTTGCCTAATGATCTCCTTCCTCTTTTATAGTCTTAGGCCTTTCACAATACCACGGTCCAAAACCATAGGTTCAAATACCAAGGACTAATTACCATGGACCAAAAATAAGTGCTCCCATATGTACATGCTTTTCCTTGCGTGAAAGTGTGTGTATATGCGTACGTGTCTTTGGAACATCTAACCCACGTGTATACGCGGCTTAGTCACGATGAACCCGCGTATATATATTTTTCCTTCATTCTGAGAGCTTGAACTGAGATCTGTCACCAGAATGAGTTGCCATCAAGGACAACACCTGTGCCATAGCGCCAAACCTGTGTTATAATGCCAACAACTATTGTGTGGGGAAAGGGGCAAAGAGGGAATCAGTGGGATAGTCTAGAGGCACACGTACGCAATAGTCCCTCACCCTAGAAGCAGGCCAGGCCTCGCCTTGATCAGCAAGAAGGTTCTAAGAGGTTTTAGAAGGCCCGATTACCCAAATTGGGAGTTTGGATAGGCGTATTTGCATTATTTTTCACCAAGAGTTCAATGGTACTGTCTATTTCTGAAGTCGGGCTCTCCTTTCTCTGTCCATCCTTCAGCTTGGAGGTATAAGGGTTGTAAATTTCTTGTTGCATGTCCTTTTATATCTTTTATGCCAATAATTGAAAGAAGGCATCCTCAATATTGAGAAGGGCCTGGAGACCTAGTCCAAATTGGACGAACTCCGTAATCAAATCATTGTGTCATGGTTTTTGCATTCTTCAGATTATTTCTGCATCATTTATGTGATTTTAAGTTCCATAGTTAATTAACTTTGTTATATGTAATTCTGATGCATCTGTAAGTAAAAGGTCTTGGATCAAGTTTGGTATCTGAGCAGGTCTTTGTAGATGAAAATTGCATGAGTTTATGCTAACCTGAAACAAGTTGCGAAAAGGAGAAGGAATGCTTAACTCCTTTTATCCTGAAGCAAGACATGCACATCGAAGAAGAAACATGACCAATGAAGAAGCTGTTGGGAGGAGGAATAGAATTTTCGAAAGGTATTCTATAATATGGCAGGAAAAGTGGACCAATTGTTCGTAGAGTGTGAGAAGGTACTTGGGCATGAGAAGAAGGTTGTTGATGATCATGGATCAGGAAATCAGGAAGGTGGTGGAGAAGCATTAGCGAACTTTTGAGGTCTAAAATGGGCCTCCTAAGAAAAATGTACAACCAAAGTAAACTTTATAAGAACCAATAAGATTCAAGATCATAATGTCAACCATTGGAGGTGATTCACCATTTTTGGGGGTAAAAAAGTAAAAAGATTAAAAAATAACAATATAATAAAACTACTTTTTCAACTTGTATTTTCAACTTGTCTCCCTAAGGCTTTACTCAAATTTCGAGTGGGAGCACTCGTTTCATGCAAAATTTAATTCATCATCCAAGGAATACACATGTTGCATACTTTTGATGGACCCTACTACACGAAAAATGAGAAATATATCAAAAAATGTTATTGCAATCACGTTTTCATGTATTTCTCATTTTTCGTGTAGTAGGGTTCATCAAAGGTATGAAATAGGGGTACTCCTTGGATGAGGAATCAAATCTTGCATCCAACAAGTGTTCTCGCTCAAAATTTGAGTAAACACATGGGGGGATAAGTTGAAAATACGAGTTGAAAAAGTAGTTTTTTCTTTTTTCCTTCTAAAATTTGATGATGTAATCTCATCTTATTTTATTATTTCCACTATTATTTTATAATTTCCTTAGGAGGCCCATTTTAGACCTCAAAATTCCCCTAATGATCCTCCTCCCTCTCCTTCTTCCAGTGATAGTTCTCATGATAGTTCTCATCACTCTAATAGAAATTCCAAACAGACCTCTAAGAAACTATTCTGCAAGCTAGACATGAAGTTCAATCTACCCATGTACAATGGAGAATGTAGTGCATAAAAACTCAATAATTGGATCAGACAGATAGAGGTTTACTGTAAAATCCAACAGATCGAAGAAGATGAGGTGAAAGTCCAGTTAGCATCTCTTTGGCTACACGAAACTGCTCTCGTTTGGTGGGAGAGCAAGTTATAGAAGGGCAACACGAAGTCAGGTAACCTTCTTTCCTCTTGATCTAGCTTTACTTTTGCATTAAAGGACCAATTATACCCTCTAGGTTATAAGCAAAATGCACTTATGGAATGTCAATGTTTAAGGCAAGGTAAGCACTAGAATGTACAAAGCTTCACGGAGGAATTTCAGAAATAAGCATTGAATCTAGGCATCTAATTAGATGTTCCCGAAACTATAACTAAGTACATAGGTGTGCTACTTAGTTACATCATACACTCATTATTACTATTCGAGCCTACTTCAATTGATACGGCTAGTGTTAAAGCTATACATATTGAAATCCAAGGCAAGAATGATCAAGATGACCAAACCAAGAAGATGCCATTCAAACCTCAACATGGAAAATTCTAGAAGAAAGGAAAAGGGAAGGATAAGAAGACTGTCACTGCCAAGAAGGGGGACAGAGAAACACCATCGTGCACTCACTGCAAGAAGGATGGGAATGATGAGGACCACTGCTGGAAGCTGCATCCGGAGCTGAGACCGAAGAGATTCGGTGGCAAGGGGAAGCATAACACAGTGGAAACAGTGCAAGACCTTGGATCGGATTCCGGTAATGAAACATTGATCACATCCATGGCTGCAAAAGATACTATTTCTATTAATGATAGTTATGATTCAGTTGCAAGCATTAGTTATTTGAATGAGCCTGTGAGTCATGAGCGAAAGAGAATTGACTTGTTCCACATTAGAGTTGTCATAAAGCATACTAAGGTGGAAACTATGTTTTATTTAGGTTCCCAAACAAACTTAGTCTCAGAGTCCTTAGTGAAAAGGCTAGGCCTTGAAACTAAACCTCGTCCGAGTCCATACCCGCTTGGTTGGGTAAGCAATAAAGCCAAATGACAGGTCACCAAGAAGTGTAGGGCCAGATTTGTAATCACTTCTAAATTAGTTTATGAGGTAGAGTTAGATGTAGCACCTTTGGACATCTGTGGAATAATCTTTGGAAGCCCATATTTATATGACAGAAAGGTCATTTTGTTTCGGAATGAAAAAAAATACCACCTCACCAAGGATGGGGTAGAGTATAAAGTCAGAGATCATCACACAAAATTTAGTTCTAGCCTTGTCAGTGTAGGACAGATTAAAAGACTAGATAATTCCAGTAAAGGGTGCATGCTCATGGTAGTGAGGGTGAAAGAAGTCGAGACGATTGACACTTTCATAGGTTGTGATCCATATCATAAGAAGGAATTATTTGAAATTGTTTCTGAGTATGATGAATTGTTTCAGGAATCGAGAGGATTGCCCCCTAAAAGGGAAATCCAACATGAGATCCATTTGCAGTAGGATGCCCCTTTACCAAATTTTGGCATGTATAGGATGGCTTTTATTGAGATGGAGGAGATCAAGAAGCAGGTGAAGGAACTATTAAATCAGGAAGTCATCATACCATGTTCTTCTCCTTGCATCTCACCAATCGTGTTGGTTCCCAAGAAAGATAGCACGTGGAGAATGTGCGTGGATTACAAGGCACTAAAAAATATCATGGTGGATAATCGATACCCTCTCCCTCACATTGATGAATTGTTAGATCAATTAAAAAATGTTGTTTATTTTTCCAAGATGGATTCACATAGTGGTTATCACCAGGTTAGAATTGTAGAGAAGGGCGTCTAGAAAACTACATTAAAAACCAATCAAGGGTTGTTCGAATGGATGGTGATGCCATTCAGACTGTGCAATGCTCCATCCATGTTTATGAGGGTAATTAATGATTTATTTCAGCCATTTCTTGATCATTTTTTTCTCGTGTATCTGGACGATATTCTTGTGTATAGTAGGACATGGGAGGAACTTATGTTTCACATAAATAAAGTGCTTGATGTCCTAAAGAAAGAGAAATTATATTTGAAACTATCAAAGTGTGAATTTGGTAAGACTTCTCTTATTTATTTAGGCCATATTGTCGGTAATGGGCAATTAAGGATAGATCCCTCTAAAGTGGAGGCGATAATGAAGTGGTTTGAGCCCATGAATGTCACAGAAGTCAAAATTTTTCTGGGCGCAGTGCAATATTGGAGAAAGTTCATAGAAAACTTCTCCATTATCACAGTCCCCTTGCATGCTTTGACTAGTGTGAAGCGGGCCTTTCATTGGGGAGGAAAATAGTAGAAATACTTTGATACATTTAAAGAGAATATCAGCACGACATGATTTATTGCCTTACCAGACCTTCCACAACCTTTTGAAATTGAAATAGATGCCAACGAATATGCCATGGGTATTGTATTGATGCAGCAAAGAAAACCTATTTGTCACCACTAGGAGACTTTCTCCCAGGATGTTGTGAATTATCCTACGTATGACCAGGAGTTGTATGCCTTGGTCTAGACTGTAAAAAGTGGAAACACTATCTGATCGGCAAGGAGACCATCATCCACACAAATCATCAACCCTTGCAGTATCTCCAGTCACAGACCAAGCTTCAGCAAGCCCGCCACTTCAGATGGATGGGATTCGTCCAACAGTTTGATTTGATAATAAAATATAAGAAGGGCTCCAGAAACAAAGTAGCAGGTATGCTTTCTCACCCTCCTATTTCTACATTTGTAGTTTTGGAAAATATTTCTTTGCCATTAGAAATTTATGCTGAATAGTATTCTAATGATAATTATTTTAAATAAATCTATGCAAAACTGACTCGTGGATCGCATGTGGACAATTATTACTTGTAGGGAAGTCTATTGTACCACCTTGGAATACTGTGTATACCCAGTGATGAAAGGGTTCATGTAATCCAAGAGGCTCATACCTCTCTGGTGTCTGGTCATTTTTTTTATGTCATTTGCAGAGGTTTTGTTTTTGGCCTTATATGAAAAACATTGTGACTCTCTTTGTAAAGGGTTGTGTGTTTTTTTATGTTTCAAAGCCCTCTAATAGAAAACTTGGGCTCTACACACCACTCCCTATTCTTAGTTGACCATGGGAAAGTGTGTCCATGGACTTTGTAGGAGGTTTACCAATGTCTAGGAAAGGTCACACCAATTTGTATGTCATTGTGGATAGGTTTAGTAAAATGTGTATTTTAATGCCTTGAGAAAAGAAGGTCACTGCTGAGCAGACTGATTTTCTTCTCTTTCAGCATGTTTGGGTCCATTTTGGGTTGCCCACATCTATTGTATTAGATTGAGACTCTCACTTTCTTGGGAATTTTTGGACCAGCTTGTGGAGAATGATGGACACCAAGCTAAAAAGAAGTACGACATTTCATCCACAAACCGATGGACAAATAGAGGTTTTCAACTGTACTGTGGCACACTTGTTGTGAGGCTATTGTGGGAAACATCCAAAGTTGTGGGATGAGCATCTTCCTTATGTGTAAGCATCCATACAATCAAGCAGCACATTCATCTACACAGAGCTCATTGTTTGAGACATGTTTTGGCTATCTACCCAGAGATCCCTTAGACATGGTCATTGGGAAAAAGGAATATGGAAGTGGACGAGATGATAGGGACAAAGCACAGAAGTTCATTCAGCAGATATAGGTAATTCATCAGGTAATGCAGGAGCAGTTGGAGAAGAGTCAAGATTGGTATAAAGCTCGACATGATAAGCACCAAGTTGACCATCAATTTCAAGTTGGGGATAAGGTATGGCTCCATATCAGAAAATATAGAATGAAGGGAGAAGGGAAGAAACTGAGACCCATTAGATATGGTCCCTTCACCATATTGGAAAAGATTGGAGACAATGCTTTTCATCTTGACTTGCCTACTTATATGAAAATGTACTCCGTGGTAAATGTGGAAAACTTGAAGCTTTATGAACCTCCATTGATTATGGATACCGAGGAGGTTGCACAGATTCCTACAGTGGATGATTTTGCACCCGAGTATCTAGATAAGTTGCCCAAAGATATCATACTCAACCGGAGGACCAGAACTTCACAACGGGGAGATGTGGAGTACATCCGTGTTGGCTTCAAAGGAATGCATCCAAGCAAAGCTCAATGGATGGAGAAGGAAAAAGTGAGGGAGAAATTTCCTCACTTACCAATTGACTGAAAAGTCTTTTGGTGGTCCAAAAGCTCTTAGTGGGGAGGATTGATCCAGGTGGATCTTCAGAAAAGTACCAGTGGCATGGTAAAAGGCTCAAAACTCAAAGTGGTAGAATCTAGATAAACTTAGCATTGGATTGAAGTACTCGTCATCCTGATTCCAACGGTGTGGACGACACTCAAATCCGAGTCCAGATTAAAAAGTTAAGGCAATTCAAAGTTTAAGTTTGACTTGTCTAGGTGGCAAGAGAAGATGACATGGAAAAAGTCTCAGTGATTGAGGGAATGCCACGTGGAAGGTTTCCACTGGGTCCTGCATATCGTATATCAACGCAACAGGAAGAAGCGGCTTAAGTATCATATGCAGCAGGGTCTCAGTTGTGATTACGATATCACATATCGTAGGTTGGAGATGTAACACGTATACCAATCGGCCCCAGCGAAGACAGTTTGCAATGTGATCACAATCGCATATTGCGGTGGATCAGAATCAGCCCCTAGCGAACCCTCGGTTGTGATGCATCACATATCACAATCACAGAAAATGGTGGATGATTGTGATTGTGATGGGGACCCCAGAGGCGATATGTTATATATTGTGCTCTATAAACTAGCGGGTTTGTATATCGCAGAAGAGCCTATTGTATTGGCTTTGGACTGTCCACCAATAGTTACAAGCACCAATAGACATGTCATCGAGCCTTGAGCATAGTTAATGGGTTTTGTTGTGCTCAAATGGGATTTCACCATTTTTAAGGGTTGTTGCCATAGACCCTTCTGCCTGTCGAACTTGGATGTTTTGTTGTGAAACTACCCGGGTTTCAAGGGATGCCACCATGCTTACTTATATGTGACTATTGTGTCAGGAAATGGGGCAGAGAGGGAATCAGTGGGATAGTACAAAGGCACACGCATGCATCAGTCCCTCACCCTGGCAGCAAGCCGGACTAGGCCTTAAGTAGTAGGGAGGTTCTAAGAGGTTGCAGAAGGCCCGATTATCCAAATTAGGAGTTTGGATAGGCGGTTTTGCACTATTTTTCACCAGGTGTTCAGTGGTACTGTCTGTTTCTGAAGTTGGGATCTCCTTTCTCTGCGTATCCTTCAGCTTGGAGGTATAAGGGTTGTAAATTTCTTGTTGCTTGTACTTTTATATATTTTATGCCATTAATTGAAAGAAGGCCTCCCCACTATTGAGCAAGGCCTGGAGACATAGTCCAAATGGACAAACTCCGTAATCATATCATTGTGTCATGGTTTTTGCATTCTTATTATTGCCACATCATTTACATGCTTTAAGTTCCATCGTTAACTAACTCTGTTATATGTAATTCTGATGCATCTGTAAGTAAAAGATCTTGGATCATCCGATGTGGTCCTAGGTTGACCTAGGAACAAATATCTCCATAAAACTATTGTTGAACTTCCAAAATGGACCATGTATCTTCAAGGGAAAACAGCATGCAGTAAATGCAATGAGCTCATGGATTGACCCTAAGACCTCTTACATGTCATGAAAAGTACTCAACCATTCAAGTTAGCCCACAAGACTACACGCACACACTTTAAATATATGTTATCTCTCTCTCTCTCTCTATGTGTGTGTGTGCACATGTCTGTGCACATGTGTGTACACATGCATGTGCAATGTGTCTACACATATGTGTGGGAGGGCATATGGTTTAGTGATTATATTTCTCAGTGTACATATGTTTGGGAGAGCATATGGTGTAGTTATTGCATGCCTAAGATGTGGGAGGGCATATGGTGTAGTTATTGCATGCCTAAGATGTGGGAGGGAATATGGTGTAGTGATTGTGTGTTTCATATGTGGGGGGAATATGTTGTAGTGATTGTGTGTCTAAGCAAACATATGTGTGCGAGGGAAAATGGTGTAGTGATTATGTTTGAGATGAAAAGTGGAATATAGTTTTTTTATGAACTTTTGAATTTATATTGTCAATATACATTGGATTAAATAGTTATATATATAACTAACCATGTTGCAATTAAAAAATATATTTTCCAATATTATTTTAAAGTTTTAATGTTAAATTATCTACAATTATACTAACATATATAAACAAAATTAAATACTTTTAATAATTTTTTACTATTTTTACATGAATTTGAGTGCAGAGAGAGAGAGAGAGAGAGAGAGAGAGGGTAAATTTTATTTATTTACAAAAATTGTGGCCGAGGCATGCAAGGATTACATTCAATACGTTTGCAAACCAAAATGAATAACTAGAGAAAGAGAGAGAAAGAGAGTAAATTTTATTTATTTATAAAACTTGTGGTTGAGACATACAAGGATTACATTGAAAACATTTGCAAATCAAAATGAATAACTATGCTTTATCCACTAGTATATTAATACATGGAGCCTTGAAAACATATAACTATCCACATTGAGGGAGACAAAATTATTGAGGATTGCCCAACATAGTGCAAGTGAAACATAACAGACAAGAAGATCACAAAAAGGAGCATTTTTCATTTAGAATTTTCCAAAAATAAGTATACCGTAATAAAATTACTTTGAATTTGTCAGTGTTGGTTGATTTAGTGTAGACATGGAACCATCCTTAGGAAACTACAACAACCTTGGAGTAGTTTGAGGACTAGAGAGAGGAGGGATTGAAGGAAGTAGATGCCACAAAATATGTTTCTTCAACCATTATGCCATATGGAGGAGCATACTTCTCATTCACCAATTCGAGCATTGTTGACTCCAACAATTCGACATGACCTTTCAAGTGTAGGTGCATTGTGAGCCATTGTTCCCTACCAAGCTTGTTAGCACCTTCATCCTCTTACAAAGTTGCAAGTCACTGAGTGGGAGCTTCTAATTCGGAGAGAATGTATTAGATGAAATCACCATGGAAACATAGTTGGGTGTGAGTATGTCAAAGCTCATTAAAATCCATTGTAGTTAGAGAGAGAAGCCTTGGAAATACACTAAACTTTGCTACTTTAGAGGAAAGAGTAGACAAGATTGAGTGGAGGGAGGTGCTAACAATAGACTTGTAAACCTGCATGGCTATTAAATAATGTTGAGGGATGGAAACATCTAATATCCTACATGTAATACATATGAAAAAAGAGAGTGAAATAATTTCCATGGGGGGACGAGTAATATCATGAGAGCCAAGGAAGTGTGGTGCAATGGTGGGATGTTCCTCCTATGTGGATTTAAAACCTTCCATTTCATTTTGCTAGATATGTGGTGACTCACACATGTTTAGCACACGATCAATAAATTGGTATGAGGTCATGTTGTACATTGAAATTATAAATCCAATTTGGACTTAAATGAATAGCCTCATTCACTTGGGAGTCCATCAAATAGTTTCTAGTTATTTGGATGTGGATCAATTAATCAATATGGCACCCTATTGAGGATGAGAAAGATATGATTTTGGAGAAGCTAGCTTCCACATGGAGGTCCTTGGCATGAGTCACTTTTTGCATGTGCCAATTGAGGATTAGAGATTCTCCAAAAAAATGAGATGGCGAGGAAGATAAGAATGATAAATGAGAATACCATGATAGAGAGCATAGGCTCCAGCCAGATTGTTGGTCACAACCCCTAGCTTCCATGATAACCTACCTTCTAGAGTTCCTCAAGGGTGAAAGACTACAACCCATCCCCCTAGAACCTTCCACCTCTAGGTTTCCTTTCAAGGCACCATGAAAAAAAGAGTGAATGAATTATTCAGAGTCCACCATTTAAGGAAGTTGAATTGAGAGAGATGAATCTACCACCATGATTTTGGGAAAGGGGAACGAAGAAAGGGGGGAAAGGGAGGGATGTTGAAAAGGGACACCATGTTAGCTCATATATGTCCAAGGATGGGTTTAGGGAAAGGGAGGAGTGTTGAGTGAAAAAATATAGCTAAAGGAAGAGATCTTTATGAACAACCCTTTCTAGATGAGGAGGAAGCTCGTTTAAGATGGCTTTATTGTGGGTTGGCCAAATATTCCAAAGAACATATTTAGGAGAGGTAGACTAGAACCTCTTAAATTTAATTTTTTCTTCGAAGTAACCTCTATCATGATTATGTTAATTAACCAAGATATCATGCCAATTCTTTGGGGCCATCAATAGATGGGAAATATTTGTGAAATTGCAATCAAGAAGACTATGTTTAGTTGTTTATAAATATTATTGGCATGGGGTGCATATTGTGGAATCATGAATTCCTCACTTCATGAGATTTCTATATCTAAGGATTTTCCCATGGTTTAGAGTCCAGCAAACGAAATTGATTTTGGGAAGGGCATTATGGAGCCGAAATTTTTTCCAAAGAATATCAATGGGGGAAGAGCCATTTGAGATATTCTCAAGAATATCATTTGATAAATCAATAAGAGGGGGATCCCCTATAATAACTATCAAATTAGTGAATGTATTCTGAAGTTCATCCAAACAAGGATAGTTTCAAGGATCTAGCAAGTAATAAGAGAGGATTAAGGATGGGACCAAGGATCCACCCTTTCCAAATCCCCTGAGAGTCCCAAGATGAGATGTCAGCAAGTGATTTTTTTTCCAAAGTAGTCAATAAGTTTCTTAAGGGGCATGAGATACTAGTTTGTTGACAGAGGAAGATTTCCCAAGATTCTATTTATCCATATTTGTATTTTCTTCCCATTCCTCGGATTTTGTTCAAGAAGATCTTGAATGATAGGCAAGGTTGCTCTAAGAGTCTTCAAATAGGAGAAACATGAATAGAGGAAGGTGGCGCATCTAAACATATTTTTCAAGGACCCAAAAAATATTTTTTGACCAAAATTTACTTCCACCAGGTGGTCTCTTCTATAATCATTCACTAGAGGATTTTTGCTCCTGAACCTAGATTTTCCAAGTGGGGTACTTTTATACCTAGCCCTCTAAAAGGAAAAGGAGCATGAAATTTATTCCAATTCACCAAGTTAAATTTATTTTGATTTTCTTTCCCCCCTTCCCATAGGAAGTTCCTAAGGTCCTTGGATATTTGGGAGATAATTCTAGCTAGAGCTAATAATGAAGAGCATCGGTAAATGGGGAGAGTTGATAGAACAAATTTTAGAAGAACAAGCCTACCCACCAGAGAGATCCATTGCGAACCCAAAGATTTAATTATATTTTTTGTGGATAGGAGCTTACTCTAATTAGAGGAGGGAAAAGAGCGAAGGCTAATGGAAATTCCTAGATAAGAGAAATAGTGTCATTCTTCTTTGAAAGGAAAAGTGGAGATTCTTGTAATGGAACCCAGGGCCTACTTGCTTACATTCCAACCATATATTAGGTATTTGTATTTTTTAATTTTCCCTCTATAGGGTTGTAGAAAGGATTCTATAACTATTCTGAATATAGAAACCATTATGATGGAAGCTCCTCCTAGAACAATTGTTTCATCTGCAAATTGAGAGTGATTAATTTTCTTACCTATATTTAAGCCTATGACCCTTTCTTATTCCAATATATTGCTTTGGGTTTTTTCCATGATGATGAACAAAAAGGGGGAGGGGGAGCATCCTTGTCTTAGGCCTCTTTTTGTATGAAACAAGGAGGTGGGTCTACCATTAGCAAAGGGATTGATCCAAGGCAAGGAGATATGAGCTTCAATCCACCTAATGAACTGATGGAAAATCCAAAACTTGGCTAAGGCTTGAAAGAGAAGGGGCATTGAACTTTATCAAAGGAATTTACCATGTCTAGTTTTATTTCCATACATTTATCTCCAAGAGATTTATTGGAATGGATAGCCTCTTGGAAAGTCGCTATGTTATCTGATATTTTCCTATTGGACAGAAGGTCGCTTTGATTATCATAGATTATCTTGGAGGAGAGAGGTTTGAGTCTATTGGCAACAATTTTAGGGAGAAAAAGATAGTTTGGATTATCCACGGTATTATATACATCTTGTAGATGTTTCAAATCTCAAAGGGGATCCATCTTCAAGACAAAAAAATTTGAGTGATTGAAAGAAGAGTCAAAACAACCACAATGAAGGTGAATAAATAATGAATGAACTAAAATTACTTAAAAGGAGCCAACTAAAATGCTAAAATTATAAAAAACAAAACCTAAATTAACTCATTAGAAATGAAAAATATCAAATAAATGACTTTAACAATAAATTTATTTATTTATTTATGAATAAGTAATTATTTATTTGTAATAAATAAATAAATGATTATTATTATGAATAAATAATTATTAATAATTAATAAAATAAACAACTAACCAAATAATAAATTAATTAGAAACTAAAGCTAAAAAAAATTATATAAATAATGTTAATGATGCTAATGATGGAGCTAAAATTTTAAGAAATTCAAGATAAGGAAAGGAAAGAAAGTTATACCTAGGATATTATACCTCAGAAGTAGACCTTGAAGAGTTGATATGTTTGATCAGGGGAAGCCAATTTCCACTGATCTCACTCCCACCATCCCTGTTGAGATTGTGTGGATATTTCATAATTTCAAGTGCTTCTTCGATTTTCCTCCTTTGATAGTGTTCTTCCCTAGTGATAATTTTGGCACTTTCTAGACAAACATGATGTTTGGTCTTCAAGGAGTGTTCTGCAAGGGATGAAGTGTGTGATCCCCCATTCTTAATATCGGCTTTGTGCTCTTTTAGTCTTGTTTTTAAAGAGCGCCCTGTCTCTCCAATATAACTTCTGCCACAATAACAATTAATCTTATAAACTCACTTAAACTATTGTTGATCAATGATATCCTTGACAGACCTCATTCTTTGCTTAATCGTTCCAGATGTTGTAAACTGAGTGAATATGTCCTTCTTCCCTAAAATATTTGCGATCTTATCTATAACTCCTTGAATGAAAGGAAGGAATACTTTACCACACTTAGCTTGAGGGCCCTTGGAGAGGACCTTTCCTTCAACTCTCTTTATAGCTTTCTTAATATCCTTATCCTTGTATCCTATACTCTTAAATACAGAGGTCAAGTGCTCAATTTCTTCATTAAGGTGATCAGAGTCAGATATTCTAAGGGCCCTAATAGCAAGAGTGTTAAGGACACCAAATTTTTGGGATGAATGATGGTAAGAGTCAGCATGAAGATATATTTTAGTGTGGGTTTTATTCCTAAATACTTGATGTCCTAAAGTACCATCCTCCTTTCTTATAAAAAGGACATATAAAAAAGGAATGCTATTGTTTTATTCAACCTCCATAGTAAACTTAATTTCCAATGAGATAAAGAGTTAATATGATTGAAAAACTTCTCAAGATCTTCCCTACCATGACTCCACTTTACGTTGGTCTCATTAACAAATATCTTCCACCAAGTTGGTTTCAAAGCATATGAGTCAAGGGAAATCTTCTCAAAGTACTCCATGTATAGATTAGCAACAATTTGTGAGAGAGGTGATCCCATTGCAACTCCAAATATCTGCTCAAAATAATCTCCTTGGAAACTGAAAAAAGTGGAACACAAACAAATCTCCACAAGTTTAGTTGTTTTTGGATCAATGACTTCTTTTATAACATGAACAACCTCATCCAAGGGAATCTTGGTAAATAAGGATACTACATCAAAACTCACAAGAATTTCATCTTTATCAACCCTCTCATTTTTTATAAGCTTTACAAAATCATTGGAGTCTTTAATAAAAGAATATGTGTTTCCAACAAGAGGCTTAAGGATCTTAGCAACATATTTAGCTAATTCATAGGTGGGGGACCCAATGGTGTTGACTATTGGTCTAAGAGGGACCCCTTCCTTGTGGATTTTTGGCAACCCATAAATTCTAGGGATAACCTCACAGGAAGGAATTAACCTCTTTTTTATTTTATCATCAAGATTGGACTCCAAAATTTCCTTCTTGACCTCTTTTATAACCTTGGGAATGGGGTTGGAGTTAACTCTTATAACTACCGCAATTTAGATTCTCATTCATTTTATGAATGTAATCATATTTATTCAAAACAACAGTCGCTCCTCCTTTATCTACCTTAAGAACCACAATTTTGTCATTATTACGAAGGGACTTAAGAGCAACTTGTTCATCCTTATTTAAATTACTCTTTGGGGGCTTGGATTTCCTCATTATGAGGGAACATTCCTGCCTTAATACATATTTTTCCTCTAAAGAGATACCTTGAATCCCATCCTCAATACTACAAATGATGTTTTCAAATGGAATGCTCTTAGGTGTAACCACGAATCCCAAACCTTTGCTGAGAATATTAAATGCTTCCAGACTCAATTCATGGGAAGAAATATTAACAACCTTCTTCTTAGGTTCAAATTTCGAAACAAGGTTATTCGTACTGCCACAATCCTTGCTATTAAAAACTAATTTTTTATCTCTACTAATTCTATTCATCTCACGATTGCAATCTCTTGGGCTGACCATAAAATGTGAAGTTTTACAACCATCCTATTAATTTCATCATTCATGTTGAAGTCATTCTTGTACCCTTCCTTAATAATTCCCTTATTTTCCTTATTATTCTCATCCATGCTCCTATGCCTACCAACGATGTTGACCTCCGTGGAGATGCTGCCATCGTTTTTGACCTTCAAATTGTTGCGTTCAACTTCCAAATATTCAATGTTGCAACTTGTGTTATCAAAAATATTTACTAGGAATTTGGCACTGTCTGAATCCTTACTATCAAGGTAGTTGTTTTCACTTCCAAAATCATAGAAAACAATGTTTCCCTCGCTCTCTGGATTCATTAACATTCTATCTACATTCTTAATTTTGGAGAACATTCCCGAGATGCTCTTCTTTACAAAGGCATTGCAATCTGCAGTCCTTGATCTGTTATTGAATTCCTATGCATTGTTAAAGTCGATGCTACCAAAATCGATGCCTCCAGTTTTGATGGTAGAGAAAACAACACTAGCTTCCACGTTTTTTCTCTCCTCATTCTGATAAACGCAATAGGCACCTTCACCGACCCTCCGTGAGGCTTCAACCTTTGTAATCGAATGCCTAGGATCATTATAATTAAAGTCAAAACCTTCTAGCTTATTATTAACGCTGAAACCTATGTTGGAAGACCTGTGTTAATCTAGGTTCTCATTGATGTCAATATAGCAATGTTTGTGATGGAAAATTCTTTGATACATGATGTTGCCTATTGATGCCCATTGATCATAATAGTGATGAATGTTTGTCATATGATGATATGATGAGATATAAGATTCAAGTGGATGAAATACATATATACAGATAGAATAAAACTAGTAGACCCAAGGAGGAAATTTATCGGAATCCATCAAAGAAGAGATATCGGAAGTCATAGGAGTGAAGAGAAGCCATAAGAACAACAAGCCAAGACAAAGTAGGTTATCGCATATGCCCAAGGGTAAGTGCTATCGGAAGAACAAAGAGGAACATTAGAGCTATCAGAAGAGGAGCCATAATGAAGGAGTTAACAATAAAGACCAAAAAACACATCAATGGCTTTATATCAGTGACTTTACCAGCGGTCCATTATGTGCCACTACCCCAAAACTTGTGATTACGATATTACTGCGGACCCGATGGAGTCACTATAATATGACTCAATATGACATCACATCCACTGCATAATCACAAACAATAAAGTTTTATTATGTGTCACCGTTTAAAAAATCCGATCACGATATGAGTTACAGACCTGACTATTCCACTACAATGTGCCCTAAAGAAATATCACATCCGCGCATCGAAAATGTCATACCTCAAATCCTTAAAGAATGTCACACCACCGATTGCGATAAGGGCATGGACCCCCAGACTGTCGATAGTGATAAACCTGACAAACCACCAATTGCGATAAAGTTGTGGACCTGAAGGATCTATTAAAAACAGTTTAATATAATATTGCATCCAGTAGGAGCAATCGGCCATCGGTTATGTTATGGGCACGTCTTGTAAAATACCTTTGAAAGTTGCGATTTTTATTGAGGTTGTGACATGGTATGTGGGACCTCCCTTTCGGTATAGCCTCTCTTATAATGTGATTTCTATAAATAACAAGGATAAGTTATAAATGATTGAATATTAAAAAAAAAGGCCTTCCGATATATTTTAACATACCACCTCATGCATAAGTCAGCCTCCCTCCAATGACCGTGTAATTTGTTTATTGGTGAAACTCATATAAATACAAGTTAAAACATCTCACCTTATGAATTGTTCTTATGCATCAAAAGCAGAGAACAAGGAGAGTTAAAAACTCGTGAACGTGAAAGTAAGATGAAGGTTGAGCAAGACAGAGAAAAGAACGAAGCCAAAGGCCGAACAGTGGAAAGAAGAAAGTCGCAGGTCGAACAACGGGAAAGAAGGAAGCCGAAGGTCGAGCGACTCTGTTGATTGGGTTAATATTTGAAAGGCTTGAATCTGTGATGAATTAATGGAATAAGTACAGATCGTAGCTTGAAGAACAATTCAGTAAAGTGAAATAAGGTTTGATCTTCCATCGTTTGAAAGAAGCAATATACTACACCAGTATTGAAGTATTTGCGAGTATTCTCCTTGGAAGTAAGATATCGCGACACTAAGAACAGTGAAAAGTAGTCACTCCTGAAGCACTTATCATGGCAGATAGAACATAGGGTTGAAACATAGAATTTTTTGTGTGTAGATGATGAGGCTTAGTGCAATCTACTAAAGACATTTTGTTGAAAAGCTTCAACAGATCTTGGAGACTTTATTGAATATCACGATGCATTGTTAAAATCATCATGAGGTAAACGTTGCAGACTCTGTTGGACAATATGAAGAGTTGTGAAGATTCCTTCATATGAAGACAGGTTGTCATTGATGATGTAGCGTGGAGACTACAATGAAGTTGTAGATTGAAAGAACTCAGTGGAGAAGATTTTTGGAGCTGAGAATTACTATCAATCATATCTAGACAAAGTATAGTAGTGGGTTGGAGCCCAGAGGGTTGGTGTCCTGAAGGTTGGAGCCTCGAACAAACAAGGTAGGTGCCTTGAAGGATAGGATTGAGCCCTAGAGTATCAGTGTTCTCAAGAAACCAGGTTGGAGCCTGCACTAGAGAAGGGTTGGATCCCTAGAGGTTGGAGCCTCTAAACACAAGGTTGGTGCCCTAGAGGTTGGAGCCTCACAAAAGACCAAGTTGGTGCTTGGCAACAGGTTGGAGCCTGGGAGATTGAAGATTGGTGTCTTCATCAAGGGTTGGAGCCCTAGATTATTATAATTGATTCATTATAAATATTATATTAATAAAAGCATTTATTCCTATTGTTCATTTTGTGTTCTAAATATAATTGATTTAACTGGTAAAAGTAACAATTGAAAAGAATTATTGATTCACACCCCTCTCAGTATTTCCAACAATTGGTATCAGAGCCAATACCTTGACACAAAGCCTAACAGCTTGAAGGTTGATCAATTAGAACAGAAATGGTGAATCCAAGGAAGAAAGTATCCAATCCTCCTAAAGATGTGTCTCCCTCAACCATTGAATTTGAAATCAATCAATTTGTAAAGCCTCCATGGTTCAATGGAAACTTTGATATATGGGAAGAAAGAATGAGGAATTTCTTAAAGACTCAAGACATTGAAATCTAGAAATTAGTGATTGTTGATAGCATGATGGATGGAGAATCCAAGGAGTATAATTCAAAAGCAAGGAAGACTGGGCTACCAGATTCTATAAAGGGCAATTTAGAAAAGTGTTCGTCAGAAAAGAGTATATGGGACAAACTTCATGACCTTCACTCAACAGGAGCATTGACCATGACCACTAGTCAAGAAGATGATGGAAAGCAAGAAGGAAATCCAGAACCCATCTTGGAAGCTAAAGATAACAGTGATAACATCAAGGCTAAAGAAGACCTAGAAGATTATGAGAATGAAAAAGATTTTGAAGAAGATCTCTTCACTAAACTTACGGTTGCCATGGAAGATATTATCAGTTTGAAAAAGGAAAACGAGGAACTTAAGAAGAAAGCACTAGCTAGTGACAAAACAAGAAAGGAAGTTTACCTTGTAAAGATTCAAGTACAAGAAAGGGATGAAGAGCTTGGCAAGATTAAGGAGGAATTTCATCAAAACAAAAGAAAGCATCATGAAGAAGTCATATCCATGACAAATCAATTGGATAAGGCAAAGAAACGGGAAGATAAGTTGTCAAGCCACCTTGAACAGAGGCACAAGAGCTTGAACAAACTTGAAGGAGAGATTGGTCAATACAAGGAAGAGGTCTCCTCTCTTAGATCACAACTAGAAGAAGCAAGGAAAAAAGCACAAGGAACTGAGAAGACATGGAAGCATTGGTAATCATAGAAGGACAGGTTGATGAAGTAGAAAAGGAGAGAAACACCATGATATTCTAACTAAAAGAAAAATATGAAGAAATATTCAAACTAAAATCCGACCTCAACCTTCTCAAGGCTAAAGCTTGTAAAGCTACAAGAATCATGGAATAAATGGAGAGCAGTCTATCTAAGGAAAATGAAGAAATCTTCAGAATGAAATCAAATAGCATCTCCCTTCAAATATAAGAAAATGAAGTAACTTGTATCAAGGAAGAGATTGAGAAACAACTTGATAAGAAGAATAATGATTGCGAAAGATTGAAAGAAGGGATTGTCTCCCTCAAAAAAATGTTGAAGGGATAGACAAATTTTTTAAGAGCTCCCAAGCCTTAGATGACATGCTCAGCCATTAAAGATCCCCATTTGATTAATCAGGTCTTGACTATGAAGGAGAATCATCAAGCAAGAATGATAATGCTTCAAACAACAAGGATGTGAGAAAGCCAGAAGGAAATATTGATGCACCAAGTTCTAGCAAAGGAAAAATAAGAGTCAAGACAACAATGAAGGAAGTCTCGTTCCAAGAAGAAATGTAGATGATGTCAAGGATGCAAGAAGAAATGGTTATAATCAAAGGATCTCAAGGCAGAAAGAGTTCAAAAGTACATTAAGGAAACCTTCTTCTCCTAGGTACAAAAGTATATTTCTTGGTTATTGTTATGCTTGTACAAACTTTGCACGCATGGAAAAAGATTGTAGGGCATATCACAAAAATAAATATTATGGTCCCCGACAATCTCCGAGAAGAAGTTTTGCTAGAAATCATGAATTCTTATTCATGAACGGCATAGAATGCTTCAAGTGTCATAACATTGGTCATATGGCATGTGATTGTAACTTGACTTGGGCTCCTACAAAATCTAGAACCATGCAAAAGAAGAAATTTACACAAGTATGGAGAAGAAAGCAAATACAATCTAAAAAACTCTTGAACTCTCTAGAAAACAACACATGTTGTTGACTTGATGAAGATATCCTTCATATTCTGAGTGTTTTATGATGGGATTCTACCAAAAAGATACCATGCATACAATTAGGGGGAGCTTGTGATTCTTGATCATTATTGTAGAAGCTATTCGTGAAAGGGTCCTTATGAAATCCTTGATGAGCTATATTAACAATCATTCTTTGATAGATCATTTCTCAGGAACACTCCTTTGAAAGAACATGATCTCCTATCTATCCATTGGAATGTTGTTAAAGATATCTTCTACTTGATCTCTACACAGAAATTGGAGCAGCAGAAGGACATCTAATGCTAATAAGTGAATAACTATGTTGTTGTTATTACAGAAGTTGAATATTCCGACTCAAGGATTTGATGTGAGAATAGGTAAATTATGGACACAAATAGAGGCAAACTTCAAACAAACAGATACATCTGGGAATGAAGCTTGAAGCAAGAGTAGTTGGAAGCATCTGACAAAACTGAATCATTGCAAAAAGCTTCCAATCAGTAAAAAGAATTCAAAAGATAGTCACAGATTGGATGTCAAATATGCTAGTAGAAATAACTTGCAGAAATTTTACTAGAAGACAAGGAAAAATGGCTCATCAAAAGTACTATAGAAAAAATAATGTTGCATAGTCAAACATAAGCTCAGTTTAATGTTGGTCACTTTGGAAAATAGCAATAGTGAGGCACAATCTCTCACCATCTCATCCGAATGCAATAATGTTAAAATATTGAATGGCGGTGACTTAAGGAGAAACACAGAAATACAGAGGAACTCGGATTTGAAGAAAGATAGCGAAGACAATTTCAGTAGTTTTATCTCTTGTTTCGGACTATGAAGACCTCTTAAATTTAACCATGGAGACAACAGAATATAGATAGCAATCCTTATATCTTAAGCAATAAGAAGAGCACCATGACAGGAGGGGAAGTTTGACAAGATGAACAGTTCGACAGGGGGATTCCTTGTGCACACCTTTGCCATTGATGTCAAAGGGGGAGAGAAGAAAAATATCTCCATCAATGACAAAGGGGGAGATTGTTAATCTAGGTTGTCATTGATGTCAATATAGCAGTGTTTGTGATGGAAAATTCTTTTATACGTGATGTTTCCTATTAATTCCCATTGATCATAATAGTGATGAATGTTTGATATATGATGATATGATGAGATGGAAGACTCAAGTGGATGAAATACATATATATAGACAAAATAAAAGCATTAGACCCAAGGAGGAAATTTATCGGAATTCATCAAAGAAGAGCTATCGAAAGTCATAGGAGTGGAGAGAAGCCACAGGAGCGACAACCCAAGACAAAGTAGGTTATAGCATATGCCCAAGGGTAAGTGCTATCGGAAGAACAAAGAGGAACATTAGAGCTATCAGAAGAGGAGCCATAATGAAGGAGTTAATAGTAAAGACCACAAAACACATCGGCGACTTGATATCGGTGACTTTACTAGTGATCGATTATGTGCCACTACCCCAAAACTTCAGATTTCAATACTACTGTGAACCCGACACCACCACTATAATATGACTCAATATGACATCGCATCTGTCACATAATCACAAACCATAAATTTTTATTATGTGTCACCACTTAAAAACCCCAATCGCGATATGAGTTACAAACCGGACTATTCCATTATAACACGCCCTAAAGAAATATCACATCCACGCATCGAAATTTTCATATCACAAAACCTTAAAGAATGTCACACCGCCGATTGTGATAAGGGCACCACTAATTGGGATAAGGGCATGTCCCCCAGATCATCGATTGTGATAAAACTGATGGAATATCAATTACGATAAAATTGTGGACCCGATGGATCTATTAAAAATTGTTTAATAGAATATCGCATCCAGTAGGGGAAATCGACCATCGGCTATGTTAGGGCATGTCTTGTCAAAGACCTCCGAAATTTGCAATTGCGATAGAGGTTGTGACGTGGCATGTGGGACTTCACTGTGGGTATAGCCTCTCTTATAATGCAATTTCCATAAATAACAAGGCTAAGTTATAATTAATTGAATATTAAAAAAAGTCCCTCCGATATATTTTTACATACCACCTCATGCATAAGTCGGCCTCCCTCAAATGAACGTGTCTCTTGGTTATTGGTGAGACTCATATAAATACGAGTTAAAACACCTCACCTTATGAATTGTTCTCATGCATCAAAAACAGAGAACAAGGAAAGTTCAAAACTCGTGAACGTGAAAGTAAGATGAAGGTTGAGTGAGACAGAGAAAATAACGAAGCCGAAGTCTGAACAGTGGAAAGAAGAAAGCCACAGGTCGAACAATGGAAAAGAAGGAAGCTGAAGATCAAGCGACTATGCTAATTGGGTTAATCTTTGAAAGGCTTGAACCTGTGATGAATTAATGGAAGAAGTAGAGATCGTAACTTGAAGAACAGTTCAGTAAAGAGAAATAAGGTTTGATCTGCCATTGTTTTAAGCGAGCAATAGACTACACCAGTATTGAAGTATTTGTGAGTATGCTCCTTAGAAGTAAGATCACACTAAGAACAATGAAAAGCGGTCACTCCTGAAGCACTTATCGCGGCAGATATAACAGAGGGTTGAAATAGAGAATTGTTTGTGTGCAGATGGTGAGGCTTAGTGTAATATACTAAAGACATTTTGTTGAAAAGCTTCAGCAGATCTTGGAGACTTTATTGAAGATCATAATGCATTGTTAAAATCATCATGAGGTAAATTTTGCAAACTCTGTTGGACAATATGAAGAGTTGTGAAGACTCCTACATATGAAGACAGGTTTTCATTGATGATGTAGCATGGAGACTATATTGAAGCTGTAGATTGAAAGAACTAAGTGGAGAATATTTTTGGAGTTGAGAATTACTATCAATCATATCTAGACAAATTATAACAGTGGGTTGGAGCCCAGAGGGTTGGTGCCCTGAAGGTTGGAGCCTCGAACAGACAAGGTAGGTGCCTTGAAGGATAGGGTTGGAGCGCTAGAGGATTAATGTCCTCAAGAAACCAAGTCGGAGCCTATACCAGAGAAGGGTTGGAGTCATAGGGGTTGGAGCCTCTAAACACAAGGTTGGTGCCTTGAGAAGGTAAGGTCGGTGCCCTAGAGGTTGGAGCCTCATGAAAGACCAAGTTGGTGCTTGGCAACAGGTTGGAGCCTAGGAGATTGAAGATCGGTGTCCTCATCAAGGGTTGGAGCCCTATATTATTGTAATTGATTCATTATAAAGATTATATTAATAAAAGAATTTATTCCTATTGTTCAATTTGTGTTCTAAATATAATTTATTTAACTGGTAAAAGTAATAATTGAAAAGAAATATTGATTCACTCGCCCCCCTCTCATTATTTCCAACAACCTCTCGACTGGAACAATCCTGGGAAGACTGATATTTTCTATAATTTCAAATTTGATGATTCCATCTTTATTAATTATATTGTTGTTATCAACATTGATTCCTCCAAGTAAAACAACACTTTGTTTGCTATATGTATCCCTGCTCTCAACACTTGTGATGCTCACTGAGGTCACCATAGAAAACTTTATCACCAAAATTCTATGCAACTTCCACCTCTACTAATGAATGCCTAGGGTTACTCATGTTAAAATCGAAACCTTCAAGTTCGTTAATACCAATGCTAGAAGACTCGACTGGAATAGTTCTAGGAAGATTGTGTCTTAATCTAGAGAGCTTCTTAGACTACCTTTCATGAGCAATTTTTCCTTCCTTTTAATATTTTGGAGCAGCCTTTGCATCAATCGTTCTCTATAAATACTTGTCGATGACGTTGGCTAGCTTTAAGTGAGTGGTAAGGGTTGAATGGCCAAGTCTATCTAATGAAGCACGAGTTTTCCTAATTTCACCATGGACAAGAGCCCAACTTAATTTTTAAAAATATTTATTATTATACTAACAAAGAAGCCTGTGATTTACATGAGAAAATCGAGGAATAATTCTATTTGTAATAACAATTTTTCAAAGATTTTAGGGAAGAAGGACATATTCAATCAGTTTACAACATCTGGAACGATTAAGAAAAGAATGAGGTATGTAAAGGATAGCATCAATAAACAACAGTTTAAAGGAGTTTATAAGATTGATTGTTCTTGTGGCAGAAGTTATATTGGAGAGACAAGGCGTTCTTTAAAAACAATACTAAAAGAGCACTAAGCTGATATTAAGAATGGGATATCATGAACTTCAACCCTTGCAAAACACTCGTCGAAGACCAAGCATCATGTTTGTCTAGAAAGTGCCAAAATTATTGCTAGGAAATAACACTATCAATGGAGGAAAATCATAGAAGCACTTGAAATGTTGAAATATCCACACAATCTCGACAAGGATGATGGGAGTGAGATCAGCGGAAATTGGTTTCCCCTGATCAGACATATCATCTCTTCAAGGTCTACTTCTGAGGTATAGTATCCCAAGTATAACTTTATTTCCTTTCCTTATCTTGAATTTCTTACAATTTTAGCTCCATCATTAGCATCATTAACATTATTTATATAAAAATAATTAGCTTTAATTTTTAATTAAAGTATTAGTTAGTTATTTATTTTATAAATTATTATTAATTATTTATGCATAACAATAAAATTTTTTTTTCTTACAAATAAATAATTAATTATTATTAATAAGTGAATTAAGTAATTATTAGTGGTAAGTTATTATTTGTTTTCAATTCTTGTTTATTGATTATGATCCATTAGCCTTAACCATTTAATTGAATGTTTTATTAGTTGTTATTAATTATTTATTTATTTATTTATTTATTTATTATTATTATTTATTTATTTATGACAATAAATAAATAATAAATTATTCATAAATTAATTTATCTATTTATTATTAATAATTAATTATTATTACTTATTTATTTATTTATTTATATTTTATTAAGTCATTTATTTGATATTTTTCATTTCTAATAAATTAATTTAGGTTTATTTTTTATAATTTTAGCATTTTAGTCAGTGTTTTAAGTGATTTTTGTTCATTCATTATTTATTCACCTTCTCTCTGGTAGTTTTGACTCTTCTTTCAATCGCTCAAATTTTTTGTCCTGAAGATGGATCTCCCTTTGGGATTCGAAACGTCGACAAGATGTATATAATACAGTGGATAATCTGAACTATCTTTTTCCAAAAGAAGGCCACAGAAGCTTAAAATCTAACAATTTTAGGGAGTATCTTGTAAGATACATTATAAAGGGAGATGGTCTAAATTTGGAGAAGGAAGAGGGATTGGTTTCTTTGGGAATTAAAGTCAGGAAGGTGGAGATTACAACACCCCCCATTTTGCATTATTCATGGACATATTTCAAAATTATTATGAGGTCAAACTTGATGGTATTCCAGTAGGCCTTGTAAAAATTGACTATGAAACCATCGAGGCCAAGGGCTTTGTCTAGATCAGTGTTCCAAATAACCTCCATCACATTATTTTCTTCAATTTTTTGCATAAAAGAGAGGTTACCTTTGGCGATAATGATACCAAGGATTTTTTCAAACATCTATTCCATTACTTCTACGTTTGGGTTGTGTGGGGCATAGAACAAAATTTGGAAGTGGAGGAAGGCTTCATTTTTTTAGTCATGAAAGTTGGAAAGGGATTGGTCATCATCGGGCTTAATTGAGGTGACATTATTCCTCCATTTACAAGCAAAGGCTTGCTCAAGGAAGTAGGAAGTGTTTTTTTCTCCCACTATTGGCCAAAGACTTTGATACCTAATTTGCCAATGAGTTTTGTTCCTTTGAATTAATTGGTGGTAGGAATGATGCATATTTTTCTTGCTAGAGGAGGATGGGAGTGATTCGGTTGTGGTCCATTTGGGAGAGGATATATTCAATATTGGCTTTACGAGTTTTTAGGTATTTTTCAAAGGGAGAGTAACAACATTTTTCCTAGACTCTAACTGCATTTTTTATTAAGTTAATTTTATATTACCAAATGTAAGTTGGGAAGCCAATGATCTAGGTATTCCAAGGTTTTTTAATGACCTCCATTGCATTAGGATCCTAAAGCAATAGATGGTTGAGGGCAAAAGGAATGGGACCTAGTTGTTGGGATGGCTAAAGAAGTAGAGAAATGGGTTGAGGGCCAGAAGCAGACAAAGGAATAACTCTCAAAGAGATGAAAACCATATCAAGAAGGAAGGTGCAATGAACAAGGAACCTATCAAAACTTGCAAAAATGTGGCCAAGGCTAATTATTTTTTTGGACGAAGTGAATATTCCCAACTTTGTTTTGATGTCAAGAAGGTCCTAAAAAGAGATAAGATCTTCTAGATTTTCCATTGAGGGATCTCAAACTTTTAGCCCGCGTCTTTTTAACAAGAGGTCTAATGTGGTGTTGAGATCTCCCCTAACTATTCTATGTGGTGGGGAAATTTGAGAATGGATATTATTTAGTGAGGCCTAGATAATTGGTTTTTATCTAGGTGTAATAGACATGTATACATTAAGAACAATAAATAACTCACTTGTGATGGAGTGATGCAAAGAAGTTAGTATCCAGTGTTGATTTTGAAGGGATTCTTCTATCAAGAATTGAGAAGAAGACTACAATGTCCAAAGTCTTGTTGAGGCACCTCTAGAATTGATGCCTAACTTGACGCTTTGTATCTATACCTTCGAACCTAGAGATATTACCTCAATTTTATTTAGTTTGGTCTCTTGAAGAATAAGGATTAAAGGGTTTTCTAAGATAATTAAACTTATAATACAATCCCATTTTTCCTCTTAGTCAATCCCCCTACCATTCCAAGACACTATTTTCATCATTATTTATGGGTTTTGCAAGGTCCCCTCTGAGAGGAGGGGCCTAAATTTTGTGTCTTCAAACTAGTGTTGCATACAAAAGGATTTAATACACTTTGAGTGCCTAGATATTTATCTATTTCTATCATTTTTTCTTGAGATACTCTATTGGAGGGGCATCCTCAATGCCTAGATTCCCTAGTTGAATCTTTGTCTGAATCAAATTTGGTATTGCCTTATTTCAAGAATGGTAAGGTGAACCTTAAGGGGGGGAAGAGGACACTGAGACTACTACTGCATAATATGGGGGATCTTCCTTTCTTACCCCTAAAGAGGGAATAATATAAGAGGGATGGGTGTCGTCAAGGTTTTCCAAAGCCCCAAAACTATATGATTTTTGCAAGATTATTGGAGTTAATGGGTCTTGAAGATGTTGCTACAACATGTCCTTGGGTATTTCTGAGGATCCTAGGGTTTGCTATAAGGGATTTCAAGAAAGGGCAGGGTAATGGGCATGAGTTTCGTGTTGTAAAATGAAACTAGTTTCAGTCTTTAAAATTGTCATTATACTCATGTCAGTATATATATTTTATGTAACAAGTAAAATAAGAAATAAAAATATTGTTTTTCAAGCATGGGTTCCATGCTCCATTTGATTGGTCAATTAGGTCAAACATACATTTTATGCTTCTATGGTTTTTCAAGTCAAGAAAAATATGTGTCATGATTCAAAAGAGTCATTGTCATATGTAAAATACCCATTTGGGCCATTTGTATCAAGAAAGAAACATTTTTTTTTAGTTTATAAAGTCAATTGGGCTCCCAATACCAAGTTGGCCCTATTAGTGAAATTCGGCCTAGAAGAGGCCTATTCGACCCCTTGAGAAGGGTATAAAAAGGAAGAGACTTCAACTCATTTGGACACCAATCTCAACACGTTTGATCTGCACCAAGACAAGAAGGAAAATAAGAGTGAAGGATAAGAAAATAAGAAGAAATACTAAGCAAAGGAAGCAGACTCAAATTTTGACTATTTATGCTCATACATGTGAAAATATTAGGGTTTATGTGAGAGTTTCAGGGACGATAATTGCAGGATGAGTTGTAGACCTAATTTGGAGGGTTGCAACTTTGATTGAAGCATATTTTGAGGAGGTTGACCTTTGTTGACTCTGGTAGACTTTGTGTTCGTTGGAGAAAATCTTTGGAGGGATGACTTGGTGCTTGGTGGAAGTCTTGGTATTGGTATTGGGTCTTGGAAATCTCATTTTGAACTAAATCTATAAGAAGAGAAGAATTTAACTGGGTTTTCCCCTTGGAGGGGTTTTTCCCTGGTTTGGAGCCTATATCTTATGTTTTATTGTTCTTGTGATCTTCATGTACTTTATGTTTTGGTAATTTCTTGATGAAAGAAGATATATAAATTAATAAAAGGCCAACTTAATATCACAAGTAATTATCAAGTAAGAGGGATCTACATATACCTTGATTTCTCAACATTGTATCAAAGCTAAGGTGAAGGAAAGAATGAGTTGAATATCACTTTGTTGGCACTCTTCCTTGAAGAAAGACCTATCTCAAAGGAAGACATTCTTGAAGTAATGGAAAGTTATATGAAGAATGGTCTCAAGTCTATTAGAAGTCCCTTGGATTCTATCAAAGGATGTTTAGTCAAGTTCATCTCCAAACTATCTCAAGTTGTTATGGATTTGGAGGTTTCTTCTTTGCTCTGTAAGGTACTTTTGAAGATTATAATGTATGGGTGATTGATAGTGGAGCTTCAAGACATGACAGGGGATTGTGGATAGCTACAAATGCTATCAAAGGGAACCTCCTCTAATTCAGTTGAACTTCGAGACAAGAAGAGTTATTCAATCAAAGGAATTGGATCTACCTCTTTGAAGCTTGAAAATGGTGGAAGAATTCATCTCAATAATATACTCTATGTTCTAGCCTTGAAGAAAAACTTTCTTTATATTTATTTCCTAGAAGATGAAGGTGATAGAATTTCTTTTTTTGATGGTAAAGTTCCTGTATGGGCTAAGGGTTATAGAATTAATAAAGCTAAGGTTATTGGGATTCATGAGGGTAGGTTATATAAGCTTCTTACACCTCTACCTCAAGCTCTTGTACACTTAGATATTAGCCCTTCTGAACTTTGGTGGAGAAGGTATGGTCACCTTCACTATAAGATATTGTCATATTTGATTCAACTGGTTAATGGCATCCCTAAATTGAAAGAAGACAATGAAGGAGTCTGTAAGGGATGTGCTATAGGAAAGAATGTGAAGAAACCTTTTGCAAGTAGTGATACAAGATCCAAGGAGATATTGGATCTCATTCATTCCAATGTTTGTGGAACTATGGCAGAAACATCTCTTGGAGGTCATCAATATTATGTGACATTCAATGATGATCACTCTAGAAAGACTTAGATATATCTCCTCAAGTCTAATGGTGAAGTTTTTTAGAAATTTCAAGAATTCAAAGTAGAAGTAGAAATTTTGATAGAAAGAAAGATAAATACCCTTAGATCTGACAATGATGGATAATATAATTCAAAGGAACTTGCATCATTTTGCAAGGAAGAAAGAATTAAGAGTGAGTACATAGTTCCCTATAATCCACAATAGAATGGTGTGGTTGAAAGGAATAATAGATCAATTGAAGAATGTGTTAGAACCATGCTACATGATTAATACCTACCCAAGTTCCTATGGGGAGAATCAATTGTAACAACAATGTATACATTAATTCATATAAAGCCTATAGAGTATACATTAAGGAACACCGTCATATTCAAGTAATCAAAGATGTCATCTTCGATGATAATATTGCATTCAAGAAATCCAAAGAAATTCCTATTGACTCTAATGAAGAAGAAGTGCCCATCTTTGAAGAAATTTCTGATCATGGTAATAATCAGAGAATCAATCATGAAGATGTTAAAGGACCAAGTGATCTTGTGCAATAATTCATCATTCCATAAACTCGTAAGAGGCCAGCTTCATTAAGAACAACTCTTCAAGAAGTTGAAGGACATGTAGCAGCAAAGGGAACCTTCAGAGAAAGCAAGAATCCTAAAATTTATTTAGGATATGCATCTTACATGGAAAAGCTACTAAAGTCGAACCCTCCACTTGTGAAAAGGAAACCAAAAATCCAGAATGGGATAATTTAATTCAAGAGGAATACCAATCTATAATGAAGAATGGTGTCTCAGAAATTGTTCTGAGACCTAGTGACAAATAGGTTGTCACTTCCAAATGGATTTATATAATAAAACATGCATTTGATGAGAGCATTGAAAAGTATAAGGCTAGGTGTGTAGCCATAGGCTTATGGGTTTATTATGAAGAAACATTTACTCCTACTTCTAGATGTGCAACTTGTTAGGCCCCTATAATACTAGTGTATTCCCTTATTATTATTGTCATTATAGCACTTATTGTTATTGGTGTACCCATGTTTTCCCCATATTGTTATTATTGTGCCCCATAGAAGCCCACTATTCTTATTGTTGTTCCCTTACATTATTATTGTTATGTTGGCTTTGACTATATTGTGACCCCTTAGAGTCCTATATATAGATAGGAGGTCTTGTCATTTGTATCATCCAAGAATTGTTCATTTGTGTAATGTAAAGGAGATTTCCCCCTCAAAGAGGCTGATTTTGAAGTCGTTGCTCTATCTTTTCTTCTATTTTGTGAGTTGGTTGCATAACAATTGGTTTCAGAGCTTTGGTTTCTAGGGTTTCACTGCTTCAAATAGGTTATCATGGAATTTTCAGTATAACTTGTTTTCTAAAACGTCTCAGAAGCAAAATGTAAAAGCTATTTGATTTGAAACCTTGATGAACCTTGGGTACGAATTTCAAATCTTGTCTCTCTATATTTTTGGAGATATGATCCAAGGAAGTTAGGGTTTTTGTAGGCTCCTAAATCATATCTCAAATAGGTGACCTAGGGAAATCGTCATAACCTTCTCTCTTAGCATTAGATTGAAATTTCCTAAAAAGGCATAGAAATAGGACGGACTTTATTTTTCTTTGTATCGGTTTCAGGTCCAAAGGTCAAAATAGTGACACATGGGACTTCGTACAAGTTCGCTCTACTGAACTCGTCTATAATAAGGTCATCGTGGGAGATTTGGAATAACTATTTCTTGGAGAATCCAATCTTGATAATACTTGTGGGGTTGGGACGGGGACTCAGAGGGCTACCACATGAGGAAATTTCAAACCTTGGAGATCCAAAATTACAGAGACACAACCGATTCACTATTGAGCTCCTATAAAGCCAAAAAAGGTGTGTAGTCTTTTTAAAAATTTGCATAAGTTTGGTTTGAAAAATTGGTTTGAAGGTATTTAAAGGAAATAATGAAGCATAATTATCATTAATTGATACTCCGAAGAAAGAAAATGGAAACAAATAGTAAGCAACCTAAAATCTCTAGCATGGCTTATGAAGAAGAGGAAGAAATGCAACATGATATATCAAAATTACGAGACCAAGTGCAACAAATTTCACTGTCACAAAAAGTAACAGAACCTAAGATGGATGGTTTGAAGAAAGGTGTGGAAGCTAAGATGGATGGTTTAAATAATGGCGTGGAAGCTAAGATGAAAGGTGTGGAATCTAAGATGGATGGCGTGGAAGCTAAGATGAATGGAGTGGAAGCTAATATGGATGGCATGGAAGCTAAGATGGATGGTATAGAAGCAAAAATTAAAGGTAACATTTAAGATTTGAAGATAGATTTGACAAAGTTGCTACAAGAAATGCTTACTAATGGCGAAAAGGTAGTAAAGGAAACTCATGATGAGAACAAAAGAAATGCTAATCATGATTTCATAGACTCTAATGTTGGATTGAAGAACCGCCATGTTCCAAAGATTGATATGAGGAAGTTTGATGGAAAGGATCACGTAACATGGATACTACAGATGGAGCAATATTTCGATATCCATAATGTGAAAAACACATAAAAGGTACGCATTTCAACTTTATATTTGGAACCCAATCAGTTTGTATGGTATCGATGACTTTGCTCTCATAAACAAATTGTCACTTGGACAATTTTTATGGAAGAAACGATAGCACATTATGAGGATACAAAAAGAAACACATTTTTTAGCCAATTGATAAATCTCAAACAAAAAGGTTCAATAATGGAGCACATTGAGGACTTCCAAAAATTGAATATAAGGGTAAAAGATATTCCATAAGAGCATAGGATTGATGTGTTCATAGGGACATTAAAGGATAACATCCAACATGAGGTTGGCATTTGGGAACCTGATTCATTGGAGAAGGAATTCAGGTTGGCAAGAAAAATTGAAATAAAAATTATGGCAACAAGGAAGCCTACCAATCACAACTATAAAGATGGAAGTGTTGTTTCCCCTAGCCTTCCATAGCCTACAAGGTTGACACCACAACAATTGGGAAAAAAAGAAGAAAAAGGGCTTTGTTATAGTTGTGATAGAAAATACACTAAAGGTCATAAGTGTGCTAAGAATAAATTATTTTACATAGATTGTGAAGATGAAGAAGAAAAGGAACAAGAAACATCAAAAGCAGAGGATACACACCAAGAACAAAGCCTATAGAAAGAAGAATTGAATCCAACCATATCTTCTAATGCATTGGTCAGAATAACCACTCCTCAAGCTATCAAGATAAAAGGACATATCAAGAAGAGAAAGGTAATAATGTTGATTGATTCAGGAAGTACCCATAATTTTATTCATTGTAAGATAGCAAAGGAATTGAATTTCTTCCTATATCCAACACCAGAGTGTCAAGTGATGGTTGCAAATGGAAGAACCATAAATTTCTATGGAAAGTGCCATAATATCAAGCTATCCATGAGAGAATATGTGTTGAATAGTCCAATGCTTTCCATTCCAATGGGTGGTGCTGATGTTGTACTAGGAGTCCAATGGCTACAATCTTTGGGTACGATAGCTTTTAATTTTCAAGAACTTTTCTTGAATTTTTTTCAAAAGGAAAGGAATTTGAATCAAGGGGTATTGTAGGGAAACTAGGAAATATAATAAGCACTAATGGCATGACAAAGCTTCTAAAGAAAGAACAGTGTGGCGTAATTGCATAATTATGTTTGCTAGAGGTTCCCACGTCGAAATCATCTATTTCTCCAGATCTCCAAAAAGTCTTTGATAATCATTCCAAGGTATTTGAGACTCCCAAATGCCTTTAACCTATTCGTGATCATGATCATGCTATTCATTTGATTCCAGGAAGTGTTCCTCCAAACATCAGGCCTTATAGATATCCCTATGCCCAAAAGAGTGAAATTTAACGTATGGTTGCAAAAATGCTAGAGGCTGGTATAATTCAACCTAGTCAAATTTCTTTCTCTACTCTACTAGTATTGGTGCACAAGAAGGATGGATCATGGTGAATGTTTCTGAACTATAGGGAGCTCAACAAGCTCACTATTAAAGATAAATTTCCCATTCCTGTCATTGTTGAATTATTGGATGAATTGCATGGATCAATTTACTTCACCAAGTTGAACCTTCGTAAGGATATCATCAAATCAGAATGAAGACTGAAGATATTACGAAAAAAACATTTAGAACTCATGAAGGTCATTATGAATTTTTGGTCATGTCTTTTGGCCTTACCAATGCACCTTTTACATTTCAAGGTTTGATGAATTCCATTTTCAAACCCTTCCTTAGAAAATTTGTGTTAGTATTTTTTTATCCTATTCAACATGTTAATAAAGTGCTCAAACAATTGGAGGAGAAACAATTATTTGCAAAAACCTCCAAATGTTTCTTTGGAGTAGAAGAGGTGGAATATTTGGGTCATATTGTATCTCATGAAGGCGTTAAGGTAGACCCTATAAAAATTAAAGCCATTAAGGAATGGAAAATCCCCACATACATAAAGCATCTGTGAGGATTTCTCAAGTTGACGAGGTATTATAAAAAGTTTGTTAATGATTATGGGAGAATAAAAACACCTCTAACAACATTACTGAAGAAAGATGCATTTTCTTGGACTCCAGAAGCAACGAAAGCCTTTGAACATCTTAAAGAGGCAATGTGCCAAGCACTGGTCTTAGCTACCCCAGACTTCACAAAAACCTTTATTATGGAATGTGATGCACCAGGAAATGGAATTGGTGTTGTTTTAATGCAAGAAGAAAGACCCATTGCTTTTGAAATTCATCCAATCAAAGGAAAGTATTTACACAAAGCTATTTATGAGATGGAAATGTTGGCAATACTACATGCACTTAAGAAATGATGACCTTACCTAATGGGAAGATGCTTCAAGGTAAAAGCAAATCACGATAGTCTTAAATACGTTTTAGAACAAATATTATCTTCAATAGAGTAGCAAAAATGGGTCACAAAGATGTTGGGTTATGACTTTGAAATCATCTACAAAAAAGGGAAGCAAAATGTTGTTGCAGATGCACTCTCAAGAAAGGATGAGGATGTGGAATCATTGCTTTACGCTATTTCTATTATCCAACCAAATTGGATAAATGAAGCAAGGGATGAATGGAAGAATGATGAAGAAGTGTGGGCACTCATTCAAAAGTTACAACAACGCCCCAGTACATATGATACATTTAGCTGGAAAAAGGATTCGTGATAGTACAAAAATCGCTTATACCTCTGTAAGAGTTCCCAACTCAAACAAAATATTCTTACGGAATTACACACCTCTCCCTTATGAGGGAACTCAAGATTTTTAAAAACTTACCACAGGGTTAAGAAGGAATTTTTTAGGATGGCCTTAAATCTGATATTCGATAGTTTGTGGCAGAATGTTTGGTTTGCCAACAAAATAAAGTTGAAACAATTAAGACTCCTATACATAGAAAGGAGGCCTTATCATTTGTATCATCCAAGAATTGTTCATTTGTGTAATGTAAAGTAGGTTTCCCCCTCGAAGAGGCTGATTTTTAAGTTGTTTCTCTATATTTTCAACGATTAGATCATTGATCTTTCTAGCTACCACTATGGGACGGAACATTCATCAAATAGATGTTAAAATAGCCATTCTAAATGGAACAATAGATGAATAAGTGTACATTGAGCAGCCTCAAGGATTAGAAGTGAACAATAAAGAAACTCACATCTCAGCATTTAAGAAGGCTCTATATGGATTGAAGCAAGCACCTAGAAATTTGTAACACCCTCCTCCCACATCTACCCACGTAACCAGGAAACTAAGGTAAACATGCGACGAGGGGATACTATGGTTGGATTTGACCTCCTATGTGACCATAAGGAAATGGAATTGGCGGAAACACACCAAACAAACCTTCCACATCAGCTATAGGACCCCTGAGAACCATGCCATCACATCAGGCGGCTTGCACCTAGGTCCCACTGAAAATTCTGATCACTTTCCCTCTAGACGCTCTCATGCTATGGACATGCCAGCATCCAGTGACCTCTATACTCTCTCACATGCCTTCATGCCAGTGTCCAAGGACCAATTTGTCTAGTTTTGTGCCAGCGTCTCTAGGATTTGAGCCACTTTTCTCAGCCTAGAGCCGAGGTCACTACCCATAATGAAATGATATCTTAAGAGCAATAAAATAATAGGGAAAAAACGAAGTAGAAGCAATTAGTTAAACAAGCCCTTAACCAAACCCCCACTAGCCATGGAAAAGATTTCTTCAAACATATCGCAAGCATGTAATCTACAGGTGTAAACAATATAATTAAGCATAGGGATCTCATACTTATCTGAGAATCACTAAGAACCATTGTTCCCTCATGTATTTTTCTACATTATCATCTATTAGGATATAGATACATTGTCCATTCATTTACAAGTAAAAACATACTGAGAGCCATACATATTTGTTGTCCTAAAACATAAATATAACCAACATAGTAACAACAACACACCATAAATATATCAGCCATAAAATCCACATATAAACCAGTACATGTACACATGAAAACCAAGGCAATGAATTTCTCATTAATGAATGCAAAAACCAACCGGAGATGGGACTACCACATTCCACCCGAACATATATTAGCTAATCCAAGTCTCTCTTCAGTTAATCACCCTCGTGCCATATTCCAAGAATGAATATGAGACTCATAACCAACAGAAAATAACCAAACAAGCATGGATGCTACCAAAGTTATCCACCTACACCATGAGGAATTTGAGTGCCTCCTAGTCTCTTAGGATTTACCGTAATCCACAGTCTGTTCTAGGGATCACTAGGCCCTACACCGAGACCCACTCTCCGAGCTTTACGGTACATCCCATCCCAGGACTACTAGGTCCGATGGAGAGCCATCTACCTCTTGGCTTTACTGTATATCCTATCATTCACCGGAAAGGATTCCTAGGCCCACCGAGGCACACAACCTTGGCTTTACAACAACCCACAGTATGGCTCAGGGGTTACTAAGCCATTTACTTTACTGTGATCCATGGTCTGGTTCAGGGACCACTAGGCCACATATTTTTCATTTCGGAGATCCACCCCACTCAGATTTGAATCCATCTAGTGATCCATCTCAACTGAAGTATGAGAACTCACCTCATCAAGGCTATTAGGAAATGGCAAAGCTAGGCTGAAAACATTGTCACACCTAGAAAAACACATGCCATGACAGAAAATAACCACATGCAACACCATGCATGCCAAATCTAGCAAGGCAAATACACATGCAAACAGATACCTATAAAGAATCCTATTGTGGTTTCTTGATCCTGCCTTTCCCTGCTTGATCTTTTCTTCCTCTTGCCTTCTTTGTCTTTCTTTATCCAATGACAAAGTGCTCCAAGAAAACTCTAAGTGTCCAAGCATGAGAGAGAGAGAGAGAGAATAATGAGAGAGCTCCAAAATTGAACTGACAAAAGGTTCCTAACTGATCCTTAGAAGCCTTTTTATTAATGAGGCCTCTATTTTCTTCATTTTCCATTATTTCCTTCAATTTCCTCCTCACATGCAACCTGTGACCTTTCACCTCCCTTTTCTCCTAATTTCCATTATTTTCATAAATAAATGTGCCAAAAAATCCATTTTTCCTTTCCAACGCATTTTCCATTTCCTTTGCCAATTTCCATAGCCATTAATAACCAAATGAACACCCCCTAGGATGTCTTGCCTCACATTTAGCTTGGAATAAGTGTCCCATCAGCCTTGGTTATTAATTTTTTTAACTTTTATTACATGGAATTTTCACTAGGTTTGTTACAGAACCCTCCCCCTTGGGGGACACCGTCCTCGGTGTTCAATCAAACATATACCTCAGCAAACCACTAGAAAGAAAACATATTGCTCATGGAGCTTTAAAACATAGCTTGATGCAGTGTTTATAATTATCACACTGTTGAGTGCCAACCCACATGACAACATAACAACATCATAACATAGCAACATGATATCATAGTAACATGACAATCATAATTTCATGACACCCATATTTCTTATTGGATCTTTACAACATATCTCATGGCAGTATTTACATCCATATACATATGTACATATAACAATATCACCAAAACATATACCAAGACACCATATCGAAACATATACCAAAACACCATATCAAAACATATACCAAAACACCAAATCAAAACTGCTTTGCCTCACCCACTAAACAAGGAAGGATACATGGTCTGCATCTAATCTGTCATCTCCCATGTAGCTTCATTGAGATGAAATTTCTTCCATTGCAACTTAACTTGCTTGATTGCTTAGTTCCGGAGCATGAGCACATTTTTCTCCAATATACACTAAGGCTCCAGCTACAATTCTCCATCTGGTTCCACCTGCAATGTAGACTAGTCAATCACATGATCAACATCCTTAACATACTTCTTAAGTAATGGTACATGGAAAACATCATGGAATTTCACTGTAGGAGGCAGTGCAATTCGATAGGCTAGTGACCCAATCCTCGTAATGATACTGAAGGGTCCACAAAACCATGGTGCCAACTTGGCACATGATCCAATCCGTAAGGAGCTCTTCCTCGATTTGATGCGCAAGTATGCATGTTCCCCAACCTAGAACCCCTTAAACAACTTGTTTTGATCTACATAGCTCTTCTACCTATCCTATGTTACCTTTAGATTCTTCTTGATCACCTGCATTTTATGTTCCATGTCTGCCAACATGTCTGGTCCAATCAGCACCTTGTTAACCGGATCACTCCAACTGATAGGAATATTGCAATGCTGACCATACAATGCCTCAAAAGGACTCATCCTCAATGACTCCTAATAACCATTGTTGTATGTGAATTCAACCAAGGGAAGATACTCCTCCCACTTCCACTATTGACGCATAACATACATCCTCAACATGTCCTCCAATATCCTATTGACCCTCTCTCTCTATCCATCTATCTATGGATGATAAGATGTACTAAAGGCCAAATTTGTGCCCAAACCTGCAAACAACTCCTTCTAAAACTTGGAAGTGAACTTTTCATCCCCGCCTGACACAATCTTCTTTGCAACACCATGCAACCTAACCACATATCTGATGAATACCTATGCCACATCACTAGCTGAGAATGTATACTTCACTAGAATGAAGTGTGCAACCTTTGTCAACCTGTCCACAACAACCATGATGGAATCATGTTGTCTCACTGTCTTCAACAACCCTATGATGAATTCCATGGAAATGACCTCCCATTTCCACTCTTGAATCATGATTATTTGTAGTATTCCACCTGGATGTTTACACTCTGCCTTTACTCGCTGATAATCAAAACACCTAGCCACAAACTCTACTACATCTCTATTCATATTTGACCAATAATAAAATTTCTTCACTGCAGTCAATGTCTTTTGATAAACTGGGTGACCTGAATAATATTTTGCATGAAACTCTCTCAAAATAACCTTCTTGAGCTCACTTCTAGCCGGTGCATATATCATGTCGCTGAATCTAACCATTTTGTCTTCCGTAAGACAATATTCCACATCTCGTGCACCTTCACCTGTAACTATACATGTACCTATACTTGTACCCATACTACCACATGTACCTACACATGTACTATCACCTGTACATGTACCTGTACTACCACCTATACATGTACCAGTACTCTGATGCAACTTGTGCACAAACTCCATATACCTGACATCCTGCTGACCTACCTACAAGATCTTATCCTATAAGTCTGTCCCAAAGGAGCTCATAGCTGTCAAATAATTTACCTGTACCCACCTGCTAAGAGAATCTACCACCCTGTTCTCTTTACCTTTGATGTACTTGTTACATGTCAATTTTTCACCATGACACTTCATCAATTTATGGGTATTTTTACCATCCGTGAACATGTTTGAACCATCTCCCTCAGAAGTCAAGCAACCCAAAATATTTTGAAATAGATGAAAAATTCGGGGAAAATAACTATCATACCTTGTTAAGTTCCACCTGCGTTGATTTTTCTAGAGTTTCCTGCACATTCGTTGGAATTAACTCTGAGAACAGTGCAGAGATGCACATTGTCTGCCATTCTAAACCTACACAGGTAAATTCAAGAAAGTAAAAATAAAAAGTACATTCTAGAAACATATTTGGTCGAATACTTTCCAGATTAAAGCTTCCAGTTAATGACTATTCAAACTATAACCCTCATATGATGCATCTTCATCCCTTTTCTCACGGTAACCTAATCCCTCAATGAAGGAGTCTCATCCTCCTCTTTTGGATCTGAAACTTCTTCCTCTTGGCCTATAAAATGACTAGAGGGTTGAGGGATTGAGGAGGTCATAATTCAGAGAATACAAACTTGTGTTTTTGGTTTTAGATTGGAAAGCTTGTCATCTAAGGAGGAGATTGAAGGCATTTGGGAGGGACCTTAAGGCATCAAGGTGAAGGTCATAAGGCTCCTCTTAATCTTTGATTAATACAAATGAACACTTTCTCCCATTGATTTGTCTTATTGGAATAATGAATGGTTTACAATTGTTTATAATGTTTATTAAGGAAAATTCAATTCCTAATTTCCTTGATCATTAGGTTAAGTTGTTTGGATTATTATATTGCATGTTCTTTTGATCCTTTGATGTTTGATGTTTGCAGATCTTATCAAGCATTGAAGGGTTGCATCAAATCACAACAAGGGATATTCATCAAGCATTTCATGAAATAGGTAAGAGGCTCATCCATTAGCTACAATTCTTATAATTCAAACAAGTTCAACTTAGGGAAAGGTCTAGTTCAATTGTCTTGCTTCTTTCTAGTTTTTGTCAAGGATCTAGGGAGATCGCTCTTGTCCGCAAGAGGGATTTGTCCAGTGTAACAAATTGGTGACTCCGTTGGGGAACATCTATGTTCTCATCTTTTTCCTTAGTTTTTCTTTCTGATTCTTCTGATTTATCCAGACCTGAGTCTTTATAAATTAATGACCTTTTAGATCTGTGTGGTTGATTTTTTGAATTTTTATTTTTTCTTAAGTTTTTTACCCCTGTGTTGTTCTTGTTTGCTAACAGAGCACAGTTTTGTGCCCGTTTCTCCTTAGCAACAGAGATTTATTTTCCACTATAAACCCACGCAATCCTTGAGAATTTTTGAAAAAATAGCTTTTGCTTCAACCGAGACCTAAGTTTCTTTGTTTGGACTGCATCGTGTCTCTTTTGAACTCAATTGATTGCTTTGTTAATGATTTTTGAGAATTAGGTCTTTTTGAAGAAATTAATTAGCGTTTTGCCTGGTTGATTTGTTGATTGATCAAAACAAGATAGATTTTCCTTTTACTTATGATATTATTATCTTGTTCTGTAAAATATATCGGTTAAGCCTTAATTGTTTCTTATTTGTAGTCAAATTCATTTTGAATTGCAAATTAGGGTTTCTTGAGACCTAGTGCTTTTGTGAAGAAATTGTGGTCATTTTTGCTTGATAAAGGAAATTGTTTCTTTCATCTTGGAATTTCTCACAATTACACCTTTATTATCATTAAATTAAAGCATTCATGGGGAAAACGTGTTTTCTTCAACTTGCTTGATTGATTTCTGTGTGCTTGAAAGTTTTGAGTGATTAGAGATAAAGAGTATTTTCGCTTATTTGATGTTTAAGGAAATATGGAATTTGGTTTGTTGACCATATTTTCATTACATTATAGTGAAATTGGTTTCTTTATAAGATTGGAAAAGTTGTGAGTTTTTCCATTTCATTTCTCAAAAAATATCAAAGAAACTCCTTCTTTTCTCTAAATAGGATTTCATCGAATTTGAAATTTGATATTGCATTTTTTAGTGCATTAAGATTTCGAGTCGTGTCATAACATCATAAGTTTCACCTTCATCACCCACTGAGTAAGAACAACTTAATAATACGGTGTTAATTAAAATTCATCTAGAATTTTACATTTTTTTAGGGCTCTTGTCACCTACAATAGCTAAAGTGTAGGGCTTTGGAATAGGGAAGGAAGTAAACTTTCCAAAGCTACAAATGAACAATAGAATCTTGAGTTAGGGAGAGAAAATCCAATTATTTCTGTTTTTATGTAGGAAGCTCTTCTTGTACATGAATTAACCACAAGATCGTGTCGAATCTGGTGAACTGATCGTACCCACTTCATCAGCCTAGATATAGTGATTTGCACGTATTACAATGGTACCAAAAGGTACTTGGGGTCACTTGAAAGTAAACCTCCTATTGATCATGTGGAGGAGCCTTCAAGGGGATTGAGCTTGTTAATTTTCCCTTGAGTGTACGTCCGATCTGCGACTGTCCCCCGAGGTAAAATTGTTGTATTTGATAAACTTAGTGACTATAATCCTAGGGCTCTACCCAAGGTGACCGCAGAGGGAAGGTCCTGCTGTACCTGGAATAAATGTTGATTAGACTCACTTGGAATTTTTGGAGGGTAATATTTGCTCGACATGGTTTATAGCAGAGTTACTTGCACCAAACTGTTTCATTAAGTAGGTTGTTCATGTAACTGGTTCCAAATGCTCATTTCTATAAGTCTTTTCACCTTGATCTCTATGACGTTGGATTTCATCACCAACTAGTAATTATTGATCTCTGTGAAGAGTCAGTTTGTATGGTTTGAACTCCTAGATTTTTAGCGCGTGTTACTTTTTGTGTTGTTTTTTACTTTTTAGAGACTTTAGGTGTAATTTAGATATTGTTTAATTGATCAATTGAAAATTTTTCATTGTGTTGAAATTACAAAGACAATCATGTAGAATACTCGAGGATCCCCCTGAGTATACATTGAGTCAATTAGGAAATATTAAAGCCGAAAAATCTAAATCATCAGGATCCGAAACTGCAGTAGACACTGAAACTTCTACTATTGTAGACTCTGATGTAAGAGGAATTGAAGTTAATCAACCAATAACATTTACTCTTTTGGGCCTTGAAGTAACAAAAACTAAATTTGATCAAACTCAAAGATTAATATCACACTCGGAAGGAATTGATTTACAAATTATTGAACTCATTCAAACAAAATCAGATACTAGAGGCTTTTCAGATACAAATCTTGTTTATGAACTAGATATTGACGAACCTATGTCTGATATTTCCGAGCCCTGGTCTCATTGCCATTGAAGAACTTGTTTCGTATGAAGAGGAAGAACCCATAGTTTCTACCATTGAACCTACAGATATCTCGGAGCTTTTTTTTAGATCTCTTCACCCTGACCCTTGGTATTTTACACCCTTGAACTTTTTAGGACAACGGATTCCACAATACACGATTCCTTGTTCTACCGTACCAGGTTTTGACTGGTCTATGATGGCTTCTAGAAGTAACTCATGAGACACATCTATGTTTTCTACTTCTTTGGAGTCAACCTTGTATGGTGGTTTTCTACCACCTGGATATCAGTGTCTTGCAGGAGCTTATTCAGGAGCTTCTTCCTCAAACTCATCTTCAAACATGTCAATTGGTGTAATTAACCCTACCCATGAAGGTTTGACATCTGAACAATTTATTAATATGATTTCCGGTAATGTTGGTAATCCATAAACCAACCCAATAGGTGGTTATTACCCGCCTGGGGGGAAACCATCATATCCTCCGCCTAGACGACAACCTTTTGGTGGATCTTACGCTCCAACTAGGGGCAACCCCCTACCAGGAATTACCTTAATTATGCTCAAATGCCTCAAACCAGTTTTGTTCGGCATGTTATGCCTCAACCCTCTGATGGAATGCCTTACGCTAGAATGAATACAATCTAGAACCCTTCATTAAATCTATAGTCAATTCTAATTGCTTCTCAAGTGCCTTTGTATCAACCTGTTCAACCTATTGGACAACCTATACAAAAAATACCTTTTCAAGTCCAACCAACTTTCTAGGTAAATCCATTGACACCTACCCAGTAACCACTTCAGTATCCTGTCCCAAGTACTCCTCAAACCTTGGTACAATCTACTATACCAACGACTATTCAAAACCCAGGTTCAAGTTCACCTCAAACTCCCATTCTAGGAATATCATAGGTAATTGTCCCACTTATATCACAAGTTATGGTGCAACCCCCTGTTCAGCCTTTACCTCAAGTATTTGGTGTTCAATCCATTCCTACTATTCTGTCAATACCCCAAATACTTGTTGTATAGCTTAACATCCCATATATGCAAGTACTGTTTCAAGGGCCACCTTTCCAAGGTCAACCCTAGAGTTAGTTTTTTCAAGGTCCACCTTTTCAAACTCAATTTCTCCAAGGACAACCTTTGCAAAATCAACCCTTTCAAGGACAGTTCGTTCAAGGTCAAATGGATCAGAGACTCCCTTTTCAAAATCAACCATACCCAGGTCATACGTTTCAACAACCTATACAACTGCAATACGGTATGGCTCATCCTGGATATCCAGGAGGTAGGAAGATTCCAACTACTCATGTTATCCCAGTATATCCTGGGTATCCTCCTCCTGGTATGGGATTCGTCCCTCAGGGTTATCAGTATCCATCTCAAGATCCTAACCGCCAGTTTCCCTTCATTACAACTTTGGATTTTCCTGACCTCTCTCGGTTAACTAATGATCCACTTCTTTATTTACCATTTTGGCCAGCCATTCCTACTAAGTTGCCTAGTGATATTCCTAAGTTTGAAGGTAAGTCAAGCGAAGATCCATCCAACCATGTTATGACCTATCATCTTTGGTGCGCGTCCAACTCATTAATTGATGATTCTATTAGATTACAACTTTTTCAATGAACCTTAACCGGTTCGGCAGCGAAATGGTATGTAGAATTGCCATGTTCTTCCTTCAGCACATTTAATGCCCAGGCTAGAGCTTTTTTGGCCCATTTTCATTTTCTCGTTCGATATGATAATGGAAATGAACTTTTAACTTTTTTTAAGTAGTCAACGTCAACCCATATCTCAGATCACATTCATGAATGGAGATAAAGATGTCGCCTAGTTAAAGTTCACATTCCAGACCAGATTTTGGTAGAATGGTTCATAAAATATCTTTTACTGGTAATAACTGAAGATGTGGCCAAAGGGGGTGTTGTAACTCAAGAGAAAGTAATTGCTCGTGCTCAATACCTTGATCTTGTTTATACTCTGTCTGGTACTTTCTATGAAAATACCCCATATTTACCCCGACCTAGTCAAACTAACCCAGCCCTTATTGGATCATAGGCCGCAGATGGCATGATTGGTTCTATGAGCCAAAAATCAAAGAAAAAAAAAAAGAAAATTTCTAAGAAAACACATATTTTATCTCTATCTGATTCACCTGAAGAAGATCCTTCTCCTGAAATTAATTCAGAAATTAACGTCATAGAGTCATCTACTAGCAAGGGTAACTGACCCAGAAATAAGAAAAAGGGAAAAGGAAAAGCTAAACAAGACACTTGTTCTACGGAGAAATCAAACAAGAATGAACCTTCTGATGAAAATGAGAAACCTCTATATCCTTTCCTAATTTTTTATGAAGATAATTACACCACCAAGTGCCCACATTGTGCCGAAGTTTCCAAATTCATCAAAAGTTCACACACACCCGCTGTTTTGAAGGAATTGTTTCCTCCCCAAGATAGTAAGATGGTTTCTCATGGCTAATCCTCCTCATCCACATCAACAGATGTCATGATCATGTCTTCCAAAGTTATGGTAGCAACGAGATCCAAAGATTACACGTCAAAGAGTTCTATTGAGGATGGAGATGACTCTAGTCCAACTGGTCAAACTTCCACGTCTACTCCTCCTTCTTATGAACCATTTCATATTGAAAAACCAAACCCTAATATGATAATTCATCTACCTCCTAAGGGTATGCTTCGAAAATAAACCTTTAATCCTCATGTTAGGGCTGCTCAGAACTATAACATCATCGAAGATTTGGCTATGTCAACTTCGGCAATGTCGACTCTTGAAGTGCTGTAAACTTTTCCAGCACAAAAGAATTTATTATTATTAGCCATAGGAGCAGTATATCCTCATGACTCCAATTTGATTGTTTTCAATCTCGAAAATCATGTCCCGTGTCTCCCGCACCAACTGGCTTTTTAGATACCATTTCATGTCAAAACTCAACGAGTTTTTCAAACTGTGATTGACGAAGGAGCATTGACATGTATTATGTCAATTTCCTATTGGAAATATTTGGGTTCTCCAACAATCAATCAATCTCCCACGACTTTGAAAGCCTTTGATGGAAGAGGTTTTCGCTCATATGGACTTTTAAATGATTTTCCAATAGAATTAGAGGGAAAAATGGTTGCAATAAACGTTGAGATTGTCGATGCTCAACTTGACTATAACCTTTTTCTTGGTCAAAATTGGACTTATGCCATGGCAGCAGTAGTCTCGTCATATTTTAGGATGATCATGTTTCTTCACAAAGGAATAATTGTGAAAGTAAACCAATTATCCTACTATACCTCAGACCCTATTTCCACTAGTAGTGTGCCTTTGGTTGGAAAATCAATGACTCCATGTGAAGAAGTTGGTGTTGGTCTTCTCAAAGACTCATCTTTGATGGGAACTTTCGTGTTCCCTCCACCCGCTTTCCCTTATAATGATGCCCAGATTAACATGATTACATCAAGTGCTTTTGAATCGAGGGATCCATGGAAAGTACCTTCAGAATAAAAAATGATCTTATATGGCAATGAAATTCCTGGTAGCCCTTTTGATTATCCTATGAGGTAGTTCAATCCTTTTCCAATTCGTCAACATTTGAATACAATCGAATGAATACGATTGTTGATGAATATTCTCATTTGTCACACTTGGAACCAATCTCTATGCCTGGTACTTTTAACATAGATTTTTTAACTGATGAAGGGATTATGGAATTTATGACCTTGGATGAAATGACATGGAACGATACTCATCATCGATCAACCTTATTTCCATCTTTTGACAAAATTGAGAATAATTTCTTGTCTATGTTTTCTTCTAAGACCCTTAGAGATCCTCAATGTCCAATACCTACCCTTTCTTCTAGTTCTGAACAAAATTTAGGGAACGTATCGGCAACATTACCCATAGATATCTTAGTAAAACTTGGGATAACTGGAAATATTCATATAGGATATTCTTGTTCTTTAGAAGATATTCAAACTTACAAAGCCCTATTTTAGGAATTCCATGATATCTTTTCCTGGTCATATGAAGAAATGCTAGGAATTGACCTTGGCATAGTTGTACATGAAATAAAAACTTATCTGGATGTTAAGCTGGTTAAACAATGATTATGTCCTATACATCCATGAAAAGATTCCGCTATTGTTACAGGGAAAAGTGTCTATATAGAACTGCTCTATCCCACTAAGGTGTGACAGCTGCCTTAGAAACAAATAGAGTAAAGTTACTTTCGTTTTTCCTTTATGAATTATAGATAGAGAGGAACAGAAAGACCAACCTCTTTCTTGCGCTAATCTCCTGATTTGATTCCTCTTTTCCTTGATAGTCTTTCGCTACTTGTTCCCTTGCACGCCCAGCTTCACAAAGTACCTGTAAGATCACAGTAGCATAGCACTATACAAAGACATGGATCTATAATCATAAACAATCTAGGATCAGATGTAAATTGACCATACAAATGTAGCAAACAACAATGACACAAGAGTATGGAGGAAAACTTGAATAGCTTTTATTGATAAACAAGAAAGAGCCAAGAGGAGTTACAACCAGTTGTTCTGACCCAGCATCAACCTCTCAGCAAGGAAGCCCCTCTTCACCTCATACAAAGCTTAGATCACCCAACAATCAGATGTTTGTCTCAAGAAACCAACAGCAATTCCTTACAATATGCAAAATTCCAGCCTCTAGATCTCTGGGATGAAGGATCCATATATAGATATCTGTAATGGAGATGAGTCAGCTTATGATTTGATTAGTGTCTTCCCTCTGATAGTTCTTGCTTCCACTTGGAGATTGATGATCTCTTACTCATCCTTGGTCGAATTCAGAGAGGCAAGTGTCACAGGAGAAGATTCTGGAAGCTTCCATTGCCTCTCCACCTCGCGAAATGACACTGCCATTTGTCATTTCTCGCCCATCGCACCCCATAGAAGGGATTTTTGAAATGCAATGCACCCACACAGTGTATTTAGGTGAGATGCAACGCACTTGGCCAGTGGAGCAGCTGAAATGATCCTGTTTTGACCAATTCTGAGCAGTTTTTCATGGAGAACTTCTGGGAGAAGCTGTAATTTGTTGACCTTGTTCCTTTAGGGGTTAGAACAACACTTTTAGGGACTTAGGAGCCCTTGGTTTATGGACATTTAATGCTTGGGGTTGTAGGGCCCAAAAATGTCTATAACATTTGCCCCCTAAAGCATGAGGTCGTTAATCTTTTGATGTCGGGTGAAATGCTTTATTATGAGGATCCGAAGTTCTTTCAAGCTGGGAGGAGACCTGTAATAAGATACAATACAATACATTATCTTCATAATATTTTCTTGATCTCGCTGAGGCGGGCATTCCCATGCTCAGTTTTATAAATTCATTTTCATGTACATAGGACAGACAATCGTCTGAGTGTAGACTGATGATTCTGGTAGAGTCATCATCCCTTTGATTGGATGATTATCTGTGCAGCAATGATGTACATTTGATGTCTTTATTTCCCTGAATATATATCGCAGCCCGGATGGATGAAACTAGATCCGGGGTCTTCAATCTCGTTCGATCTTCACTCGAAGTACAAGTCGATCCATGTGAAAGATGTTCTGGAGTCGAACATGGAAAGACATCGCCTGATTACCAGCCAATGATGTAAGCTGTTAATAGGCGCGAGAGGAATCACCGATAATGATAATGACCCTCAAGGTACTGCAGTACAATTTACGTGGTGTGAATAAAGGACTTGGCATCGAACACCACGCAAAATCTTTCGGTCGAAGGCTATTGATGTAAACCTGTCACCGAAAGTGAGAAACTTGCCATTGAGGCATGCAAGCTTCAAAGTACTGAATGGGGTGTTCCTAGATCGACTTCTTGGATAATGAGCTGATGTCGACAAGAAGCAATCCATCACAGGAGGGCCTTAATGAATCCCACATCAATGACACAGAATGGAGCAAATGATTTTAATGGAGGTGAAAACGATCTGGTGATATAAGGTTCAGGGTGGTGGTCATGAAAGAATGGAGTATAAATGTATGGTAGTGGGTGAGACACAGGTGAATTCTCTGAATGACTTCTCTTGAACATATCGGTGACACTGACGTGATGGATTGGTAGCATTAACCCCAAATGTGGATGGTATGATGGGACCATGGTGATGTGACCGGTGAATGGAACAACCCAACCCGACTTGGATGCGGAGTGAAAGTGTCATGTTCAAGAGCGACTTGCTACCAACAAAGTTTCTTCAAGTTTTCTTCCCAATTTTCCCCAGTCATTGCTGACCAGTACCTCTTTATATTTGTCAAGCTTGAGGAGGATAACATATGCTTGTTCTATAATTTTCCCTTCGGGAAAACCCATCGCTATGTTTTAACGAGCCTAGCGATAGTGAAACTCGTTCTCGTCTATAGACAAGTTTGTCGCTATTAAAATTTTAACGAGTTTAACGACAAAGATAACTCGGTCCTTTTCAATTTTAGAGAGTCTGAAAAGGAACGTAAAGGAAACTCCAAAATTCCTTTTTCGTCGTCTAATCCCTTAAGTCCGAAAAAGTATAAAACAATACAGAAGGGATGAATTTTCAATACTTTTAACGAGCCGAACAAAACAAGCGCTCGATCTTTTTGTGTAATAATCTTTCAGGTCCAAAAATTTTAAAATTTAGAGGAGAGATATCACTTCCGGTCCCTTTAACGAGCTGGAGAGGCCAATGGCTCGGCAATCTTTTCATATTTTACGAGTCAATTGAAAAGAGCTTAAAGGAGACTCGTCTTTTGAGGAACGAGTGATAAAATGGGTAGCAGCTGATTCCAGGTAAGGTTTGGAATTTTCCAATCATGGCAGTGTTACAAGGATGGCTAGTGAGATCACTCTTCGCAGCTGTTCCTCAAAATGGGTAAACAACCAAATGGAGGTGAATGATCGGCCAATGCAAAAGTGGAGGTGATGGTGCAAACATGACCAAGGCTTTAATGGCTGAAGTACTACATTCACGATGGTTATTTACCGAGAAATAGTTCATTTTTTAATGAGCTTAAACCCGGGGGGAAACATTTGCTCATGTCTTATGTTTATTTTTTAACGAGCTTGAACTATGCGCTAAAACTGCTCGATTAATCCAGTCGTGTGATAAGAATGTCTCATATATAAAAATGGCAACTTTTAGAGTTTTGCCCCACATCCTTTCTTTATGCAAGTTAGGAAACGGCCAATCCTACGAGTTTAAAGGGTTAGAGGACCTACAAATTTAAAAAATAAATAGTCGCTCTTCGCTTGCATGCTAAAAGTTTTGCATGCCCCCAGGTATAAAACAGAGTTTCAAGGTTACCTCTTCTTCTTTCCGTTAAAACATTTGTTTTACCGAGAGAGGCCTACCTCTTATAGGTCACCGAAAGATTGTTCTATTCACAACACAAACAAAACACTTCTTCGACGATGTCTACCGAAATAGACAAAGGTGAGTGAAGGAGGCTACTCCACCCACATAACTTTGACAAGAGAATCTTGTTCTAGAATAACCCCCTCTTCCAATCACGGACAAGAGTACAGACTAGTCATATTCTCTCGCGGAAACCTACCCTATACCCGAAGTTTTCATGCCGAAGCAGACTAGAGTGCATGCCCCCTGGGTTTCAGTCATGTCCCCCGAATCACTCGCGCTCATCAGGCGGACGGACTGGAGATTGAGACATTTCTTGTGTGAAAAGATCGTTCAGGGATGGTATATGACTATTTTCTATGCGTGAACCGGGGAAGGAAAGCTGGTCTATGAGCTTGACCACTCTTCCTTCATGCGGAAAACACATTAATCTAAAGAGTAAGGAGACAATCGCTCCCATGCAATAAAAATAGTCTCATCCAAGGAGTAGATTATAATCCAGGGGTCCTTGAACTACCATTACGTTCATTTGAACGGTTTTCCCCCTCAATGTTATGGGCACATTGGGAAGGATCCCTAATGGTCGACTGGTTCCTTTACCAAAGCCTGTTAGATTTCTCATCTTAGGCAAAAGTGATGGTGAACCAAGTGCTTTCCAAGCAGTTGAGGAAAGGATACTCACAGAAGCCCCTTCATCTATGATGGTATCTGCCATAACCATTCTATATATTTGAACAATGATTCAGAATGGTATATTGGCTGGTAAATTGGGTCTGCCTAGCTGATTCCAATCGAAGGAGAGAACTAGGTTGCTTGGAGGTGTGACCGAATAGACGGCCGGGTACGACTCTGACGAACTTCCTTCCTGCGGTAAAGGAACGGGTAAATTTCCCCCATGTTCATTGGAGTCTGTGCTTATGAAAAGAATTTGGACGATGTCATCCTTATTCTCTTCGGTGACTGTATCATCTGAAGATGGAACCTCTGAAGGCAAGACCGGGTCAACTGCCGCCTCGACCTTTTGACTTTCGTCTGGTATGGGTTCAGATGGTTTGTCTTCAATGATAGATGCTTCAGCCGACCACCTGAGCGGGCCAGCCGGATTTTCAACTAGTGACGGACTCGGCAAGAGTTTTTTATATCCAGGAGGAAGTTGTAACGGTGAAACCGAACGATCGTCCAAAACTCTTTTAGCCTCGTCTAATAAGGGACAATGGTGGATGGCATGATCGCCTTCGCACAGTTTACAAGGAAATCTATATTTTCCTTTTTGTCCTCGGGCTTCACTTTCACTAGTTGACGGTGTGTTTTCAACATGATCATCAGAGGTTGACGACACCGGGTTGTGCAAACGAGGAGACCAGTCCCTTAAGATCCGAGGCATGCAAGGACAATTTCTATGATAGTGGTCTCCTTTGCAAATGACACATGGCGATTTAGGCCTGGTCGGTGCAGTGTGTGGATTTTCGCTAGACGACGCTCGTTTGCCCCCATTCGCTTTTGGCTCCTTCTTCTTCTTCTATTTCTTCTTCTTTTCCTTCTTCTTCTCAGGTACTTGATTTTTGGCTTTACCAGCCCCATCAAGCGAAGAGGAGGGAGGAGAGGAACAATTAGAGGAAGTAGAAGGTTGGCGGGTAACTGTGGACTCGTCTAGTTGCTGATTTGATTGTTCAGGAATTGCGGTGTTCTGAACGACAGAGGTTGAGAAGAGCCATACAGGCAAACCGATTGTCAGTCCTGGAAGCGACAATGTTGCCATATGGGGTGCACCAACATCTCCCCAAGAGGAGAAGGGACTAGGATTTCCTCCAAGGGGAATTCCTTGGTTGGTGGACTCCATTTTCTCAACCCAAGATCAACGTAGGAAAGGGTAATGAATATTCCATTTAAAATAAATTTTAGACGCTTTGACACAACTTGTTTTTTCAATTTTTAAGAGTCGAGAAAAAACAAAAGATGACTCTAGTCTCCTTTGATTTTTAATGAGCCTGAAGTGACAAGTGCTCAGATGGACCTTTTCTATTAAAGAGTCTGAAAAGGAATGAAAGGGACTGCTCTGGAAATCTAGGTAGATGGATTACCAAACCAATCGCAAAACTGCAGAATACTTTTTACGGTAGGGCAGTCAATCTTCCCGAATGCTGTGTTCAGTGCATTACGATCGATAGGGCGGCAGACACGGCTTCCTATGGATAAAGGATTAATCCTATTAGGGTCTCCCAAAATATACTCGACGGTACGTGGGAGCGCAAGTCCGTACTGGCACTTATCATCTCAAAGTGGAGGAATCACCCAACCATCAGTGAGAACAACAGTTACCAAGCTTTACAATGCCGGAATACGTCTCTAACCTAGACTTCTAAATGTTGTGTGTTAAGTTCCAAAGCGTTGTTAGATTCATTGAATTTATTTTATAGTTGATCTTGTTTATGAAGTTTGCCTTTCAGGTTCACCGCGAGATGTAGATGTAATTCCTAAAATGCAATCTAAGATGATAAACAATCTTTTTATCTTCTTTGTGCAATGAAAATCCTAGCTACTAAGGAAAGAAAGACAGAATCTTTTCACAAAGAGCAAAGAGCACACTCTAAATGCACTTTCCTAAATCAAACCAATCAGACTGTCTATATGCAAATGCACATGCATGTATTTGTTTTCGACTTTCTTAGTATATGAATGCTAAAAAGAAAGTTAATGCACAAATCTGAATTTCTTTTCAAGCGACAAATATCAACAAGCTCCTTTTCGAAATCAAAAATGGAGACGATCACAACACCTTACGATTTTGAAATGAATACTTGTTCTTGACACTAGAAAATTACAAATTTAGACCAAAAACAATAGTAACAGGATAATCGACCATCAACAGCAATCAAACTCCTTCCTATGATCGAAATCGACACTTGCGACAGTTTCAAATCAAAGGACGACAGTACGATTACGCTACTTTTGCAAAGGAGAACTGAAAATGACTCAACAAACACACAAAAACATTTACAGTTCTTTTGTACAAAGGAGGCGGAATAACAGCAAGGAAAAGGGGTTTCAAACAGACATATACTGATCATAGGCAGCAAAATTCAAGAATAGAACTTGAAAGAATGAATCACATAAACCAAAACTGCACAGAGCCTAGTCTAATCAGCGCACCTGTAACACAAAGAATTTGAAATGCAGCGCACCTTCTCCACTCGGGAAGTGCACTGAAGTTCAGATTCTCTGAACAGTACCTGCGTTGGGCTAGAAACGAGACTCTGTTTGGGTTCCGGGTCACAGTTTGCAGTTCAGTTCATGGGTTTTGGCCGAGCAAAAGGTAATCAGTAACTCAACAATCAGGGGTAGATCTAAGGAGGATCTAAGAGCTATCACAAGGGAAATCAGAGAGTTTGTGAATCAGTTGTTTAAATCATAAACAGATCCAGTAGATGGACTGAAGTAGCATTTATCTACTTTGCATTTGCTATGGCAAATGCAGTTCGAATGCTACCTATAAGTTTATGAAATAGACAACAAGAAAGATAAACAAACAAACTAATTCGTCCCCAGTGGAGTCGCCATTTTGTTACAGGGAAAAGTGTCTATATAGAACTGCTCTATCCCACTAAGGTGTGATAGCTGCCTTAGAAACAAACAAAGTAAAGCTACTTTCGTTTTTCCTTTATGAATTATAGATAGAGACGAACAGAAAGACCAACCTCTGTCTTGCGCTAATCTCCTGATTTGATTCCTCTCTTCCTTGATAGTCTTTCGCTACTTGTTCCCTTACACGCCCAGCTTCACAAAGTACCTGTAAGATCACAGTAGCATAGCACTATACAAAGACATGGATCTGTAATCATAAACAATCTAGGATTAGATGCAAATTGACTATACAAATGTAGCAAACAACAATGACACAAGAGTATGGAGGAAAACTTGAATAGCTTTTATTGATAAACAAGAAAGAGCCAAGAGGAGTTACAACCAGTTGTTCTGACCCAACATCAACCTCTCAGCAAGGAAGCCCCTCTTCACCTCATGCAAAGCTTAGATCACCCAACAATCTAATGTTTGTCTCAAGAAACCAACAACAATTCCTTACAATATGCAAAATTCTAGCCTCTGGATCTCTGGGATGAGGGATCCATATATAGATATCTGTAATGGAGATGAGTTAGCTTATGATTTAATTAGTGTCTTCCCTCTGATAATTCTTGCTTCCACTTGGAGATTGATGATCTCTTACTCATCCTTGGTCGAATTCAGAGAGGCAAGTGTCACAGGAGAAGTTTCTGGAAGCTTCCATTGCCTCTCCACCTCGCGAAATGACATTGCCATTTGTCATTTCTTGCCCATCACACCCCATAGAAGGGCTTTTTGAAATTCAACGCACCCACACAGTGTATTTAGGTGAGATGCAACGCACTTGGCCAGTGGAGCAGCTGAAATGATCCTGTTTTGACCAATTCTGAGCAGTTTTTCATGGAGAACTTCTGGGAGAAGCTGTAATTTGTTGACCTTGTTCCTTTAGGGGTTAGAAAAACACTTTTAGGGACTTAGGAGCCCTTGGTTTATGGACATTTCATGCTTGGGGTTGTAGGGCCCAAAAATGTCTATAACAGCTATCAAGACTAAGGTTGAAAAATTGTTGAAAGCAAGATTCATCTATCCTGTTCCTTTAATTGATTGGGTATCAAATATTATGCCCATTAATAAAAAACGAGGAACTATTCAAATATGAGTTGATTACTAAGATATTAATAAAGCTTGTCCCAAGGACAATTATCCAACTCTGTATATCGACCAAATTGTCGATTACTATGCTGGGACTGAAATTATTTCCTTCATGGATGGATTTTCCGACTACAATCAGATAAACATACTCCCTGCCGATCAATATAAAACCACATTTATATGCCCATGGGGAACTTTTTCTTATCGCAAACTCCCATTTGGCCTAAAAAATGCTAGCGCAAATTTTCAGCGAGCAATTTATTATGAATTCCATGATATCAAGCATATTTTTCAGCCTTATTTAGATGACCTACCGACTCATTCAATGAAAAGGAAGGATCACCCATTACACTTAAAAGAAATTTTCATTAGGTGAAGGCACTACAATATTCGCTTAAATCCACACAAAGGTGTTTTTTGTGTGCAATCAGGTCAGCTTCTAGGTTTCATCATTTCAAAAGAAAGAATTCGTGTCGACCCCCTCAAGGTAGAGGAAATTTTGAATTTGCCTACTCCTTCTAGCCTTACTCAACTCCAAAGTTTGCAGGGGAAAGAAAAAAATTTGTGTAGATTCATCCACAATTATACCGAACTAACCCAAGGTTTTACTTTACAGTTGAGAAACGGCATTCCATTTCTCTGGGATGAGCTTGTTGATTAAGCTTTTGATGCATTAAAACATGCACTGACCAATGATCCATTACTACGTCCACCTGATTATCATCGAGATTATTTTATGTACTTAGCTGCATCCTATGCCACCGTTGGCATCATGTTAGTCCAAGAGGATGATTCTAGCAGCGAACATGTGATTTACTATTAAGTAGAAGTCCCACTAAAACTGAGATTAAATGCACACATGTGGAGAAGCTAGCCCTGGCAGCTATACAAGCTATTCAACGATTCTGTTAGAGTCGGTCTTTTCAACCCTTCGTCAGAGATCAAAACCTCTTTTGTTGCATTTCATTTTAGGTGTCTCATTCACCTCGATCATCTGCATTCCATTAAGAGCATCGATCTTCTGATGGAAGGGTCTTGTCTCCATACTTCCCTCATGTCATGTACCTGCTAGTTCGTGTCTGATCATCAAAGTTCATCAAATTAATTTTAAAGTCATTATGGATGGTCTTTTGGTCAACCAAGAGTCATTTCAGTCATTAGGTCTAGCGTTTCACAAATTTTGTCTTCAAAGTGTCCAATAATGCCAGCAAGCACATGAGGATGTCCCTAATAAGTTTTCGTTCCAAAATTTTCATTATCAATAATGCTTGAGAATGATTCTTCTTCAAAAAAGAAATCGTTAAATTTATTTTTTGTAATAAATATGTAATTTTTAAGGTTTTTCAAGTTCTACAGTTCTTCAGTGCAGCCCTAGTCATCCTTTGCCAAAATCTAAGGCCATCATCCCTACAAAAAATTTCCGAGAGTTTCATCATTTCAGTCAAAAGTCAAAGGAAACAACAAAAAACAAAGTTTGTATTAGAAAGTGAAAAGTGCCAAAGTGGAAACATTAGAAAGTGGGTTATTGAGATCAAAAATTTAAGTCCAATGGTTATACAAGATATTTTGGTGTCCAAACAATTCATTTGCACACAAGGAGACAGCAAGAAGTCAAGTTAGATTGTGGAAGGGCGGAATTGTGATTTTGAAGGCCGACTGTGTGTTGAATTGCTTGTGCAACGCATTGGGAGGAAGGTGTGGTGCACATAGACAGTGTGGTGCATACAAAGGTTTTTCACTGTGTAATTTATAACTGTCACGGCACACATAGACGATGCGGCGCACTGGGTTGTGCGCGCGGCGCACAGAGCTGCCAACTGAAATTTCATCACTGCTTCCAAATTTATTCAAATCGACTCAGTCTTCTATGATCCAAGTAAGTGTGTGAGCCTTTGCCATTGCTATTAAATGGTGTTTGCTGTGATTTGAAGAGAAGAATATAAGGTTTGAATGGTGAAAACATAAACCCTATCCTTTTGTTGAAGCTGCTCCTTAGGGTTTCAAATGGTGTTTTAAAAAGTCATTTTCATGCTGAATACTCACTGTCATACTATCATTTCCTACCTGTAATTCCTTTCCCCTCACTGTCACATCATTATACAGTCCCTCTCCTTCTCCCCTATATTCTAAAATCATTCATATCATTTGTCCCCATTTTGTTTTTTTTCCTATCCCTAAACACTACCATTTCTTATCATTATCCCTTTCCCCATATCATTTGCAAAATCCCTAAATCCCCAATTCCCAACAGTCAAGTGATTGTTATTGCACACCTTAATTTCACTTGACAAACTCCACTTTTCCCACTGTTTCATATTCCTCACAGTCCCTCATTTCCCTTTGGCACATTTGGCATTGAAAACAAAGGCACCAATTAGTCATTCTCAACAAAACAAACATACACCTTGCTTGAAACATTATGGAAATGGAGACTGATTCATCATATGAACAAGACAGTGATTCTACCACAGAGCTTCATGCACCGAGAAGGCCTCGTAAAGGAGGAAAACATGTTAGAGAAGAGCCCACCTCTTTGACTGAACTGCAAGCCTGCCCACTTGCCATGGCATGTTTCCAACAACAGTCATGCTTTCAGTATTGCAAAATGATTGCTCAGATTCAGCATCATCAGGAGTTGGCTCGGTTATTTGTTTTTCATTTGCATGATGGTTAGGTAACTCTTGCTGGTGTAAATTTCACCTTGACACCAGAGACCATTTCTCAAGCAACAGGAATACTAAATGTAAGTGAGGAGTGGAACAAAATAATGCAGGTAGAAAAAGTACATTATGAACCATACATCAGGCCCAACTATGCGAAACAGCTCAACAGGGTGTTCCCATTCCGGTTTTCTAAAGAATCCTATGCGCCGTTGATGAGACTCATTATTAGATACTTCAGTTGTGAGGGCCGCTTCTCACGTCTCTATGCATACCATATCATATTGTTGATGCATTTCACGAGAGTGAAGATGATGAACATTCCATATTTCATGTGTCGAAACATCGAGAGGATGACTACTCTTGTGCAAAAGAAGACTCCTGAACAGCAGTACAATAGCATTTACCATTATGTGCTCATCAAGATCATTGTTGTATATCAGCTTGGCTTGCAGGGTATCACATGGGAAGACTTCATTTCCCGTGAGTTCTTCATAGCTTCAGCAGCTCATCAGGAGGTTTTCCATCATGCAGGTGAACCTTCACATCAGCATGGAGGTCGGGAGGCAGAGACTACTAGTGTTCTGACATATGTCACCTATCAGAGAGGCATGAGAGGATAGTTTGCAGCAGCCCGACGAGTACTATCTCCACCTGGGGTGGAAGGGGTCTCGTTGCCGTCATCAGTAGTACAGGTATAGGACAGAGGCAAAAAGCCTATGCAGCATGAGGGCCCTTCAGGAGGCCTAGACACTGATTTCATACTCATCGATGATGATGTGAGCTCTCCTACCTCAAAGCTAAGGGAGGTCATTTAGGAGCAGAAAGCTGAGATAGATGCATTGACCAACAATTTGCAGAGAGATCAATGGGTCATAAACTATTTGGATCAGTGAAACAAACAACTGGAGGATTAGCATACAGTCATGGAATTACAAAACATTCGACAAAACCGCCAAGCTGCCCAAAGGAGGAGGATAGAGTTCACTTCATTGGAGCAGGAGATAGAGGCTGATCGAGAGACTTGGCTTGAGAGGGTCAATATTCATCTTGAGAAACTATTGGTGAAGGCAAACAAAGACAAGGACATGCTCAGGCACATGAAAAATCATTATTGGGCACGAACTCATGTTTGCAAAGCGAGGATCAAAATCCTGAAGGCAAGACTAAGGAGAGAAATAAAATGACGCAAAAGGCATGATAGGCTCTAAATCTTGGCTGAAGCTTCTTTGGCTGAGCATGATACTCAATGATGGACCTTCAATCCAAATTTCAGCAAATTTGGAGAAAATTTTGTCAATTTTGAATTTTTTTGGCTTCAAAACAGATTTTCCTGCCCAACGCATAGCGCCACTTGGCACGCGCTTATAATTGGGAGATCCTCTGGAGGAAAAATTTGCATTTCTAGATTTTTTATGAAAATTTATGCATGCTCTTGAATTACCTAAGGATTTCATCAAGCTCTGGGTTGCCTAAAGGGTCAAAAACACACAAAAAAATGACCTCTCTACCACCTTTTGTACCCACAGGAAGCAATCTTGGGAGATTGAAGTTTTGGAGAGGAAAATGACATACAAATTTAGACATTCCACTTGGGTTGGAAAGTAGACAGAAAATTCTTTCCAACGAGCTATCATGAGCTCAATTTGGACTTTGGGAAGTGCTTCAAAATCAGCCTCAAAGTTGTGCTACGCATACAGGTTTTGGGCACAGTGCATAGAGAATTTTCGCCTATTTTTCACTCTTCAGCTCAGAATTTTGGCCAGTTTTGACTAGTTTTACTTTTTGATGTGACTCTTGATCTAACTTGATGTAATTTCATGACCATGATGTAATTTTGGCACATTTTTACTTGTCTTAGTAGATTCATTCACCAAAATGTGAAATGTGAGTGGATGAATCAGTTTCCTAACATATAGAGGCAAGTTGTTTCATTGTCTATTTTTCAATTCCTTGTTTAGATATGGTTGAAACAGCTCCTAGAATGATGAGCTCAACCCCTAGAGGCATGGGAAGGAGTTAATCTTGTCTATATCATGTAATTTCTTAGTCATTTTTAGGGTTGGACACTTGGGACTGCTTGGCACTCCATTGTACATCTGATTTCTACATTTTTGGCAAAGGAAAAACTAGGGTTTTGCAGCACTTTTTGGGATTCCTGTGGCTCTGTGTTTTGATGGTGTTCCTCTCTATGTAATTTGTGAGTTCACTGAAATTTATGGGCATCATTTTCTTTTCTCTTTGCTTCTAAAATTAAAAAAATGAGTGATAAAGGTAGAATTCATTAGCTTGTTGTGCTCTGCCTGTTAGTTTTGTTTAATTTTCAATGTTTTCTTCAGTTTGAAGGGGATTCTTGGTACCCTCTTTCCCTCTTCAGCTTCTCACCGGTCTGAAACCTCCACCTTTACAAATTAAAGCATCAAAACGATTGCCTTTCTTGCCCCAATTAGAACTCTGAAAAACTGGCCTTCATCCCCAAACCCCAAATTGCCTTTCCCTTGATTCCAACAAAACCCTCAAAAAATAAAATCAAATCCTTGCACTTCATACCTAGCCTAACATCAAAAGATATTTCAGTCATCTCAAGCCCCAATCGATCATCATTTTCTGATATTGACTCGGAGAGAGCCCTCTCCTGTCCTCGTAGGGCTAGCTACAAGGCTGAGCATGGTTTGATGTTGGTCCTGGATCCTGCCTTTTCAGCCTGAGGTAAATCTAGGCTCTAACAGATTCTATCACTATATACTTCTCTTAAAAACAATTGTCATTTCAGATTGCAACCCTATGATATACATTCTCACTAAACAAATTACTAGGGGACAAATACTCCAAGTGGATAGTTATCTTACAAGAGTTTGATTTGGAATTTGAAAAATCCAAATCAAAGAAATATTTGATTTTCACTGAACTATTGTGTGACTTTCATCATACTGATATAGAAACTATAGCAGAAGATTCTTTTGCTGACGAATCCCTCTTTCTTATTAGTACATAAAATCTGTGGTATGGAGATATCATTATATATCTCCAAACACAAATTTTTAGGCCTAAGTTATCCAAAACTAATCATCGTTGAATCTGATACCAATCCCAATAATACAATATTATTAGCAACACTCTTTACCGTCACGGTGTTGATTCTATATTTTGACGTTGTTTGACTCTCCAAGAGGCTAGAAAAACATTAAATGACTGCCACTCTGGAGCATGTGGCAATCACATGTCTGGGTATGCTACTTCCCAAAAGATATTAGGCTTTGGCTATTTTTGGTTGTCAATGTTTAAAGATTGCATTACTACAGTCTGCAAATTCCATAATTTCAAAATTTATGATCGCAAAATGCGAGCACCTCCAGGTCCTCTTCACCCTATCATAGTTGTCGTTCATTTTTCCAAATGGGGCATCGACTTTGTCACCTGTAACCCTCACTCAGTTGGGGGGCATGGGTATATTGTCCTTGCAGTTGATTACTTTACGAAATGGCCCAAGGCAATGCCTACATATAGAGACGACAGTGAAAATACAGCAGTTTTCATTTTCAATCATGTGCTTGCTCGGTTTGGTTTTCCAAAAGATATTGTTGTAGACCATGGTAGTCATTTTTGTAACTTTATGATGGTTGAACTATCCGCACAACTCAGCTTATGCCATGATAGATATACTCCATATTATCCACAAGTTAATGTTCAAGTCGAAGTTGTCAATAAAGTTTTAACCAGTATGAGTAAACGGATAGTTGGTATTCATAAAGGAAATTGCAATTCTATGCTCTTTTCAGCACTGTGGGCTTACCGTACTACTGCAAAACCATTTACTTCTTTTACTCCTTTCCAACTTGTTTATGGTTTGGAAGCAGTATTACCCATTGAATGTGAAATCACATCCCTAAAACTAGCTATCAAAGTTTTAGATGCAACCTCTGCAAACGAAGAACGCTTTCTACATTTAGCACATTTAGATGAAAATCGTCGTGATGCCGTACTGGCTAGTGAGGCTCACAAAAAACATGTCAAAGCTTAGTTTGATCAAAATTTTAATCCTCATTCATATTCAGAAGGTGACCTAGTCTTATTTTATGATCAAGCTCATGACAAGTTAGGTGCAGGAAAGTTTGAACCCATGTGGCATGGCCCTTACATCATAAAATGCATATTAGCTAAAGGCGCCTATGAGTTGGTTGATTATGATGGTATTCCTTTGGGAAAGCCCGAAAATGGTCTTTACCTAAAGAAATATTATGCATAAAATTTTGGTGAAGATTTGTACATTATTTACCATTTTTTCTAGGTATGTGTGACAGTTAATGTTTTTCACATTTTCTACTACTTCTCCTGCTTATCTCATTTTTACACTTGATTTTCAGATGTCGATTTTCTTTCATACTTACATTGGCTTTGTTGATGGCTATAGTCGTAGTACTCCGAATTTACCTTCCACAACCTAGGTTATCTATTCACCTAGTGATGAGCTAGTCTCTATTCATGGAATATGTCTCGGTCAAACAACAAACAACATAGGAGAATATAGCGCAGTCATTAAGCTATTAGTTGATGCCATCGCATTTGGTATCTGGAGTTTGATCGTTAGGTTAGATTCGCAACACGTGGTATTGCATTTAAACGGTGTCTATATAGTAAGGAGTCCAACCATGTTCAGAGTATTTTTACAAGTCTATCTTTTGGAAATGCAATTTGATTATATTGAATATCAACACATTCCGAGATATTTAAACACATTGACAAATGCATTGGCAAATCATGTGTTAAATAGACATTTGCAACATTTGTAAATTAAAATAAATATTCATTCATACATTGATCAAGATAAACAATAGGAAAAAGTAGTATATTTTCATTAAAAATAGAGTTTATATAAAAGTATGTGGCTACAAAATACGTCATCCGAGGACATAAGGCCCTGTGGCCTTTTATTTTATGAATATGCTGACACCAAAAATAAAATTGTGGTCCTAGAAACTAGAACAACTAAGCATGATGATGCTCATGATAACAAACGATAGCACAAGCAACTCGACGCAGCAAATGTCTAATGGGCCCTAGAACCCCAACTACATGTCTCTGATAGGCACGAGAAATGTCATCACTCCCAGTCTCTAGGATGTTCGAAGTCACCCTCTCAAGGTTGTGTTCCAGCTCTGTCAAGATATCCTCTGCCTCTAGTTTTGTTGTTGCAGCTATTATAGGTTTCTTGTCTCGTCTATCAAATCATCTCAGCCGAGTTGGTTGGGTTGGGCCCACATTTTCACATGCATTTCAGATAATTAGCCTTTGAAGATAAAAAACACATAAAAATTTAGCAATTTGGAAATATGTCAAAATGTTAAATTCTCACATAGATCATCCCACTGAGTTCCGGTTGGAAGTGGGATATCAGGATCACCTCTATAATCCATCTTGGCATACCAAAAGTTCTCAATCGGAACAAATTTCTAGCCTAACCTATCAAATAACTCTGCAGTATACCTCACTACTGGTCCATCACCTCCATGGCATGCCATCAGTGCAACCCACCTCATCATGTGTGGATCCCTAGGACCCCCCTCATTTGCTAGAATTTTCTATGGCCGGAGGATAGGAATCCTCTCTAGGGAAAAGCAACAAAAAAGGCACTATAACCGAAATTCTTCAGTTTTCCATTCTTGCATCTAGTCAACTAGCCCTTCAGGTTCACCACTAATGCCTCACACCAGTTGTACACCGTGGATTCCCAACATTCCACGGCCATATGCATCTATGCCTGTGTGGCTAAACGAAGGGCAGCACTACCACACAGTGTGCAAATAGTGAAAGTAATGGTCCTTAGGGCAAGAGCTCGATGGTCTGAATATCAATTCTCCCATCCTTGGGTGGTGCACCCATGCAAAAGCATCGTAAATACTCATCAGTAGTATCTCCTCTTGTCCTCTATCCGAATAATATCGGATCCCCGATGAGACAATCTAGTCAAGAAATAAATTTCATAAGTGTCAATGGTAACGTAATGATCGGCAATCACAAAACATTGTTCCTAGAAATTCCAAGTCCTTACTAGCCACGTCATCAGATCTACCTGAGCTTTCATCCTAGGAATAAGCCAGTATTTCAGGAGGCCACAAGTCCTGAGAGCCTGCATGGTGGCTGGATCTGCCAAAGCTGCCAAATCATTGGCTTCATGCTCTCTTTCCCTCCACTCCATTTTGAGCAATAAAATGACTTGAAATGACCATTTTAAAAGGATTAGAATCATTTTAGAAACTCATCTCATGTTTTTTTTGCCCAAAACTTGTTTAAAAATAAACCCTCAATACCTGTGTGACTGGTTTTACGGACAGGGCTCAACTGCGTAGATTTTCCCAGTCAAATTCGATGCAAGCCGTGATTTTCCATATGGAAAATTTTATGGGTCTGCGCAGCCCGACTGAAAAGAAACAGCGCGGGGTTGAGGACGCATTTTTTAACATATTTTTGCCCCAAAAAAATAAATTAAATCTTAAAATTAAATTTTAAATGGATGAAAAGCTAAGTTAACGAGAGATCTTCTACCTGGAAGAAACGGCGTGCATTTTCATCCACCGGTTAGTTCGGAATCAGTCCTGGAAGTCTAGTGGTAAAGACTCCTCTCTCTACTCTCTAATGGTAAAAATTAAGATGGTGACAATAATTTACCTTTCCCACTTTTATAAGTTTTTGAAGCTAAAAAATATTATTTTTTTATGTTTAAAACCTTTTGGGAGGGAAAAATAAATTTTTTTGAGAAATTATGATGAGTTGTTGAGTTTAAATGTGCAGGATAGGTTACTGAGCGAGGATGAATCATTTTGACTTCTTAGCAGACTTATCATTTTTCATTCTCTTAAAAAATTATGAAAAGAGAAAATCATGGAGTCCTCTTTTAAGCCCTTTTCAGACTCTTTCAAAACGAAAATATTGTCGAGTACTTGCATGTTCGAAATCGTAAAAGTAAATGAACAATCATCCACTAAATATTAGTTTACCCCTTTTATGTACTGAGTTAGGACTATTTACGAAAAAAGTATACGTTTACTGAACATGGTCAATAGAGTTCTCTCTTGTATTATTTTATGCTTTTTAAAGACCTGAGTGACTAAAACTGATGAAAAAGAACCTGATGGAGTCTACTTATGTTTTTCTTTTGACTCTCTAAAATTGAAAAACGTGGAGCTTTACTTTCTCTGAGCTCATTAAAATTTTATGGTAAAAGAACTAATGAGTTTCATTTTTATGTCTTTCTCAAACTCTTAAAAAAAACGACATCGAGTTACTCTTTTACTGGACTCATAAAAAATTAAACAGTATAGGACCCGTTAATCATAATGGGACTAAACCATTCCTTCTTAGGGTTCATTAAAAATACTTCGATGGACTCATCTGAAGGATGAGATTACAGTACAAGCATATGTTATCCTCCTCAAGCTTGTAAAAAATAAAGAGGTACTAGCCAGTAATGGGGGGGGGGGGGGGGAATTGGGAAAAGGTGTCCATTTTACATTATCATTTCTAAAAGGTATCAAGTTGCTCTTGAACACAGAACTACATCACACTCATGTCTAGGTTGGGAAATCCATTTGTCTTACAGTTAATCAAACCTCATTGAAAGTCTTCATGGTTTTTGGCATTAAGTCAAATGCTTCCAAGTCACTATCATGTCATTATGTGTTCAAGAGAATTTCAACCTCAGTTCAAAACCCCTTTGCAAATTCTATGCCTTCAATCACGTTGGCCATCCTTGAGTTAGTCCTTGCAAACTATTTTCAAAACTTGACATTATGTTTCATGTCGTAGGCTTTCCTACTACGGGTTACTTCCTATTGACTTCAGCTCATTATCTAGGAAGTTGATTTAGAAACCTTCAATACTTTGAAGCCTGCATGCCTTAATGGTAGGTTTCTAACTTTTGATGACGAGTTCTCATCATTGGCCTTCGATCAAACGATTCTATGAGTGTTCGACTTCAAATCACCTATTCACACTTCATAGATTGTACTGGAAGTACCTTGAGAACCATTGTCATTATTGGTGGTTTCTCTCACACTTGTTAATGGTTAACATCATTGACCGTAATAAAGTGGTTTCTCCCATGTTTTACTTCAAAAGATTCACTCGCATGGTTAGATTTGTACTGTGGATCAAGAGATGGAGATCAAGACCCTGGATCTAGTTTCATCAATCCAGGTTGTGAGGATATTTTATATTCATGATTATGTAGACAGATGGTTGCGTCCATGTTGTGTCTACCATCTATATGATTTTAGTTTTTCCATGCTTTTTTATTGAGTTCGCTTTACTCTGAGTATGGGAATGCCTACCTCAAAGATGATTTTTGATATATATTTGCATTGTAATCCTTGAATGATCCCTGCAGATTTCCAACCATTGCCTCTGATCCAATTCTTGGAATGATAAAGTGCTTCAATCTTTTAAACTTGTTTTTACAGACGTCGCACTTTAGGGGGAAATTTGTTACCTGTAAATTTGTTGCCATGACACTTGATCAATTAATGGGTCTTCTTACCATCCATGAACATGTTTGAACCAGCTCCCTTAGAAGTAAAAAACCCAAAATATTTTGAAGTAGATGAGAAATTTGGGGAAAATAGCTGTCACACCTTGTTAAGTTCCACCTGCATTGATTTTTCTAGAGTTTCCCGCACATTCGTTGGAATTAACTCTAAGAACAGTGCAGAGAATAATTTTGTCTTCCACTCTATACCTGTACAGGTGAATTCAAGAAAGTAAAAATAAAAAGTACATTCTAGAAACATACTTTTTTGAATATTTCCTAACTGAAAGCTTCCAAGTGATGACTATTTGAACTATAACCCTTAGATGATGCATCTTCATCCCTTTTCTCATGGTAACCTAATCCCTCAATGAAGGAGTCTCATCCTCCTCTTTTGGATCTGAAACTTCTTCCTCCTGGCCTATAAAATAACTAGAGGGTAGAGGGATTGAGGAGGTCAGAATTCAGAGAAGACAAACTTATGTTGTTGGTTTGATATTGGAAAGCTTGTCATCTAAGGGGGAGATTGAAAGCATTTGGGAGGGACCTCACGCCATCAAGGTGAATGTTGTAAGGCTCCTCTTAATCTTTGATTAATACAAATTAACACTTTTCTCCCATTGATTTGTCTTATTGGAATAATGAATTGTTTACAATCGTTTATAATGTTTATTAAGGCAAATTCAATTCCTAATTTTGTTGATCATTGGGTTAAGTTGTTTGGATTATTATATCGCATGTGCTTTTGATCCTTTTATGGTCGATGTTTGCAAGTCTTATCAAGCATTGAAGGGTTGCATCAAATCACAACAAGGGATCTTCATCGAGCATTTCATGAAATAGGTAAGAGGATCATCCATTAGCTACAATTCTTATAATTCAAACAAGTTCAACTTAGGAAAAGGGCCAGTTAAATTGTCTTGTGTGTTTCTAGTTTATGTTAAGGATCTAGGGAGATTGCTCCTATGCGCAAGAGGGATTTGTCCAGTGCAACAGTGCTTTATCTCGAAATCAAACTCACTGATCGTGGCCAACCATCTAGCCTATCAGGCGTTGAGAATCAGCTAGTCAAACAAATACCTCAACCTAATATGATCACTCATCAGTACAAGCCTCCTACCAAAAAGATAGTGCTTCCACATATTCAATGCACATATGATCGTTGCTAACTCAAGATCATGTGTCAGGTAGTTCTTCTCATGCTTATTTAGTTTTCGTGACTCATAACATACCACCTAACCATCCTATAAAAGGATTCCACCAAGTCCTCTCTTGCAAACATCTATGCATACCACAAACTCTTTTTCTGGATCTGCAATCTATAGCAATGGTGCATGTGTCAACAACTTCTTAAGTTGCTCAAAACTAGCCTCACACTCCTCTCTCCATTTGAACTTCTTACCTTTCCTCTACAATGATGTGATAGGTAAGAAATTTGTGAGAAGTTCTTGATGAATCTCCTATAATAGCCTGCCAACCCCATGAAAGATCTCACCTTATCCACACTCTTAGGAGCTACCTACTTCATGATAGCCCTTATCTTCTCTAGATCTACTACAATTCCCTCCTTGGAGATAATATGTCCCAAGTAGTGTACCTCATTCTGAAAGAAACTACACTTGTTGATCTTAGCATACATCTGATGCTCCCTCGACAACCTCAACACTGCTGCTAAATTCTCAACATGCTCTTCCTCATTTTTCAAATATACCAATATATCATCAATGAACACAATAACAAACTTATCCAAATACAGACGCAACACACCATTCATCAAGCACATAAACGTGGTTGGAGCATTAGTTACGCCAAATGGAACTACAAACAGCTCATAATGCCCATACCTGGTCCGGAAAGTTGTCTTGTAAATGTCCTCTTTTTTTATCCATACTTGATGGTATTCGGATCTCAAATCAATATTCGAGAACACTGCTACTCCCTTCAGCTGATCGAACAAAATCAAACCTTGGTAAAGGGTACTTGTTCTTGATGGTCACTTAATTTTTCCAACTATCTGTAGTCAATGTATGATAGTTCCATCTTTCTTCTTCACAAACAATATAGGTTCGGCCCAAGGTGATACACTTGGCCTAATTTATCCCTTATCCAACAGTTCCTTCAACTGCAACTTTAATTCCATCAACTCAGGTGTGCTCATCCAGTAAGGTGCTTTTGATGTTGGAGCTACCCCTGGCACTAACTCAATAGAAAAATATACCTCCCTGTGAGGTGGAAACTCTATAATTTCCTCAAGAAATACATCCTAAAACTACTGCAGAACTGGTACCTACTCAACACATCTGCATCCTCAACCTCCTTACCCTTATCACTAGAAATGTGTACTGCAAATAACATGCACCCTTTCCTATGACTATGCTTTTCCTACATAGTTTTCACTATCCTAACTGATTTGGCTTTCTTCTTACCCTGCAAGACTCTTGGTTCCCCATTGTCATCAACACACTCAATGGCTTTGACATAACAGTCTACCTTGGTTCTATGATGATACAATCAATCCATGCCCAACAACATACTTTATGATCCCAACAATAATACATTCAAATGTGATGTTGCAGGCATACCATTCAAATCAAATTCATAAGCTCTTAGCCAATGATGAACTCACTTCTTTGTACCTATATCCAACTGCATTAACCAAGATTATGCATGCAATTCCTTACTCAACCACACTTATCCACCAATTTAGGACTAACATAGCTATAATTAGATACAGGGTCAATCAAAATGGAAATAACTTGATCACGAAGCTTACCATCCATCTCAATGTGAGATGCCTAGTACTATGGTTGTCTATTGTCCACGGTTGCATAAATATGAGGAATACTCTACCCCACATCCCCAATAGTATGTGCCTCCTATGCATTGTATATCTTAGGACTACCACCCTAATTCTATGGAAAATATCTCCTAAGGTGTTCCTCACCATATGTCCAACACTCCAACTGGCTAGTGCACTCACCTCTATGTTGTTGTTGTGACCCATGTCCCCGTCTAGCTACATTAAAATTCTTTTGTGGTGCCATATTTTCTTTCCCATATGCATTCTCAGGCCTTGCTCTCTTAGGCTACCATTTACCTTTACCTTTATCTTTCCCTTTCCATCCTTGTTGAGATTCATTCTTATGCTTTTACTGTTCATAGAAATGCTTCAGTTTCCCAATGACTTCCTCAAGTGACTAAGGCTCATCATACTCAATCTGATCTCTAAATGCTAATGGAAAACCATTGACAAATCATTGAACTTTAGCCTTATCATCTGTAAGATATGGTACATACCTCAATAGCTCCAGAAACTTGGTCGTGTACTCTTCATATGTCATTGACCCCATATTTAGCTCATAGAATTCTTTGGCCTTGTTGTCGTAGTACCTTTTTGACAAGTACTTCTTCCTAAGAATCCTCTTGAACTCCCGCCAACTCAAGTCATTTGTCCTGATGTCTCTAACCTACTTCACATCTTCCCACCAAATGTCTACTTTATCTTTCAAGTTGAAGATAGCTATTATGGCCTTCATGTCATCTGTGTACTCATGCAACTCAAATAATTTGTTCATCCCAAGTATCCAAGCCTTTGAATCTTCTAGTTTCTTTACATCTCCATCAAAAGTAGGTGGATTTACTTCCTTAATTCATCTGGAAAGTATCCTCTATGACTCCTCCTGTAAGGATGATAACGATGACGATCATGATGTCTGTCAAAACCAGAACTAGAATAGCACCTGTACTCATCAACCCTCCTATCCAGAGTTTCCAATGGCCTACCATCTCTCATTGTGTCATCTCTATCATACCTGTGTCTAACAGGAGACCTGTTTCCATATTCCCCATTAGTTTTGTCCTCCTGACCATGGTTGATCCGAAATGGCCCTTGTCACTGCAATTCTGACAAACTCTGAAGAAGTAATGCATTAACATTTTCTTTCTTCTCTTGTACTTATATGATCCTGTCATTATCTACCTTATAACTCCCTATTTCTACCTTCAAGCTTCTCAAAGTATCTGCCAAATCAGAAGAGTTCCCACCACGCTACTCATCTGATTTATATGGAGAGTCCTTGTAGTCTACCATATTGTTATTCATTTTTGCCTTCTTTCCTGCAAGGCATAATATGTCAGATAAACCAAATCATAACAAATCAACGTACCTTAGTATAATTTGGGGAGGTTACCTCATTTGCAATATCATCTAAATCGGTGTGATACATGTATAACATAATCATAACAGCATATAGACATATACAAATAAATGCATCAACACATAAACATCATTCTAGTTAGAGTCGAGTCGTCAATGCATCACCATATCAGCTAAACATACCATGACCTCATGCATGACAACAAAAACTATTAAGCCATTGTACACATGGCCACATGCATAATCAATGCGTAATCAACCACACATACGCATGAACGCATGTATGCAAGCATAAGCAAACAATACTTGTAACCAAACCTACAAGACTGTTACATGCAACCAAACATACAAGGATGCAACCTAACATACAAGAATGTAACCAAGCGACATATAACAACATGTAAGCGACATATAAAAATATGTAACTAGTCATACATTCATGAAAATTCACTCCACAATAACAACATCAAGCTTTACATGACGACATCACTACAACCATGATCATCAGCATGCAAATGCAGCAAGCACATGGAATGCAATTGTAGGAGACACACATGAAATTGACATGCATGCATGACCAACCTACACAACTCATCCAGTCTGAGGGGCGAACCATGCTCTGATATCACTCTGTAACACCCTCCTCCCACATCTACCTAAGTAACTAGCCAACTAGGGTAAACATGCAATGATAGGCTACTATGGTTGGATTTGACCTCCTATGTGACCTTAAGAAAATGGAATTGATGGAAACACAAAAAATAGGCATTTCACATCAACTATAGGACCCCTGAGAACCATGCCAACACTTAAGGTAGATTGCACCTAGGTCCCACTAAAACTTCTGACCACTTATCCTCTGGACACTCTCATGTTATGGGTGTACCAGTGTCCAGGGACCTCTAGACACTCTCACAGGCCTGCATTCCAATATCGAGGGAAAAATTTGTCTAGTTCTATGCCAGGGTCCCCATGATTTGAGCCACTTTTGCCATCCTAGAGCCCATGTCACTGCCCAAAATGGAATGATATCTTAAGAGAAGTAAAATAATAGGGAAACAATGAAGTATAAGGAATTATTTAAACAAGCCCTTAATCATATTCCCACTAGCCATGACAGGCATTTCGTCAAACATATCACAAACATGTAATCTACAGGTGTAAAGAATAGAATTAAGCATAAGGATCTCATACTTATCTGAGAATCGCTAAGAACCATTTTTCCCTCATGTATTTTTTTGTGTTATCATCTATTAGGCCATAGATACTTTTTCCATTCATTTACAAGTAAAAACATACTGAGATACATACATAGTTGTTGTCATTAAACATACATATAACTACCATAGTAACAACATAAATACCATAAATATATCAGCCATAAAATCCACATATAAACCAGTACATTTACACATGAAAACTAAGGGAATGAATTTCTCATTAATGAATGTAAAAACCAACCAAATATGGGACTACCATGTTCCACCCGACCATAGATTGGCTGAGCGAAGTCTCTCTTCAGCCAATCAACCCCGTGTCATATTCCAAGCATGAATGTGGGACTCATAACCAATTGAAAAGAACCGAACAAGCATGGATGCTACCAAATTTCTCCACATACACCGTGAGGAATTTGAGTGCCTCCTAGTCTCTTAGGATTTACTGTAATCCATAGTCCGATTCAGGTATCACTAGGTCCTAAACCAAGACCCAATCTCTAGGATTTACGGTACATACCATCCCAGGACTACTAGGCCCAAAAGAGAGAAATCCACCTCTTGGATTTACCGTATATCTCGTCATTCACTGGCAAGGACTCCTAGGCCCATCAAGGCACACAATCCTGGCTTTACCGTAACCCATATTTTGGCTCAGGGGTTACTAGGCCAGTGGCTTTACCGTGAACCATGGTCTGGTTCAGGGACCACTAGGCCATGTGTTTGTCATTTTATAGATCCGCCCCACTCAGCTTCGAATCCATCCGGCAATCCATCTCAACTGAAGTATGAGAACCCATCTCATCAAGGCTATCAGGAAATGGCAAAGCTAGGCTGAAAACATTGTCACACCTAGCAAAACCCATGCCATGATAGAAAATAACCACATGCAACACCATGCATGCCAAACATAGCAAGGAAAATACACATGAAAATCGATACCTGCAAAGAATTTTGTTATAGCTTCTTGATCCTGCCTTTCCCTGCTTGATCTTTGCTTCCTCTTGCCTTCTTTGCCTTTCTTGCTCCAATTCCAAAGTGCTCCAAGAAAACCCTAAGTGTCCAAGAGTGTGAGAGAGAGAGAGAATAATGAGAGAGCTCCAAAACTGAACTGACGAAAGGTTCGTAACTGATCCTCAGAAGCCTTTTTATTAACGAGGCCTCTATTTTATTCATTTTCCATTTTTTCCTTCAATTTCCTCCTCACATGCAACTTGTGACCTTTCACCTCCCTTTTCTCCTAATTTCCATTATTTTCATAAATAAATGTGCGAAAATTTCCATTTTTCGAAAACTAGTAATATTTGGTTTTAATAAATTAATTTAAATATTATTTCTCAAAAACTAGCTGTTTAATGTAGCCGTTACATATTAATATTTTTAATAAATTAATAAACTAATATCATTATTTAAATATTATTTTTCGAAAACTAATATAGTCATTACCTATTAATAAATTAATGAAATAATATCATTATTTAAATATTTTTTTCAAAAACTAGTCATTACTGAATAATATTTGTTTTTAATAAATTAATATCACAATTTAAATATTATTGTTCAAATATAACCGTTACTTGAAATTATGTCTCTACATTATTTAAGCCGTTTCCATGGTCTACCTCTTCATTTGGTCCTGATGATGAACCACACTTGTTGGTTCGAAGCGCGTCGGCCAAAATTTTCTCTTATGTGATTTCTACCGAAAGTATTTACTTAATTTCCATTTTTCCTTTCCAAAGCCTTTGTCGTTACCTTTGCCAATTTACTTAGCCATTAATAACCAAATGAACACCCCCTAGAATGTCTTGCCCAACATTCAGCTTGGAATAAGTGTCCCATCAACCGTGGTTATTATTTTTTTAACTTTTATTACATGGAATTTTCACCAAGGTTGTTACAAGATTCATGTGCAAGGATGGATGCTTATTTATTAAGGCTTGGTTTCATCAAGGGTTTTTCAAATCCTACTCCCTACATCAAGGAAGTTGAGGAAGAACATGTTATCATATTGCTATATGTGGATGACTTACTTGTTACAGTTGTAGAGAATCATATTCAAGAATGTAAGAATCAGTTTCCAATTGAATTTTATATGAAGGATCTTAGGCTTATGCACTACGCTTTGGGATTATAGGTTTGACAGAAACCAGGAAAGGTATATCCTGGTAAAGGGAATTATGTGATCAAAATTTTTCAGAAATTTGGTATGATGGATAGCAAAGCAGTGACAACTCCTATGATTACCAATTTGAAGAAGTTGAGGAGTTCAAAACCTAGACCAGTTGATCCTACATGTTACCAACATTTGATTAGCTCCTTGATGTATCTGGTAAACACTAGACCTAACATATGCTATGCAGTAAATGTCCTCAATTAGTTTTAGATGAAGCCAAGACATGATCATTGGATAACAGCCAAACATATCTTAAGATATCTTCATGGGGTGATACATCACTGGCTAAAATGTGATGGAAATGAGATCCAGCTATTAGGCTATACAGACTATGATTATGGTGTCAATGAGACAGATGGAAGAAGCACTACTGGTGGATGTTTTAGCTTGGGATCCTATATGATATCATGCATGAGTAGGAAGAAATATTTTGTTTCTTTGAGTATATTTGAAGTTGAGTATGTTGTTGCAAGTGAGGTTGCTATAGAAGTTTTTTGGCTTAGAAAGATGTTATCAAATTTTTTTAAATTAAGGACCATTGGACCCTACCATTATACATTCTGACAACCAAATTTGTATCAGGTTGACTGAGTACCCTATGTTTAATCCTAGAACAAAGCACATTAATAATAATTATCACTACATCCAAATTTTGATGCAAGATCAGGTTGTGAAGCTGCAATACATCTCCACAGACTAACAGGTAGCTAACATATTGACAAAGTCTCTTCCAAATAGGAAGTTTAATTATTTTATAAACAATATTGGAGTTTTTGTTATCTCTTCCCTAGTTGAGAGGAAGTGATATGGGACACTATATTATCCAAGGTGTCATGCACTAGGCAAGGACTAACATTCACATGTCTAGTGAAGAAACTAGGAGGGAGAATTGAGGATTGTGTAAGCATATGAGACTAATAATTCTTGAGGATTAGGAATCCAAGAAAGAAATAAATCTCATGAACCTATACTCTTTGAGGATGAGGTAGGGCATCCAATATAAGAATAGTCAAAGAGGACTGATATTCTTTGAGGATTGGGAATCCAAGATAAGAATAGTCTTAGAAGGACATACTCGGTGAACATCCAGATGGAGTATGCGCCTTGAGAGGCAGTTGTGGTGTTCATATGTATGCCTCTCAACATTGTACTCTAATCTTGTGGAGAATTAGGGAATGTTAGTCAAGTCATTGCAATACTAATATTTGATCATGTTGGATATAATGTTGATGTTTAAAAGATGGCTTACCAATATGACTCTTCTTATGAGAACTTTTCAAACTTGAGAAATGTCCATGTATCAAGGGGACAATTATGAACAACCCCCTAGTTAAGAGGGAATGTTGGAAAATGTAACTAGTTTTGGTCTTCATAATTGTCATTGTACTCATGTCATTATGCATATTTTATGTACAAGTGAAAGAAGAAAGAAAATTAGTGTTTTTCAAGCATGGGTTTCATGCTCCATTTGATGATCAATTAGGTCAAGCATACATTTTATTCTTCTAGGGTACATCAATTTGGACTCCTAAGACCAAGTCAGCCCTGCCATTGAAATTCAGATAAAGAGGCCTATTCGACCCCTTCAGAAGGGTATAAAAAGGAAAAGACTTCAAATCATCTGGACACCAACCTTAAAAAGTTTCATCTGTACCAAGACAATAAGGAAAATAAGAGTGAATGACAAGAAAACAAGAAGAAAGACTAAGTGAAGGAAGGAGACCAAAATTTTGACTATTTTTTTCTCACATTAATGAAACTATTAGGTTTTTGTGCAAGTTGCAGGGTCAAGAATTGTAGGCCGAGTTGCAGACCTGATTTGGAGGGTCAAAACTTTGATTGAAGCAAATTTTGAAGAGGTTAACCTTTGTTGAATTTGGTAGACTTTGTCTTGTTTGGAGGAAATATTTTGGAGGGCTAACTTGGTGCTTGGTGGAAGTCTTGGTCTTGGTTATTGGGTCTTGGAAATCTCATTTTGAACTGATTTTATAAGAAGAGAATAAATTTACTGGGTTTTCCCATTGGAGGGGTGTTTCCTTGGCTTGGAGCCTATATCTTTTGTTCTATTGTTCTTGTGATATTCATGTACTTTATGTTTTGATAATTGCTTAATGAAAGAAGATATATAAAGTAATAAAAGGCCAACATAATCTCACAAGTAATTATCAAATAAGAGGAATCTACATATACCTTGATTTCTCAACATTTTGGTGGGATCAAGACTCGGGTGGTATGACATCTTGGGTTGGTGGGGGTTAGGTTACAATCTATTTCAGAATGCCTATTCTTCATTTAACCAGGTGTCATTCTTCAATATTTGCAAGGGGGTCTTTCTCCCAGGTGGTGAGTGTGGGGTAAGAACAGGAACATTTTCTATATTCATGGTAATGCCAACATTTGAAGGGATTTATTTATAATCTACTTTATAAATTAATTTTTAGCCTCCAAGAGTTAATTGTATGGATTTCAGAAGCAATTTTCCTAGATTGAGCTCAGTACAAACTCTTTCACAATAGTAAATTTGGCCCTTGGGAATGGCATTATCAATGTATTTTCTAAGGGAATTTTAAATAAACTGAAGGGATTGATTATTCCAATAGTGGATGGGAAGGTAGGGGAGGTAGACCCAAAAAATGACGACTGATGGGAAATCATTTTCAGGATTGAAATGAGGGGTCTATTGGTTCAAACACATACCTTACATGTTGTGGAAGTAAGATCCCCTATAAAAATAAGATCATGGTCTTCTTTGAATTGGAACATGAAGCGAAAGTAACCTATGCGCAAATGTGGAAGGAGATTTACCTCGGATCAGGGTCTCCTAATTTTTATAAACCAAATTTCCATGGCCTTTGGAGATTGTCATAAACCCATGAACTAGCCAATAAAATCTTTGTTGGCCAAAGTAAGTGCCATTTAACATCACTGATGAGGAAGAAAAATAACAGGGAGACCATTAATATTTTTTATAAAAAAAGGTTGGGGGCCTTCCTGTACTAGTTTTTCTAAGGAAGTTACTAGATATTTGAAAGTGAGAACGTCTAGATCATGATCTGAAGGGCCTCCTCCCCGCTTGGCAGAGGTTTCCATTGAGTCGGAGATCTAGCTAAATATAGAGGGAGATGCAACTAGGGTTTCTTAGGATGTATCTTGACGATCTCTCACTTCGGACCAACCTCAAGTGGTATATCCTCACCTTAAAAGAAATAAAATGACAAGAGGAATCGACAAGTAGGTTGTTCCTATACTTGTGTGAGATGGGGTTGATTCTGACCACTCTCACTATAACCTATAGTTGAGGGTTGGGAAAGTAGTACACCCACAAGGTCTTGAATTGGTATTTACCACAGGAGTGACTTAACAATGCACCCATTGGTTGATTGTTCTATACCTCATAGGCTATATTAATTCCTTCATATTAAATTGTAAAAAGACTACATTTTAAGAATTTTATCCCCTTCAATGTTTGATAAATCCACATTTAACAAGTTTATTATTTTAGATGTTGTTGTGTACATGTGTACATATGTACATACATATATAGTTATTTATTTTTATTACAAACTAACTAAATAGATATTGTTTTTCTGATTTCTATGAAAATCTCATAATCAAAAGTAATTATTTCTACTTAATAGTATTTTCTTCTTTCTAACATGAAAATAGTAAATGACTTCGTTATTATTGACTCATATAGAACAACAAAATAAAAACTCACAAACCTAAATTGACACAATATATATATCCTAGGAAACACATTTTGGATAAAACCCAATTAGAAGATGAGGTTGTTGTGCTCTATTTCTTTTAATAGAAACTAGCTACAAGTACAAAGAAGTAAGACCTATGGGATGTGGGCTACTATAGTGCACAAATACTCTCTATGTAATATATCCCTATCCATATCGGCTACTCTGCTTGTCTTTAGAACATAATGCCCTCAGAAACAAGCGAACCCCTTTTCCTCCTAATCATCTGGTTATAACACAACTTGATAACTTCCTAGTGGTTAGGTTTGACTCTTTCAACTCTTAATTGGAGTTACAATATGGACTCTTCTCGAGTTTTCTTCATCATGCTCACATGGCTAGCCTATTTTCTAGGATAATGGGGGTTGACGTGGCATCCTCTCGAATTATGGTAGCCAAAATAGGAAGGTCAACTTCCAAGTGGCATAACTTTTGCATACATACTCTAGTTGAGGAGATTCATGTGTCATTAAAAAGGCCTATGTGTGTAAAATAGGATATAAAGGTGCAATGTTATAGCAGCAAAGTTTTACCCCCAAAAAATTCCATTTGATGCCTCAAAATTTTCCCAAAAGGTTTTAGACCCCAATTTGCCAAACAGGGTCCCACTGGAAAAATGGTCTCATGAGATTATTCCTCCACTTTTTCCACTTTGAAAGCATATAAATAGATGAAAAAAAATACAATGATTCAATCAAGATCACACCTCCCCGTTTTGGGAGGATTGTTGTCCCCAAAAGGTTCTACTAAATGAGATGAGGAATTATTTCCTCCACCTTCTCTCGGGTGTACCATTTATCCTTGCCTGGTATTTGTCCTTTTTAACCCAATTTTCCAAAGGTCATGTTTCCCTTGTCCCGTATTTCAATACCTCTTCTACAAAATTATATCTTCTATCAACTTTGGTTGAGAATCTTGTGCCAAATACTCCACATAAGGTAGGACCTATTCCTCTTTCTAGTCTAACATGGAAATCTCATAGGGTTTCAAGTTCTCCACATTCATAACTGAGTAAATGCACGTGTATGGGGGTAGATTGTGTCTATAGGTGTTATCTCCCATATTTCTAGTATCTTAAATGGACCATACAACAAATCCTTGATTTTCTTACCATGACCCTGTAGCCTCTCATTGTTCAATTGTAACCATACTATGTCTCCCACCTTGAATGACTTCTATATTATGTGTTAATCATGTCTGGACTTAGAATTTTCTTGGGACTTTTGCAGTGCCTCCTATACTTGTATATGGATTTCCCTAATCTTTTCTACAAACATTGTTTCCCTTAAGGCATCCCCTATAAGATCTTCCCTCGCTCCTCTTTGCTTCCCATGTGAAATATCCAAAGGTGAAGGTGACAAATATCCAAAATAAGTTTCAAATGGGGACTTACCAGTAGAAGTGTGGATTTCTATGTTATAAGAGTGTTATATATACACTAGATTTTCATCCTAGTTCTTTGGATGCTTATGATTAAAACCACTCAAAATTTGCACCAAGGCCACGTTCATTACTTCTATTTTCACATTTGTTTGTGGATGGAATGTTGTAGACCTCTTTAACTTCATGTCCATCTTGCCCAATAATATAGTCCAAAATGCACTAAGAAATATTGTGTCCCTATCTAAAATGATGCCTCAGTATCCCAGAGTGAACCCATACATTTCCAAAGAACAAGTTTGTTATTCCTTGCCCACTATTGGTCTTTTTATAGGGCATTAGAACACACATTTTAATAAACCTATTGTAATAGCCCCTGGTTGATTTTCCATGTAAAAATATAAGACCAAGGTCATGTGACATGTATTCCAAGCTTAATGGTGGGAAACACATCCTAGTGGGTGTCACTTTCATTTTATTTATGGTTGAGGAAATTGGAAAAGGAATTGGAAAAGGAAAAGAGGTATTAAATGACATTTTATTTATGAAATAAGGAAAATAGGAGAAAAGGGAGATGAAAGGTCACAAATTTGCATGAGAGGGGAATAGAAGGGAAAATGAACAAAATAGAAGCCTCAATGATAAAAATGCTTCTGAGGATTAGTTCACAACCTTTTTTCAGTTCATTTTTTGGAGCTCTCTCTATTCTCTCATACTATTTCACACTTGGAACATTCTTGGAGCACTCTAGCATTAAAGAAATTGAGCAAAGTAAGAGAAAGGAAGGATAAGGAAAGCAAAGGAAAAGAAAGGAAGATTGGATCAAGTAGCTTCAACAGGAAGACTTGAAGGTAACAGGTTGCAGGTGTGGTTTCCTAGCTAGTTGTTGAATCCATGGTACATGCATTTTTGTATTTGGTTCTCTTGTTGTAATTGGCATGGGTTTTTTTGGGTATGACAATGGTTTTATCCTTTCCTTTCCATTTCTGAATAGACATGGTGTGAGGGGTTTCTTTTATTTGGTTGAGTTTTGGAATACTGAAAGGTTTTGGAACTGGGTGAGGTGGCCTTACGAAAATTCCCAAGGGTTGAGGGTGGAGGTGGTTTAATCTCTAGGAAACCCTCGACGGGTGGGTGGAGACAGAAAAATTCCTCAAGGTAATGGTGAAGAAAGTCTGAGCAATCCAATCTTGTTTTGGGCTTAGTGATGTCTTGACTGGTTTTGGCGGGATCATGGTAGCCTGAGGGTGGAGGTGGTTTAATCTCCAGGAAACCTAGGTTGTTTATGTTTTGGTTTTCTTATTTGATCTCTTGCCTAGTTTTGGTGAGATCGCGGGAGCATGAGAGTGGAGGTGGTTTAATCTCCGAGAATCCCTGGTTTTTTATGTCTTGAGTTCCCACATTCATGCTTCAAATATGGTCAAGTGGTACGTGGAAGTCTCTGACTTGGTTGCCTTTTGAAAAGGCTAATAAGAGCTTATTTCCTATTATATATTAAGAGTACTCGTACTTTTTATTATGTGGCTTTGATGGTTGTTCTATTATGGTTATCATTCTAGTTATATGATGGTTATAAGAATGGTTCCATAATAGGTTATATCTATGGCTCTTGATATGTTTTGATTATTTGATGAATGGTTAATGAATGCATGAGATAAAAAAAATTATTGTAGCTATTTTGAGAGGGCATTAGACCTTCTTAGTGATTCTCATATAAGTATCAGACCCTTATGTTCAAATATGCATTCATGACCTGTAGATTACATGTTCACCACATGTTTGACGAGATGATTTTCATGGTTAGGATTGGTTAGGTCAAGTCCTTGATCAATTTTTGTATCAATAGCTTTGTTCTGATGTTATTTATCATTGTGGAAATTCCCATTGAGTTTTAGGTAGTGGTCTTGAGGTAAGCCTGAAATGGTGGCTCAGAATCTAGGACCGCACCCTCTGAACTAGGAGTTTTGGGCTATAGCCGTAGCCTTTCAGGATTATGCATGCAGTTAGAGGACTATAACTACATGGAGGAATTTTAATGCATGTGGTTGTGGGCCTAGGTAACTAAAAAATTAATCCAGCTCAAGGTTTGGGGACTTGGAATGGTTGTTTAGCTCTTGGGTGTCATGTAGCAACTAAGGAAGGTTAGTAAAGTTCTAGTTTGTTGACTCCACTTCCTTAATTGTACTTAGGAGGTTGAGTCATGTCATAGTAGGCCTAAGCTCATTTTTACTTCGGCGGGCCAATTAAAGTGGGTAAATGTGGGAGGGGTGGTTACAAATTGGTATTAGAGCATGGTTCAAATACTTGGACTGGATGGGCTAGATGCATATGATTATGCATGAATAGTAGGTAATACATGCATCATGGTGGTCATTATGCAGTTTTTTTCATCATGATGCTATTGGTATGTTATGATGCTGATATTTTGGCCGAGATTAAGAAGGAGATGCAGATCGTCAAAGTGAGGTTGCAGAAATGGACCTCAGGGTGAGAGTATATCGTCATACAAGTTTGTATGTTGGGCATGCAAGTGTGTTGGTTAATGTTTTTTATAAGAATTATGGTTATGTATGTATCTATCATTCTATTTTTGTTGTGGTTACATGCATGATAGATGCCAGTTAAGTACTTTGGTAATATGCACGTGCATCAGATAGTCATGAATGGTAGTAACTTGTTATTATATGCATTGCAATCATATGCATGATGAGTACGGTCATTGCACTTAAGATCTTGATGTTATATGTATCATGCTAATATGGATTGGCCTGTATAGATGGTTATGGTTATGATATGCGAGTATGAGTCGATATATTTGCGATATTGTGTCATACTAATCTAGACTGACTTATGCAGATCTGATATCCTCCCTTGCGATACATTAAGTTATGAGTTTGATTATGTCATATATTTGGTTTGTCTAGCATGGTATGTTTATAGGTTATTTGAATGTTTGATTAATTGCATGATATGAGTATGTGTCTATAATATTTCATGAAGGAAATATCTTATTTTAAGATGGTCATACTAACACAATATGTTAGGTCCCTATAATACTAGTGTATCCCCCTTATTGTTATTATTAGTGTAGACCCCTTATTGTTATTATTAATTAAAGTGGGTAAATGTGGGAGGGGTGGTTACAGATTGGTATTAGAGCATGGTTCAAATACTTGGAACGGATGGGATAAATGTAAATGATTATGCATGAATAGTAGGTAATACATGCATCATGGTGGTCATTATGCAGTTTTTGTCATCATGATGCTATTGGTATGTTATGATGCTGATATTTTGGTCGAGATGAAGAAGGAGATGCATATCGTCAAAGTGAGTTTGCAGAGCTGGACCTAAGGATGAGAGTAGATCGTCATACAAGTTTGTATGTTGGGCATGCAGGTATGTTGGTTAATGTTTGTTATAATAATTATGGTTATGTATATGTTTTTCATTCTATTTTTGTTGTGGTTACATGCATGATAGATGTTAGTTAAGCAGTGTGGTAATATTCATGTGCTTCGGATAGTCATGAATGGTAGTAACTTGTTGTTATATGAATTGTGATCATATTCATGATGAGTACAGTCATTGAACTTAAGATCTTGATGTTACATGTATCATGCTAATATGGATTGGTCTGTACATATGGTTATGGTTATGATATGCAGGTACAAGTCGATATATTTTTTATATTGTGTCATACTAATTTGGACTGACTTGTGCAGATGTGATAGCCTCCCCTGGGATACATTAAGGTATGAGTCTAATTATGTTGTCTATTTGGTTTGTCTAGCATGGTATGTTTATAGGTTATTTGAATGTTCGATTAATTGCATGATATGATTATGTTTCTATAAGATTTCATGAAGGAATGATCTTGTTTTAAGACAGTCGTACTAACACAATATGTTAGGTCCCTATAATAATAGTGTAGCCCCCTTATTTTTATTATTAGTGTAGCCCCCTTATTGTTATTGTTATTGTTGTGCCATGTATCCCCCATATTGTTATTGTTGTGCCCCATAGAATCCACTATTATTATTGGTGTGCCCTTACATTATTCTTGTTACATAGGCTCTGATTATATTAGGACCCCTTAGACTCCTATATATACCAAGGAGGTCTTTTCATTTGTATCACCCAATAATTTTTCATTTATGTGATGTAAAGGAGGTTTCCCCATCAAAGAGGTTATTTTTCATGTCATTCATCTATCTTTTCTTCTATTTTGTGAGCTGGTTGCATCACATTTGGTATTAGAGATTTGGATTCTATCGTTTTTCTGCTTCAAATAGGTCATCTTAGAATTTTCTCTATAAATTTTTTTATACAAAGTCTCAGAGGCAGAAATTACGACCACGTGGAGCCAAAATTTTGTTTAAATTTGTGTAAAAATATAATATCTTGGTAGACTATATTTTCTGAGATATGTTCTGAAGAAGTTATGATTTCTGCATGCTCCAGAATTCAGTCTCAAACAGGTGACCTAAGGAAAATTATCATAACTTTATTCTCAAGAATTGCATTTGAATTATGTAAAAAGTAAATGAAACTTAACCGATTTTGATTTCCCTTGTATCAATTTTAGGGCTGAAGTTTGAAACAGTGACACATGGCATCTCGTACAAGTTTGCTCTACTGAACCAGTCCATAATCAGGAAATTGTAGGAGAATTGGCATAGATTTATATTGAGGAATCCAATCTTCATCTGATTGGTTACGTTGGAAAGAATACTCAAATTTCTACCATGAGACCGAATTTCAAACCTTTGGAGACCAACATTTCAGAGATACAATAGTTTCAATATCGAGCTCCAAAAAGAAAGAAGAAAAAGGTGTGTTTTTTTTTAAATTTGCATAAGTTTTGTTTGAAAAATCAGGCTGAAGTAATTCAAAGGGCATAGTAAAGAATAGATATCATTATTTGGTTCCAATATGCCTTGAAACAAAAAATATGGATACACCTAGTAATAAATCAGAAATCTCTACTATGACACATGAAGAAGAGGAAGAAACGCAACATGATATATCAAAATTACATGACCAAGTGCAACAAATTTCACTCGCAAAGAGTAACAAAAAATGAAATCGAAACTAAGATGGATGGTTTAAATAATGGTTTAAAAGCAGACATAAAAGGTTTGAAGGATGGATCAAAATCAGACATGGAAGGTTTGAAGGATGGATTAAAAGTATACATGGAATATTTGAAGGAATGTTTGAAAAAGTTGCTACAAGAAATGCTTCCTAATTGCAAAAAGGTATTCCATGAAACTCGTGATGAGAACAAAAGGAATGTTAATCATAATTATATAGACTCTAAGTAATGCACCTATCATCACTTTTATGTCACAAATAAATAGAGGGGGGAGTAGAAAGCACTGGAACAAGGCTGGGAAAATCTACCCTTGCTATCCTACCAAGGCTAGGATCTAGGCTCCCATGCTTCCCATGGTACTGAGCCCACCTAGCAAGGTGTTAGGCTTAGTTTGAGTAGGGCAGGAAAGGTCTAACTTTGGATTGAAGACCAACCACATTCCAAATATTGATATGAGGAAGTTTGATGGCAATGATCTGGTAACATGGATACTACAGATGGAGCAATATTTTGATCTACATTATGTGCAACACACACAAAAGGTACGCGTTGCATCTTTATATTTAGAACCCAATCAGTTTGTATTGTATCAATGGCTTTGTTCTTGTAGACCACTTGTCACTTGGTCAATTTTTACTGAGGAAATGATTTCACATTATGACGATACAAAGAGTAAACACCACCTTTAAACAATTGATAAATCTCAAACAAAATGGTTCAATGGCAGAGAACATTGAGGATTTCAAAAAATTGAATATCAGGGTAATTGATATTCCATAGGATCATAGGTTTGATGTATTCATATGGAATTTAAGGGATAACATCCAACATGAGGTATTCCTTTGGGAACCTTATTCAATGGAGAAGGCATTTAGGGTGGCAAGAAAAGTTGAAAGAAAAATTATGGCAACAAGAAAGTATACCAATCACAACTATAAAGATGGAATTATTGTTTCTCCTAGCCTTCCACAACCTACAAGGTTGACACCAGAATAATTGGAGGAAAAAAGAGAAAAAGGGATTTGCTACAGTTGTGATAGAAAATACACTATGTTGGGTGTGGAGCCTGATTATCTTCTTTATTCAAAGGTATCACCACATTGGACCCTAGTTCATAATGTGGCAGCAATGTTGCTCGTAATATTTACAAAGCTAAAAATAGATGTAAAATTGCCTTGTAAAATATTGTAATTTCATAGTCAATCTGGGTCATTCATTAGGCGGAGATCTGATGATAGAGGTTATGTTTAATTTAGGGTTTTTTGCCCTAGAAGGTAACCCCCTCACTATATATGAGGGAATTGTATTGCGTCTATGTAGATCTGTATTCTATGCGAGAAGAGAGAGGAGATGAGTGAGAGAGAAAAGGGAATTACAGCAGATCTGATGTAGGTTGTAGAAGGACTAGTTGTTTCTCCGTGGATGTAGCCCAAATTGGGTGAACCACGTATATCTATGTCTCTCTTGTTTTACGCGTTTTTTGCGTTTATATTTCTTAAATATTTTATGTGTTCCATTGCTCTCTAATATATAATTTTCTAACAACTGGTATCAGAGACGAAGGTCTATTTGGCTGATAAACTCACAGGAGAAAATGGTTCCTAGTTCGAGTGGAAGCAATAGCAGAAATTAGTAGGTTTAGGGTAAAAAAATTTAACCACCAAAACTACCAGTTGTGGAAGATGCAGATGGAAGATTATTTGTACCAGATAGATCTGTACCAACCATTGAGCAGAAAGGCAAAGAAGTCGATGAGTATGACAGACACAGAATGGGATATTCTCGATTGAAAGGCACTTGGAACAATACGGTTATGCCTAGTGGCGTCGGTAGCATTTAATATTTCAAAGGAAACGACAACAAAGGGTTTAATGTCGGCATTGGACAAACTATATGAAAAACCCTCAGCCTCAAATAAGGTATTTCTTATGAAGCATTTATTTAATATGAAAATGTCTGATCCAGGTGGATATTGGTGGCCACCTGCCAAGTCCACCTGGACCCCCACCATTGTTTCTCTCAGCATTTTCAGTTTCCTTAATTGTAGCACAACTTACTATTTTTAGCAGTTTTTCGGGTCCTGAACTTTTGGAGCCGTTTTGAGGCCCTAAACGACGTTTTTTGGGAAATCTAGGGGCAACATGGGTCCATGGACTGATGTTTCCCTTCCCAAAGTGGTAGTTCTCGAATAGATATTTCTAACGAGCTATTGTACGCGTCAAACGGAGATCGTATGCCAAAGTTACGACCCCGGGAAGTTGATGTACCAATTTACCCAAACGGGACCCACAGTTTGGCGTTTCATCTCCTAGGGTTAGGTTTTGGAATGTTAAGGGTTTTCCATTGTTTCTCAACAATAAATAGGCCTTTGAGCCTCATTGTAACACAGTTCAGAGGCATGTAGCCACCACATCTCTTCTCAGAGATAAGCTACCATCGCCCTAGCTGGTTTATTTCCATTTCTGGTTGTAAGCATATTTCAGTATTTTCTATTAATGAAATGAAGTATTATTTCCGCTGCATCTTTGTGTATATGGTTATCTCTGTAATTTGTTGCGTTCTTGTTTAAATTCGGTTCAGTGGTATTAGAGCGGTCTGCTTTTTCTCTGTTTTTCTTTGCATGTCCCCAACAAGGTCGGGATATAAGGAGTTAAGGCTTGAACTGGTTGAACCTTCGCAAGACCAGCCTCGCAAGTCCCGATGGCCTCCCATGGCGGATGAGAAGAAAGACGAGGGGGCAGGAGATCCCATCAAAATCTTGCTCGAAGAAGCCCTCGAGCGACAACGTAACACGATGATGGACAACTTTGCCCAGATCCTTCAGCGGCTACCCAAAAGCGACGCATCGGCTTCCAGCAACTACTCTGGAAACGCCACGCCCTTTAAGGTACAAGTTAATTTTGAAATCCCCATATTCGAGGGTCAGATAGACGCAGATGCCGTACATAAATGGTTAAATCTGCTAGAGGGTTATTTTTTTGTTCATGAATTTTCGAGTCGGGAAAAGATTGTTTTCGCTCTTCTCAAAGCAGCCCCCCACGTCAAGGACTGGTGGGAAACCTACTGCGAGTAGAAGGATGAAAGTATTGGCTCACTATTTTCAGCCGCACCCACCTGGAATTCGTTCAGGGATGCCATCAAGGAGCAGTACTACCCTGTCGGAAGCTATGAGGATGAATACATAAAGTGGACCACGCTGCGGCAGGGAAGGGACCAAGACGTGTCGGAGTTCACCAATCTTTTCCATACCCTTCGCACAAAGTTGGGTATTAAGAATTCGGAGCAACATTTGATACTCAAATACCGTGGCTGCCTGCACAAGTACATCCAAGAAGAAATACAATTCCTGAACATCTCCTCGCTCGGCGCAGCATACCGATATGCTATCAAGGTCGAGCAGAAGTTTAAACAAAAGAAGCGAGACTTTCGATCTGCGAATCCAAAGCAGGGGAAAGGTGCCCCTAAACCACAGAACAAAGGACAAAGCCAAGGCGGGACAGTCCAAGACAACCCGCCGAAGCTACAAGGAAAGAATAGCGCCGCGAAGTCGAAAAAGGACACTGGAAAATGGTGTGAGTTCCATAAGAGCTCCACTCACAACACAAGTGAGTGTCGGGCCAAGCAGTCACTGGTGGCTGAGCTAAAGGTTTCAGAATCAGATGCATGTTCTGACTCTGAGTCAGAAACCGATAAGGGGAATGAAAAAGGGAAGCAGATCATTGATGCGGATCCCAACGCCACTGTTGCTACCGCCAAGATCCAGAAAAATGAACTCGAAGATCCAGAGGAGGGGGAGTGTCTCTTCCACTCCCAGATGTGGGTAAAGGGCTCCCTGATACAGTTCATTGTTGATAGCGGGAGTCAAAAGAACCTCATTTCGGCAAAGGTCGTGAAGCGGTTGGGCTTACCGACCACAGCACATCCACAACCATACACCATTGGGTGGCTTCACCAAGGACGAGATCTTCGCGTGAGCCAGCAGTGTCGCCTTCCATACAACATCAAGCCCTTCACGGATGAGGTATTGTGTGACATTGCTCCCCTTGAAGTTTGTGATGTATTATTAGGACAACCATACTTGTGGAAGCGACATGCTGTGTATGAATCAAGGCCCCGTGCTGTTATTATTACATTGGCAAATAAGTTGTACAAGATACCAGAGGTAGCACCACCTACCTCCATCTCTTTGATTACTGCAAAACAATGCAGTAAGATCATTTCCAAAACCAGGAAATTTGTTTTCCTGATGATACGCCCTCAAGGAAAGAAGAAGACGGTGGCCGCAGCCTCCAGACGGGGTCCCTCTGCATGACAACTACAGATGGACAAGGTTGTGGAGGAGTACGAGGACATCTTCACCTCCCCTGCAGGGGTTCCTCTGCACTGTCAGGTCAAGCACTCCATCGATCTGACCCCAGGTGCGCCGCTACCCAATGGACCAATTTATTGGCGCTCCATTCTGGAGAACAATGAAATCAAGAGGCAGATTCAGGAGCTCCTGTAGAAAGGTCACATCCGTCTGAGTTCATCGCCTTGTGGGAGCCCGATCGTGTTGGTACAGAAGAAGGATGGGACGTGGAGACTCTGTATTGACTATCAAGCGTTGAACAAGATCATTGTCCGTAATAGGTACCCGATCCCGCGGATTGATGACCTCCTGGACCAACTAAAGGGGGCGAAATATTTCAGCAAGATCAATCTAAAGTCAGGATATCACCAGGTACCAATCGAACCCTTTGATGTGTGGAAGACTGCCTTCAAATCCAAGGAGGGCCTTTTCGAATGGTTGGTTATGCCTTTCGGATTGACGAATGCTCCTGCAACCTTCATGAGGCTAATGGATGACATCTTGCGGCCATTCACCAACTCCTTTGTAGTAGTATACTTGGATGACATTCTGATCTTCAGCCAGAGTTGGGAAGAGCACCTCCACCACATCCGACAGGTTCTCCAAACACTGCGGCAACACAAGCTATGTGCCAATTTGGAGAAATGCACTTTTGGCATGACCCAGGTTCAATATCTGGGATACATCATTGATGAACAGGGGGTGCATGTCGATCCAGCCAAGATCCAAGTCATTCGGGATTGGCCATCTCCAACCACTCTAACAGAGCTCCGTAGCTTTCTAGGTCTTGCCAACTTCTACCGCAGGTTCGTGTTGGGGTTTTCTCATATTACTTGGCCCTTGAGTCAAGTCACCAAGGGAGGGGCGAAAGCAAAATTCTTTTGGTCTGAATCTCAACAGAAGGCATTCATGGAGTTGAAGGATCGCCTCTGCACGGCCCCAGTGCTCGCATTACCAGATTTACAACAACCATTTGAGGTCGAGACAGATGCCTCTGACAATGCTATTGGGGCAGTCCTTACTCAACATGGACATCCAGTGGCATATCACAGTGAAACACTTTCAGACACAGTCCGAAAGTACCCCACTTATGATAAAGAGATGTATTCCATTGTACAGGCCTGCCGACAATGGAAGCATTACATTTTGGGGAAGGAAACGATCATCCACACAGACCACCGACCCCTGCAGTTCATACAGACCCAAGGGAAATTGCAGAATGATCGCCATCATAAGTGGTCTACATACCTGCAACAGTTCCACTTGAATATCAAGTACAAGAAGGGTAGCACCAATAATGTTGCAGATTGCCTCAGTCGACCACCGATCATGGCGTTAACCACCGTGCTCAACTCTTGTGGGCACGAGACTTCTAATTGGCCACTTCTCTACAAAAGCGACCCAGAATTCGGCCACACATACCAGACACTCTTGGAGGGTCAGCATGTTCCAGATTTTCACCTCCAGGATGTCCTGTTATGCCACCTGGGTCACCTTTGTGTTCCTTCAAGCGAGCGTGCCAAGATGATTTTGGAAGCACACTACAGTTGGGCTACTGGGCATTTCGGGGTCGAGAAAACAGTGGCAGTATTGCAAAATTATCTCTATTGGCCGAATCTTCGACAGGATGTTGGGAAGTACATCAGATCATGTACTACCTGTGCCATTTCCAAACCGACCATTAAGAAGCACGGCCTCTATACCCCGTTGCCTACCCCTAGTCGACCTTGGGAATCCATCTCCATGGATTACATGTCAGGCCTTCCTTCCACTAAGCATGGAAATGACTGCGTTTTTGTGGTCGTCGAAAGGTTCTCGAAGATGGCCATTATGGTGGCTTGTAAGAAGAATATCATAGCAGAAGCCACTGCTAAACTCTTCTTTGAACGAGTGTGGGTGCACTTTGGGATCCCACAGTCTATCATCTCAGATCAGGACAGTCGGTTTCTCAGCACATTTTGGTCCAGTCTCTGGTCAATGCTGGACACCAAACTCACGAAGTCCACAACCTTCCATCCACAAACTGATGGCCAGACAGAGGTTGTCAATAGGATGATTGTACACATTCTACGCATGTATAACTCAAAGCATCCACGCACATGGGACGAGAGCCTCCCCTATGTTCAGCACAGCTACAACCGAGCTCTTCACAGCTCCACTAGCCATAACCCTTTTCAGGTGGGTTTGGGATTCCAGCCACTATGCCCCATTGATGTGGCCATGCCACTTGCAGCTACTCACATAAATTCAGCTCATGTCCAGTCTGAAACAGATAAGGCCACCAGCTTCATTGAGTGCATCCAACATATTCGCCAACAGGTCCATGACATTCTTGAGAAATCAAATGCCAAGTACAAGCAGCAACATGATCAACATCGGGTGCCACACAAGTTTCAGGTGGGCGACAAAGTCTGGTTGCATTTGCAAAAGGAACGCCTTACTGGAGCCTATCGGAAATTGAGGCCACTCCGATATGGTCCTTACACCATTACTAAGGCTATGGGATACAATGCATTTGAGCTCAGCATTCCCCCATTCCTTGGCCTACACCCAGTGTTCAATGTGGACCGCCTTCGGCCATACTTTCCACCATTGCTAGACACATCCGACATTGCAGAACAGCTCAAACCCACAGAATTAAATCCAAATTGCATGGAACAAGCTGCAACTGATAAGATCATGGACACACAGATCAAGAACACTCGCCAACAGAATATCCAACTGTATCGAGTTGTCAAAGCAGGCGAACTCCTTCAGCAGGGCAAGTGGCTCACCAGGGAACAAGTTCAGCAAAAGTTTCCTCATCTCATGGAGGAACTCAACGCAATGGGGACCATTGCTTCCTAGGGGGGAGGAATGATCTAGGTGGATATTGGTGGCCACTTGCCAAGTCCACCTGGACCCCCACCATTGTTTCTCTCAGCATTTTCAGTTTCCTTAATTGTAGCACAACTTACTATTTTTAGCAGTTTTTCGGGTCCTGAACTTCTGGAGCCGTTTTGAGACCCTAAACGACGTTTTTTGGGAAATCTGGGGGCAACGTGGGTCCATGGACCAATGTTTCCCTTCCTAAAGTGGTAGTGATCGAATAGATCTTTCTAACGAGCTATTGTACGCGTCAAACGGAGATCGTATGCCAAAGTTACGACCCCGGGAAGTTGATGTACCAATTTACCCAAACGGGACCCACAGTTTGGCGTTTCATCTCCTAGGGTTAGGTTTTGGAATGTTAAGGGTTTTCCATTGTTTCTCAACAATAAATAGGCCTTCGAGCCTCATTGTAACATAGTTCAGAGGCATGTAGCCACCACATCTCTTCTCAGAGATAAGCTACCATCGCCCTAGCTGGTTTATTTCCATTTCTGGTTGTAAGCATATTTCAGTATTTTCTATTAATGAAATGAAGTATTATTTCCGCTGCATCTTTGTGTATATGGTTATCTCTGTAATTTTTTGCGTTCCTGTTTAAATCCGGATCAGTGCTGCCAAGTCCACCTGGATCAATGTCAGAAGGTAGATCTATTGCTGATCATTTAAATGAATTTAATACAGTTACCAGTCAGTTAAGTTCTGTAGGGGTAACTTTTGATGATGAAGTTAGGGCTCTGTTATTTATGTGCTCATTGCCAGAAAGTTGGAATGGTTTATTTATGGCCATTAGTAACTCTTTCTCTAGATCTAGTACTTTAAAGTTTGATGATGTTGTCGGTGCAATCCTTAGCGAGGAAATGCAACGGAAAAGCTCCGGTGAGACATTAGGTATTGCTTTGACTGCAAAGACTAGGGGAAGAAAAATGGAAAGAGGAAAGAGCCAAGGATATCGCAGTAAGTCAAGGAAAGGCATATCCAAGTCTAGATTGGGGATAGTGTGCTGGAAATGCAGGAAGAAAGGACACCTCAAGAAAGACTCCAAGTCTTTGAAGGGAAAAGAAGGAGACGCGCAGAAAGAAAATAATCATGAAGCAAATGTAACAAGTGATGTGTTTCAAGATGCTTTGATTCTTTCATTAGAAAATATTATTGATGCATGGGTGGTAGATTCAGGGGCCTCATTCCATGCCACACTTGATAGGAAACATTTTCATGATTATGTTCAAGGAGATTTTGGACAGGTTCAATCGGGTGATGATAAACCCTGTAAAATCATTGGAATGGGTACAATTTTTATAAAACAATAGAATGTAAATCAATGGCTATTGAAGGAGGTAATGCATGTTCCAAATCTGAAGAAAAATCTGATTTCAACAGGGCAGTTGGTAGGTGAAGGTTGCGTAACTACTTTGACATATAAAACCTCGAAGGTCACTAAAGGAGCCCTGGTAATAGAAAAAGGATAAAAGGTTGGTACATTGTACTTATGCAATGGTATTTCTAATTCTATTAATGCTTTAAAATCTACAGGAGCAGATACGACATTGTGGCATCATATGCTTGGGCACATGAGTGAGAAGGGAATGCAGATCCTTCACTCAAGAAATTTGTTGCCAGGTTTGAAGCATGTTGATTTGGAATTCTGTGAAAATTGTGTTTATGGAAAACATAAGAGAGTCAGATTTCTCAAAGTAGGGAAAGAAAAGAAAAGTGAAAAATTAGAGCTTGTGTATATAGATGTATGGGGACTTGCTTAGGTATCATCTCTCGGTGGCTCTCGCTATTATGTTAATTTTATTGATGATGCAACCAGAAAAACCTAGATTTATTGTATTTGAAATAAATCTGATGTATTTGATACTTTGAAGAAATGGAAAGCTTTGGTTGAAAATGAGACAGAAAAAAGGTTGAAGTGTCTCAGATTAGACAATGGAGGTGAATATTGCAACAAAGATTTTGATAGGTATTGTTCAAAAAATGGAATTCACAAAGAGAAGATAGTTCCAAGAACACCACAACAAAATGGTGTGTCAGAAAGGATGAATGGGACAATCATGGAGCGTGCAAGGTGCATGAGATTTCATGTAGGATTGCCTTTACAATTTTGGGCAGATGTTGTAGATATTGTTGTTTATCTAATAAACAAAAGGCCTTCAAGTTCCTTGGATGGTGGTATTCCAGAGGAGGCATGGACAGATAAAAAGGTAAACTACTCTTTTTTAAAGACTTTTGCTTGTGAAGCCTTTGTCCACATTAATAAAGAAAATAGAACAAAGCTTGAGGCAAAATCAAAAAAATGTACCTTTATTGGATATGGTGTTAATGATTTTGGTTATCTATTTTATGATTATGAAAAACACAAAATCATTAGGAGCAGAGATGTCATATTCAATGAGAAGGTTGTGTATAAGGATCAGCTCCAGGAAAAGAAACAAGAAAAAGAAAATAAAGAATACACAGTGCTTGATGAGATCACAGAAAAAGTGATGGTGCCTGAAAATCATAATGATCAACGGCCAGAACAACAACCACAATAGCAACAAGCACCTCAAACACCTGAAAGTGGTGTTAGAAGATCTACCCGGATAAGTAGACCCCCTGAACGATACTCTCCTTCATTATATTATGTACTATTGATTAATTCTAGTGAACCAGAATGTTATGAAGAAGCAGTGCAGGTAGAAACCAAGAAGAAGTGGGAGCAAGCCATGAAAGAAGAGATGGACTCCTTAGCACATAACCAGGCTTGGGACTTAGTCAGGTTGACTGCAGGTAAAACAACATTGCAAAATAAATGGGTTTACAAGTTGAAGGAAGAAGATGGAGGTAGAAAAAGGTATAAAGCTAGACTTGTGGTGAAAGGGTTTGCACAGAAAAAGGGTATAGACTTTGATGAGATATTTTCTCCTGTTGTTAAAATTACTTCAATCAGAACTATTTTAAGTCTAGTAGCATCTGAAGATTTGCATTTTGAGCAGTATGTAAAGACAACCTTTCTCCATAGGGATTTGGAGGAAGAGATATATATGTAGCAGCCATAAGGATATGAGGTAAAAGGGAAGGAGAAACTAGTGTGCAGGTTGAAGAAGAGCTTGTATGGCTTAAAATAGGCTCCAAGGAAGTGGTATCTAAAATTTGACAGGTTTATGTTTGAACAAGGTTATACTAGATGTCATTTTGATCATTGTGTTTATCTAACATGCAAGAAATAAATGTGCTCAAAAGAAAACTGGCGAACTAATTTGCAATGAAGGATTTGGGTGTTGCAAAAAAATCCTCGGTATGAGAATTCTAGAGAAAGGAAGAATCACAAATTAACATTGTCTCAAAGTGAGTACATAGAAAAGGTGTTGAAAATGTTTAATATGCAGAATGAAAAACCAGTTAGTATACCTTTGGCTAGCCATTTCAAATTAAGTAAGGAGGAGTGTCCCAAGACTCGGGAAGAAATGGCGCATATGTCTAAAGTTCCATATGCATCAGCAGTTGGAACCTTAATGTATGTAGTGGTCTACACAAGGCATGATATTGCACATGCAGTGGGTAAGAAGGTACATGAACAATCCAAGAAAAGAACATTGGATGGCGATGAAGTGGATTCTCAAGTATTTGAGAGGTGCCACAAATCAAGAATTATGCTTTGGTAGTTCAAACATTACTCTACAAGGATATGTTGATGCAGATATGATGGGTAATAGAGATAACAAGAGGAGCACAACATGGTATGTGTTTACTGTAGGTGGAACAACTGTCAGTTGGGTCTCAAAATTGCAAAGTGTTGTTGCACTCTCAACAATGGAAGTAGAGTATGTTGATGCTACAGAGACTAGTAAAAAAATGATTTGGTTACAAATATTTTTGAATGAGTTGGGTAAGAAGAAGGAGTTGGGCAGGTTATACAGTGACAGCCAGATCACCATACATCTTGCAAAGAACTTTGCATTTCATTCCAAGACAAAACATATACAGCTCAAGTATCATTTCATACAGTCAGCATTGGAAGATGGACAATTGAAGCTGGAAAAGATACACACTAGCCAAAATCCTGCAAGTATGTTAACAAAAGTTGTAACCAGGGAGAAACTGAGATTTTTCTCAGTTTCAATTGGTCTTCGAGTATGATGAAGAAGATGAGAAACAACCAGGTCCAAAGTGGAGTCATTGTCCAGCAAATCAAGCAGCGATGAAGTTGCTATAATCAGTCTCCAAGTGAGATATTGTTGGGTGTGGAGCCTGATTATCTTCTTTATTCAAAGGTATCACAGCATTGGACCCCAGTTCATAATGTGGCGGCAACGCCACCCATAATATTTACGAAGCTTAAAATATATGTAAAATTGCCTTTTAAAATGTTGTAATTTTGTAGTCAAACTGGGTCGTTCATTCGGTGGAGATCTGACAGTAGAAGTTATGTTTAATTTAGGGTTTTTTTCCTTAGAAGGAAACCCCCTCACTATATATGAGGGAATTGTATTGCTTCTATGCAGATATTTATTCTGAGCAAGAAGAGAGAGGATATTGAGTGAGAGAGAAGAGGGAATTACAGCAGATCTGTTGTAGGTTATATCTCTTCAGTTTGTTGGATAATATAAAAGGAAGGATTGGCTGTTTCTAAGTATACATAGCCCAAATTGGGTGAACCATGTATATCTGTGTCTTTCTTGTTTTATGCAATTTTTGTGTTTATATTTTTGAAATATTTGATGTGTTCCATTGCTCTGTAATATGTATTTTCTAACACACTATAGGTCATAAGTTTGTTGAGAAGAAATTATTTTACATAGATTGTGAATAGAGGGAAGAAAAGCAATAAGAAACATCAAAAGAAGAGGATATACACTAGGAACCAACTCCAGAGAAAGAAAAAACAAATTTGACCATATCATGCAATGCATTGGTGGGAATTACCACTCCTGAAACTCTAAATAAGGTAGGATATATCAATAATAAAAAGGTAATATTTCCTATTGATTCAGATAGTAACCATAATTTTATTCATTATAAGATAACAAAGGAATTGAAATGCTTTTTGTATCCAGCACCATAGTTTCAAGTGATGATTGCAAATGGAGGAAGTATAAATTTCTCTAGAAAGTGTCATAATATAACCATGGGGGAATATGTATTGAATAGTCCAGTGCTTTCCATTATGGTGGGTGGTGTTGATGTTGTACTAGGAGTCCAATGGTTACAATATTTGGGGACAATAACTTTTAATTATCAAGAACTTTTCTTGAATTTTTTTGGGAAGGAAAGGAAATTGAATTAAGGGGTATCGCAAGGAAACAAGGGAAGATAATTAGCTCCAATGGCATGACAAATATTTTGAAGAAATAAAAATAGGGCGTAATTTCACAATTATGCTCATTAGAGGTTTAAACATCGAAATTGTCTATTTCTTTGGATCTCCAAAAAGTATTAAACAATCATTCCAAGGTATTTGTGACTCCCAAAGTCCTCCCACCTATTCTTGATTATGATCATGCTATTCAATTGAAGTTTTCCTCCACACATAAAGACTTACAGATATCCATGTGCCCAAAAGAGTGAAATTGAATGTATGGTGGCAAAAATGCTAGAGGTTGGTATAATTCAACTTAATCAAAGTTCTTTCTCTGCTCTAGTAGTATTGGTGCACAAGAAGGATGGATCATGGCATACATGTCTGGATTATAGGGATCTCAAAAAGCTCGCTATTAAAGATAAATTTCCCATTCTTGTCTTTGATGTATTGTTGGATGAATTACATGGAGAAATTTACTTCACAAAGTTGGATCTTCATTCAGAATATCATCAAATTAGAATGAAGACTAAAGACATTCTAACAACAACATTCAGAACTCATGAAGGTCATTATTAATTTTTGTTCATGCATTTTTGCCTTACTAATGCACCTTCCACATTTTAAGTTTTGATGAATTCCATTTTCAAACCCTTCCTTAGAAAATCTGTGTTAGTATTTTTTGATGATATACTAATCTAAAACAAGTATTGGAAGAATCATGTTCAACATGTTGACAAGGTGCTCAAACTGTTGGAGGGGAATTAATTATATGTAAAAACCTCCAAATGTTTCTTCGGAGTATATGACGTGGAATATTTGGGTCATATTTTATCTCATGAGGGTGTTAAGGTAGAACCTAACAAAATTAAAACCATTAAGGAATTAAAAATCCCCACAACCCTAAAGTATCTTCGAGGATTTCTTGGGTTGATAGGGTATTATCGCAATTTTGTTCATAATTATGGGAGAATAACAGCGCCTCTAACAACATTACTAAAGAAAGATGCATTTTCTTGAGCTCAGGAAGCAACTAAGGCCTTTGAACATCTTAAAGAGGCAATGTGCCAAGCACCGGTCTTAGCTACACCAGACTTCACAAAAACCTTTATTGTGGAATGTGATGCCTTAGAAAAGTGAATTTATGTTGTTTTAATGAAAGAAGGAATATCCATTTCTTTTGAAATTCATCCAATCAAGGGAAATTATTTACACAAACCTATTTATGAGAAGGAAATGTTAGAAATACTACATGCACTAAAGCAATGGCGACCTTACCTAATGGGAAAACACCTCAAGGTAAAAATAGATCATGATAGTCTTAAATACTTTTTGGAACAAAGATTATCTTCAGAATAGCAACAAAAATGGGTCACAAAGATGTTGGGTTATGACTTTGGAATCATCTACAAAAAAGGGAAGCAAAATGTTGTTGCAAATGCACTCTCAAGAAAGGATGAGGATGTGGAAGCATTTCTCTATGCCAATTATAGTATCCAACTTGATTGGATAACTGAAGTAAGGAATGAATGGAAGAATAACGGAAAGGTGTGCAAACTCATTCAAAAATTGCAACAAGATCCTAGTACATCTGATACATTTATCTAGAAAAATGATTTATTATGATGCAAATATCACTTATATCTCTGTAATAATTCTCATCTCAAACAAATTCTTTTGGAATTGCACACCTCCCCCTTACGAGGGCACTCGGTATTTTTAAAAGATTACCACAAGGTCAAGAAGGATTTTTTTTGGGATGGCCTTAAATCTTATATTAAAAAGTTTGTGGCAAAATGTTTTTTTTCCAACAAAATAAAGTTGAGACAATTAAGACCCCATGTCTATTACAACCTTTAGCCATTCCATGTCAGTGTTGGGAGGAGGTCTCAATGGATTTTATCATAGATTTACCCAAGTCTGAAGGAAAGATTGTCATCATTTTGGTAGTTGATAGACTTACCAAATATGCACATCTTTGTGCATTATCTCAACCTTTTAAACGCAGTATAAGTTCTACTGCATTTATGGAAAAATTTCAAAAGATACATGGAAACCCAAATATTATTGTAAGTTACAGAGATCCAATTTTCACTGGAAATTTTTGGACAAAATTATTTTCTTGACTTGGTACTCAATTAGCTCATAGCTCATCTTATCATCATGTTAACGATGTTGGATCCACCAACATTCAGGGGATCTCCCCGATATGAAGTCCCAACTAGAACTCACACCCTTTGGAGTAGGAGTCCTAGCAGTGGGTGGTAATGTAATGCCTTGACTACGGTAGCGCGCAAAGGAAAGTATGATCACTTTGGGTGAGAGCAAGTCTGTGACCTTGTGGTGAGTCAAGTGAGATGCAAGATGGCTCTAACACACAGAGGGGAAAAGGAAGTGTGACCCTTAGAATCTTGTAATAGTACGCATCTTGAAAGGAACACACAAGTGAAATGGCATCACAAGATAAAATGCAGAATAGTCCACAAGTTAAAGTGATGAGTTAATCCAACAACACGCATTCAACAGGATTCATACAAATGCATACAAATTATTTCATAAGCATATGCGTAAGTTAAATAACATGCGCTATCAATACAACAAGAATAGTCCTACTATATTAACAACATATTCATGAAAGCATGTTGGCTCTGATTTTATTATTATAAGTGAAAGTTCCATCCATACATACACCATTGACGACCACTAGCCCCAATAGTGGAACATTACAGTCAAGAGCACCTGCTCCTCCAAAGAAGTATACTCGCTCTATGCTATGTAGAATCCAAGGCTCTTCACAATACTCCCAAGCCTTCTCTAAGCCTAACCCTAGCCAAAGTCTTGGCTCCCAAAAGCCTGTTTTATGAGCTATGAGCTTTTATTTATAACAAAGGGTGGAGTGACCCTTGACATTGCCCTTTGTGACTCTTTGACTTCCTACATGACTCTTCAACTTCTTGACTAAATGACACATTACATTACATGATGAATTTTCATATTCCAATATTGACACTTGGAATTTCACTTACAACATAATTACAAATAATATTACATTTTATATATGTACCCGTATAAGATAAAATAAGCTAGATACAAACTAATAAGACACAACACTATGACTCTGGAGTTTGGGGAAATTCCAAATCAGCAACCTCCACTTATTGCTTCTCAGTCACATATTGGTGCCAAGCTTGGTACTATGTGATGGTGTCTCCAAACTGTTTGACAATGTCTTTCTAGAAACGGACTCTAGCCTCCATGGAATCTAGGTATATGGTCTTGACCTTGACAGGACCATCGATGTACTTATGCATATTGTGTGTGTTCAGTTCCAAGTATTCCCTAGTGGCCTCTCATCTTAGTTGCTCCAAGTATTCATCGATCTCCATTTGGACTTGGTTCTTGGGTTTAACAACGTTGAGGGAACCGATTGATGGGATTTGGTACTTTCTCACCAAGAAATCCAAGCTATTGTACAACCGCATATATGAGGCCTGTGTCCTACCGATGAATGAGGTGAGATGCTCATTGTTCTAAATCAACATTCAGACCTTCGCTTTCTCCAGCTTTGCCTGTGGATTCATCTTATTTTCTAATTTGAGCGAGTCTCTTTGTATTGCATTTTCCACTCTTGTACATGGGCAATGGAAGCATGTATGTTCTTGAGAGTTTGAACAAACTCTTTGCTCCATTGCTATAGGTCATGTAAACAGACAGTTTCTTTATAGCCGATGACAAATCCATCATAGAGCTTCTACATGGTATCACCAAGTGTTGATACTTCAACAAGTATCGTTGTCCTCATCTCCCCCAATGTAGAAACTGCATTTTGCACTGATACTCAAAGTTTTTCCTGCCTCTTTTCTAGCAGCCTACAAGTTCTTTCCAGTTGTTCATTCTCGACTACCAGGTACTAAACATTTGAGCTTGTTTCTCCTACATAGGCCAAGATGGCTTGGGCAATAGCAGTTGGATGCTTCCTACTATCTGACACTATCACCCTTTCCTTGATGAATGCAGGTGATGTGTGATCATCTGGAAAGTGCTTCTTATGCACCTATACAATCCTCTTCTGGAACTCATCAAATGATACATTATACACGTCCATGACTGGATCATCGTCAAGGAGAACAAGATCTCCTTGCTCAGTCAGTGTTGGCTCTGCTACTATTGGTGGTGGAGACTAAGGGATGACTTGTGGTGCTTTTGGCATCAAGTCAGTGTCTTCACGTTGCGACTCTTTTTCCAACTCCATGTTTTTCACTTCAATAAATTGCTCAATCTGTTGAGAAAACTCTCGATAATGCATTTGTTCACCCTCTTCCTCAACTTTTGGTTGTTCCAACTCATCAACCTGTATCGATGTTGTTTCCTCTATCATCACACCTTTCATTTGTTCTTCTTTTGGCTTCTGATTCTCTTGTATTTATCTCCTCCTCAACTCTTGTTCCTCCTTCAGCTTCTTATCTATCTCCTACAACTTTAGTTCTGCATCTTACAGCCTCTTCTTTTCTCTCTTCCTTTGCTCTAGTCTCTTCCTCCGTTGCTCCCTCTTCCTTCTCGATGATAGGATCTCCCTTCATTTTTCAGATTGCTCTCCCCGTGGATCCTCAAAAATCTTCCTCTTTCCCTTGTCTTGTACTGGATTTCTACCTTTTATTGTTGTTGTTCTTGCTTCTAGATTTGTTGTTATCTGTAGAGAAACCTTCCAAGTTTTTGCTATATTGACTAACTCATTGAGTCTGGAGGCATTGTAGTAGTACCTCCAAGGATCCTCCTCTAGCCAATGAAATGTCTCGTTAATCCATGGAAAGTAAACTCACGTACAAGGCTCCTTACAAATACCGTGGGGATCATACAGATTAAAATCCTTGGTTTCGAACTTGAATTTCAATATGTCCTTAGCTTTGGCATCTGCATCTTTCAAGCCCTTAATCTTGTATAATACAATCCACAAAGGAAGAGTGGGCCATGGTGCTTTCTTCTTCCTATGCGGTCTTGATAACAACCCTGTAGTGAGGTAGTAGGAAAATTTTTGCTTGATCAATTTGTGAGTGGCATACCTTGGTAGGACATGCAGAGGCTTCTCTCCACCAAACACTCTGATGAAGGTGCCACCTGGTGAGGCATACCAATATTCAATGTTTACTATCACCTCCATTGCTTCTCGAGACATGCAAGGTGGATCTTGCTCAAATATAAGCTTGTATAACAGGATGATAAAATGGTCAGTTAGCCTTTCCATCACTCCTTGATAGTTGTAGTCAGAAAGCAACTTGAAATAGATGTTCATGGAAGTATCTTATGGTTTCCATGTCCATCTCATGCCAGGCAACTGTTGTTGGGCATAGATTGAATCCAGTAGGTACACAGACATGTAAAACCTTTCTTTCTCATTATTGGGTGGATTTTGAGCCTTAGCCACATGGGACTTCAATTGATGAGCCAACAGATCCGACGAGTTGAATGGTCTCCCATCATTCACCAACTGGTCCATTAAGACTGCCCACCATTCAGGGAAGGTCTCTTTTCTCTCTTTACCATATATTCTGTGGGAAAATATGATCAAGAACTAATAAGCCTTCCTAAGGGACTTCATCTTGTAAACATGGGTGGGTTTCTGTCTAAACTTCAAAGGCCCTTTCACCCATTTCTTGATAATGTCTCTAGCGGTCACATATATATGGGTGGTATAGAAGAGTGATTCCATGTGCTTCACTAGCTCGAGTAAGTGATACATCTACAAAAATTTCTCATCCCTTAAGGTGGAAAGCTTCCTCCCACTAGAACTTCTCAATGTCATAGTTTTTTCATACATATGTGAGACAATCCAGCTAATTATGTCTACACAAGAGAAAGTGGGGTACCTGCATGAAAACTTGTATAACCCTAATTGTTGGATGCTATGATAAACATGTCAATATTCTAAGTCTCCCTTGAAGTCCTCTGCAAAAGTGTCTTTGATCTGCTACCATGTCAGTTTTGTTCCCTTCTCAATAAACAGTTGAGTATCTACATACAATGGTAAATCAACTAATGCCTGCTCAACTACTTCCCCAGTACTACTCTTAGTGGTTTCCTTTCATGAAACTCTATTGGATGTCATGTTAATAGTAACTGCTAGAGAGATGCTCAACAATTGTTGTACTTGTGGGACAGAGAGGACACTCATGGCAATCAAATCTCAACTAAAACCCAAAAAAACTTCAAGGAAAGTTCAAGCAGCCAGTCAGGCTCATGATGGGAAGGATTGCATAGTTCTGACGTACAGGGGTGACTGACTGACTATAGGACCTACACACTGCATAATCCCAGTAGTCAGTGTGGGAGCTTGATGACTGGAACTATGCAATGCGTAGTTTAGTCTTGGCCAAAACCTGGGAGAGACTGCACATTGCGCAGTCTCAGTGGCCAAGCTGGGAAGCTGCCTCCTCAAACTGCACAATGCACAATTGGAGCTAGCCCATGCTATGCTCTATGTAGCTCCAGAAGCCAAGATAGAGGCTTGAGTCTCGAGATTGTGCAAAGCAATCTGTGCAGTGTGAGATCTCGGCAAGGGGACCAAAATATACCCAAGGGGAGTGTGAAAAACAAGTGGATTTGAACGATGGTGTGAATTTGAGTGCAGATTTGACTAAGTATTGATGCATGCATGTGAAACAAGTGTAACAATTGATTAACTAAAGGAAAATGAAGCATGTGAAGGGAGTCGCCACAATGGAAACTGTTTCTACCAAAACAGGAAAACTCATGCAACACTTGGGAAAGGAAATCTATAACTTGAAACAACACTTCTGCAAGATAAAACAAGTTAAAACACCAGCATTCATGAAAATAAATAAGTGAAATAGGACTCACACAAGCTAAACAACAAAAAGCGACAGAAAATGTGGCAAAAGATGACAAAAGAAAAACTCACCCAGAAAAGCGACAACGATCACATTGAAGGCTCCTTAATCTCCTCAGGAATGCTAGAGCTCCAATATCAAGTGTTCGAATGAGCTCTAGATTTAGCCAAGTTAGGGTTTATGACACGCATGCCTAAAATCAAGGAAAAAGTGACACTTGGCAGCAATTTCTAAAAATAATGCGAGTGCCTCCTTCGGGGGACTAAAAATAGATCCCTATTTTTTAGGGATGATTTTTTTTTTTTTCTTTTTTTTCTTTTTCAGGGAAAGCTACCATGCATTACCTGGGAATATTGCGCGGTTCTGACAAGGACTGGGAAACTCTCCGTCTCATGAACAACACAATTTCTTAGCACAGTGAGGTTTTCGTAGTCTCTTGGGTCAGTGTTGGGTTTCCCCTCCATGACTGCACATTTATAGAGCTCAAGTCTCAATGGCAGTTAGGACTATGCAATTCCCAACAGCAAGGCCACTTGCCCTCAAGAATTGTGCAGTTTTTTGAGGCAAGCCCAAAACTGTTAAGGGACCAAGTTAGGAGATCGTCTTGTGGGTTAGAAAATAAAGTAAGTGAAAAAACACAAGCCAAAATTAAAAGGATAAGTATCAATCGAAGCATGGATATTTGGATCAGTGCAAGATGAGCTATTGTGGTTTAGAAGGAAGGCTCCAAGATTGAAGCATAGGCAAAATTTTGGAGGGTAGTTGTAGCCCCTACAACATTGGTGACACACTAGTAGAACTTCATCTCTCTGTATAGACCTTGTCTCATGGAAAGTGAATCTAACTCTTTCAAAAGTATTGTTCAATTCTTCTATTATCATAGCTTCTTCACTTAGCATGAGTTAAAGATGTAGTCCCTACCATTCTCTTTATCGGTAGCACACATACCAAGCCAAGTCAAACTGTTTTTTTTCGATGGGGGATGAGAGGTATATAGATGCACAAGTAAAATAGATTGTCAGAGTTTTAGTTTCATCTCTCGTGTTGCTCTTCTGCCAGCAGGCCTGGAAAGTACCCCAGTGGATTCACTTTAGGAACACAATTGTTGCTCCACTGCTAGAGAGCCTAGACAATACCCCTGTGTAATTACTTGCTTCACCTCTCTGCACATGAATCCTTTCTCTTCTTTCTCCCTTTATTTCACTTTTTCCATTTTTTCATTTTCAAAGAATCGTGCATAGGCACTTATTTATTTCATGAGGCAGAAGAGGGGTCTCAACTTATTGAGAGAAGAAGAGTTTGTCCCTTCAGAGAAGGATATTTATATATACCTATGACATACTTTTTAAGGTTTTTCCCCTCTCCTTACTCTACTTGATTGAGCTAACAAGGGTTAACCGAATATACAAAATTGATTAGAGTAGGCAATACCAGTTAAGAGTGCAAGAATCGTGATCACATCATGTGTCGCTCTGAAAAGAATGTATTTTCCATCAGGGTGTCATTGAATAGAAGAAATGCAAGATTCACATAAAGAGAGGGAATAGGCAGATAACCAAATGTTGATAGTTGTACAAGTTCCTCTTGGAATTCACTCTACTTGTCTAAGAAGCCAAACATAGTTTCATGCTAAAACTAACCTACAGGTGCAAAAGAAAACAAACAAAGGAAAGAAGAAAAATTAAGCAAGACAAAGTAAGAAAATCAAGAAACAAACAAGAAAATAAAAACTACTCCTACTCTTAATCTAAGCAAAACATATTCCAACTCACGTAAAGTGGTACTTCAAATGCATCCATCACTGCATTGGTTAGCCCATGAAGGTGAGAGCATGACCAACAAGAAAGATATAAAAGTAAACCAATAGACAAGAAATATGAAACAATGCAAACCAATTCATTCGAAGCTTGAATGCATCCGCTGAAAAGTAAAAATAGAAAGCACATGAAAGGCATTCTGCAGATGTACGATGGTGTCCTAACACATTGTGAGTGGAAGACAAGCATGTACACAGTGCTTGGAACAAGCAAACAGGGAGAAAGAATAAAACTTTTGCTTTGCAACAGTGCTTGCCATGTATGACTCCTCTAATGCTTGAGCAATAGGATCGTGTGATTCCAGTGGAGGATGCAAAAATTGTGAGATATATTGATTTTCAACATGAACAATAGAGTGATGAGGAGCCTGGAAAGATTCAACAAATTTTTGATCGGAAGTGGAACTGACCTCAAGGCTACGAGAACCTGACATAACCATCAACTCAGGCTGAAGTGCCTTGACAGCTTGAGGAGTTTCTAGTTCAGAGGAAGATGGATCATCAAAGATCGATGGCTTAGAAAGGTCAATAATGGAAAAAACAGAATCGTGATCGAACGAGTGAATGAAAAGATCACGACAGCCACGATCAAAAAGTTCAAGATGACGAACAGGGGCATCCTCATGATCTAATGAATCATAAAGAGGGGATGATGAAAAACGAAGAATTTCACCCTCTATGTTTCCAAAAAATTAAGATGAGAGATTGTGCATATTCAGGAAGAGAGATTTTTCCTCTCGGCATTCAAATGAAAAATTGTCATTCCATGTGTTCTACGAATGATCAAAATTAGAAACATCTGAAAATGAATTTTCACAAGATTGAACAGAAATGAAATTATCATGGAAGATGTCAGGATAAAGCGGACGAGGTGCGTACAGAAGGATTTCATCCTTCACCTCAGATTCTTGCTCAGATTGCCGCAAATAATCATCAAAAACGATGTCATAGTTTGGTTGTTCAACACTGTCTTCATCCAGAACTTGATTCTCGTGAACATGAACTATGAGATCCAAAACAGATGAACACAAAAAAAAAAATCCAAAGGATCAATGGGACCCAAGGACGGAGGATGAGAAGATAACACTTCAACACACCAATCAAAGTTACAATCCAAATATGCACAGAAATTCTAAGTAGATGGGGTAGGAGGATATGGTGATAAATCAATAAGTGAATTCATAACTTCTCGCACCTCAACTTGCAGAGCTAGATTTTTTTGATGGGAAGGGGATGAAGGGTCACTTGGGACAACAACCTTGTTTGCCTCATGTTTAGAAGCTCTAAACTAAGGTATGTTGGGAGAGGTTTGAAAGATTATAATTCATGTGGATTTTCATAAATGTGAACAAGATATTGAAATATTTCATCCGAGAATTCCAAGTCAACTTCAAATTCAGGAAATTCAAAATAGTATTGAAGAAAATGATCATGAAAATCTTGACGAGATTCATCAGGTGATTTTTGAAATTTTAAATTTTTTTTTGTTAAGGGCTTTATGGTCGTAAAGAATGAAAGCACGACATGGTTCTCTAAAAAAATTCTCAAAAGAGTGTTTAGATACTGTAGGAAATGTGGGACACCATTTCTTTGCGCTCCCTTCGAACCTAAAATTGAACAACCCACAGGCAATATTATCAGAAAGGACATCATTCCTGTCACAGAAACCAACAAAAGAAACTGTGTGCCTGATAAAGGTTATTCCACCCTCGCCATTAAACATAAATCCAGACAAGTCATCTAAAATTCTCACCAACACTTCAAAATGTGCAGAGTTAGAAAAACATGTTGGGGTTTTGATTTGGGAAGAAGTCATGAAATATGTGCAGAAATTGAAAATAGACTTCAAGGGCTCAGATTATCATCTAGCCCTCCTTCTAGTGCCAGAAATATTAATGGTACTGGACCTGCCAACATTCAGGGGATCTCCCTAGTATGAAGTCCCAACTAGACCTCACATCGTTTGGATTATGGATCCCAGCAGTGGGTGGTAATGTAATGCCTTGACCATGGTAGCGTGCAGAGGAAAGTATGATAACTTTGGGTGAGAGTAAGTGTGTGACCCTGCGATGAGTCAAGTGTGATGCATGAAGGCTATAACACACATAGGGGGAAAGGAAATGCACCCATTAGAAGTTTGTAATAGTATGCAGCTTGAAAGTAACACATGAGCGAAATGACATCACAAGCTAAAATGTAGAATAGTCCACAAGTTAAAGTGATGAGTTAATCCAACAACACGCATTTAACAGGATTCGTACAAATGCATACAAAGTAGTTCATAAGCATATGCATAAGTTAAATAACATACATTTTCAATACAACAAGAATATTCTTACTATATTAACAACATATGCATGAAAGCATGTTGGCTCTGGTTTTATTATTATAAATGAAAGTTCCATCCATACATACATCATTGACGGCCACTAGCCCCAATGGTGGAACATTACAGTCAAGAACACCTACTCCACCAAAGAATTATACTCACTCTATGTTATGGAGAAGCCAACGCTCTTCACAATACTCCCAAGCCTTCTCTAAGCCTAAGCCTAGCTAAAATCTTGGCTCCCAAAAGCTTGTTCTATGAGTTATGAGGTTATATTTATAACAAAGGTTGGGGTGACCCTTGACATTCTCCTTTGTGACCCTTTTACTTCCCTCATGACTCTTCAATTTCTTCACTAACTTACACATTACATTACATGATGATTTTTCATATTCCAATATTGACACTTGGAATTTCACTTATGACATAATTACAAATAATATTACATTTTTCACATGTATCCATATAAGACAAAATAGGCTAGAGACGACCTAAGAAGACACAACACTATGACTTTGGAGTTTGGGTAATGTCCATCTCAGCAACCTACACTTGCTGCTTCTCGGTCACATATTGGTGCCAAGATTGGTATTGTGTGATCGTGTCCCCAAACTATTTGACAGCGTCTTTCTAGAAGCAGACTATAGCCTCCATGTCATCTGGGTATATGGTCTTGGAACCTATATCCAACTTGTTTTGAAGCATGAGTAGCATGGTCTTGACCTTGAAAGGACCATCGATGTACTTATGCATGTTGTGTGCATTCAGCTCCAAGTCTTCCCTAGTGGCCTCTCTTCTTAGCTACTCCAAGTACGCATCGATCTCCAGCCAAACTTGGTTATTGGGTTTAGCATTGGTGAGGGAATCAATTGATGGGATCTGGTATTTTCTCACTAAGACATCCAAGCTATTGTATAACATCACATATGAGGCATGTGTCCTGCCAATGAATGAGACGAGCTGCTCATTTTTCCAAATAAACATTCAGACCTTCGCTTTCTCCATCTCTGCCTTTGGCTTCATCTTATTTTCTAAGTCGATCAAGGCTCTTTGTACCACATTTTCCACGCTTGTACATGGGTGATGGAAGCATGTGTGTTCTTGAGAGTTTGAACAAAATCTTTGCTTGGTTGCTATAGGTCATGTAAACAGACAATTTCTTTATGCACAGTGAGAAATCTGTCATAGAGCTTCCACATGGTATCACCAAGTGTTGATACTTCAGCAAGTATCGTTGTCCTCATTTCCCCCAATGCAGAAATTTCATTCTGCATTGATGCTCAGAGTTTTTCTGCCTCTTTCCTGGTAGCCTACAAGTTCTTTTCCAGTTGTTCATTCTCGACCGTCAGGTACTGAAAATTTGAGCTTGTTGCTCCTGCATAGAAAAATATGGCTTGGGCAATGGCAATTGGATGCTTCCTACTATCTGACACTATCACCCTTTCCTTGATGAATGTAGGTGATGTGTGATCATATGGAAAGTGCTTCTTTTGTGCATATACAATCCTCTTCTAGAACTCATCAAATGATATATTGTACACATCCATGACTGGATCATCATCAAGGAGAACAAGATCTCCTTGCTCGCTCAGTGTTGGCTCTTCTACTAGTGGCAATGGAGACTGAGGGATGACTTGTTGTGATTTTGGCATCAAATCAGTTCCTTCACGTTGTGACTCTTGCTCCAACTCCATGTCTATCACTTCAATCAATTGCTCAATTTGTTGATAAAACTCCCGATCATGTGTTTGTTCACCCTCTTCCTCATCTTATGGTTGTTCCAGCTCACCAACCTGTATAGGTGTTGTTTCCTCTATCATCACACCTTTCCTTTATTCTTCTTCCTACTTCTACTTCTCTTCTCTTTCTCTCCTCCTCACCTCTTCTTCTTCCTTCAGCTTCTTATCCATCTCTTGCAACTTTAGTTCTATTTTTAACAACCTCTTCTTTTCTCTCTTCCTCCACTCTTCTCTCTTCATCTGCTGCTCTCTCTTCACTTTCATTGCCAAATATGCCTTCTCGAGGATAGAATATGCCTTTATTTTGCTTCTTTTATCTCCCTATGGATCCTTAACAATCTTCCTCTTTCCCTTGTCCTGCACTGGAAATTTTCCTTCTACTGTTGTTATTGTTGGTTCTAGAGTTGTTGTTGTTTGTAGAGAAGCCTTCCAATCGTTTTCTATACTTACCAACTCATTGAGTTTGGAGGAATTGTAGCAATACCTCCAAGGATCCTCCTCTAGCCAATGAAATCTCCCGTGAATCCATGGAAAGTAAATTCACATACAGGGGTCCTTGCAAATACTGTGGGGATCATACAGATTAAAATCCTTGGTGCCAAACTCAAATTTCACTATGTCCTTAGCTTCGGAATATTCATCTTTCAAGCTCTTAATCTTGTATAATCCGATCCACAAAGGAAGAGCGGGCCATGGCACTTTCTTCTTCATATGCAATCCTGTTGAAAACCCTGTAGCGAGGTGGCATGAAAAATCTTGCATGATCAGTTTGTCAGTGGTGTACCTTGGTAGGACATGTGGAGGATTCTCTCCGCCAAACACTTTGATTAAGGTGCCATCTGGTGAGGCATACGAATATTCAATGTTTACTGTCACCTCCATTTCTTATCGAGACGTGAAAGGTAGATCTTGATCAAATATAAGCTTGTATAATGGGATGATAAAATGGTCAGTTAGCCTTGCCATCACTCCTCGATAGTTTTAGTTGGAAAGAAACTTGAAATATATGTTCACGGAACACTCTTGTGGTTCCCATGTCCATCTCATGCCATGGAACTGCTACTAGGGACAGGTTACATCCAGTAAGTACACGAACATGTAAAACCTTGTTTTCTCATTCTTGTGTAGATTATGAGCCTTAGCCACATGGGACTTCAATTGATGAGACAATAGATCCAACCAATTGAATGGCCTCCCATCATTCACCAACTGATCTAGTAAGACTTCCCACCCTTCAGGGAAGGTATCTGTGCTCTCTTGACCATATATTCTACAGGCAAAGATGATTAAGAACTAATAAGCCTTCTTGAGGGACTTCATCTTGTAAACATGGGTGGTGTTTGTCTAAACTTCGACAACTCTTTCACCCAGTGCTTAACAATGTCTCTCTTGCTCACACACCTATGGGTGGCATAGAAGAGTGAGTCCATGTGCTTCACTGGCTTGGGTAAGTGATACATCTGCTAAAATTCCTCTACCCTAAAGGTGGCAAGCTTCCTCCTGCTGGCACTACTCAATGTCATAGTTTGTTCATCCGTATGTGATACAATACAGTTGATGATGTCCGCACACAAGAAGGTGGGGTACCTACATGAAACCTTGTATAACCGTGACCATTGGATGCTAAGTTAAACATGTCAGTCTTCTAAGTATACCTTGAATTCCTCTGCAAAAGTGTCTTTGATTTTCTGCCATGTCAGTGTTGGTCCCTTCTCAATAAACAACTGAGTATTTTCATACACTAGTAAATCAATTGATGTCTGCTCAACTACTTCCCCAGTACTACTCTCAGTGGTTTCCTTTGATGTAGCTCTCTTGGATGCCATGTTAATTTTGACTGCTAGAGACATGCTCAAAAATTGTCGTACCTGTGGGACAGAGAGGACACTCATGGCAAGCAAATCTTAGCTAAAACCCAAAACAACTTCAAGGCCAGTTCAAGTAGAAAGATGGGCTCATGATGGGAAGGATTGCACAGTTTTCACTAACAGGGGTGACTAACTGACTGTGGGAACTGTGCATTGAGTAGTCCCAGCAGTCAATGTGGGAGTTTCATGACTAGAACTGCACAATGTGCTGTTTAGTCCGGGCCAAGGCCTAGGAGATAATGTGCATTGTGCAGTCTCAGTGGCCAAGCTGGGAGGTTGGCTCCTCGAACTACATAGTGTGTAGCTGAAGCCATCCTAGGCTATGCTCTCTGAAATTCCAGAAGCTAAGACAGAAGCTTGAGTCTCCAAGATTACGCAGAGTAAGTTGTGTAGTGTGAGATCTGGGCAAAATGACCCAGACCTGCCCAAGGGGAGTGTGAAAAACAAGCGGATTTGAAGGATGGTGTGAATTTAAGCTTAGATCAGACTAAGTGTTGATGCATGCATGTGAAACAAGTGCAGAAATTGATTAAACTGAAGGAAAACAAAGCGTGTGAAGAGTCACCGCAATGGCAACCATTGGTGCCAAAATAGGAAAACTCATGCGGCACTTGGGAAATACAATCTATAAATTGAAACAACACTTCTACAAGCTAAAAAAAGTTAAAAAACTAGAAGTCGTGAAAAGAAACAAGTGAAAAAACACTCACACAAGATAAACAACAAAAAACAACAGAAAAAGCGATAAAAGATGACAAAAGAAAAACTAACCCGAAAAAGAGACGATGATCGCACCCAAGCCTACTTGATCTCCTCAGGAATGTTAGAGATCCAAGATCGAGTGTACAAATGAGCTTGAGCAACATCGATTAAATAGATTTAGCCAAGTTAGAGTTTATGACATGCATGCCTAAAATCAAGGAAAAAGCGATACTTCACAATAGTTTCTAAAAACAACACAAGTGCCTTCTTTGAGTTACTAAAAATACATCCTTATTTTTTAGGGATGATTTTTGCTTTTTTCTTTTTTTCTTTTTCGAGGAAAACTACCATGCATTGCTTGGAAATATTGTGCAGTTCAAGGAAGGATTGGGAAACTCTTCAGCTCATGCACTGTGCATTTTCTGAGCACATTGAGGTATGCATAGTTTCTAAGCTTAATGCTAGGCTGCCCCTCCATGACTGTGTATTTCCAGAGTTCAAGGCTCACTGGCGGTCATGATTGCACAATTCCCAATAAAAAGTCTAATTTCCCTCAAGAATTGCTCAATTTTATGAGGCAAGCCCAGAACTATTAAGGGACTAAGTCAGGAGATCGGCTTGTGGGTTAGAAAATCAACTAAGTCATGAGAAAACACAATCCAAAATGAAAAGGATAAGTCTCAATCGAAGCATGGATAGTTGGATCAGTGCAAGATGAGTTGTTGTGATTTATAAGGAAGGCTCCAGGATTGAAGCATAGGCAAAATTTTGGAGGGTGTTTGTAGCCGCTACAACACATCCTCAATCTATCGGGAAAACAGAGATAGTTAAAAAATGTTTGGAAGGATATCTTTGTTGCTTTTTATATAATAAACAAACACAATGGGTCAAGTGGTTACCTTGGATTGAATGGTGGGATAACACTTCCTTCCATACTACAGCAAAAATGACCCCATTTATGGCACTTTATGGATATCATCCACTATCCATCACATCATATTTAAGAGAAAATTCTAAGGTTCAAGCATTGGAAGATCACATTGAGCATCACCAACAAGTTCTTCAACTCTTAAAGGATAAGAGTCACTCTAGCATCGAATTGAATGAAACAATAGTTAAATCAACATTGCAGTGAAAGAAGTTTTAATGTAGGAGACTGTGTATTTTTAAGGCTATGACCATACAAACAAATGTCCCTCAAGCAAGCTAATAAGGATAATAAGTTATCACCAAAGTATCATGGTCCTTACAAATTGTTACAAAATATTGGTACTATGGCATACAAATTGGAGCTGGCTGCATCTTCCTAAGTACACCAAGTTTTCCATGTTTCATGCTTAGAGAAGGTTATTAGTGACAAGCTCCAAGTTCAAATAGTATTTCCAGAACTTGACAAAGAAGGAAAAAACATATTGAATCCTGTCAATCACAGAAACAGGAAATCGACAGTTATGAAATCGATCAATTTCAAAGTATCTCATTAAGTGGAAGAACTTACCTGCTGAAGATTCCACATGAGAGGATGATAATTTTATACAGAAGCATCCACAACTAGTCAAATGTTGAGGACAACACTTTTTTGAAAGAGAGGAGCATGTTAGGTCCCTATAATACTAGTGTATCCCCCTTATTGTTATTATTAGTGTAGCCCCCTTATTGTTATTGTTATTGTAGCCCCATATTGTTATTTTTGTGCCATGTAGCCCCCATATTGTTATTGGTGTGCCCCATAGAAGCCACTATTGTTATTGTTGTGCTCTTACATTATTATTTTTATGTAGGCTTTGATTATATTGTGACCCCTTAGACTCCTATATATACCAAGGAGGTCTTGTCATTTGTATCATCCAAGAATTGTTCATGTATGTGATGTAAAGGAGGTTTCCCCCTCAAAGAGGTTGTTTTTCAAGTCGTTGATCTATCTTTTTTTCTGTTTTTTGTGCTGGTTTCATAACACAATATGTGTTGAGACAATTTATATGCACTTGATTATAGGCAGGTGTTAGTTGTAGTATTATGACTAATGACTGTGAGTTGATTATGACATGGCTTATTTTAATTTAATAGATGTGATGTCTTGATATTTGGAACATGTAACTGACATGTGTGAACAATTGCAGGGAAACATGCTTGGTATTAGCATGACAAAGTAACAATTGATTGTTTATATTTATCTAACAGTTGGGTGATGTGAAAACACATAATAAGACTCAAATGCAGCATGGAAAAGGTAAAAGAAGGGAATTGGGTGAAATTCCTTTGGCTGTGTTTGGAAACCACAATTTTGAACGAATGAGTACTTTGCATGAATACAGGAAGTCTTCTTAACCTTGATTTTGTATAACAGTATCTGGATCTGTGTCGTATTCATAAACATTTATTTGACAATTATAACAGTTGGTTTCGAGTTATGGCTAGATTCGTCGAGGAATTGGAGTCCCTTGAGAGATGATATATGTACGTGTTCATTTAGAAGGAAACGTGCTTGGAAAAACAAGGTAAGGCAATCAGTATATTATTATGTTTATTTATGCATTGACAGTTGTGTGTTATGGCAGTATGATGCAGGGGATTTCATGGCAAAAGAGGTTGCCATGAAACCTTGAAGAAGACTTGCGTTGAGCTTTCCCTTAGAAGCATTGGGAACCCATGGGGTTGAGTCATGGTGTACGTTGAAATTTTTTTACTTTTGGTGCTTTTTTATTTGTTTTCTCTTGATTTGCATTTTTTTTTATGTCTAGTGCATGGTCATGCCACTTTGTTTGTGTCTCATATTTCCATTGGTTTTCATGGTTTTCTTCTTGCTTGTTTCTTGTTCTTGTCGTTTATGTTTTAAGGGTCTTGGGAATTGGTTTAGGCAAGAGGAAAGATTAATGGATTTTTGGGAGAGATGAATGAAACCCAACAGGTAATGTAAGACCCAAATGAAGCTCGATGCATGTATAAGGGCATCTTAAGGAAAGAATATGATAGTCAGTTGGATTGGTTAGGTCCATTGGGGTAAATAGATAGTGGTAGGAAAGTCATGAGAAAGGTAACAGGAAATATAAAGTAAATGGATTCGAAGCATTGGATGCCTTGGCAATTTTAGGGGCTATTGTTCTCAATGTTGTGCATGTTGTGCATGGATAAAGGGAGTTCTCTTAACATTGACTTGATGATATCTGGTAATTATTTTGTGATCATGACTTTACCAATGTCTATATATGTATACATGTATGTAAGTATGTTGTTGTTTGATAGGGTCATCATGGATTATGATTTTTTTTATGCTAATGTTTATATGTATGTATGCATGTATGTATGTCATTGTCTGATAGGGTTGTCAGGGATCATTTTGTGGAAAAATGATTTCTTATGTAGGTGGATGGTATGAAGAGGTTCCTGGGAAGAGTAACCATAACATATTTATGAGTTCAATATCACGTGGATATGAACTGATATTATGTGCTTGTACTATACCTGTGTTTGTGTTATGGGAAAGTAACACTGAAGGAAAAATCAGTAGAATGAAAGCAGTGAAATCTGCGGCATGATGGGACAAGCGTGGATAGTGGAAAGTCACTAGAAGATAGGTTTCTTAGTAAAGACAATGTGGTCTTTGGATGTACATATGGTGCTATGTACATGTTTTATATGTGGCGTTGTGTACAGATAGTGTTGTGTACATGTTGTATATGTGGTGTTGTGTACATGTGGTGCGGTGTACACATTGTACACATGGTGTTGCGTGCATGTAGTGTTGTGTACATATTATACATGTGGTACATGTGGTGTGTGTGCATGTGGTGCTATGTACATGTTGTAGATATGGTTTTGTGTGCATGTGGTGTTGTGTACACGTTGTGCAGGTGGTGTTGCGTACATGTGGTGCTATGTACACATTATGAAGGTGGTGTTGTGTACATGTTGTGCAGGTGGTGTTGTGTACATGTACATGTGGTGTTATATACACATTGTACAAGTGGTGTTGTGTACATGTGGTGTTGTGTACATGTTGTGTATGTGGTATTGTGTACATGTCATACATATTGTACTGTTTATATGTGGTACTGTGTTATGGGTATCGTGTAGTCATCATATCGTGACATGTGTATTTGTTGTATTGTACAGTGTCTATGTATATGTGTCGTGTTGTACATTGAGTGTAGGTGTATGTGTTGTGTTGTACACCGTGCTTAGGTGTATTTGTCGTGTTGTACACCGGGTGTAGGTGTATGTGTCGTCTTGTACAATGGGTGTTGGTGTAGGTGCCGTGTTATACATTGTGTACATGTATGTGTTGTACGATGTGATGGGATAGTCATGTATGGGATTGTCTAGGCCATTTTTGTTGTTATTGAGGGTTGAGGCATTTTAGTCTTTGGATTCCCTTGAAGTTTCTATTGAGGGTTGAGGCGGATAAGTCTATGGATGCCCTTGTCACCAGTATTGAGGGTTGAGGAGGTTTAGTCTCTAGATGCCTTTATTGATGATATTAATGGTTGAGGCAGTTTAATCTATGGATTACCTTGTTGTCAATATTGATGGAGGAGGCGGTTTAGTCTCTGGATTCCCTTGATGATTAAAGAGAAGAGAAGGCAATGGGTGCTTGTCGGGTTTGGAAAACCAAACTAGTGTGCATACATAGTTAAAGAGAAGAGACGGGGTTGGGTTCTTGCCAGGTTTGGCAAACCAAACCAGTGTGTATATGTGGTTAAAGAGAAGAGAAGGCGTTGGGTGCTTGTTGGGTTTGGTAATCGATTTAGCATGTGTACGAAAAGGACAAAGAATAAAGGCATAAGCAAATAACCATTTGAAAGATAAGTATTAGTATTTTATTTCTGTTTTAATTATGCATGTGATCTATGACTCTGATTTATGATGGTTACATGTGATCTATGATTTGATTTATGATGGTTGAGTTTTAAGCTAACGAGATGTGATATGTTTATACACGATGATTTGATCGAAGAGCTAGTTTGACTTGTTGTGAAAGGAAGTAAAGAGAATTTCAAGTATACCATATTGACATTCCACCATGAGGTATGATTTCAATTCCTTTCTATTCTAATTGGAATTATGTGCTTGGTATAGTAAAGCAATGGAGTTCCCTATTGGGTGGTTGAAATGGCCTGCAAGGATTAGCATCAATAGCAAAAAGGAATTGGAATAGGTAGAAGTATGCAGGTAAATCATTCAGGAGCAAGGCCATTATCGGACATTGGTACCCAATAGTGTACATTTTTTTCCATGAGTATGGTATGACTGATATGATGGTTTTGAGGTAGGGATATGCCTTGGTTTCTGGACCTTATGAAGCAAGGAAACCTTGCCAAGGTATCAATTTCTCAAGAAAGGGGATGTTAGGGAACTTGGAAGGTGAGTGACTGCAAGGAAAGGGGTGACCAGATTTCCCGAGGGACTGTGTAGAAGAGAAGGGAAGGTCAAGGAATACATATGTTTTGGTCATTATCATTTCCAGATAGAATTAGAAGCACATTGGGGGTGTGCCCTAGAACAATGAGTTGACAACTATTCATTGAGGGAACATGTAGCGCAAGGATCGTAGAGCTAGAAATTGGATGTGGGTTTGACTCTCGAAGTCGATTAAGGAATTCATGGGAAGGAGGTGAGCCTTGGTACTAATTTTGAGGGTGGAGTTGTGAGCCTCTAGATTCCCTTGTTGTTGATGTGGGCATCATATCCTTTTATTTGTTGGTTAAAGAAAATGTGCACATGTATATATGTGTGTTTTATTGTGAATACTATATCGAGTTGGATTTATAAAGCTCCACAAACAATATGTTTATTTGTTGGTTGAAGCAAATGTGCATAACTATATTCGGCTGTTATTGTAAATACTATAATGAGTTGTGTTATAAAGCTCCAGTAAGCAACATTTTTAGATATCATTTTTTGGGATTCAAATGCGTTAAGTAGGTCATTCATCTATGACCATTTCATGGTTTTTAGCAGTTTTTTATTGCAAATTTTGCATTGAGCTATGTTATAAAGCTCCATGGGCAATATGTTTTGGTTTTTAGCGGTCTTCTTATTCATAGGTGTCATAGAACACCGAGGATGGTGTTCCCTCGGGGGGCAGTTGTAACATCCCCTAGTTGATTTTCCATGTAAAAAATATAAGACCAAGGTCATGGGACATGTGTTCCAAGATGAATGGTGGGAAAAAAATCCTAGTGGGTGTCACTTTCAGTTTATTTATGGCTAAGGAAATTGGTAAAGGAATTGGAAAAGCAAAGGGAAAGAGGCATTAATTAGCATTTTATTTATGAAATAACGAAATAGGAGAAAAGGTATATGAAAGGTCATAGATTTGCATGAGAGAGAAATTGAAGGAAAAATGAAAGAAGATGAAGAAAATAGAGACCTTAATGATAAAAAGGCTTCTGAGGATCAGTTCACAATCTTTTGTTAGTTCATTTTTGGAGCTCTCTCTATTCTCACATACTATTGCACACTTAGAGAATTCTTGGAGCACTCTAGCATTGGAAAAAGAAATCAAAGGAAGACAAAGGAAGGACAAGGAAATCAAAGGAAAAGCAAGGAAGGTTGTATCAAATAGCTTCAGCAGGAGGCCTTGCAGGTAATAGGGTGTAGTTGTGGTTTCCTAGCTATTTTATGAATGCATGGAACATGTTTTTGTGTATTTGGTTCTCTCACTATCATTGGCATGGTTTTTGTTGAGTGTGACAGTGGTTTTAGCCTTGCCTTTCCATTTTAGGATAGCCATGGTGTGATGGGGTTCTTTTATTTGGTTGAGCTTTGGATTTCCAAAAGGTTTGGAACTAGGTGAGGTGGTCTTAGGAAAATTCCCAAGGGTTGGTGGTGGAGGTCGTTTAATCTCCAGAAAGCCCTTGAAAGGTGGGTGGAAAGAGGAAAATTCCTCAAGGTAATGGTGAAGGAATTTTGAGTCATCAAATCTTGTTTGGGCCTAGTGATCCCTTAACTAGTTTTGTTGGGATCACGGTAGCCTAAGGGTGGAGGTGATTTAATCTATGAGAAGCCCTAGTTTTTTATGTTTTGGTTTGCTTATGTGATCTCTTGATCGATTTTGGAAAGATCATGGGAGCATGAGGGTGTAGGTGGTTTAATATTAGGGAATCAATGGTTCTTTATGTCTTTATTTCTGACATTCATGCTTGTAATATGTCATGGGAGTGATTGGCTAAAATAAATATTTGGTTCAGCTCAATCTATGGTCAGGTGGTATGTGGAAGCCCCTGACATGGTTCTCTTTTGCATAAGATAATAAGAGTTATTTTCCTATTGTATCTTATGAGTACTTGTACTTGTTATTATGTGGATTTTATGGTTGTTCTATCACAATTATCATTCTGGTTATATGATGGTTATCACGTGATTCTCATGTAAGTATCAGACCCCTATGTTCATCTATGCAATCATGGCATGTAGATTACATGTTCACCATATGTTTGACGAGATGGTTATCATGGCTAGGCTTGGTTAGGTCAAATCCTTGATCAAGTTTTGTATGAATGGATTTTTGTTTATATTATTTATCATTTTGGAAAGTCTCAATGAGTTTTGGGCAGTGGTTTGAAGGCTAGCCTGAAATGGTGGCTCAAAATTTGGGAGCACACCTTCTAAACTCGAATTTTTTGTCTATAATTTCACCTTACAAGCTTATGCATGCAGTTGGAGGCCTATAAACACATGGAGACCTTTTCATACATGTGGCTTGGGCCCAAGTTACTAAAAAAGCAATCCATCTAAGGATTTGGGCACTTGGAGTAGCTTTTTGGCTCTTGGGTGTCCTGTAGCTCCTTAGGAAGGTTAGTAAAGTTATAGTTTGTCGAATCCACTTCATTAAATGTACATAGGAGTTTGGATATGTCATAATAGCCCTCAACTCATGTTTACCCCAGCAAGCCAGTTAAAGTGGGTAAATGTGGGAGGGGTGGTTACACCTATCAACTACCATGAATGGGTAGTGATGTCCCCTCATGGTTGTTGTAAACCTCCCACAAATTCCATGGAAATGATTTCCCAAAGATGAGTGGGTATAGGTAAGGGATGATATAGACCTTGTTTCCTATTACTAGGCTTTTTGGTACAATAAAGCATGCATCCTCTTATGAACCTACCTACATGCACTTACATCTCAGGCAAATGCACATAGGTCCTCTACAGGTTGGACACTATCTTCCCTACACCAAAGTTGATCCTAATTTATGAAGGGAACAAAATGAAACACATATTTATAACCAAAAACATAGAGGTACATAAAAACTTGAATTCTATTAATAAATGGAAGGGCTTAAAATTATAAAAATACATAATAAAACAAACTAACTCGAATGGTGGTAGCTTATCTTAGAGAAGAGATGTGAAGGCCATGCACCTTCACTAGGATGTGCCACAATGAGGCCCAAATGCCTTCTTATCATAAATAATTAACTATAAAACCCTAAACATCCAAAAACCTAACCCTAGGAGATGAAGCACCAAAATGCTTGTGGGCCTCAATAAGTTAAGATGGAACATCAACTTCCTAGGGTCATAACTTTGGCATACGATCTCCATTTGGGGAACTTGGCATCCCAATGGAAAGGTATAACCGATAAGTATATTTATGACTATAATAATGAATATATGACTATTGAGTTCCAGTTTCCCAAAAAAAAATCCATTTAGGGCGTCAAAACGGCTCTGGAAGTTCAGGACCAAAAAATTGTAGAAAAACTACAAAAATAGAAATTTGTGTTGTGATACAGTGGAATATATGGGTGGAAATTATTATCCACTAGGATAGTTCCTCTCCCCCAGGAAGAAATGGTCTCCATTTCATTGACTGCGTCCATTAGATGGGGAAACTTTTGCTAGACTTGGCCCCTGGTGAGCCACTTTCCTTGGCGCATGGGCTAGCGGGCTTTTACAAGCCAATATAGTTGGATTCTCTATTAGGGAGTGTTATTAATATGTGTGTCTACAATCTAATAATAAAAAAATGTGTTCAATGCAATATAGGTTGATATCTATTGGTTTCAACTACTCAGCAATTTCTGATGTGTCCAACAATGGTGGAAAGTATGGTTGAAGGATGTTAATATTGAACATTCAGTGTAGGCCGAGGAAGGGGGGATACTTAGCTCAAAATTGTTGTCACCCATAGCCCTTGTGATGGTGTAAGGTGCATAAAAAATTGTTCAAAGCTTTTTATGGACCCCTATAAGGCATTCCTTACGTAAATGCAACCAAACCTTATCTCCCACTTGAACTTGTGTGCCCCCTGGTGTTGATCATGGCCTTATTTGTACTGAGTATTGGCTTTCTATAAGATATCATGGAAGTGTTGGTGGATGTGTTGAATTCGTTCAATAAACTTGATATATTTTTCGGCTCCATATTGAATGTGTAAATATTCTACCTATGTAGTTTTAATGGGTAGTGCGACATCAATGGGACCCTATGGTTGGAATCACAAGCCCACCTAAGGGGTTATGTCCAGTTGAGATATATAGGGCTCTATTTTAGTTATGTTGAACATATGGGAGACTCTAATCCCATTTGTGTGGGTTCTTAGAGTTGTACATTAACAAAATGTGCATGATCATCTTGGTGATGACCTTTATTTGGTCATCAATCTGGGGGTGGAAGGTTCTTGATTTGGTGATATTGGTGTCCAAAAATGACCAAAGGCACAACCAAAATGCACTTCGGAACTTTCTATATCAATTTGATATCATGGACTCGGGGGTCGCAAAATGTACCCACACACGTTCGAATAAGAGCTTGGCAATGTCTTCTATTGTGATACTCTTCTTGCAGGCAGTCAAAGCGAACATCTTAGAAAATCTATCAACCACCACAAACAAATAGTCATTACCATATAGACCTTCCTTCTTAATGGATGGTTTGGCAATGGCACGAGTGGTGGAGAACCTGATATAATTTCCAACATCCTATCAAAGTTTCGGCCAATAAAAATATTTCTATAATACTACCTTTGTCTTCTCCACCCCAGTATTTCTATCCACCCGACTATAATTTGCCTCCCAGATGAGCTTGGCATGCTCACTTGAAGGAACACAAAGGTGGCCCAAGTAGCACAATATTGCACCCTAGAGGTGGAATTTTGGAACTTTCATTCTTTTCATCAACATCTACTATCTGGTAGTGAATTTTGAGTCATTGTTATATAAATATGGTCATCCATAGGTCTTGTGCCCACAATAGTTGAGAACTGTGGTTAGTGCCACAATTGGGGGTTGATTGAAGAAGTGGGCGACATGATTAGTGTTGCCCATGTTGTATTTGATGTTCAAATGGAATTGTTATATGTATGTGGACCATTTATAATGGTGATGATTCTATGACTTCCCTTTCGTCTACATAAATTGTAAATTCCTCTGATCAATGTGGATGATTGTCTCCTTCCCTAGAATATAATGCTTCCATTTTCGGTAGCCCTGCAAAATGGAATACATTTCCTTATCATAGGTGGTCTATCTGTGGACATTATCATAGAGTGTTTCACTATGATAGTCCATCAAATGTCTATGTTGAATCAAGACTACACCAATATCATAGTCATAGGTATCTATCTCAATCTCAAATGGTTGTTGCAGGTTTGGCAAGGTGAGCATTGTTGGAGAGCAAAGACGATGTTTCATTTCATCAAATGTCTTCTATTGTGAATTAGACCAAAAAAAAATACTTTTCTCTGCTCTTGGTCACCTAACTTAAGTGCTAACTAATATAAAGAGCCCCAAAGAAAATATTTAGTAAAATTTAGGAAGGACCAAGAAGTTGTGAAGATATGTTAGATTCATCAGGGCTAGTGATGGCCCTCAGTATTGTAGCAAGAATGTTGCAACTCCCAAGGGGTATTGACTTTAATTGTCAACCTGAGGTTGTACAAAGTTAAGAGGGTATGGCACTATTTATGTAGCATGCAATGTATTCCTCTCCTGTTGATTTGGTGTAGGTGAAAAATAAACTAAGGACAAACTAGGTTACTCAGAGACCACTTCTACTATCTATGTTATAGGAAATACTCAGAAATTGCAGGAAAAAAAAACAAAAAACAAAAAACAAAAAACAAAAAACGAAAAAATAAAAAACAAAGAACAAAACAAAAACAAAACGAAAACAAAAAAAACAAAAACAAAAACAAAACAAAGAAAAACAAGTAAACCTACTCTAATTGTAAGAAATCAAAGAACAACAAGTAGATATATTCTAATTTTAGAAAGGGAAATCAAATCAATTTAATAAATCTGAGACAAAATCAAATATATTCTATTATTGTTGGCTTCAGGGGCTTAGACCCAAGTTCAAAGTTAGTTGCACTAACTAACAAAACCCTATACCACCGGCCCTTTCGGCAATGAACTGCTTATGCAAACTGCAGTCTCACCCAAGGCAATATTGGAGGATGCTAGAACTAGGTTTCTGCATCGAGAGGGACTATGCATTGTGGCTATAAGGCTTTTAACAGTTTAGGGCTTGATTTGACCTTCATGAACCATTAACCTTAGTGTTACAGTAATAAAGTGTTTCCTACTTAACAGATTATCGAACTAAGTGAACTTATTCTAACATGTATTATTTGACATATAAAACAATATCTGAACCTTCGTGATGAAATTTCATAAGAAATATATAAAATGAATCATAAATAGGCTAAAACACATAAACCATGTGAACATAATAAAATACACAGATCTGTTGCAAAATTCTTCTTTATTAGTCAAGTCTTCTCAATTACAATCTTTCTAACCTTGCACACACAACTAAACGGGCCTGCGCACTCAGTTACAAACTTACCAAGGTCTCCATGCAAACAGCTGCAGGAGCCTTCCCCTTCACATGACTATGGAAAGATCTTACAAAAACAAACTCAAAAGTATTTCATCAACTGAATTCATGACTTAGACTTGCTAAAACATCCCTTTATATGTGCCTTTACCCTTACAATACCATGGTCCGCAAACCATGGGTGGAGCTCCAAATCCTCTAGATAATCCCATCCCTTTACAAAATAAGGGGATTTGACCTGCCCTAAATCCCCTAAACCTACGTTAATCATGCTCTTCTCCTCAAAATGCAAAGTCTTTACTCGGACAAAACTTAGACCTAGGGGAACCCTACCCAATGGGCCCCCAACACAAAGATCTGACTCATCCTAGATTCACTTAGCTGATACATTCTCCATATTGGCTTTGAGGCATTTGTATGTAGTTTGTAATGGATGGAGCTTTGTTGTGCATTGCTCCATGGCCTGGTGAACTTCATTTATAGATTTTCTGTGGTCGGCCCCTCTGCTGCAAGGCCGATTATCCTCTGGGTTTTCTGCATGCTCTTCATTATGCCCTCAATTTCCTGTGAGAGCTAGTTAACCTCATCTTCCCAAGGTTGCTTCCACATAAAGACGATCTGTGCCTTTCTTCATAGCTCATCGATTTGTCCTTGCAGAAGTGTGCCTTCTTGGAGATGAGTGAACCGTTGCACAAATGCTAAGGTCTGCATCGTGGCTTTAAGCTCATCAAACTGCAATTGCTTGTCTCTAATCTCTACTTCAATATTCTGCACATGTGCATCCTCCTGCAGTGAGTCCCACACTTCCATTGTATCTTCAAAAAGTTTAATACAGTCCTTGACTACAGTCTCTATCTGAACCTTAGCAGTTTTGATGCCAACTTCGCATTACTCAAGAACTTTTGGTGGCATTGTAGGTTGCAGCTTCATCTGAAGATCTCTAATCTACATTTGTAGTTCAAAGCAAACCTTTCCCACCTCTTCCATTGATTTTCTGACTGTTTCTTCTGTTTTCTGAATCTTTTCTGCTAAAGCTGCCTCAGTTGGGATCTTTGGTTATGGCCTCTTCCAGTAGTTGGATGCGCGCAGCCATCTCCTCGCGATCATGCATTGCTTCATTCTTTTCCTTGAACATCTATTGGTTGTTGATTTTAACTTCACCTATGACCAATAGAGCTCATTTCTCTCATATCTTGAGCTCATCTATGACACCTTGATGAGGCTCGTGCAACATCTGAAGGGTGAGCATCGGAATATTGAAGCTCAGATTATTCAATTTTTGTTCGCTCTCACTTTCCTCTGTAGCCTCAACATGTAGTGATCCTTCTAGAAAATGGACAGCTGATAGGTCTGTGGTAAGCTCAGTTGTCTAAGGTACCACACTCTCTTGCTTTACACTCCCCTAAACCACGCTCACTTGAATCACGCTCATCTCAACCTGAAATTCCTTAAGGACCTGCTGAACCTTTGTCAATACTACCTTGTATTGATCCTCGATGTTCCCCCACATCTCTTCCATTGTAGTAAGGATGGCGTCGCCAATTTCATCAAAGTCCCCCTCAGAGAAGACCAAAGGATCTGCGTTGGTGGATTTATCATAATTTTGCTTCTTCTATGCACCACTAGTACTCTAATTCTTCCACTTCTTTATTATGAACGGGGAATCAACATCCTCCATGTCCACAACAGGGTCTCCACCACCCTGTTCCCCTTCTCTAGTCTCTTGCTCAACTATAGGTTCGGTATTTTTTCCCTCGAGGTCAATGGTGACCACTGGAGGCACTTTCTTGGTATCTTTCTTGGCCGCTTATTTTTCAAGTTGCGCACTTGTTCCTGCCTTCTCAGTCACCTTTACCGTTGTTGGGGTAAGCCAATTACTCAACCACTTACTGATGACCATCAAGATTTCATCTTCAGAAACTAACTATGGTAGGTCATGCCATACCTTCTCCAAATCCTTCTTGGTGCAGATAGAGACACTGTGAAAGTTTGCTTTAAAGTTAGCAATGTCGCTATACTGTTGAAATAATGCTGGTGAAAACTGTGGCCTTTAGTTGATGATCATGCACAGGTCCATCTCAACGAGAACCCATAATATTTTTTTCTCCATAACCCAAGTCAGTTCCTTAGAGGCCTATAATGAGGCAAACTTCGTAGCCTCACACACATTAGGTTCTACATTAGGGAACTGTGAATCCTCTGGCATTTGCCATGCTACAAATGGGATTAATAGTAACATCCATGCATAGTGGAATGGCTTCCCTTCTTCCTATGCTTCGCGGCAGTCATCCAAAAACTCTTAAAAGAGATACCTAGCCAAATTAAACTAGACCCCCTTGTTGCACTATGTAGCCAAGGATACGACTGGGATTAGCACTTCATCTACCTGACACTTCCTCTTGATTTTACTTGCCAAAATGGACGCAGAAAAATGCACAGCCTCATCATTAATAGAACTGATAACATAGCCCCAGGATTTCTTGACAATGCCATAGTCATTCTTCATCTAATCGGCCAACTTTTTCTCCTAATATTTCCCAACAAATGCATCATTTTTGTTCTCTCCTTGATGAGGCAACGCGGTAATCCTTTGAATTAACATATTGTCAATCAGGATTGGCTCTTCGAACCACAAATTCCCATCATGTACTAATGCCATTAGTTGACGCGCACAAATTGTGTTTATGTTGTTGCACCCAAAATGTGGAACATAAAGCATATTCAACAACCCAACGTGTTGAATCCCGACTACCCACTTCATTGGTTCAACCCATGTCACTCTAGCTTCTTCGTAATAAATAGATTGGAGGTACTTGTTGGGCTCGAACTGGGAATACTTGCTATGACCATTAAAATCCTAATCCTCCATGCGCAGGTGTGGCACCTTGGCCAAAAAATCCCCCTCAATTGGCACTTCCTCTAGTAACAGGGGTTTAAATACCTTGTATTTGATAGAATATGGGTCCTTCATCACCTTCGCAGTTGGTTCTTTTGGTGGCATACAGGGTGGAAACCTGGAGATTGGATCCACCTAGTCTACGTGGATATCCAAAAATTCGTCGGTTATTTCTTCCTCATCAAGATATTGGGACTCCATTGGTTGTTTCTACAGACCCATTTTATCCTTACTTCATAGTTCTGTGGGGATTTTCCTCAGTGATTGTCTAACTGGGGTCCTTTGGGGCTTCTTCTTCTTCTTGGTCGTTGATGCTACGACAGTAGGCTTAGTTCTTAGTGATCTAGGTGCATTAGTATCCACTAGTTGTGAGGCGGTCATAATGGATTCTAACCCTCAACTCAAAAAATCTTGCTCAAGCTTCTCCCAACTCAAACTAGACATGTAGCAAAATGCTCGGCTCACACTTAGGTGCAAAATCTCACAGCGAATTCTCAACAAAAAAAGTGTCTGAATGTGAAGCAGGGTGTCGTATTTATAACTTTTTTCAAATTCAAACCACTCAATTCCCTCCATATATTCCTCATAAATGCGGATTTGGCAACATATTTTCCCAGATATGCCCCTTAAATGTGTTTTCCCCACTCCTTTTAATGGAAATTTCCCTGTCAAATTATCTCCAATGGTCATATTCTGAACGAACTATATCAAAGCCCTCCCTGCAACATAGTTACCCCTTCTTCATCACAGCTTTCTCCACCTGCGCCATCCTCCTAAATGTCATGCAGCCCTCCTTCTTCAATAACGTCCATTGTTGGCATAGTACTTTATAGTCATGTGCTTCCTTCCAAATTCCTGTAGCACTAAGACTATCCTCCATTCATAAAGTCATCACGCAGTCCCAAAGACGGATTCATCCCTATAGAGTTTCAACCTACTCCCATTTACTCACCCCTCAATTAATTCTCCATTCAGCTTCGCAAGATGAACTGCGCCACCATCTCATATATCCCTGATAGCATACGAGCCTAGCCAATGCATCTTGAACTTACCAGGAAACTGCGCGAACTTACTATCATACATCAAAACCAAGTCTCCACTCTTAAAAGTTCGTTGCTTAATATGTCGATCGTGCCATATCTTTTCCCGAGCTTTCTGTACTTGTTGGTCAAATCCTGAAAGAAAGTGATCTTCTTCTAGCATGAGCATTTGTTCCAATATTTCTTCCATAATATTGTTGTCTGCCATTTTCATGACTACTATGATTGTAAGACTGGGTACTATATATTCCATTAGCATTACAACTTTGTGGCCATACATGAGCCTGAACGGATTCTACCCTGTCAACTTCTTGCGATTAGTCATGTATGCCCATAACACTGCAGGTATGTGCACATCCCAATCATTCTTGTTGACATTGCACACCTTCATTAGAGAATTCTCCAAAATTTTATTAAAAGCCTCAACCATGTCATTCGCCCGAGGATGATAAGGTGTGCTCTTCTAGTGATGTACTTGAAATTATTATGTTAATGCTTCAATCGTGTATTTGAGGAAGTGCGCTCCTCTGTCACTCATCAGGATCTTCAATCACCCAAACCTCGACAATATATACTAAAAAATGAAGTGCGCAGCAGTTTTTGTGCTACGATCCTTTACTGGCTGTGCCTTAGCCCACCTGGTCAGATAATCCATCACAATAATAATGTATCATGCACCAGTCTTCTTTCCTGGCAGATTGATTAGCCCCACAAAATCAATCACCCACTTGTCAAAAGCCTGCAAAGTAACTTGTGGATTCATTGGAAATTCATCTCTCCGCGATGGTTTTTCGGTCCTTTAGAAAACATCACAAGCACTACAATATTCCTTAGAATCCTTGTGCATTGGGCCACCATAGTTAACCTATAAAAAAATTGTGTGGTTTCTTTGCCTACATAGTGCCCTCCTGCAACACCACCATGCACTTCAACAAAAATATCATTTCTTTCATGCTCAGGGACATATCTGCACAATATTTCATCAGGGCACATTTTATAAAGATGCCCAGAAATCAAAGAAAAATTCTTCACTCTCACTACTAATTCTTTCTTTTGTTGCATTGTATACCCTACAAGGGCTAGTCTGGTAGTCAAAACGTAAATAATATCTGAAAATGGTCATCAGCACCCTTACTACGAAGAGCTATGCATCAGGCAATCCTTCTTCAATGTTGGTCAATTCTTCACCGTTCTCAACTCGAGATAGATGATCCAGCCCAGCATTCAGTCGTCCTGGCTTGATGATTACTTCAAAATCATATTTTTTAAACAGCAATAGCCATCTACAAATATTCCCCCCCAACACAAGCATGTTCACTATGTATTTCAGCATGGAATGGTTCACGAGCATCTTGAAGTGCGCACCCAACAAGTAATGTTTGGACTTCTGCAACGCGCACACCATAGCCGAGCCTTCACATTCCATTGTGGAATAATTTCTCTCCTCCTTAGATAGTTTGTGACTTGCAAATGCAATGGGGTGATCAATATCCCCCTCCCCTGGTTGTGTTAAGACAACTCCCAAAGCTATACATGATGCATCCACATGAACGTGGAACTCCTTCTTCCAATTTGAAAACACCAGGATTGGCACAGTGACCATTTTCTCTTTTAAAACGTCCAAACTCTTCTGGAACTCATCATCCCAACAGAGGGTGGCATAGTTATTTAGAAACTTCTCCATCGGCGCAGTGATCTGCGCGTACGCATTAATGAATTTTTGATAATATCCATTGTGTCCAAGAGTCGCGCGTAGCAGCTTCACATTCTTTGGTGGATCCAAATTAATAATAACAGCAATTTTTTCAGGATCTACCTTCAACCATTTCTTATAGAACACATGTCCCAGTAAAATTCCACAAGGTACACAAAAAATTCACTTCTTCAGGTTTAATGAGATTTGATACTTTCTGTAGATATCCAACATCAAGCGCAGACTTGAGACATGCTTCTTTAACAACTTGAAGATTGTTGAGTCATCAAATTACACTTCTAGAAACTTGTGAATGAATTCTTTAAATGTTGCGACAACAACTCTGGAAAATATTGTTGGTGCATTCTTCAATCCAAATGGCATGATTGTATATTGAAAGGATCCCCATTCAGTAGTGAAGGTGGTATTACTCCTATCTTTCGGCGATATCTTAATCTGACGATTGTTGGAATTATGATACATATGTTGTACTTGATGGCAACCCACTCATCTCAGATGATAAATTATAGTGCAGCAAAGTTCACGTGCTTTCATGAAGATAAAAGTTTCTTTCATGTAGAGAAAAGTTCACGCAATTTCATGAAGATAAAAGTTTCTTTCATAAGTTCACGCACTTTCATGAAGATAAAAGGTTCTTTCATGTAAAGAAAAGTTCACGCACTTTCATGCAGAGAAAAGTTTCTTTCATGTAGAGAAAATTTCACACACTTTCATGCAGAGAAAAGTTTCTTTCATATAGAGAAAAGTTCACGCACTTTCATGCAGAGAAAAGTTCCTTTCATGAAGAGAAAATTTCACGCACTTTCATGGTTGGCTCATGGTATTAGTCTGACAGTTTTTGATCCTATGGTTTTGGTCCGTGGTATTGCATCCAAAAGTGTTGACCCCAAGTATTGGGCTCATGGTATTGTGTTATTATGGTTTTGGACCGTGGTATTGTGAAAGGCCTAAGACTATAAAAGAGGAAGGAGATCATTTGGCAAGGCAATCAATCTGAATGAATTGAATATCTAATAAGTGCTAGATCTGAAATATTTGTGATTTGGGTTATGGTGCAAATCTAGATCTGAATGAAGGAGGAACCTTAGCACATAAAGAAGGATAAGTTCTATTGATGGGTCATAATCTTTAAGCTTGAATGATGGTATCTCTGTATGATGTTGATCTGTTATATGTGGCGCATGCTTGATCTATAAATCTGATGATCTGGGTTAATTAATGTCTGAATACTTGAAAGAGTGAATTATCCTTTATAGATCTGTACGCAGGTTTCAGGTTGTTGAAGTAGCGTATATCTTTTAATTGTGATCTAGCTGCCTCTATTTATTGCTGTTGTGTTCTGGGTACAACTGTCAGAGAAGTGTTTACTTGATTCAGTGCTAATTGGTGAAAAGGAGATTGTTTGATGCAGAAATACTTGATGATTGATTGATGTTCATGGATCCAGTCTGAAAATTTATGAAACGTGGTCCCTAGAAGAAAGAGAAGGTTGTAGCCTTTAGTAGGCCAGCACCTACGTACTAGTATCTTTGCTAGTACAAGAGCAAAGGGGGTTGTAGCTCCCTTCCAGGAGAAGCTGGAGAACGAGAGAGGGTTGTAGCTCTCTGCAGGTTGCAGCCTGCATACTGGTAAAGGACTGCACCAGTACATTGTAAAAGGAAGTTTCTAATTAACAAAAGATAGAGGCATATTGCAGCAGGTGGTTTTCACCCACATTGGGTTTCCACCTTATATCTGTTGTTCTTTGGTGTGACTATATGTATTTTCTTGTTCTTGTTCATTATTATATGGTACTGACATACAAGTTAATGATCAAAACTGAAGAATAAATTAAAATATAAATCTGGAAGGTATATTGAAAAGAATTTGATAATACTGATTCACCCCCCCCTCTCAGTATTATTTCCAACAATTGGTATTAGAGCAGGTCCTTCTGAAGAAGCTTGATCGCTTGAAGGAAGATCTATCATCATGAGCAACTACGAGAGGGAAGCATCAATCAAGCCACCGATTTTTGATGGGACAAACTTCGTATATTGGAAGGTAAGAGTTACTGCCTATCTTCAATCTCTTGGTACAGAAGTTTGGGATATCATAGATACAGGGTACACTTTTCCATCAGCAACTCCTACAGATCCGACTGAGAAGAAGAAATATGAAACAAATGCAAAGGTTGTCAATACTCTTCTAGGATGCTTATCTCAATCAGAATTTGTCAAGGTAATGTAGTATAAATCCGCAAAATAAATATGGGACAAGATTGTTCTGAGCTATGAAGGAGATGAATAGGTAAAACGAGCAAAACTTCAAACCCTCAAGATTCAGTATGAAAATCTCAGAATGCACAATGATGAAAGTGTGGCTAACTATTTCCTTCATGTGGATGAGATTGTTAATTGTATGAAAAACTTGGGTGAAGAAATAAAAGAGGCTGTTGTGGTTGAAAAAGTTCTAAGATCTTTGTCCCCTAGGTTTGAATCTAAAGTTTCTGCAATAGAATAAAAGGAGAATCTTCGAAACCTTACCATGTCACAGCTACACAGGATTCTAACTACTTATGAAATGAGGAAAGGAGGACCATCAGACAGGAGAGAAGCAGCTTTCAAGGCTTCAGGCAATGGAGACTTAGAAGAAGAAGTATACATTGAGCAGCCAGATGGTTTCATTCTTGGGAATGATCCAAATCTTGTATGCAGACTGAAAAAGGCTCTCTATGGTCTTAAACAGGCTCCAAGGGCTTGGTACTACCATTTGGACAAATATCTTCATCAACAAGGTTTTTCAAAAGGATCAGCAGATAGCAATCTTTATATAAAAATTGAAAATGACAAATTGCTAATACTTGTTGTGTATGTAGATGATATTATCTTTGGCAGCAATGAAGAAGCTATGAGTCAAAGCTTTGCCTTGGTGATGCAGAAAGAATTCGAAATGTCTTTGCTTGGAGAACTGACATATTTTCTTGGATTGCAAATTCAACAAAATGAAGACGGTATCTTTTTGTCTCAAACCAAGTATCTCAAGCAGATCTTGAAGAAATATGGCATGGAAGATTCAAAACCAGTGTGTACCCCTATGGTTACAGGATGCAGCCTCAGTGCAAATGATGAATCTGTAGCAGTGCATCAACCAACCTATAGATCCATGATTGGAAGTCTTCTTTATTTGACAGGTACTCGACCAGACATCATGCATGCAGTGGGAATAGTTGGAAGATTTCAGGCAAATCCTAAAGAAACCCATCTTCAGGTAGTAAAGAGAATTTTCAAGTATCTTCAAGGAACTCAAAACTATGGCTTATGGTATCCTAGAGATACAGATCTCACTCTACATGCTTATACAGATGCAGATTGGGCTGGAAGTGTGGATGACAGAAAGAGCACAAGTGGTGGAGCATTCTTTATGGGTTCCAGATTAGTATCTTGGTTCAGCAAGAAACAGAGTTCGATTGCTTTATCTACAGCTGAAGCGGAATATGTGGCTGCTGCATCTTGCTGCACTCAACTCCTTTGGATGATGCAAACCTTGCAGGATTTTCAAATCACTTGTACACCACCTATCTCCATCCTATGTGATAATACAAGTGCAATCAGCATTTCAAAGAACCCAGTCATGCATTCAAAGACCAAGCACATACCGATCAAGTACCACTTTCTCCGGGAACAAGTGTTGGAACAAAAGGTCAAGTTGGAATATGTTCCCTCTAAGGAACAAGTTGCTGATATACTCACCAAACCACTACCCAGGGAGACATTTGAATACCTCAGATAGAAGCTGGGAGTAGTTGATGCATCATCTTGCTGTTAAAACTTGTATGTTTCAGAGAAAAATGGGTGTACACAAGTTGCCTGAGGAGGATCCGCGTGCATACGCCGGTTTGTGCAGAGACAATCGCATATATGGAGGCTTGATGGATATCAGTAGGGATAGGCTATGGTTGAAGATAGTCTGATATGGGTCTGACAGAGACCATCTGGCACAGGTTCAGGGGGAGCAGATAAACTTCTAATGATGCATTGTTGGCATTATCTTAGAAGCTTTTGGTTCTAGTTCACAGTTGTTGTTGGTTGTAGGTGGAACAAATGCAGAGGGAGAACAGAAGGAAATCATGGTTGCTGATCTGAATGGTGATTGACAGATGCTGCTGCTATCAGTTATTAGTGACTTTCATAAAGTCTTTCTCTATATATTTCATCTCTATGTCATGTATCTCTTTTATGGTGTCAAGGTCATGTAATGGCCTATTTTGGTTTCCCCACTATGCCTGGGATGAAGATGTCATGTATTTGGTTGTCATATGTAAATTTCTGATGTATCCCCACTTGGTTGGGTGGATGATCCCCACTTGGTTGGGTGATGGATGTATGTATTGAGTCTTTTGGTGATAGGAAGGTCTTTTATGATGTGTAAGTCTTGGTTCTTCTTGAAGAACATCTTTTGCAGATCTTGCCTACAGTCAGGGGGAGCATGAACAGCACACTTCAGCAGAGCAGAGATTTCAGCATGAACTCAAGGGGAGCATGGACAGATTGGTACACCTTGGCATATACAAAGGGGGAGCTCATTCAGAAATTTCAGCAGGCACTCAGGGGGAGTATGGACAACAAAGGAAGAGAATATCTTGGTCCGCCCTTTGCCCTTGATGTCAAAGGGGGAGAGTGATTTGGTATTGTTGCCATCAAGTCCAAAGGGGGAGATTGTTGGCATTATGATACATATGTTGTACTTGATGGCAACCCACTCATCTCAGATGATAAATTATAGTGCAGCAAAGTTCACGCACTTTCATGAAGATAAAATTTTCTTTCATGTAGAGAAAAGTTCACGCAATTTCATGAAGATAAAAGTTTCTTTCATAAGTTCACGCACTTTCATGAAGATAAAAGGTTCTTTCGTGTAAAGAAAATTTCACGCACTTTCATGCATAGAAAAATTTCTTTCATGTAGAGAAAAGTTCACGCACTTTCATGCAAAGAAAAGTTTCTTTCATATAGAGAAAAGTTCACGTGCTTTCATGCAGAGAAAAGTTCCTTTCATGAAGAGAAAAGTTCACGCACTTTCATGCTTGGCTCATGGTATTAGTCCGACAGTTTTTGATCCTATGGTTTTGGTCTGTGGTATTGCATCCAAAAGTGTTGACCCCAAGTATTGGGTTCATGGTATTGTGTTATTATGGTTTTGGACCATGGTATTGTGAAAGGCCTAAGACTATAAAAGAGGAAGGAGATCATTTGGCAAGGCAATCAATCTGAATGAATTGAATATCTAATAAGTGCTAGATCTGAAATACTTGTGATTTGGGCTATGGTGCAGATCTGGATCTGAATGAAGGAGGAACCTTAGCGCATAAAGAAGGATAAGTTCTGTTGATGGGTCATAATCTTTAAGCTTGAATGATGGTATCTCTATATGATGTTGATCTGTTATATGTGGCACATGCTTGATCTATAAATTTGATGATCTGGGTTAATTAATGTCTGAATACTTGAAAGAGTGAATTATCCTTTATAGATCTATACGCAGGTTTTAGGTTGTTGAAGTAGCATATATCTTTTAATTGTGATCTAGCTGCCTCTATTTATTGCTTCTGTGTTCTGGGTACAACTGTCAGAGAAGTGTTTACTTGATTCAGTGCTAATTGGTGAAAAGGAGATTGTTTGATGCAAAAATACTTGATGATTGATTGATGTTCATGGATCCAGTCTGAAAATTTATGAAACGTGGTCCCTGGAAGAAAGAGAAGGTTGTAGCCTTCAGTAGGCTAGCACCTACGTACTAGTATCTTGGCTAGTACAAGAGTAAAGGGGGTTGTAGCTCCCTTCCAGGAGAAGATGGAGAACGAGAGAGGGTTGTAGCTCTCTGCAGGTTGCAGCCTGCGTACTAGTAAAGGACTGCACCAGTACATTGTAAAAGGAATTTTCTAATTAACAAAATATAGAGACATATTGCAGTAGGTGGTTTTCACCCACATTGGGTTTTCACCTTATATCTGGTGTTCTTTGGTGTGACTATCTGTATTTTCTTGTTCTTGTTCATTATTATATGGTACTGACATACAAGTTAATGATCAAATCTGAAGAATAAATTAAAATATAAATCTGGAAGCTATATTGAAAAGAATTTGATAATACTGATTCACCCCCCCCTCTTAGTATTATTTCCAACAACGATACCCAGAAAACCCATCTGTAAAAGAGTAGGCCTCCTGTGCTCCTACATTTTCCAAAACTTCATCTTGAATGGTGATGGGAATGGATCATGTACGCATGTGTCATTCAACGTCCTTAAATCAACACATATCCTTATTTCTCCCTTAGTCTTTTTCTCTTGTACTACCATTAGACTCACCTAGTCAGATTCTTCCACAGGTTCGATTATGCCAGCTGCGACCATCTTCTCAAGTTCCTCCTTTACCTTCTCCTTGTACTTTGGGTTGAGCCTATATAGTCGCTATTTTACAGGCTTTGCATCTAGCTTTAAAGTGATTTTCATGACGCCCAGGTCTCTCACGATGCCTTTTAACTCCGTGAACGTCGTTCGGAATAGCTCCTGGTACTCATGCAATAACTCAGTGACCTTCCCCATTAATCTCCTATGCACATGAACTTGGGCTCCACCTCCGAGCCTATGTTGACCTACCTTGTCTTAACAGGTTGTGTTACATAAGGTATTTTAACATCTGGTCCTACCACTTCATGTTGTCCTTCTGACATAGGAATATTAATGTTGTGTGGATCCTCCTCACCTTCCTCAGCAGTCATATTATAACACTCTATTGTGTGATGCAACTATGTGTTCCAGTCGTGTTGTACCCAAATCATTGGCTCCTTAGGTGTCTGGAAAATTGCTACTCTAATTTCTTGGAGGGCATCATCTATGCACTGAAAGTCATTCTCAATGCTAAAGGTCAATAGTAAATGTTCCTTCATATCATTCCAATCGGTGGTACCATGGCACAACTCCGTTTTAAGATACCAATTCATTGGTATCACATCCAAAGTGTGAACAAATGCATGTACCCATTCTGGTTGAGGTTCTTCGCCCCATGCCTTAGTCCAACGAGACAAATGATTCTGAGGATCATATTTGCCATTGTACTTCTCTGTGATTCTTGTGTTTGTAGGACCAAACTTAAGCCTCATCAATCATTAATACTCCCACCAATCTCCTATATTATCCTGATGTATACCCTACCAACGTGCAGGTGTAGCCCTCAAAGCCATGTCCAAGGCCTGAAATCGTTGTTCTTCTAGTACATCCCTTTAAAATTTATCTAGAAATACACTGACATCACCTATCCCATCATAATATGGTAAGTTATGTACCTCAGTTGATATGCAACGAAGATATTTCTTCATTCTATTACAGCGCAGAGTAGAAACTTCGTGCAACCGGTTCTGCCAGTTCTCCAGTTCTTCATCCGAGTCTGAATGACATGAACTATCCTTCTCCCAACTTATCCATCCATCTGCGATGGGGTTGATCCAATCCTTAGCACACACAGTTAACTTATAGATGCGGTCAATATCGTCATCATTGTATTTTTTACAGACAGGCTTCGTATATCGCACTCCCTCGAAGGGATATAAGGGAACAACAACCCTAGTACCATTCTTTTTCAAATACCATACTCCTCCTTTTTAGATTGATTATAGCATCTATATCAAAATCACAATCAATTTTGAGAAAATATGGATACAGGTTACTGTCGTCCACAATCTCAATGAATTCAAAGTCTGCCCTCACTCTTGCTCCTTCAATATCCACCATAACGCCCTGCAACTGTCCCATCGGGATAATCTTCTATTGATTGGAAATGTGTAGCTAAATTGGTGACCATTGTAGATTTGGTTGCCCCATCTACTCCCAAGTCTGCTTCGGTAAGACATTTGCATCTGATCCCAAGTCTAGAATTACTTGATCCATTTCAAATTCACCAATTTGTGCAGTTAATCACATTTCCTGACTAGTCCTTTTCTTATTCTTGTTGACCTTATTTACTACGCGTTGTTCAAGTTGTGGCTTCTCTTTACTGGCACAGTTGTCGATCAATTCTTGCAACCCTTCCACTATTTTCTGGTCCCTTAATAACTTCATACACGTCTGCAGAAAGGACTTCAGAACAGTTGAATCAGGGTTCTCCATCACAATACCTACTTCATGAGTGTTCTTCTTTGGTACTAGTTGTGTCTGCGTCTTTGATGTTGAAGCTCCTATGTCTATGAAACTCTTCTTTTCCTCCAAGAAAGTTTCCTTTTCCTTCTACAGATCGAACCGAGTATTCTTTTTTCTTGCCTTCCTAACCCATGTATCTACCTCAGGCTTTTTACCTTCTGCCTTATCTTCTCTGGTAACCGCACCACTTCATGTCACTATATGAACGCTTGGATCGTCCTCGCACAATTTTGATCGCATCATTTGTATATTTTGTGCAGGCTGATGATTCTTCTTTTCCTGCATCTTATCCATTAAATTAGGGAAATCTTCTATTACATGATCAAATTGTCTACAATACTGACATGAAGGGTGAGTGGGATTCTGACAATCTTGTGCATAATGTCTAGCTTCACTAAAGTTATAGCATATGATTTGACCCTATCCTCGTCTAGCGCCTCCTCCTCAACCACGTCCTCAACCTTGAAATCCTGTGCAAACCGCAGGTGAACCATTATCCTTGCGTGCGTGGACTTCGTCTTGCATCCTATATGTCGGGGTTCGATTTATCATCAAGTTATAGTTGTGACAATGGCTCTCATCATGTCCTACTGGTCGACAAAACTTTCAAAATAATTGTTGCGTCAACTGCACATGTTTCTGTAGAAAATAACAGTGATTAGTCGGGTACTGACCTACAACTCGGCTCGGTACTTGGTTCAGCACTAGGCTTTGGCTTCACAGGATTGGGACCTTCTCCAGCAAAATAATCAGGGTAGACAGGGAACTAGTCCTTATATTGACATTCCTTCTTACACTTTAGGCACCATACTTCCAAGCACATCTCAGATCGAACATCCTTTCCTTTCTTCAGGTATTGCAGCTCCATATGCAAACCTACCAACTGGGACAGTATCTACTGAACACCTATGTGAGTGTCCAGTACTAGTGAAGATTCTAATTTCATTGCAATTTCTAGTGCTTCCACATACGTCCCAATCTTTTTCTACGATAGTGGTAATCTGAGGTGTGGAAAATATACCATCTTTGTACAATTCATCAGAGATCTGGAAGTTGGCTTGTCCCATCAAACATTTTAACCTTTAATCTACATCTGAAGTAGTTTCATTGATGGCTTGCTTAATCTCTTTTATTTTTTTGATACACTGTGACTTTGACTTGTCACTTGGGATTTTTAAACTCTGCATTTAGTGTGTTCTTCATCGCAACTATGAAGCATCTGGATTTGCCATACTGTACTTGATATACCATGACAGCGCTCTGACTTGAAGCGATGTGACAAGCTGTGCTTTCTTCATATCTTCATCATTGATCTGTTGCGCTTTCCACACAACTTCTGCAACAAACCAAAATTGATCAGGATCCTTTGATCCCTAACCCTTAAAGATAAGCATCTTCATTGTGTTAGCCATGTTGAATAATGGAGGTGTAGGTGGAGGTGGAGGTGTAGGTGTATGAGGTGGAGGTGGAGTGGATCAGTGAGGAATCCCAGAAGTTCTTTGAGTTTCTCACTGTGTTGCACCTCTAGGTGTACTAGGGTTGATCCTTTCTTCTTCATTGTCTAATTCACCCAATAATGGACTGTACTCACCCACAATATATTTATCATGATCAGCTCTGAATATTTTTCCACTTCAAGTAGATCCTGCCTGGCCTCTTTTAAAAATAAATCTATAGGCATAACACCCTTTTCATATAACAACATCTTAATCCAAAGCTTTAAGGAATTTAGATACATACCTAGTGGACCTTTGAAAAATATGTGCTCAATTTCACTGTAGGATATTGTTGTGTCAATTTCAATTTCAGTGATAAAGCCTCTGATGATACTATCAACGCAATAATCAACAGCTCTTGTGACCTTATTTTCATACTCCTTAATTCATTTAATCATCTCTGGGGTCCACATAATAGGATCGTCATGTTTCTAGCAGCGTTTGTTGTCTGCTACCTTTGAAGTCCACTTGTGCAGCTCGTTAGTGAATGATACGAACAAGATCTCATGCTATTTTGTATAGATATACCTCTGTAACCACTTTTCTTTCGACTGCCATGGATCTCTTAGTTCCTTTGCTGCAAATTCGTGCAAATTCCGATCTACCCAATTTTGGATCTCTTTTCTAGTCAAATGCCACATCACACATCCCTTAGATAGATCTTGGTCCTGACAAAGGAACCATTTGTTGGCTTTAGGGGCTTAGACCCAGGTTCAGAGTTAAATGTGCTAACCAACAAAACCTAATACCACTGGCCCTTTCAGCAAGGACCTGCTTGTGCAGATCGCAGTCTCACCCGAGGTGATATTGGGAGATGTTAGAACCATGTTTCTGCATCCAGAGGTACTACGTGGTGTGGCTATAAGGCTTTCAACAGTTTAGGGCTTCATCCAGCCTTTTTGAACCATTAACCTTAGTGTTACAATCGTAAAGTGTTTCTAACATGAATTATTCAGCATATAAAACAATATCTGAACCTTCGCGATGAAATTTCATAAGAAATATATAAAGCAAACCATAAACATGTTAAAACACATAAACCATGAGAACATAAGAAAATACAAAGGTTTGTCACAAAATTCTTCTTTATTAGTCAAGTCTTCACAATTGCAATCTTTTTAACCTTGCGCACAAAGCTGGAGGGGCCTGTGCACATAGCTGCAGGAGCCCTCCCCTTCACCTGACTGTGGAAACATCTTACAAAAATAGACTCAAAATTATTTCATCAATTGAATTCATGACTTAGACTTGCTAAAACATCCCTGTATATATGCCTTTACCCTTACAATACCATGGTCCGCAAACCATGGGCGGATCTCAAAATCCTCTAGATAATCCCATCCCTTTATAAAATAAGGGGCTTTGACCCACCCTAAAGCCTCTTTTACTCTTATAACCTTGCACTAATCGCAATTCGCTCCTCAAAATGCGGAGTCTTTACATGACTCAGACAAAACTTAGACCTAGGGGACCCCTACCCAGCAATTATGCATTGAAAATACTCTTGCAACCAAGAGAAGGCACTCTAACACTAAACCCTAATTTGTAGAAAATAAATATAGTTTTACTACAGCTACTAGGTCAAAAATTCTAGGGGGTCTTTAGACTTCCAAATTCCATTGTCAGGGACTGATGTATGTTGTAAAATGCTAAGGAAGTATGAACATGCTTTAGGTGTAAATATGGAGGTGTTTTGATGCAATCTGTGAACTGCTGCAGGATGCCCCTGTTTTAATAAAAGAAACAACCAAGATAAGTTTTATGCATTCTACTTACAATTTGAGAGATGAATAAGGTAAATGGGGGCAAAGGAGAGGTCAAGAATTATTTTCCAAGTCCTTATGCCTATGACGAATCAATCTATTCCTAAAAAGAGTAAAGCTAGAGGTTCCTATAGGTCTCCAAAGCAAGTATTTAGTTGCTAACTGACTACAAAAATATATGACAGTAAGTAAAGTAGTAAACATAAAATTTAAATGCATAGGAAACAAGCATAATTGTATCAAATAATTGTTGTTAAAATTAAAGAAAAATGCATAGAGAGAGTGATATACAAACTAGCTTATAAACCTTTAAGAAAACAATATTTGAAAGTGATATCACAAAAATGACTAGTTGAACTAATGCATGGAAAATAAAAGTACAAAGAGGGGACGTGAGCACCTAAGTTGGGCCCTAACCCAAGGAGATATAGTCCCTTAAAGGAAAATATGACTAGAAACCAAATAGTGTTTTTCATTAATCAACAAATGTGGTCATACATGAAATATGGAAGAACTAAAATAATAGGCAAAAAATCCTTTCTCTATTGTTGACTATCTTCTCCAAAATCTCTAAATCCATAATGGGCTACTAAGGCCCCTTGTTTATATAAAAATGGTTGAAGGGAAACCTCCTTGAAGAGAGCACTGCTTCTCTCCAAAAAACCTAGAAAGTGTGATTTGGTTCCCTGATGACTTTGCAACTATAGGGAGGTGATAATGTCTTTGAGTCAGGTGATTTTTTAATATCCTTCAGGAGGGGACAAGCCCCATATTTTTCTCTTGCTAGAACCTTGTGTGATATTCATCAAATACCCTTGATATCCTACACAATAAATGCATTAGGAACATAAGATATGGAAATCATCTCTTAACCCACCTAAGAACATATTAAAGTTGAAAAATTCATTATCAAGTGCAAAAGGAAAGGCTAAATGTGCTTACGAATGGTTATATGGGCCTTAAGTTGTACTTATTTAAGAGGCCCATCATACACCCCTACTGAAATTGTTACTCATCCCCTAAGAAACCTATTCATCTTTTTTCTTTTCATTCATTATTTTGATGGATTGTCTGACATCCCATGATGTCTCAGATGTGGTAGCCCCTTCTGGATGGAACTATGCATTTTCCTCCATATATGTCCATTCCTTGTTTTCCTCTTCCTGATTCTTATGCTCCTATAGGCCCATTAGGAAGGGAGGAAGGAACTTGAGTCCAATCCAGTATACTCCAAGTCTCTAGATTATTCTCTTGTACAGAGGAGTTTTGGCTAATGCAGTCTTTAACCTTTCAGATGAATGATATTCTCTTACTCTTAAACTATGTGGCAATGTGTGCCATATTCTTTGGCATGCATGTAGGATTTCCTCACCCAATAGCCTAAAGGTGTCATAAAAGTGAAAGATTTCCCTTTCTTTTCCTTCCTTGTACATTGTTACTAAATTGGGATGTTCTAATATGAGATTGTAATTGGCAATGAGGATATGTGGAGATGCAAGCTCTACCCTGATCCATTGTGGTTCATCTACCTCTTTGGCTAGTATTCTCTCGAATTCCTCTACCCTTATTTCTTCATGATTTAACCTTGAAGCTAGATCCATTAATTTTACAGCACCCAATTAAGAATTTGGGTCCCAGATTTTCATGTCAAGCAGTACCAAGTTATGCATTTAAAATTTTACAATTCTGACTCTATCCTCAGTGTTGCATTGGATAAAAAAATTGTAGAAATTTTGAATAATAAACACATATTCAATAGAGAATATCCCGATTATACACTATTGCAGAAAACATGCATAATACATAACCTCCTTTACGTTGATCATCAATTTACAGAAGCAAAAACAATAACATGCACACAAAGAAGCATCAATCACACATATCAACACAGTGTTTTCCCAGGGAAAGCATCTCGCTAAAAACCCCAACTATTTGTATACTATATTGATTGAGAACATGTAACAATACATAGTACAATACTCCTCACAAGTATCTCAGTACTATCTCCACCTGTTACACACAATATAGCTCAGATCTGATCTCCAAATCTCCTCCGCTGCTTGCCTGCCTCCACTACACAATACCTGCTGAGAATGAATGAGAATGGTTGATCCAAACTCCTATTTACCTTGTGAAAATCACCCACACTGTAAATCACGTGAGCACAAGCTATATTTCACTTGGTATTGGCCCACACTACGTTGAGATCATTGGCATAACTCAATCCCATGCATGTGCACAATCTCATGCACAACTGATAGCAATCTCAACCTCTAACACCTGTCTCCACTGAACTGTACATGCACTGAGTTAACTGATGTATTCTTTAGTTGCATTATGAGTTAATAATTAGTGAATTAATTAATAGCTAATTCACACAACTCATCACTTAGTCTATTGATCAGTTAGACTAAATACAACTAGTTCAACTAAGTCAAACTGAACACAACTCCATTAACTGCTCATCTAACTCCACAGAACTCAACCACATGAGTTCTAACTGATGTCCTGCATGCAATAGCTCAACTGACCCATAAAGAAAGCGTATTTCCTTCTGACAGTTGCATGTGCCACATCTGTAGCTCAAACTAAAGTGCTCCAAGAGGATAAGATAAAGTTTATAGTCTAAATATTATTATGAGACAATAATATTTGACTTTTCTATTTTTGACTAGCAGTCTAAAAATAGACTGTGATCACTCCTGCTGTGATCCAAAAATAGACTTTGCACCATAATTTGCCTGTGGACCCACTTAGTGAAGGCGAATCCTTTCCACTAAGCTCCATCATCTTGTTGCATTATCAACAAGCATTTCTTGTTGCACACTTTTCAACAAAAATCAATGAGTTTTCTTACATCTTTTTGAGAAAGGGAACCTTTTTGTGTCAATGCTCTAATCTGAAACTAACACATCCGATATTTTAGAAACAAAGAATAAGTTTTTAAAGGGTCTTTGCAATGTATAGCCTCCATGGAGATACTGGCCATAGTGGAAAATTGGTCTTCTTTCTCCTACAACAACTTTTGTGTTTGATGTAGATGGGTCTTCAGCTTCTTATTTTCCTTTTGTAGATGATCTCTTATGTTAGCTTCATGGAATCTGAGGTTGGCCATTTCTTCTCCCATATTTTTCATCTTCTCCTCCATGATTCCAACAGGAGAAACCCCTTTGGGTTTTCAATATGCATCCATATATGGGTTCTACCTCTTTATGCCTATATCTCAAAGAATAGGATTGGTACAAAGTGGATAGGGAGCACCTTCCCTGCCTCAATCCAAGAATAATAAGAAGAGAGGTATGTCAAAGGATTTGGATCTTGTAGCTCTATAAATACCCTTGTTGTTCTATAGTCTTCTCTTATATCTTTGTATTTTGCTCATGTGGAATTGTGGTTTGTTCTAGATGTGTTGTATATTGAGTACTTGGCCCTTATGGCTAAGCATGTGGATCTTTCCCTTTGAGTGATGTGGAGGTTATCACAAATTCTTATTCTTCTTCCTTCCAAGCTTCTTCCTCCTCAAGGCTAAGAGACTCCTCAATGGTGATTGGAGTGGGAGATGGTGGCTGAGGTTTTCCAGTGGGCCTTATTTTGTTTCTCTTCCTTCTCCTAAAGTAAAGAGGAGTTTCCCTTGGTTTCCTCACTTTGGACTTTATAAGGGTGCTCAAGACTACTATGGTAGAAACAGCTTTTTCTAATTTCTCTTCTGGAGTGCTCTCCCTTTCCCCATTTTTCTTGTTCTTTTCTCGTCTGGGTGATGTCTCAATAGCCTCTTAGGGCTTTTGAGCCTCTGATTCTATTAAATTTAGCTTTTACAGCTCCTCCTCAGTCATTTATGTTTATTCCTATGTTTCAACTTGTGCCTCCTTTTTTGTCTTGTCTTCTAGTTATTCCTTTGATTCTTGCCCTTCTATATTAGCTTCTTCTTCTTATCCTTATTCAATTTCCTCTTCTGATTCTACCCCCTCTAGTTCTAGTTGAGGTTCTATTTTAGTCTCCAAGAAAGCTTCCTTGTCCATGTCGATGAAATCAGTCAAAGAGATAGACTTTTGTAGGTTTTCCATGACATCTAGGACTATCAATTTGATCAAACAACGGTGAGCTAGATAATGATGCTTTCCCCCTTTCACTCTTATGCTCACTTTTTTTAAGGACTAAATAAGGAAATAGGGAATGTTGAGTCTCTCTTGGGCAGACAAATCCACTTGAAATCTTAATTGATAAAGCAACCTAAATTGGTAGGCATAAAAATTTTAGCCTTCCCTCGTTGGAAATGTATTTGAGGATATGGTAAGCCACATCATCCCATGGATGTGGTAGGCTTTCCCTTCCCACTCCATTATTATCCTCCATATGTTGCTCATCCTGAAGGAAGAAAATTTTCTTTGCTCTAGTAGCCTCACTCCTCTCCAACTTATTCCATTTGACCCCCCTGGGAAGTGTGGTGAACCTACTGATAAGATCCTCATTTACTAAGATTATTAGGCCTTTTAACACACTAGTTACTACATTCCCTTATGTTTATTGGATAATTGAGGAAAATTCTAGAGAAATTTCATCATCAAAGCCTCTCAACTAATTGAAAGGACCCAACCAATGACAATTTTAAAAAAATTTCTAAACTTAGGGTTTTGATGGATCCTTGAGGTGTCTTTTGGCTCTCTCCTTTTAAATTCTGCCCCCATGGATTAGTATCATTATAACAAAATGGGATAAGGAACTTGTATTCTGCTGCTACAAGAGCCTTGGGTTTCTTGTACAGTGGGGAATGTTGTAACAAAGAAAACTTGACAATTTTTCAACGTGGTGGAAAGGAAAATTTCAACATGTACCCCTTCCTTTTATGACATACCATATCCTTAAGTAAGTACTCATCCCATTCAATTGGTGTCTTCACTAGATATAAAAATGTAAAATGCAGATTGTTTTTTCTAATAATTGAGGTGTTTTTTTGAATACTTATGCCAAAGGTTAGTGAGGAGAAATTTTCACTTACATTTCCTTTGATTATTTCCTTTGTTTCTCTAGGATTGATGATTGTTCTGGGTGAAATTAGCCTTCTTGTAGCACTCTGTCAATTTCCCATAGATGCTTCCTGTAGATTTTTGTAGGTTCTTATAGCAGGTTGTCCTAGAAATATTTTGGCTAGGTTGATCTCCTGTAGTGATGGTGGGGCCTCACTGTAGTTTTAAAATGGATTTGCATGCAAAATAGGCTTGGAGGCCTTGACTTAGGTGCTAATTTGTTAAGGTTATGGGATTAGCATGCAATGGTGAATTTTGCCCCACCTACCACATCATTCTCCATGGTCCATAATAAGTAAGAAACATTGTCCCACCCTCTTGAGTCTTTTCATTTTTTCTTTCATTCTTATCCCAAACATGTGGTTGTCCTTTCAAGAAAAGTTAACTTCACTGCTAGATATGGTTGAGGCTACTCTTCTACCAAATATGGCCATTAAATATTTCATTCTTACATTTTTAATGCTTTTTCAGGCTAAACTAGGTTTGAAGGGTGAGGTTCTGAGAGATGCATACACATGCCTTACCTCTAGTGTTTCTTACAGGTGTTATGGATGTTGTTGGTGTATATTTTGAGGATGCCTTTGAGGATTTTGTTGAAGACTTAGATGTTGTCACCTACTTTGATGATCTGTTGGAGATTCTAATGTTGTTTCTACTACATATGGAGACTGTCTAGAATCTTTCCATTGTTGTATTGTTGCTCCAAATGACTCTGATACAAGTGGCTAAAGTATTGTTGTTGTAGGTTGTTGAAGTGTTGCTATTGTAGGCTGTTGTTGCCTTGAGAGGGCCTGACCCAGGTTCAGTGTTAATTAGCCAAACAAATCCCTACACTATTGGCCCTTTTGGGATCAGCCCGTAGAGCGCAGATGGAAGTCTCACCCGAAGCAGAATGGGGGGATGTTGGAACCAAGTTTCCACACCTTGAGATCGATGTGATGTCATTTGATTTCTTCTATCCCTGCCTTCGTGCAGGTGGTTTCACTCTAGGGCTTGCAAGACAAAACCCTCTCTTCCAGTCTTCAATACCTTCGTGAAAGTATACGATCGGCCTTCGCGCAGACCTAACTTGTGGCTCAAGTACTTCCGCGCTACTATGGTAGCTTCCTGTGCAGATTCCTCAGTTATCCTAAGTGATTTCCTTATCTTGTTAAATACTTAAAGTTATCACCACGTAAGCAAATATTCGTAATTGTGTTCGATTATTCAATGTAATTGCATTCATTTGTGCATCATATAAGCATAATAAAGTAAATTTATACATAAAATATCCAAACCCATCAACAGAACAAAGACACAAAAATTATAGAATAACTCCTTTTATTAATATCTCCCAAGTGTTACAGACTCTGTCCACCCCACGCACACAACTGCAGGGGTCCGCGCACTCAACTGTGGACTTCTACCCTAGGCCTCTGTGCACTCATCTGTAGAGCCTCTATCTACACTACGACCCAAGACTTAGACTTCTTCCTCATAGCTATCACTCTATTACATGATCTGCCATTCCATCGATTCATTGATTGCTAAACTACTTAGAGCTTAGCTCTTTTTCTACAATCTCGTGGTCCGCGGACCATGGGTAGGTCTCTTACAGCCGATTTTACTTTACAAAACTAAGGGCGGACTACCCTTTTTGACACATAACACCTTCGCGCTCCGTGACCACAAAATGCGGAGTCTTTACAATTATATTACAAAAATTGACTTAACATGGCCTTTTAGCCCCAAAACTTTCCTTGGGGGATCCCGCTCCCAACAGGTCCCCAACACAAACATCGTGACTCGCCCTGGAGTCACTTGGTAGGCATGGAGATCTTTGCATGAAACCTGTCCAGCTCAACCCTGATGACCGCAACTTCGGTCGTGCACTGAGCTGCTGCCTGATTCACATCTTCAATTGTTTTCTCAGTTTCTGCCCCTGCGCTATCAACCTGAAGCTGTTGTTGTGTCACTTGTAGATTCGCAAGCTTTCCTTCAATGTTTCCTATAACTGCATAAGCTTCCTCCAGCTAGGGTTTTAGTCACGCCTTCAGCACTGCTTCCGTGTGTAGTGTTGCGTCCACCTGTTCCTTCAGCTCCTTGGCTTCCTGCAGCTTGGCTAATCTCTGTGTTAGCGCGATGGTTCGCATTGTGCACTTAACTTCGTCATAGCGCTGTTGGATTTCGCGTGCTTCTGTCTCTAGCCTCTGGATGTTTGGGTCCTCTTGCAAGCTGTTCAGGACCTCAAATGATTGTTTAAACAACTATGTGTGGTCTGCTACTTCACTCTCCACTACCGTGACTGCGTCTGTGACAGTGGTTGCCAGTTTTTCCTTTACCTCTAGCGGCGTTGAAGGTTGGGCCCTCAACTGGAGCTCTATAATCTGTAGGTTCAGCTCCAACTGAACCCGCACCATCTCTATCTGAGTGTTGCACACCCCTGTGGCCAATTTACAGATGCGGACCTCGATTGGCTCCTCCTCCTGAATGGCCAAATCTAGGACCATTATACATGACTCCTCCATGACCTATATGATCTTCTTTCTCTAGTTGGTCACCTCGGCGTCAGCGGTGATGACAGCATTCCACTATAGGGCCATCTGCTAATTGTTTATCTTTTGTTCACTGATCACTTAGAGCACATGGTGTTCGCGAGCCCTCAGCTCTACAATTACTCCATCCTGCAAAAGGTGGAGTACTTCGTGCGGAAGCACTACCAGGTTCAGTCCAACTCCCTTCAAGGCACTGATAGTGGACTTGTCAACCTCATTTTCCATGGTCAGTGCTCCATCTAGCAGCACTATCGCACTGGAAGCCTTCATACGTAGCATATCGGCAGCCTCTGACGTGCTGATAGCCAAGTTGGTGGACAGCGTACCATCTTACAACGCGCGGGTCTGCAACTCCTACAACCCAGTCTGGATGGCCCCTAGGATGATCTACTGCTACTTTTCAAATTGTTGTAGGGCCTCTGCAGTGACATCTCTGACTGTGTCACCGATGTCATATAAGTTGCCCTCCGTTAATGTGATAGGGTCCAACAAGGTCTTGGTTTCCTTGGATTTCTTTCTAGACCCTCCCTTTTCCAACTCTATCAGGTGCTTAATGCGGGCGAACGTCTCCTGAGGGTTCGCGTCGTGCTGCTCTGTGTCCTCCTCTTCGGTCTCAGGTGAAGGTGACCATGTGCCTTTGTTAGAGCCCCACTCTATGCCACCTATCTATTTTCCTACCTCCTTTCCTGCCTGTTCCGCCTGGGCCTTCTCAGCGGCCTCCTTCTTCCTCTTTTTGACCAATTGTGCCATCTTCAACTTGGCCTCTTCCTTCTTCTTCTATGTGGTGGACTTGCTTCCACCCACCGCCAAGTCCGTGGTAGTGCGCCACTCTGCCAGCCATTTATCAAGCACCACATTGATGGCATCATCTGTGGCTAGGTATGGCAAATCGTACCACTTCTGCATAGGGTCCTTCCACGCCTTGATTGATATCCGATGGAAATCAGCTTTAAACTCGACATAGCTCTATAGGTTAGCGTATACAGTGGGTGACAATCATGGCTTGTGATTCATTTCCATCAAGATCCACAAGATCTTGCTGTCCTGAACTCACTGCGCATCCTTGGTCGCCCACAGCAAAGCATACTTTGCTGCTTCAGGAAGGTCTGGGGTGAACGGGGGGAATTAGATCTCCTCTGGTAGCTCCCACACTACCAGCATTATCGATAGCAAGAGCCACGCATAGTGGAAGGTCTTGCTTTTCTCTTGTGCTTCACGGAAGTTCTCCAAGAACTCTCCGCAAAGGTAGTCCGACCAGTTAAACTGGACTCCTTCCACGCACTACTGTGCGAACGCAACGAAAGGCGCCGCCACCTCATTAGTACGACACTTCCGCATCACCTTCCCAGCAAGGATCTGCGTTGCCACCTTCACAGCAGGGTCGCAGATGTTGGAAATACCATACCCGCATAGCTTCTTCACCAGTTTGAACTTCTCTTTCATTGATTCTGCGAGTGCCAATTCGCCACCCTTGCCGCCAAAGATCATAGCTGGATTTTTGCCTGTATACGGCAGGTGCGTTATTTTGTGAATCAACATATCGGTGATGGGTATCGGCTCCTACAACCACTGACACCCATCATGCACCAAGCACAGTAGTTGCTTGATGACCAATACTATCACGGGGGTGCAGTTATAGTGCGGCACCCAGTGCAGGTTGAGTAAGCATGCCTTCTCTACTCCTCTGAGCCACTTTCACGACTCTAATGTATTCATCCCCATATTTGTGTCTATGATGTAGCACATCAGTTGTTCAGTCACCAGGTGCGAGAACTTCTCATGGTCCACCAAGTCCTAGTCTTCGAGCTTCAATATCGGCACCCGTGCCAAATGCGGACCATCAAAAGCGATTTCATCTGGTAGCAGAGGGGTTTGCAAGGGAGTCTTACTTTCATCAATGTCCTTTGGGACCTTGGACTTAGGCTTGCACAGAGGGACATACTCCGGCAATCGTGTAATAGGGTCCGCACCCTAGGCTTCAACCTCCTCTATTTCCACTCCCACATCCTCATCGTCCATGGGGATGTCTTTGATATCCTCCTCTTCTGCTTCTAGGTTTATAGCCTTGCCTTTCTCTTGGGCAGTGGGCTTTGGTGGGTTTTGTCTTGGCAATGCGCGCACTGGTATGGCAGGCTGCTTGCCCTTCTTGTCTTTCATGGTCTCCTTGGTTGGGGTTGGCTTTGGTCTTGGCATTCTTGGGGATTTAGGGACCTCCGCCAATACTTCGACTACTTCCAAGGCAGCTACTTCGGCCCCCATATCAATTTCCTGCACATTCTCCTCGGCTGCCACTCCTTCGGTGTCCATAGCTTCTACGCATGTCGACATGACGCTATTCACTAGTGCTTGTGTCTCCTTTGACAATTATTCAAATGCCAGACTCGCTACCAGATATTGAAATAATTCACAGCTCATGTGCTCCTGAGAGTGCAACAACTCAATTCTCAAAATGCCAAGTGTTTTTCGCTGGAAAGCTACTTGTAATTTTGAATTCAAATCTGACCATTCCTCCCAAAATTGGATCATTAATGTCGGATTGGCGGCATATTTTCAAGGATCTAAGCCATAAATTTTTTTGTAAATGTCGGTCGTCCACTCCATTTTACCTCACTTCTACCATATTTTCATGAACAGTGACTTTAACGGTCACTTTCTAGTCGACCTGCGTGATTTCTCCCAGGGTAGCACAGCTCCCTCCGCGCTATCACAGACCTAGTGACATGTCCTTGCTTCACACCATATTCCAATCGTGCAGCTCCCCAACTCGGGCAGTGTAGTTTATATTCCTGTGCCTCCTTTTAGCTGCCTAGAGTGCTAAGACTATGCTACTTTCATTTAGTCACATAGTCAGACCATCGGTGTATGGCTTCAAGCGACTTCCATTCACCTTTCCTGGGAAGGGTTCTCCATTTAACTTGACCAGCTGTACTGCTCCTCCATTGGTAATCTCCTTAATAACATAAGGCCCTAACTAGTGCATCCTGAATTTCCCTAGAAATTTATCAAACTTACTATCATATAACAAAACTAGGTCATTTACCTTAAATGTGTGCAGCTTGATGTGTTGATCATGCCATGCCTTTTCGCGCTGCTTTTGGACCTACTAGTGAAATCCAGCCAAAAATATTTCTTCTTCGAGCTCATCCAACTATGTGAGCCTCTCCTCCAGGGCTCCGCGATCTGTCATACCTGTGAGCGCTGCTATGTGCAGACTAGGCATGATGTATTCCATAGGCATTACCGCTTCCACACCATAGACAAGCCTAAAAGGGGTTTGTCCAGTCAACTTCTTGCATGTCGTTCGATAAGCCCATAGTACTACAAGTATGCATAGGTCCCAATCACTTCGTTGAGCATTGCGAACGTTGGTCAGCGTGTTTTCGAGCACTTTTTGAATGCCTTCACTATCTCGTTAACCTATGGGTGATAAGGTGTGCTCTTCTGGTGGTATACTTGAAATTCCTCCATCAGTGTGCTAATTGTCTCATTCAGGAAGTGCATACTACAATCACTAATCAAGATCTTTGGGCATCCAAATCGCATTAGTACATGCTCAAATAGGAACTTCATGGCAGTCGTGCCTCTGCAATCCTTAACCAGCTGCGCTTCTACCCAATGAGTCAAATACTCTGTCGCAGTGATAATGTACCTTGCTCTTGTCTTTCCTTGTGGCTGAATGAGTCCTACATAATCTATCGCCCACTTCTCGAAGGGTTGCAACATCATTTTTTGGATTCAAAGGAATTTCTTCCCTCCGCGATGGCCTACCTGTTCTTTGACATACATCACACGCCTTGCAATATGCTTTTGAATCCTGATGAAGGGTTGGCCAACACAACCTGCGCGTAGAATCTTCTGTGCGATTGCTCTCCCTGCATAATGTCTTCCCGCGATGCCCACATGAGCGTCCATCGCAATATCTCATCAGTCCCCATCTTGTATAGATGCCCAGCAATGATAGAGAAATTTTCCATGTGCACCACTAATTCCTCCTTTTGCTGGACAGTGTGTCCTTCTAGTGCAGTTCCTGTTGTTAGGAAGTGTATTATATCCTCAAAATGACCATCCGTGACATGCACTGTAAATAGTTACACGTCAAGCAATCCTTCTTCCAAGTTAGTAGGTTACTCCCCTATTTCAATGCGCGACAAATGGTCTAGTCCTGCATTCAATTGTCCAGGCTTCACAACAAATTGAAAATCGTACTCCTGGAAGAATAATAACCATCTATAGGTTCTCCCCCCCAACACAGGCTTATTGACCAGGTACTTTAGCATGGAGTGATCCGTATACATCTTAAAATGGTGTCGTAGCAAGTAATGCCTATACTTCTAGAGCACATACACCATAGCTAGCCCTACTGCTCAGTGGTGGAATAGTTCTTCTCTACTTTGGATAATCTGCGGCTTGCAAACGCGATAGGATGGTCCAAGCCTTCTCCACCAACCTGTGTTAGTACTTCTCCCAGCGCTATACATGACGCGTCGACATGTACATGAAACTCTTTTTTCTAGTCCTGAAAGACTAGAATTGACGTGGTAACCATCTTTTCTTTCAATATATCCAAGCCCTTCCTATAGTCATCGTTCCAGCAAAACGTGATGTCCTTCTTCAATAATTTTTCCATAGGTGCAGTGATCTGGGCATAGCCCTTGATAAAAATTTTGTAATATCCCATATGTCCCAAAGTAGTGCACATTTGTTTCACGCTCCTTGGTGTTATAGACATTTTTGTGCCTTACAACTCCAAGCATGAAATGTCCATAAACCAAGGGCTCCTAAGTCCCTAAAAGTGTTGTTCTAACCCCTAAAGGAACAAGGTCAACAGATTACAGCTTCTCCCAGAAGTTCTCCACCAGAAACTGCTCAGAATACGTCAAAACAGGATCATTTCAGCTGCTCCACTGGCTAGGTGCGTTGCATTGCACCTAAATACACTGGCTAGGTGCGTTGCAATGCACCTAAATACACTGTGAGGGTGCGTTGGGAAAGAAATGACAAATGGCAGTGTCATTCCGCGAGGTGGAGAGACAATGGAAGCTTCCAGAATCTTCTCCTGTGACACTTACCTCACTGAATTCGACTAAGGATGAGTAAGAGGCCTTCGGTCTCCAAGTGGAAGCAAGAACTGACAGAGAGAAGACACTAATCAAATCACAAGCTGACTCATCCTCCTTACACATATCTATATATGGATCCCTCATCTCAGAGATCCAGAGGCTGGAATTTTGCACATTGTAAGGAATTGCTGTTGGTTTTGAGACAAACATCAGAGTATTGGGTGATCTATGCTTTGTTGGAGGTGAAGAGGGGCTTCTTTGCTGGGAGGTTGATGCTGGGTCAGGAACCATCGGTTGTAACTCCTCCTGGATCTTTTCTTGTTTATCAATAAAAACTATTTGAGTTTTTCCTCCATGCTTTTGTATCATTGATGCTTGTTACATTGTATGGTTAACTTAAATCTGATCCTAAGTTGTTTATGAATATAGATCCATGTCTTTGTATAGTGTTCTTCTTCTGTGATCTTACAGGTACTTGGTGAAGCTGGGCAAGTAAGGGAGCAGGTAGCTGGAGGCTGTCAAAGAAGAGAGGGATTGGATCAAAGGATTAGCGCAAGACACAGGTTGGTTCTTTCTATTCCTCTCTATCTATAGTTCATAAAGGAAATACAAAAGTAGTTTTTCTCTGTTTGTTTCTAAGGCAGCTGTCACACCTTAGTGGGATAGAGCAGTTCTAAATAGACACTTTTCCCGGTAACAAAATGGCGACTCCGCTGGGGAGAATGTCTAATTAGTTTGTTTGTGTATCTCTTTGTTGTTTGTTTCATAAACTTATAAGTAGCATTCGAACTGCATTTGCCATAACAAATGCAAAGTAGACATCTGCTGCTTCAATCCATTTCCTGGATCTGTTTATGATTTGAATAGTTGATTCACAAACTATCTGATTTCCCTTGTGATAGCTCTTAGACCCTCCTTAGATCTACCCCTGATTGTGCATTACTAATTGCTTTTACTCGGCCAAAAACCAAAGACTGAACTGCAAACTGTGACCCAAAACCCGAACAGATTCTCGTTTCTGGCCCAGCGCAGGTACTATTAAGAGATCCTAAATTTCAGTACACTTCCCGAAAGGGCAACCTGCACTGCATTGCAGTTTCTCTGTGTTACAGGTGCGCTGATCAGACTAGCCCTGTGCAGCTGTGGTTCTTGTGCTTCATTTTCTCCAGTTCTATCTCTGAATTTTGCTGCCGGTGATCAGTATATGTCTGTTTAAAACCCCTTTTCCTTGCTGTTATTCCACCTCCTTTGTACAAAAGAACTGTAGATGTTTTTGTGTGTTTTTGAGTCGTTTACAGTTTTCCATCGCAAAAGTAGAATAGTCGTACTGTCGTCCTTTGATTTGGATCTATCGCAAGTGTCAATTTCGATCATAGGAGAAAGTTTGATTGCTGTTGATGGTCGATTATACTTTTACTATTGCCTTTGGTCTGAATTTGTGATTTTCTAGTGTCAAGTACAAGTGTTCATTGCAAAATCGCAAGGTGTCGTAATCATCTCTATCTTTTGATTTCGGAAAGAAGCTTGTTTGTGTTTGTCGCTTGAAAGCAAATTCAGATTTGTACATCAACTTTCTTTTTAGCATCAATACTAAGAAAGTCGAAAACAAATACATGCATGTGCATTTGCATATAAACAATCTGTTTGGATTGATTTAGGAAAGTGCATTTACAGTGTGCTCTTTGCTCTTTGTGAAAAGATTGTGTCTTTCTTTTCCTCTAGTAGCTAGGATTTTCATTGCACAAAAGAGATAAAAGTTTGTTTATCATCTTTAGATTGCATTTTAGGAATTACATCTACATCTCGTGGTGAACCCAAAAGGCAAACTTCATAAGCAAGATCAACTTAAAATAAATTCAATGAATCTAACAACGCTTTGGAACTTAACGCACAACATTTAGAGGTCTAGGCTAGAGACGTATTCCGGCGTCGTAAAGCCTGGTAACTGTTGTCCTCACTGATGGTTGGGTGATTCCTCCACTTTGAGACGATAAGTGCCAGTATGGACTTGTGCTCCCACGTACCGTCGAGTATATTTTGGGAGACCCCTATGGGCTTAAATCCTTTATCCATAGGAAGCCGTGTCTGCAGCCCTATCAATCGCAATGCACTGAACACAGCATTCGGGAAGATTGACTACCTTACCGTAAAAAGTATTCTGCAGTTTTGCGATTAGTTTGGTACTCCCTCTACCTAGACCTCCAGAGCAGTCCCTTTCGTTCCTTTTCAGACTCCTTAACAGAAAAGGTCCATCTGAGCACTTGTCACTTCAGGCTCATTAAAAATCGAAGGAGACTAGAGTCATCTTTTGTTTTTTCTCGACTCTTAAAAACTGAAAAAACAAGTTGTGTCAAAGCGTATAAAAATTTATTTTTAACAGAATATTCATTACCCTTTCCTACGTTGATCTTGGGTTGAGAAAATGGAGTCTACCAACCAAGGGATTCCCCTTGGAGGAAATCTTAGTCCCTTCTCCTCTTGGGGAGATGTTGGTGCGCCCCATATGGCCACATTGTCGCTTCCAAGGCTGACAATTGGTTTTCCTGTATGGCTCTTCTCAACCTCTGTCGTTCAGAACACCACTATTCCTGAACAATCGAATCAGCAATTAGACGAGTCCAGAGTTGCCCACCAACCTTCTACTTCCTCTAATTCTGCCTCTCCTCCTTCCTCTTCGCTTGATGGGGCTGGTAAAGCCAAAAGTCAAGTTCCTAAGGAGAAGAAGGAAAAGAAGAAGAAAGAGAAGAAGAATAAGGAGCCAAAGGCGAATGGGGGAAAACGAGTGTCGTCTAACAAAAATCCACACACTGCACCGACTAGGCCTACATCACCATGTGTCATTTGCAAAGGAGACCACTTTCACAGAGATTGTCCTTGCATCCCTCGGATCTTAAGGGACTAGTCTCCTCGTTTGCACAACCCGGTGTCATCAACCTCTGATGATCATGTTGAAAGCACACCATCAACTAGTGAAAGTGAAGCCCCAGGACAAAAAGGGAAATGTAGATTTCCTTGTAAACTGTGCGAAGGCAATCATGCCATCCACCGTTGTCCCTTCTTAGACGAAGCTAAAAGAGTTTTGGATGATCGTCCGGTTTCACCGTTACGACTTCCTCCTAGATATAAAAAACTCTTGCCGAGTCCGTCACTAGTTGAAAATCCAGCTGGCTCGCTCAGGTGGTCGGCTGAAGCACCTATCATTGAAGATAAACCATCTGGATCCATACCAGATGAAAGTCAAAAGGTCGAGATGGCAGTTGACCCGGTCTTGCCTTCAGAGGTTTCATCTTCAGATGATACAGTCACTGGAGAGAACAAGGATGACACTGTCCAAATTCTCTTCATAAACATAGACTCCGACGAACAAGGGGGCAATTTACCCGTTCCTTTACCGCAGGAAGGAAGTTCGTCAGAGCCATACCCGGCCGTCTATTCGGTCCCACCTCCAAGCAACCTAGTTGTCTCCTTCGACTGGAATCAACTAGGCAGACCCCGTTTACCAGCAAGCGTACCATTCCGAATTATCGTTCAAATATATAGAATGGTTATGGCTGGTACCATCATAGATGAGGGGGCTTCTGTGAGTATCTTTTCCTCAACTGCTTGGAAAGAGCTTGGTTCACCATCGCTTTTGCCTGAGATGAGAAATCTGACAGGCTTTGATAAAGGAACCAGTCGACCGTTAAGGATCCTTCCCGATGTGCCCATAACATTGAGAAGGAAAACAGTTCACATGAACATAATGGTAGTTCAAGGACCCCTGGATTACAATCTACTCTTTGGACGAGACTATATTTATTGCATGGGAGCAATTGTCTCCTCACTCTTTAGAGTAATGTGTTTTCCGCATGAAGGAAAAGTGGTCAAGCTCGTGGACCAGCTTTCATTTCCCAGATCATACAGAGCAAATAGTCATATACCATCCCTGAATAGTCTTTTCATGCAAGAAATGTCTCAATCTCCAGTCCGTCCTCCCGATGAGCGCGAGTAATTCGGAGGGATATGACTGAAACCCAGGGGGCATGCACCCTGGTCTGCTTCGGCAGGAAAACTTCGGGTATAGGGTAGGTTTCCGCGGGAGAATATGACTAGTCTGTACCCCGTCCGTGAGTGGAAAAGAGGGTTATTCTAGAACAAGATTCTCTTGTCAAAGTTATGTGAGTAGAGTAGCCTCCTTCACTCACCTTTGTCTATTTTGGTAAACATCGTCGAAGAAGTGTTTTGTTTGCGCTGTGAATAAAGCAATCTTTGGGTAACCTGTAAGAGGTAGGCCTCTCTCGGTAAAACAATGTTTTATCGGAAAGAAGTAGGGGTAACCTTGAAACTCTATTTTATACCTGGGGGCATGCAAACCTTTTGGAGTGCAAGAAAAGAGTGATCATTTATCTGTTTTTTGGATTGGTCGTTTCCTAACTTACATAAAGAAAGGATGTGGGGCAAAACTCTAAAAGTTGTCGTTTTATATGAGACATTCTTATCACACGATTGGATTAATCGAGCAGTTTTAGCACATAGTTCAAGCTCGTTAAAAAAAAAACATAAGACATGAGCAAATGTTTCCACCCGCGTTTAAGCTCATTAAAAAATGAACTATTCCCCGGTAAATAACCACCATGAATGTAGTACTTCAGCCATTAAAGCCTTGGTCGTGTTTGCACCGTCACCTCCACTTTTTCATTGGCCGATCATTCACCTCCACTTGATTGTTTACCCATTTTGAGGAACAACTGCGAAGAGTGATTTCACTAGCCATCCTTGTGACACTGCCGTGATTGGAAAATTCCAAACCTTACCTGGAATCAGCTGCTACCCGTTTTATCACTCGTTCCTCAAAAGACGAGTCTTCTTTAAGCTCTTTTCAACTCACTCGTAAAATATGAAAAGATTTCCGAGTCCTTGGCCTTCCAGCTCGTTAAAGGGACAGGAAGTGCTATCCCTCATCTAGATTTTAATCTTTTTGGACCTGAGGGATTATTGCACAAAAAGATCGAGCGCTTGTTTTGTTCGGCTCGTTAAAACTATCGAAAATTCATCCCTTCTGTATTGTTTTATACTTTTTCGGACTTAAGGGATTAGATGACGAAAAAGGAATTTTTGAGTTACCTTTACGTACCTTTTCAGACTCTCTAAAATTGAAAAGGATCGAGTTATCTTTGTCGTTAAACTCGTTAAAAAGATTAATAGCGACAAACTTGTCTTTAGACGAGAACGAGTTTCACTATTGCTAGGCTCGTTAAAACATAGCAATGGGTTTGCCCGAAGGGCAAATTATAGAACAAGCATATGTTATCCTCCTCAAGCTTGACAAAAATAAAGAGGTACTAATCAGCAATGACTGGGGAAAAATTGGGAAGAAAACTCAAAGAATCTTTATTGGTAGCAAGTCGCTCTTGAACATGACACTTCCACTCCGTGTCCAGGTCGGGTTGGGTTGTTTCATTCACCGGTCACATCGCCATGGTCACACCATACCATCCACATTTGGGGTTAATGCTACCAATCCATCACCTCAGTGTCGCCGACATGTTCAAGAGAAGTCATCCAGAGAAGCCACCTGTGTCTCACCCACTACCATACATTATACTCCATTCTTTCATGACCGCCACCCTGAACCGTATATCATCAGATCGTTTTTACCTCCATCAAAATCATTTGCTCTGTTCCGTGTCATTGATGTGGGATTCATTAAGGCCCTCCTTTGACGGATCACTTCTTGTCGAAATCAGCTCATTATCCAAGAAGTTGGTCTAGGAACACCCCATTCAGTACTTTGAAGCTTGCATGCCTCAATGGCAAGTTTCTCACTTCCGGCGACAGGTTTACATCAATGACCTTCGACCGAAAGATTTTGCGTGGTGTTCAATGCCAAGTCCTTTATTCACACCACGTGAATTGTACTACAGTACCTTGAGGATCATTATCATTATCGGTGATTCCTCTCGAGCTTGTTAACAATTTACATCATTGACTGGTAATCAAGCGATGTCTTTCCATGTTCGACTTCAGAACATTTCTCACATGGATCGACTTGTACTTCGAGTGAAGATCGGACGAGATTGAAGACCCCGGATCTAGTTTCATCCATCCGGGCTGTGATATATATTCAGGGAAATAAAGACATTAAATGTACAAGCACTGCAGCACAGATAATCATCCTACCAAAAGGATGATGGCTCTATCAGAATCATCAGTCTACACTCAGACGATTGTCTGTCCTATGTACATAAAAATGAATTTATAAAACTGAGCATGGGAATGCCTGCCTCAGCTAGATCATGAAAACAGTATGAAGATAATGTATTGTATTGTATCTTATTACAGGTCTCCTCCCAGCATTGAAAGAACTTTGGATCCTCATAATAAAGCATTTCACCCGACACCAAAAGGTTAACGGCCTCATACTTTAGGGGGCAACTGTTATAGACATTTTTGTGCCTTACAACTCCAAGCATGAAATGTCTATAAACCAAGGGCTCCTAAGTCCCTAAAAGTGTTGTTCTAACCCCTAAAGGAACAAGGTCAACAGATTACAGCTTCTCCCAGAAGTTCTCCACCAGAAACTGCTCAGAATAAGTCAAAACAGGATCATTTCAGTTGCTCCACTGGCTAGGTGCGTTGCATTGCACCTAAATACACTGGCTAGGTGCGTTGCAATGCACCTAAATACACTGTGAGGGTGCGTTGGGCAAGAAATGACAAATGGCAGTGTCATTCCGCGAGGTGGAGAGACAATGGAAGCTTCCAGAATCTTCTCCTATGACACTTGCCTCACTGAATTCGACCAAGGATGAGTAAGAGGCCTTCAGTCTCCAAGTGGAAACAAGAACTGACAGAGAGAAGACACTAATCAAATCACAAGCTGACTCATCCTCCTTACACATATCTATATATGGATCCCTCATCTCAGAGATCCAGAGGCTGGAATTTTGCACATTGTAAGGAATTGTTGTTGGTTTTGAAACAAACATCAGAGTATTGGGTGATCTATGCTTTGTTGGAGGTGAAGAGGGGCTTCTTTGCTGGGAGGTTGATGCTGGGTCAGGAACCATCGGTTGTAACTCCTCCTGGATCTTTTCTTGTTTATCAATAAAAACTATTTGAGTTTTTCCTCCATGCTTTTGTATCATTGATGCTTGTTACATTTGTATGGTTAACTTAAATCTGATCCTAAGTTGTTTATGAATATAGATCCATGTATTTGTATAGTGTTCTTCTTCTGTGATCTTACAGGTACTTGGTGAAGCTGGGCAAGTAAGGGAGCAGGTAGCTGGAGGCTGTCAAAGAAGAGAGGGATTGGATCAAAGGATTAGCGCAAGACACAGGTTGGTTCTTTCTATTCCTCTCTATCTATAGTTCATAAAGGAAATACAAAAGTAGTTTTTCTCTGTTTGTTTCTAAGGCAGCTGTCACACCTTAGTGGGATAGAGCAGTTCTAAATAGACACTTTTCCCGGTAACACTTGGCGCTTCCAAGTTCAGTATCACTGCGATCTTCGTGGGGTCTACCATCATTCTTTTTCTGCAAACCACATGCCCCAATAGGTTCCCAAATGGAAAAAAAAATAGACACTTCTTGAGATTGAGCGCGATCTGGTATCTTTGACAGATGTTGGGCACTGGAGAAGGTATGTTATTTTCATTTACTTTGTTATCTTTTCTTCAAAACTCACATCCTTTTCACATCATGAGCTAGACATATGACACAAGAATATGATAGAATCTAGAAGATTTATATGTAATATGGAATAACTAATAATTACCCTTTTCTATGCAGAAAAAGGAGAAAACGGAAGACCGTCATCCCAAAAGAAAGAACAAGACCAAGTTAATTGTTGTCCCTTCGGCAGGGAACCGCGTTCAAACAAGGCGATCCAAATTGGAGCATAACAGCCAGAAAAAGGAAAAGGAAATCTCCAATCGGTGCAACAGAACAGAAGGATAACTGCAAATTAACAGCTTAGCGAATCCCTCAGGATCCTTCGATCCTGAGGGATCGCTATCTTAACAATTCTCTGTATTGTTGGTATCGCCGCTCGGCTGTTATAAGAAGAGGTAGCACTGCTAGCCAAAGGGGGACTGGTTGTTATTTTATGTAACTTTTATTTGTATTTGAAACTTTGATCATCGATTCTCGTTGAAGATCGATCCACTGTAACTCTGTTTTGATGTTTTAATATAAATCTGGTTGTCGTTCCATCTTTGATTCTAGAGTAATTTCAAGCGGTGTGTCCCTGGAGGCTAAGGGCCTGGCCCTGGTGGATCACTCACTCCTATATCATATTTCTGATTCATGTGTGGTTTGATTTCTTTCATTTACTCTATTCAATAATCTGATGTGCTTTATTGTTTTACATATCAGCATTGTTATATATACTTGGTTAAATACTATTGTTATCTGTAAGAGGAATGTTGTGTTATCGTTTTAACGTTGTATCGCATTTTTGTTCCTTTTGACAATTGATATAACACTATTTTTCCTTATAGATTTCCATTTGATTATATTTCAACTGCATCGTATGTTCCTAAATCGGTACTACCGTATGATTTATTCTTAAATTGTGATTGTTGTTCATTTGGAATTGTTGTTTTGTTACAATTGTTCTTCCGTTATTGTTGTTACTTTATAGCTGTGATTCATGCGTATTGTATTGAAGCTCAGATTACTGTTCCTTTTGATGTTAAGTGTGTTGCGTGTTTAACTTGAGTTGTTGTACATTCAGATCTGAGTTGTTGTTCTATACTTTATTTCTAATAGTCTGTTGTTCCATTTCTGTTTGTTGTTCAATTCGAAAGCTGTTACTTAATTTTTGTAGATTATAATTATTGCTGCATTCATTTCTGTGGATTAAGGGTTTGTTGTTCAATCATGTTAAATAGAGATAGTTGTTGTTCTATTTCCTGTCAATTGAAGATTATCATTGCTTTGGTGTGCAGAAGGTCTGAGACTGTAGTGAACATCAACATACGCTGTCTAGTTCCCAGTTTGATGATCCTTCCTTTGAGTGCCTTTTTTATTGTATCAGTTTACAAAGGGAAGAGTTACTGTTACTGTACCCTTGACTGATGAATTTTCTGAATGCATGATTTGAGTCCTAGGTTTCTTTTTGCAAATAAATTTCATTCCAAGCATCCGTTTACTCTTGTATTGAGAGCACTATACTACTAGCATTACTCTGACAAATGACCGCCTCAAACTGAGTACACTCTTTGAAATAACAAACCGTTCCTAGATTGACAATTAATGTAGGGTAACAAGAACATTAGGTATTCAGCATCAGGAACAAGCTTGCTACATGGCGCTTAACCAGCCCAAATATAGTCCAGTCGTCAAAATATACCTCCAGGAACTTATGAATAAATTCCTTGAATGCTGCAACAACCACGCACGAGAATATTGTAGGTGCATTCTTCAATCCAAATGGCATTACAGTGTACTGAAAACAACCCCACTCAGTTGCGAAGGTTGTCTTGCTCTTATCCTCCGACACGATTTTGATTCGGTGGTACCCATAGAACCTATCAGTGAAGGAATATGCTTCTTGGCTGCCTACATTGTCCAACACTTCATCAATGAACGGAGTCGGGAAAGGATCATGCACACAAGGGTCATTTAGTTTTCTGAGATCCACGCATATCCTTATCTCATCCTTCTATTGCTTCTCTTGTACCACCATCAAGCTTACCCACTCAGATTCTTCCACAGGCTCAATGATGTCTACCGTGAGCATCTTGTCTAGCTCTAAGCATACCTTCTCCTTATATTTTGGATTGAGACAGTAAGGCCTTTACTTAACTGGCTTCGTGTCGGGCTTTAATGTGATCTTCATCATTCCTAGGTCCCTGATTATTCCTTTCAGATCTGTAAACTTGGTAGGGTATAAGTCCTGGTATTCTCAGAGCAATTTAGTGACCTTATCCACTGTCGCATCATCCTAATAGTCTCCAATCTTCGCGAACATGGGTTCTGCCTCCGTACCAATGTTCACTTGTTTCATTTTCAACGGCGTGGTTATATCAGGGTTCTCAATCTGCATTCCTTAAACCTCATGGTGACCTTCTGCTTCTGCAATGTTAATCTTCTGCGGATCCTTGTCCTCTTCTTCGAAAGTTACATTATAAAATTCTAGTGCGCGACTCAGCTAAGTAGCCCATTCAGGCTGAATCAGGTCTAAAGGATCCTGCGGTATCTTAAAGATTGTTGCTTTCACCTCTTGTAGCGCTTCATCAATATTGTCAAACCCATCCTCAAAACTGAATGTCATCATAAATCTTTTGCGTAAGATATCCCATTCGCCTATCCCATGGCAGAACTCTATTTCTATATACCAATTCATGGGGACAACATCCAGGGTATGACAGAATAGGTGCACCCACTTAGGTTGGGGCTTTTCTCCATAAGCTTGGGTCCATTTGGCCAGATGCACACACGGATCATTCTGCCCATCATACTTGTCTGTCAATCACATCTTAGGTTTCCCAAATTGTGTTCTCATCATCCTCCTACATTCCCGCCAATCATCAAATCTTCCCTTGTGCATACCCCACCATCTTGCAAGCGTAGCGCGCATTGCCTAGTCCAATGCCTGGAAGTGCTGATTTTTTGGTACCTCCCTTTCAAATGCATCCAAAAAGATATCTACGTCATTCAGACCATCATAAATAGGTAGATTTCTTAACTCTGATGACACACAACACAACGACCAGGTCATATGTTGCAATTCAGCGTAGTTACTTCATGTAACCGATTATGCCAGTGTTCTATTTCTTCATTGGAGTCCGAAGTGAAGGAACTCTCGCGATCCCATGTGATCTGTCCATCTGCGGTGGGATTCATCCAATCTTTGTCTCGCATTGTTATCTTATAGATATAGTCCAGGTCATCATCACTCTCATAATCACGGACAGGTTCAGTATAGCGTGATCCTTTAGCAGGATCGAGGGGTACTATTACATGCAGTGATTTCTTCTCAAAGATCATCTTTCACTTCTTCAGATTGATTACCCCGTTCATATTAGTATCCAAGTCAATTCTCAGGGGCATAAGATAGGGATTTTTTTCATCCACTATCTCTATTACTTCAAAATCAGCCAGCACGCTTGCTCCCTCAATATCCACGGTCACCCCCTGCAGCCACCCCATTGGGATGATCTTCTACTGATTCGCCATCCTTAGCTGAATTGGAGACCATTGCAATGCAGGTCTCCCCATTCGCTCCCAAGTCTACTTTGGTAGGACATTCGCATCTGACCCTAGGTCCAAAATGACCTGATCCATTTCATACTCTCCTATCTATGCGGTCAGTCTCATATCCCGTCTCGTCCTTGTTTTATGCTTGCCAATCTTTTGTACTATGCGCGACTCACCTGGCGCGGTTCCAACACATCTATTGATGAGTTCTTGTAACCCTTTCACAGCCTTACTATCGCGCAGTAACTTCATACATGTTTCTAGGAAAGTTGTGAGCATAGAGGGGTCCATCTCCTGCTCAGGCTTATCCTTGCTTCCTGAGGTGGAGACCTCAACGAAGCTCTTCTTAGCTTCCATGAAGGTTTCACGTGTGTGCTCCAAATCGAAATCAGCCTCCTTCATCAGGGCTTTGCGAACCCATGTATTGTCTTCTAGTTGTTTCCCCTTGTCATCTCCTATCACGATTCCACTTCTGATCACTATATTTACATTTGGATCTTCCTTGCGCAACTCAGACCTCATCATCTACAAGTTCCGAGTCGGTGGAGGTGGCAGCGCCCCTTTGTCACATATCCTATCTATCAGTGTAGGACAATCTTTCATTTCATGATCAAACAGTGTGTAATACTTGCATGATGGATGCATCAGATTAGTGAAAATCAACTTTCCTCGACCTCTACCAAGTCCTCCTCCACCTTGGCCTCTTCCGCGCCCCTGAAATCCTGTCTGCGCCATCCCTATGCTCTGGTCAAGTGGCTGTGTTTTGGCCTAAACCCTATAGGCAGGAGTTCTATCCATCATCAGTTCATAGCTCCTGCAAGTATGCTCATCATGCCCTACCAACCTACAAAAGTTGCAGAACAGTCGCTGTAGTGTCTAAACAAACTTCTGTAGCAAGTGACAATTATTTGTGTCATGTTTTCAAGCTACCTGACAGATAGCACACCATAATGTAGGCCCCACGCTAGGTCCTACTTGAGCTTCTGGCCTTAAAGGCATCGGTCCTCCTCCTGCAATATAGTTTGCAAAGACCAGGCAATGGTCTTTGTCATGACCCTGACTCTTGCATTTCAAGCACCATACCTCCTCGCGTACCTCTGGTCAAACCATCCTATCCTGCTTCAGACTTTGCATCTCAAGGCACAGATTCTTCAACTGCGCATGGATCTGCTGAACTCCTAGATTAGGATCTTGCATTGGAGTTTCATGTAGTCTCATGGAAATCTCCAAGGCCTCTGCCTGAGTTGTTATATTCTGTTGTGACAGCACACTCCTTAAGTGTGGTAGTAGCAAAGCCACAAACCACTCACAATGTTGTCCATCTGTCAAATTCATGTTGGCTTCGCAGATTGTACATTTCAGCCTCTGATCTAGTTCCCAAGGCATCTCACCTGGTTGCATCGTGATCTCTTTGAATCCCACAATCGACTGCACCTCAGATTTAGGCCTACTAAATTCCCTATTTAGTGTTGCTAGATGTCTACTACTCCAGCATTCGGGTTATCGTTAGAGTACTTAATATACCAGGTTAGCGCACGATCTTACAGAGCACTAACCAGTGTCACCTTCTTTATATGATCATCTATAACACCTTGAGCCTCCCATATAGCCCTCACAACGAACCAGAATTGGTATGGGTCTTCATTTCCCAAGCCTTTGAACAAAGGAAACTTCATTGTATCTACCATACTGAACTACGTTGGAGGTGGAGGTGGTATGGGTGAAGTTTGAGGTGAGGGTGGTGAAGTCGGAGGTGGTGTGGGTGGAGGTGGTATTTGCAAGAATCCTTGTCTTATTAATTGAATAGCACTTCGCGGAGAAACCTTCGCTATCCCTTCTTCGTCACTTCGCGGAGGTGAAATCAAGGGACTATACTTCGGACCCTTTTTTCCTTTGTTCCTGTAAGTTTTTCTGCTTCGCGTAGTCCCAAACATCAAGGTAGCTGCATAACCCGTTTTTCACACAATAGCATTTTAATCCAGGTATTCAAAGATTTTACATACTTACCTTGTTGTCCTTTGAAAAAACATTGCTTTGCCTCGTTGTAGCTGACTAAGGTGTCGACCGTGAATTCAGTCACAAATCCTCCTATGACGCGATCGAGCCAATGATCAACAGCGCGGGTGATCTTATCCTTCGATGTTTCCAACCTTCACACTAGCTCCGAGGTCCACACAATAGGATTGTCAAGTTTTGACCTTCCTTTGCTATCTGCTAGCTTCACGATCCACTTGTATATCTCAATAGGGAAGGAGAAGAAAAATATCTCGTGGATCTCTATATCTAGGTATCTGTCCAACCATTATTCCTTTGTCAGTGGCAGGTTTCTGTTCTCTTGTGCTGTGAATTCGTGGATATTTCTATCCAACCAGTCTCCAATCTCCTTATTAGTTGGATTCTAGTGATATGACATCACACATCTCTTATAAAGGTTCTTTCGGGTACTAGTGCAGATTCCTCAATTATCCTAAGTGATTTTCTTATCTTGTCAAATACTTAAAGTTATCATCGCGTAAGCAGATATTTGTAATTGCGTTCAATTATTCAATGTAATTGCATTCATTCGCGCATCATATAAGCATAATAAAAGAAATTTATACATAAAATATCCAAACCCATCAACAGAACAAAGACACAGAAATTGCAGAATAACTCCTTTTATTAATATCTCCCAAGTGTTACAGACTTTGTCCACCCTGCACACACAGTTGCAAGGGTCCGCGCACTCTATTGTCGACTTCCACCCTAGGCCCCTGCGCACTCAGCTGTAGAGCCTCTATCTACACTACGACCCAAGACTTAGACTTCTTCCTTAGAGCTATCACTCTATTACATGATCTGCCATTCCATCGATTCATTGATTGTTAAACTACTTAGATCTTAGCTCTTTTTATACAATCCCATGGTCCTCGGACCATGGGTAGGTCTCTTACAGCCGACTTTACTTTACAAAACTAAGGGTGGACTACCCTTTTTGACACATAACACCTTCATGCTCCACGACCACAAAATGTGGAGTCTTTACAATTATATTACAAAAATTGACTTGACATTGGATTTTAGCCCCAAAACTACCCTTGGGGGATCCCGCTCCCAATAGCTATTAAATTGATGTTGCTGTAGGTGGTTGAAGATCATGTAGCAACCTATAGTAGGTCTTGTAGCTACTCAAGCCTGATTTTTTTGACCTCTATATATGGTGGAATTTGTGACCCCTTTTACACATAATGGAAACTTGGGTCTGTTGGGCTTCTGAAGACTGCTAAAAGACTATATGTTTTCCTGTAGCAACCACAAAATCTCCTCAGGCTCATTTTTTTTTTCTATTTGGAGCCTTCACAAAATTTTCATAATTCAAAAGGAAGTTGTTGGTGGTGATGGAGAGGTATTTTCCACTTGTGACTAATGGGAAAGTGGAAATGTTGGACTACTGTGAATGAATAGTGATATAGTGAAGGGAAAAATAGAAGGTAGTAGGTGTTGATAGAATTTATGGATGTTAGGGACCCTTGGGTACCTTCTTCTTCCTCGCAGGTGAAGAAAACTTCAACCGTGCATTTTTTATATTTTTTCTATAGTATCTTGTAGTAATACAATACCTTCCTGTAGCAACTCATGAAAAAGAAGAAAAAATGGGAAAGACCTAGGAATGGTGGATGAAGCTTATGAATGGTATGGGAATGAATGAAAAGGATGTGGAGAAGCTTCCTAGTTTTTCTGAAGGTGAGTTTGTTGATAACTACAGACTGGTCTACTTTTCTTGTTGTTGGTTCTCTGTTCTACCTGCAAAGTTATTAGAATAGGTAAAACAGAGAATAATTTTTTCCATTTTCATCTTTTTCTTTTTTGTTTTCTTTTTTTTTTCTATTTTGAGGCCCACTAGATGCGTCATGGAGGTTTTCATCTAGTGGGTCTTCCCCAAGTGCCTAAAAATAGGTTTTCACTTGGGGATATTTTATTACTTCTAATTTTTTCCTTTTTTCTCAAGCTCATAGGCTGCTTTAGAGAGGTTTTTAGCTAATGAGCCTCCCTCAATTGCCTAAAATGAGGTTTTCAATTCATGTTAGTCTCTCTCTTTTTTTCTCTTTTTTTCTTTATATCCTATTCTACTTGAAAAATAAAATCTCCCTTCAAGTACAGGAATAATTTCAATGTAGCCATTTGCATAACAAGATGACAAATAATCTTTTATGTAGGTTTGAAAGATATGCTTTGATATATGCTAGAATATGAGAGACTTTATTCTTTGATTGTGATGATTCCAAACATTGTTGAAGAAGAGAGAGGTACTCCAACTTAATGGTTGTATGGAACCAAAGTTCAATATTGATGTGATGCCCTCGGTTCACGTGCTCATATGGATCATTCTATATGTCTTATTCTTCCATGTCATTCAAATATTCTACTATTTGTTGATTAGCCTCTTGAATGCATAACAGATCTGATAATAGACACAGTAGAAATTCCTTGATCTTAGGTTCTAATGGTTTCTCTCCATCAAATGTGGACCATGATTCTTTAGTATCCTTTAGATCTTCTTCTATATGTTTTTCTTCAACAATGGCAATAGAATATTTTTCTTGCAATACTCTTTTTTATCTAAGATAAATGTGATATCATCTAGATCAAGAGGAGTTGTTTGAAAATTTTGTACCTCAACATTGTAAGTGGGTTGAGTTACTTCATTGTTGGGTTCATAAATGATTTTTCAGGGAGTTGAGTTGGAGTAGTTCTTTGTAGTCGTTGTGTTGGAGGTGGATGGTATTGATATTGGAATGGAGAATACTAAGGATATTAAGGGGAAAATGGGTAATGTTGTGTATTTCTTATATAAGATCATTTCTAACCTTGTTTCCAAGATTTATTTTGAGGATGGGGTGGCCAAGGTTTCCAAGATAATGGGGTATTCCAATTATTTTGGGATTGTTGAATATAAGCTTGAAATTGGTGGTAAGGATATTGCACCATACTTGATTGATGAGTTTTGAAAATCCTCCTTGAAGCCACATGTTTAGGTGTTTGATTTGCTCCACGATCTTCTTGGTAAATTGCTTTCAATCCTAGTAATAATGGACAATCTCTTGTAGCATGTGGTTCAACACAAATGAAACAAAGTTCAACATTCATTTTTTTCTTATTTTGCATTCTTAACATATCTGTTGTTCACTTAGATGGCTAAGAATGTCTATTTTAAATTTATCTAGCAAATCGCCGAGTTCATCTTGACTTACCAATCTTGATGCCAGTTTACTTACCATTTTCCTTCCTCTTGATATTGCTTACACATGACATTTTTTTTCAAATTATAATTGAGATACGTCCCCTTTACACATTATATTAAGGAGACCAAGCCACTCATCTCTTATTGTTTTACACAAGATAATTTTTAGTGTGTCAAATCCTAAACTATGCAATTTTTCCCTCTTAACATTATGCACGAATATTTCTACAAGATACTCAAGACTCTCATCTTCCTTTTGACTCATTTCAAAGATTTCCTCTTTAAGTTGTATGCAATAGTATTTCTATTTTTCCAAAAAGAGTGTTCTCATATCATGCCATGATCTTATAGAATTAGTACCTAGTCCCATAAACCATTGAAGAGTTTTGTCCTTTAATGTTTTCAGAAACAATTTCAATTTTTGAGTGTCTATTAAGTAATTATAATATCTACAAAATACATATGGATGGATTTTTTCATATGAATTCTTGTATCAGTATCCTGAACGGCAAATCCAAAAGGATCTTCCTCATTGTCATCATCTCCATCCATTTATTCTACCTCCTCTTCCACCTCTTCCACTTCTACCTACAAAAGTGGATGGTGATGTGGTTCTTACTGCACCACATGATTAAGTGGTGTGGTTGTGGTATAGAAGAAATATTTTTCTATTTTTGTTATAAAAAAAGAATGAGAATGCTAATGCAGTGTAAAAAAAAAAATTTTGCATAAAGTAAAAGAAGTGAATCAACTAGGGAAGAAAACAATACATGCTTTTACACCTCCCCATAAATGGTGCCAAAAAGTGATGGCCCTCAATATTGTAACAATAATGTTACAACTCCCAAGGGGTCTCAACTTTAATTTTCAACCCGTGGTTCGTACAATCTTAAGAGGGGTTGGCACTATGTGTGCAACATGCAATGTATTCCTCCCTTGTTGATCTGGTTGATCTGGGTTGTATCATTATAATGTTTTTCACCCATCTCAATGCATTCAAAGTGGAAAATTTTGAGGAATCAACTCATGGCACTGTTTTTACTAGTGGGACCCAATTTGGAAAAATAGGGTTTGAAACCTTCCGAGAGCATTTTGAGGCATCAAATGAATTTTGGGGGGGTAAAATTTTGCTTGTTTATCACATCACCTTTTCATGTTATTCTACACATAGATATATTTCCAATGGCGCAAGAATCACGTCAATCAGAATCTGTATACAAAAGTTATGCCACTCAGAAGTTTACCTTCATGTTTTCACACCTATAATTCGAGAGGATGTCATGCCAGCCCACATTATTCATGGAAAAGGGGATATCCACGTCTTTTTTATTTAAAATAATATATAAGAGTCTATATTATAACTCTAGTTAATATTTTATATAGTCAAACTTAACCACTAGTAGGCTCTTGGGTTGTGTTATAACCAGACCATTGGGAGGAAGAGGCATTCCATTATTTCAAGAGAATTTTGTTCCATAGCTGAGCAAAGACATCCAAGAGAGATAGGAGGTAGAGCATTGTAGCAGCCAAGAGCCACATGCATTATTTCTTGGTATCTACACCCTTATTTTCCGAACAGAAAAAGAGAGTGAAGCGGCCTCACCTTCTAGCTGGGTTTTCTCCTGAAAGGGTTTCCCATAGCACATCTTGTGTCTTATGTGTGTGTGTGAGCTTATTTTTTCATTCTCTACTTTTCTGCATAATTTCCATTTGCATGCATGCACTATTTATAGTTAAATTTACATATCTAGAAGTTTAATAAAATTGTAATAGTGTAACATTTCAGAGTTTAAATATATATATCAAATCTATTGTGACGAACTGTCCAGTGGAATATCCACGAAATTTTATGGATAATTTGGTATCGGTGTGGGTTTATTGGGTTTTTGTGGAGATTGCAGGGATCTAGATCGATGAGGCTGAAAATTGTAAAACCCTAATCATGGCCAACGAATCTATAAACGAACCTTGGGATCCTGCAGAGGCAAGGTTTACATGGCTAGAACAACAAGTCATGATATCAACCGAAATGTAAAATTCCTCATGGTAGCCCTAAATATCAAGCTAGGGATATTCAAAGAAGATGGGAGTTTGAATGTGGAGGACAAACCAAAACAAGGATCAGAAGATCAGGGAGAAATAGAGAACCAATCGAAGAAAAAACCCAAAAAATATCAACCCAATTCGAGTGTCGTGAACCAATCACAATCCCTGTTGAAAATGGAAGAAAAAATCGATATCACGTCGTACCATGACTATATTGATGCTCTGAAGCTTAACCACTAGTTGCAGAAACTAGAAGTTTATTTCAACGTCCATCAAATCGAGGAAGGGAAAAAGAGCTCATTTGCACAGCTGAAATTAGAGGGCCATGCACTGACTTGGTGGGAGAGACACACAAAAACCTTGAGATTAGAGGAAGAACCTCCAGTGACTAAGTGGGAGGATTTCAAAACCCTCATTAATTCATAGTTTTATCCCATTGGGTATATGGAGGACTAGTTGATCCGGTGGCATTACTTCAGACAAAATTCGGGCCAAAATGTGCAGGAGTACACCACAGAATTCAGAAAGGTGGCTATAATGTTGGGTATCTCTCCAAATAACCCATATGTACTCCTCAAGTATTGGGGGGTCTGCACCTCCATCTACACAAGCAAGTGATGTTGTTCAAGCCCAAATCAATGGATGAGGCTTGTGTACAGGCATAGTACCTAGAGAACATAGGCTTGAAAAGAGAGCAATCAAGTGGATCGAAGCAACATGAAGCTTCTAAGGAGGGGAAGAAGAAGCAAAAAGGGGGAAAAGATTAAAATATGACAACCACAGCACACTAGTGCAAAGATCCTAGAAACCACTGCAACATTGATGGCCATACATAGGAGAAGTGTTGGAAGTTGCATCCATAGATAAACCCGAAGAACAAGAAGAAAGATAATAAGAAGAAGAATCTCATGGCCACGGATTCGAGCAACAAATTTGAAAGAAGCTTGGACGTGGATGAGAAATCATTTGTATGTCAGTGTAGAAGGAGGTGAATATGAGTAGCCTTTAGCAACAGGAAGAGAAAGAAATTACCAAACTCTTCTATATAAAGATACAGGTCAAGAAGACAAAGATTGATGCTTTATTTGACTCAGGATCACAGGAGAATCTCATTCTATCAAACCTAGTCAAGAAGTTGGGGTTGGAAGTTCGTGATCATCCAAACCCATATCCATTGGGATGGTTAAATAAGGATGCAAAGTTGAAGGTAAAAAAAAAGGGTAAAATTAGATTTGTTATCAGTGCCAATTTAATTAAAGAAGTAGATCTAGATGTGATTCCCCTTGATGTATGTGGAGTTGTGTTTGGGATTCCATACAATTAGATGCATGATGCAATATTCATGAGGAGAGCCAACCAGTATTGGTTCGTAAATGATGGAAAACCGTTAATCATCAACGCAAACAAAGGCAAGTCAAAAATTTCAATATTAAGTTCCAAACAGGCCAAGAAATTTATCAGTTCTAGCAAGAAGTATGTTTTATTGTTTTTAAGAGAAAGTCAGTTTGAAGAGGAGTCAATAAGAGGAAAGGCATCCCTGGAGGGGTGTATTGAGAAACATAAACAACAATTGGATGATTTGTTACAGGCATACAGGGATGTGTTCTAAGAGCCTAAAGGGTTACCACCTAAGAGAGAAGTGGAGCACAAGATCCAGCTATTGCCAGACTCCCCATTACGAAATATTGGGTTGTACAAGTAGTCCATTATAGAAGAAGAGAGGTGAAGAAACAGTTGCAGTAGCTACTGGAACAGGGTGTCATTTGACTGAGTACATCACCATGTGGGTCACCCATCATCACTGTGCCAAAGAAGGATTGGACTTGGCGGATGTTTATATATTATAGGGTGTTGAATAAAATCACGCTCTAGAAAAGATACCCCATGCCCAGGATATGTAACACCCTCATCCCAATCTAACCAAGCAACTAGTCAACCAGAGTAAATATGCAAGAAGAGGCCAATATAATGGGATTCAACCTTTTGAGTCTCCTTAAGAAAGTAGAATAAAAAGAAACACACCACACAGACCTTCCACATTAGCAACAAAACACCCAAGAGCCATCCCAACCACTCAGGTAACTAGCCCCTGAGACCAACTAAACTTTTATTGCATCAAACCCCTGGACACTCCCTTGATATGGACAAGGGTGCATCTGGGACGCTCTAGACACTCCCACAGCAAGGGCAAGGGAGCTTCTGAGGAATGTTTTCCCTAGTCTTGTGCCTACGACTCTAGGATTTGTGCCAATTTTTCAAGCCCATATCCCATATCACTTCCTAGAACTCAATGACGGGCTCATAAATGAAATTTCACTATGGAACAAAGATACATTTGTGAAAACATCAACAAGGAATAGACTGGACCCATACTATCCATGGTTTTTAGGCAGGGATATGCCTTGGTTTCTGGACCTTATGATGTAAGGAAACCTTGCCAAGGGATCAATTGCTCGAGAAAGGGGATGTTAGGGAACCGGGAAGGTGAGTTACTGCAAGGAAAGGGGTGACCAGATTTCCTGAGGGACTATGTAGAAGAGAAAGGAAGGTCAGGAAATACATTTGTTTTGGTCATTAGCATTTCCAGATGGAATTAGAAGCACATTGGGGGTGTGCCCTAGAACAATGAGTTGACAACTATTCATTGAGGGAACATGTAGCGCAGGGATCGTAGAGCTAGAAATTGGATGTGGGTTTGACTTTGGAAGTGGATTATGGACTTCCTGGGAAGGAGGTGAGCCTTGGTACTACTTTTGAGGGTGGAGTTGTGAGCCTCTAGATTCCCTTGTTGCTGATGTGGGCATCATATCCTTTTATTTGTTGGTTACAGAAAATGTGGACATGTATATATGTGTGTTTTATTGTGAATACTATATCGAGTTGGATTTATAAAGCTCCATAAACAATATGTTTATTTGTTGGTTGAAGCAAATGTGCATAACTATATTTGGTTGTTATTGTAAATACTATAATGAGTTGTGTTATAAAGCTCCAGTAAGCAGCATTTTTAGATATCATTTTTTGGGATTAAACTGTGTTAAGTGAGTCATTCATCTATGCCCATTTCATGGTTTTTAGCAGTTGTTTATTGTAAATTTTGCATTGAGCTATGTTATAAAGCTCCATGGGCAATATGTTTTGGTTTTCAGCGGTCTTCTTGTTCATAGGTGTCATAGAACACCGAGGATGGTGTTCCCCTGGGGGGGAGTTGTAACAGCCCCTAGTTGATTTTCCATGTAAAAAATATAAGACCAAGGTCATGGGACACATGTTCCAAGATGAATGGTGGGAAAAAAATCCTAGTGGGTGTCACTTTCAGTTATTTATGGCTAAGGAAATTAGTAAAGGAATTGGAAAAGCAACGGGAAAGAGGCATTAATTATCATTTTATTTATGAAATAACAAAATAGAAGAAAAGGTATATGAAAGGTCATAGATTTGCATGAGAGGAAAATTGAAGGGAAAATGAAATAAAATGAAGAAAATAGAGGCCTTAATGATAAAAATGCTTCTAAGGATCAGTTCACAATCTTTTGTCAGTTCATTTTTGGAGCTCTCTCTATTCTCACATACTATTACACACTTGGAGAATTCTTGGAGCACTCTAGCATTGGAGAAAGAAATCAAAGGAAGACAAAGGAAGGACAAGGAAATCAAAGGACAAGCAAGGAAGGTTGTATCAAATAGCTTCAGCTAGAGGCCTTGCAGGTAACAAGTTACAGTTGTGGTTTCCTAGCTGGTTTGTGAATGCATGGCACATGTTTTTGTGCATTTGGTTCTCTCACTATCATTGGCATGGGTTTTGTCGAGTGTGACAGTGGTTTTGGCCTTGCCTTTCCGTTTCATGATAGCCATGGTGTGATGGGGTTCTTTTATTTGGTTGAGCTTTGGATTTCCAAAAGGTTTGGAACTAGGTGAGGTGGTCTTAGGAAAATTCCCAAGTGTTGGTGGTGGAGGTCAATTAATCTTCGGAAATCCCTCGACAGGTGGGTGGAGAGAGGAAAATTCCTCAAGGTAATGGTGAAGAAATTTTGAGGCATCAAATCTTGTTTTGGGCCTAGTGATCCCTTAACTATTTTTGTTGGGATCACGGTAGCCTAAGGGTGGAGGTGGTTTAATCTCCAAGAAGCCTGGTTTTTTATGTTTTGGTTTGCTTATGTGATCTCTTGATAAATTTTGGAAAGATCACGGGAGCATGAGGGTATAGGTGGTTTAATATTAGGGAATAAGTGGTTGTTTACATCTTTATTTCCCACATTCATGCTTGTAATATGGCATGGGAGTGAATGGCTAAAATAAATATTTGGTTCAGCTCAATCTATGGTCGGGTGGTACGTGGAAGCCCCTGACTTGGTTCTCTTTTGCATAAGATAATAAGAGTTGTTTTCCTATTGTATCTTATGAGTACATGTACTTGTTATTATGTGGATTTTATGGTTGTTCTATCATGGTTATCATTCTGTTTATATGATGGCTATCACATGATTCTCATGTAAGTATCAGACCCCTATGTTCATATATGCATTCATGGCATGTAGATTACATGTTCACCATATGTTTGACGAGATGGTTGTCATGGCTAGGCTTGGTTAGGTCAATTCCTTGATCAAGTTTTGTATGAATGGATTTTTCTTTATATTATTTATCATTTTGGAAAGTCTCAATGAGTTTTGGGTAGTGGTTTGCAGGCTAGCTTGAAATGGTGGCTCAAAATTTGGGAGCACACCCTCTAAACTCGAAGTTTTTGTCTATAATTTCACATTACAAGCTTATGCATGCAGTTGGAAGCCTATAACCGCTTGGATACCTTTTCATACACGTGGTTGTGGGCCCAAGTTACTAAAAAAGCAATCCATCTAAGGGTTTGGGCACTTGGAGTGGTTTTTTAGCTCCTAGGTGTCCTGTAGCTCCTGAGGAAGGTTAGTAAAGTTATAGTTTGTCGAATCCACTTCATTAAATGTACTTAGGAGTTTGGATATGTCATAATAGCCCTCAATTCATGTTTACCCAGCAAGCCAGTTAAAGTGGGTAAATGTGGGAGGGGTGGTTACACCTATCAACTACCATGAATGGGTAGTGATGTCCCCTCATGGTTGTTGTAAACCTCCCACAAAGTCCATGGAAATGATTTCCCAAAGATGAGTGGGTATAGGTGAGGGATGATATAGACCTTGTTTCCTATTACTAGGCTTGTTGGTACAATAAAGCATGCATCCTCTAATGAACCTACCTATATGTTCTTACATCTCGGGCCAATACACATACGTCCTCTGCAGGTTGGACACTATGTTCCCTACACCAAAGTTGATCCTAATTTATGAAGGGAACGAAATGAAACACATATTTATAACCAAAAACATAGAGGTACAGAAAAACTTGAATTCTATTAATAAACGGAAGGGTTTAAAATTGTAAAAATACATAATGAAACAAACTAACTCGAATGGTGGTAGCTTATCTTAGAGAAGAGATGTGAAGGTCATGCACCTTCACTAGGATGTGTCACAATGAGGCCCAAATGCCTTATTATCATAAATAATTAATTATAAAACCCTAAACATCCAAAAACCTAACCCTAGGAGATGAAGCACCAAAATGCTTATGGGCCTCAATAGGGTAAGATGGAACGTCAACTTCCTGGGGTCATAACTTTTCCATACGAATGTCCCACCATTCACCGGCAAGGATTCCTAGGCCTAATCAAGGGAAACCACCTCTAGGCTTTACCGTGTATCCCACCATTAACCGGTCAAGGATTCTTGGGCCCACCAAGGCACACAATACCTGGCTTTACTGCAACCCACTGTTCGGTTCAGGGGTCACTAGCCTAGTGGCTTTACTACAATCCATAGTCCAGTTCAGGGATCACTAGGCCATGTGTTCTTTCTTTCAGAGATCCACCTCACTCAGCTTTGAATCCATTTGGCAATCTAGCTCAACCAAAACATGAGAACCCCATCACACCATGGCTATTTGGAAACGGAAAGGCTATGTTGAAAACACTGTCACACATGGAAAAACCCATGCCATGACAACAAAGAACCACATGCAATAACATGTGTTCCAAATCTAGCAAGGAAATCACACATTCAAATCGATACGTGCAAAGAATCCTGCTATAGCTACTTGATCCTGCTCTTCCTTGCTTGCTCCCTCCTTCCTCTTGCCTTCTTTTCCTTTATTGATCCAATGCCAAAGTGCTCCAAGAAAACTCTAAGTTTCCAAGAGTGAGAGAGAGAGATAGAATAATGAGAAATATCCAAAATTGAATTGACAAAAGGTACACTAACCAAGCCTGCCCACCAATCCTAAAAATCCTTTTTATCAATGAGGTTTCTATTTTCTTGACTTTCCATTATTTTCCTTCAATTTCCTCCTCACATGCAACCTGTGACCTTTCACCTTCCTTTTCTCCTAATTTCCTTTATTTCAAAAATAAAATGCCAATTTATGCCTTTTTTCCTTTCCAAAGCCTTTTCCATTGCCTTCACCAATTTCTTTATCCATAATAAACCAACGAACACCCACACTAGGATGTTTTGCCCAACATTCAGCTTGGAATGAATGTCCCATCAACCATGGTTATTATATTTTTTTGATGATTTTTTACCAGGGTTGTTACAAAATCCTACCCCTTGGAGGAACATCATCCTTGGTGTTCAATGGCACCTAGAAACCAGCAAAACGCTGAAAACAAAACATATTGATTATGGAGCTTTATAGCCCATCTCGTTACGATATTTACAATGACCAGTGTAGAAAACATGACAACATATTACATACTAGAGCTTTATAACATAGCTCATTATGGTATTTACAATAACCACATATAAACATATGCACATTTGTTAAACCAGCAAATAAAAGGATATGATGCCCACATCAGCAAAAAGGGAATCCAGAGGCTTACACCTCCACCCTCAAAAGTAATTCTAGGATTTACTTCCTTCCCAGGAATTCCAAAATCCACTGCCAAAGTCAATGCTACATCAAATGTCCAATGCTACAATCTTGTGCCACTTGTCCCCTCAGTGAATAGTTACCGGCTCATTGTTCCAGAGTGCACTCCCAATGTGCATCTGACTCCATCTCGCAATGATAATGACCAAAATAAATCCATTCCCGACTTTCCCTTCTCTAGTACACACTCCTTCGGGAAATCTAGTCACCCCTTTCGTTCAATCACTCACCTTCCAAGTTCCCCGGCATCCCCTATCCTGGGTGATCCATCCCTTGGAAAGGCTTCCTCTCATCGGAAGGTCAAACAACTAAGGCATATACCTACCTCAAACCCATCATACCAGTCATAACATGCTCATGGAAATCAATGGACACTACTAGGTACCAGTGTCGCACAATGGCCCTGCTCTTGAAGTGCTTTACCAGTGTACTGCAGCTTGATCAAATTTATTTCACTGTTGTTGCTAATTCTTGCAATCGATTTCAACCACCCAACCTAGGCATTTCCCATGCTTTCATGTACCAAGAACATAACTACCATTAGATTTAAAATAAATTGAAATAAATTCACATCATACCTCATTGGTAGCTTGTCAATAAGGTACACTTGCAATCTTGTTTACTTCTTGTCACAACAAGTCAAACTATCATCTTTGATCAAATCATTATGTATAAACATATCATATCATGTTATCTCAAAACATAACCATCATAAATTAAAATCATGAATCACATGCAATCATCATAAACCAGAATCATATATCACATACAACCATCCTAAATCAGAATCATAGATCATATGTATAATAAAACTGAAATAAAATACTAATACTTATCCTTCATCAATCCTTACTTCTACCTTTGTTCTTTTTATACACACACTGAATCGGTTGCCATGCCCAACAAGCACCCAGTCCCTTACTTTCTTCAAACACCTACACATACACAAAGTACATCACAACACATACATCCACACACAGTGTAGGACATCACACAATGCATACACCTACACCTCATATACATCACAACACATACACCTAAACCTAGTGTACAACACAACACAATACATACTCCTACATCTAGTGTACATCATAATACACATAGTACAAAACAATGAATACATAGTTCATGATGCCATGACTACACAGTGCACATACATAGTACCGCATGTACACAACACAACATGTACAACATCCACATAATACCACATGTACACCAGTATGACATGTACAATATGTACACTGTACTACCTATACACAACACCACTTGCACAACGTGTACACAACATCACATGTACATGGCACCACCTGCACAACGTGTACACAGCACCACATGTACATCGCACCACCTATACAACGTGTACACAATACCACATGTACACAACACCACATGCACGACATGTACACAATGCCACATGCACGACATGTACACAACACCACCTGCACACAACACCACATGTACAACATGTACACAGCACCACATGCACACAACACCACATGTACAATCATGCACACAATGCCATATGTACATAGCACCACATGTACAACATGCACACAACACCATATGTACATAGCACTGCATATACAACATGTACATAGAACCATATGCACACAACATTGCATATTCATCATGTGCACAGTGCAATATGTAAATAGTATTGCATATCCAACATGTACATAGCACCATCTATACCCAGCACTACATATGAAATATGCACACAACACCATATATACAACAAGAAATCAACACCATAGGTACAATCACTGAATATACAATATGCACAACGGGAGCACTACCCATCCAAAACCACACTGTCTTTACCAAGAAACCTTGTTTCTAGTGTCTCTCTGACATCCATGCTTATCCTAGCATGTTGCGGATCATATTGATTTCATTCCATTGATGTATCCCTCAGTATGGCATGTTCATAACATAGACATAATATAATCACATAATATCAACTCATAACCACGTGATACTGACCTCGTAGATTTGTCAAGACTACTCTTCCCACTTGATTCCTTATAAACCATGAACATCTTCATGGCATTCGCCTGCGTAAGCAATCATTCCTCCAAAAGAATGATTCCTAATGACCCTGTCAGACAAAAACATACATAGATACATATATACATATAAATATTATCATTAAACAATCATAATCTTGTCAGACAAAGACATACATACATACATATATACATATAGACATTAGCATAAAACAATCATGATACATATAGACATTAGCATAAAACAATCATGATCCATGATGACCCTATCAGAAATGACATACATACATACATATATAGACATCAGCATATTCATGATCACAACATAATTACCAGATATCATAAGGTCATAATCAAAATCAACTAACAGTAATTAATCATAATATTACAACTAGCACCCACTTGCACTCAAGTATATATCAACTATGTCATCACATAATGTGTTAGTACAACCATCTTAAAACAAGACCATTCATTCCTGCAATCTTTCAAACACATAATCTTATCATGCAGTTAATCAAACATTCAAACAACTTGCAAACACTCCATGTTAATTAAATCAACTAGATGACATAATCAAACACTCAACCATTAAATAGACAACATAATCAAACTCATATCTTAATGTATCTCAGGGGAGGCTATCTTGTCTACACAATCAATCTAAATTAGCATGATATAACTTCACAACATATCAAATCAACATAAATAAGACAATGATGTCCATAACAGTAACTATCTAACATGCTCACATCATAAATTCATAAACAACTGTCATTCATACATAACAATCACATATACATGATCAGTTTAGATTAGTACAACACAATATCATGTTGGTTGTGTTATATTCTTTCCACGACTACCCCACGCACGGGGGGGTTACAGGGGCGGTGGTAGCCCCCCCTGTACATTACGTCGAGCATTGTCAGGGGGTCACAGGGGGGAGGTTTCCCCCCTGTCGACCACCCCCTGCATAGGGTCCAAAGCAACACCCCAAAAAAAAAAACAAAACAAAACAAAAAACAAAAAACAAAATAAATTGGACCCCATATTAAGTGGTCGGGCTTACCTATGGTTTTGTGCATGGATTTTGGACATGGTTTTGGGCATGATGGTTTTTTGTCCGTGGTATTTTGTAGATCCATTCAAGGGAACTACGATTATGTTCTAATCCAGGGTTAATGGATTGGGGTTTATGAATGCTTCGGCATGTATATATATGTATTGTAACATTGAAAGGAACATAATGAAAAATCAATCTAGTAGTCCTGGTTTTTGGATCCAGGGGAAAATATCTTTGTATATATGTTTTATGTTTTATGCTCTCGCCATTGTTTTTTTTTTTTTTAGAATTCGTATGCAGGTAAATCTGTACGAGGTTAAAACCTACATATCACAAATATGTCGGCTCATACCTGAATATCATACCCATAACCATATGCATTAGCACGATACATATAACATCAAGATCTTAGTTGCAATAACCATAATCATCAGGCATACAAACACAATGCATATAACAATAGGTTACTATCCTTCATGACTATAGGACCACATTGATTCACTAGAATCTACCATGCATGTAACCACAACAACAATAAAATTTCAAACATGTATATAACCCTAATGCATATAACAATCCAACAACTAACATATCTACATGCAAAACATACAATACTTGTATGACGATATTCTCTTACCCCAAATTCTAGTGTTGCAACCTCACTCTAATGATTTTCATCTCTTGTTTCACTTCAGTCAACAAATCAGCATCATAACATACTAACAACATCATGATGACCTGAAATGCCTACAATGAACTCATGCACGAAAACCATGCCCATAATAATGCATGCATAACAACACATAGACACTGACATGCATAACAAACACATATATAACCGACCTGCATTCATGACTAACGCATCCCAACAACAACATCATCAATCTCCACATGATGACACAACGGAAACAATGACCACCACCATGCATACACAAAAAGCACATAGTCAACAAACATAAAGAACACATATGCAACTCACATGTATGCATGAAAAATACATTCCTCCCATCTAGTCCAAGGGTTGAAATATGCTCAATACACAGTGTGGTATCAGATATCACCCAAAAAGAACGGAAACTAGACACGACACAAAGAGAATGAAACTCGCTCTGATACCACTCTATGACTCCCTCAGCCCAATCTAAACAAGTAATCGTCCAACTAGGGTAAATATGCAACGAGAGGCCACTATAATGGGATTCAACCTCCTAAGTTACCTTAAGTAAGTGGACTCGATGAAAACACACCACACAGACCTTCCACATCAGCAACAGAAATCCCAAGAGCCATCCCAACCACTCAGGTAACTAGCCCATGAGACCAATTGAATTTTTAGTGCATCAAACCCCTGGATGCTCCCTTGATATGTACAAGGGTGCATTTGGGAGGCTCTAGAATCTCCCACAACAAGGGAAAGGGAGCTTTTGGGGACCTTTTTCCCCAGTATTGTGCCTGTAACTCTGGGATTTGTGCTAATTTTTCAGGCCCAGAGCCTAGGTCACTTCCCATAACTCAATGACAGGTTCATAAATGAAATTTCACAATGGAACAAAGATACATTTTCAAAAACATCAACAAGGACTATATTGGACCCCTACTAACCATGACAAGCATTTCGTCAAACATGTCACAAATATGAAAGCTACAGGGCTTAACAGCAGAACTGAGCATAGGGGTCTCATACTTATCTGAGATTTTCTATGATGCATTGTTTCCTTATCACATTAGCTGAATTATCATCTATTAGGCTATATATACATTGTTCATTCATTTACAAGTAAAAACATGATGAGATCCATGCATAGTCGATGCCATATTACATGTTCATAACCAGCATAATAACAACAGAAATACCAAAGAAACAACAGCCATACAATCCACATATAAACTAGTATAATACTCATGAATTAACAAGGAGAAATAACTTCATATTAATGATGCAAAGGCCAACCAGGTTTGGGATTTCTACGAACCACCCGACTATGGATTGGTTGAAACAAATATTTCTTTCAGCCAATCACCCCTGTGCCATATTCCAAGCATGAATTTGGGACTTAAAACAAAACTCATCTAGGCTTCCCAAGGCTACACCACCTTGTTATAGACATATTTGGGTACTGCAACCCCAATCACATATGTCCATAAACCAAGGGTTCTAAAACCCCTAAAAGTGTTGTTTCATACCCTAAAGGATCAAGGTCAACTGATTACATCATTTCCTAGAAGTTCTCCCTGAAAAACTGCTTAGAACAGGTCAAAAATGGACTATACAGACTGCTCCATGTTGAGGGTGTGGTGCATCTCACCTGTTACACACAGGGGATGTGATGCATACTGAAAAGCCCTTCTGTAGGGTGCGATGAGCGAGAGCAGACAAATCGCAGAAGAAGTTTACTAGGTGGAAACTCAAAGAATCTTCTAGAACCAACTCATATGACACTTGCCTCTCTGAATTCTCCCACGGATGAGTAAGAGATCATGAAATCTCCAAGTGGAACCAAGAACTATCAGTGAAATGACACTAATCAAAATCCCAGATGCTGACTCACTCTCCTACAAACATCTATATATGGATCCCTCATCCTAGAGATCCAAAGGCTGGAAATTTGTAATTTGCAAAGAAGTGTTGTTGGTTTCTCTTTGAAGACATTGTTGGGTGATCTTACTTTGTATGAGGTGAAGAGGGCTTTCATGTTGGGAGGATGATGCTGGATCAGACATCTTGGTTGTAATCCTCTCTTCTACTACTTCTATCAATAAAGCTATTTGAGTTTTCCTCCATATGCTTGTATATCTCTAAATCTTGTATTTGTATATGCATTTATATGGTTAATGTACATCTGATCCTACATTGTTTATGGTTATAGATCTCTATGCTTTGATGGTATTTTGTTGCTTTGACTCTACAGGTGTTCTTTGAAGTGGGACAAGTGAGAAAGGAGTGGTGAAAGCCCTATCAAGGGAGAGACGAAACATGCAAGGAGACTAGCGAAACACTGAGTTTCGTACTCTCTGCTTCTCTCTCAGCTATCTCTCATAAAGGAAAACATAAGTAACTTTAGTTTGTTTGTTTCTAAGATAGCTAACTGTCTTAGTGGGACTAGCACCTCTGAATGGACACTAGTTTTCCTAATAACAAAATGGCGACTCTGCTGGGGAGCGAATAGTTTGTTTGTTTTGTTACTGTTATTTGCTTTATAAACTACAGGCGGAGCCTGAAGTTAAGCTAGCTAGCCTTCGAACTGCTTTTGCTATGTAATTGCAAAGTAGATCAACGATGCTTCAGTCAATCTCTGGGTTGGTTTATGAACTAGACATCTAACTTGCAAGCATCCTAAGTGCCCTAGTGGTAGCTCAAATAACCTCATTAGATCAGCCCCTATACTTTGTGTTTACTGACAATCATTAGCTCAGCTTAAATCCCTGAACTTAGCTACACACTGTGAGTGAAAACCAAGCTCAGTCTCGTCCCTGGACCATCGCACTGTCTCTCATTGGAAATCTGGATGCATCACACCTCCCGTGTGTTGTAGGTGAGAAGCATCCCTATTTCCCTGTGTAATAGGTGCGATGATTGAGTAATACTATTTCTGCCTCCAAATTTTGGTTTTTTCTTCATTGTCTTCAGCCTTATTCAGTAATTTTGTTGTCTATGATCAGTATATCACTATTGAAACCTTCTTCCTTTGCATTATTCCAGCCTCCATCAGTTAAGAATTGTGAATGTTTTTTATGTATTTTTCATCATTCACAGTTCTCCTTTGCAAATTGTAGCTTAATCGAACTGTCGTCTTTTGATTTGAAAGTGTTGCAAGTGTCGTTTTCAGTCAATAAAAAGAGTGTCATAAAGTCTTCCTCTTTTAGATAGTCGATTACACTTTTGCCATTGTATTTGATTTGAATTATTAGTATTTCAAGTGTCGAAAGCAGTTTTAAATTCGAAATTGCAAAGTGTCGTCTTAGTCTTCCTTTCGTTTTTTGAAGAAAAAATTGTTAGTACTGTTGCTTTGAAAGAAAATAGTTCAGATCTGTACTTAGTTTTCTTTTGTCATTCTCACATTAAGGGAACTGAAAAACAAATACATGCATGTGCATTTGCATTTAGACTGCATGCGCAAATTGATTTAGGAAAAGTGCATCTAGTGTGTGCCCTCTGCTCTATTTTGAAAGAATTTTACTTATCTTTCCTTAGTAGCTAGGATTTTCATTGCTAAAAGAAAGTAAACGATTGTTTATCATCTTAGATTGCATGTTTAGGAATTGTATATCTACATCACACAGTGAACCTTAAAGGAAAACTTCTTAAGAAAGATCAACTGTAAAATAAACCTCAATGAACATAAAAACGCTTTGGAACCTAACGCACAACATCTAGAAGTCTAGGCTAGAGACGTATTCTGGCGTCGTAAAGCCTAGTAACTATCGTTGTCATCGTAGGTTGGGTGATTCCTCCTCTTTGATACGACAAGTGACAATACAGACTTATGCTCCCATGTACCGTCGAGTATATATTGGGAGACCACAATAAGCTATATCCTTTATCCTTAGGAAGCCGTGTCTGCCGCCCTATTGATCGTAATGCACTGAACACAGCATTTGGGAAGATTGACTGCCATACGTAAAAAGTATTCTGCAGTTTTGCGATTGGTTTGGTAATCCCTCTGTCTAGATTTCCAGAGTTGTCACTTTTGTTCCTTTTTAGACTCCTTAAAAGAAAAGGTCCATCTGAGCAGTTGTCACTTCAGGCTCATTAAAAATCGAAGGGGACTAGAGTCATCTTTAGTTTTTTCTCGACTCTTAAAAATTGAAAAAGCAAGTTGTGTCAAAGTGTCATAAAATTCAGTTAATTCGGCATAACATTTTTCCCCTTTAATTTTTAAGTTGATCAAGTAATCCGCAATCGTGGAAGAAAGTCAGTCAAAACCCTGTCGTTCGCGAAGACTAGCGATTCAACCGTCTTTGACCCCGGAAACGAAACCATCCAAGGAAAAGCATTCTCGCTTAACTGAGTCCAACTTACCTGATTTATTTGAAACTTGTGTTTCAACATTGTCAGAGGCTACAGTTACTCCAATTATCTCTGGTACATCTGCCTTTACAAAAGAAGTTTTGCAGTTACAAGAGGACATTAGAACTGATCCTAGTGTGACGGTAGACACCTCTATTCCTGAAACAGCTCCAACTAGGACTGATCAAGAAACTGAAGTTCACTTACCTGAACATCTGGAAGTTGAGTTCCAGAATTCAGAAGGTGTCACCCCTCCAGTATCTGTTACTGCAGAAGCTACATTTTCTTCGGCTCCAGAAATATTTTACGGACCTGACGGTCTACCTCTTCCACCAGGATTGATTGCTATAGAAGAGATAGTAGAGGATCTTCCACCTAGTACTCCAGTGCATTTTGGAACTGGGATCCACCTACATCCTTCTATCACAGAAGTTAGTCCTCTCTCATCGCAAGTTCCTGTCGAATCGCTTGGAAATATTTTGGATAGACTAAACATGTCTAAACAACCATCAACATCTAGGACTGTGTCAATTGACACAGCTACGGCGGAGCTTCCTGCTGCCGTTCCTACAATGATTGTTGGTATACCATCTATCCTGGCTAGTTATCAACAACAAACTGGAGTCCAATCAGGGACTGTTTCGATGACATGGTATGTTCCTATTTCTTCATCTGAAATCTCATCTAGTATTTCTTATGTTGAAGCTCAACAAGTTGATCCAATGTGTCTTCAAAGTCCAATCTACCCTTTAAGTACTGGATTACCACCATATGGGGGGTAGTATGCCTTTTCATTGTTCCCTCCTGGAGAACAACCATATGAGAGTTTGCAATAAAATTCAGGTCAAACTGGAATTACATCCAGCGGTTGGGTACCAATACTGCCTCAACAACCAAGGGTTGTATATTCAATGCAACCAGTCCATCCTGTGTCAAATATTCCCACTACACCTGCTATTGTGACTGTATCGCAAGTACAAGCGCTACCTGTTGTATGTCAACCTCAATTTTCACAGGTCGTAATACAACATCCTCTCGTCTCAGTGATTCAATCACAACCACATGTTAGTGCCTGCTTATCTGGAGTGACTCAGACTCAAACAGGTTCTATGACTCCGCATCTTGGTCAATCATCCAGTATTTGACAACAGAAAATGGTCCAACAACCATGGTTGTTTCAATATCAACAACCGCAATTCCAGCAATCATACCAAGGACCTGAACAACAAGTCTTTGTAAGTAATGGGCAACTACATTTCCAAAGAGGTTATCAACAACCATACTATAATGGTTATGCCCATCAACCTTATCAAAGTTACCAGCATCAAATACATTATTCTGGTATGCAAAGACCTACTACTCAGGCAATTCCATCTTATCCTGGGTATGCTTCGCCTAACCTGAATCAACAGTTGCCCTTTGTAGCAACTCTAGAATTACCAGATCTAAACCGGCTAACGAATGATCCAATTGCTTATGCCCCTTGGTGGTCTGTGATTCCTCATAAACTTCCCTCTGATATTCCTAAATTCAATGGGAATCCAAGTGAAGATCCATCGAATCATGTAATGACATTCCATTTGTGGTGTTCATCCAACACCCTGAATGATTATTTGATTAGGCTTCACCTTTTTTAGCAAACGTTCATTGGTCCGGCAACTAAATGGTATATAGAACTTCCTAGAGCTTCGTTTGATAACTTCAACACCCTTGCCACTACCTTTTTAACCCATTTTCAGTTACCCATAAGGTATGAAACAGGGACAAAACTCCTTACCAACTTTAAACAGACGACAACCACTCACATATTTGATCATATTCATGAGTGGCAGCGTCGTCGAAGAATGGTGAAGACGTACGTTCCTGAGCAGATTTTAGCTAAATGGTTTATAAAGGCATTGTTACCCTCTATTACAGAGGATGTGGCTAAGGGAGGAGTTGTTACAGAAGAGCAAATCATTGCTCATGCGCAATATTTAGACTTGATCTATACTCAGTCTGGCATGCTCTACGACAAAATTCCTGACGCTCCTAGACCAGAATTTTTCGTTCCTCCTCCTCCTAAATCAAATAAAGACTCTCATGCCGGCGATGGCGTGATAGGTACGACAAGCATGAAAACCGCAAAGGCTACATCTAAGAAAGCCCGTATGGTTTCTAGTCAAAAAGCAGATGAAGAACCTCTCGCCTCGGAGGTCAATGCCATGTCAACTAACAAGGGCAAAAATCCAAAGCAACCAGGGGGCAAGAAGAAAGGGAAAAATAATAAGAAGAAACAGGAAAATTCACCTCCTGAAAAATCTTTTGAAAACCCTACTAGGCAAAAGAAACCTCGTTATCCATGTTACATATGCGACGATGAGAATTTCACGAAAGATTGTCCACATAAAGCTAAGGTTATGAAATTTTTAAAAACTTCAAATACCCCAGCAGTGTTGACTAATCCGTTTCCGAGCCCAGAAATAAACCTGGTTGCTAGTGATCATGCTTCCCCATCCCAAGTGCTTATGTTATCCATCTCAAAATAGCAAAATGATGCTTTGATATCAACAAGGAATAAAGATTATGGAAATCCACAGTCGTCGAACGGCAAGGCTACAGATCAACCCAGTAGTTCGACAACAACTTCGCTAGAATTTCTTCCACCAATCATTCCTGAATTAACAATAAAACTGCCTGAGGGAGTAGTACATAAATCAATGTTTAATCCTCATGCTCGAGCAGCACAGAATTATAATATAGTGGATGATTTGGCCCAATCTCCATCCGCTATGTGGACACTTGAAGTACTACATAATTGCCCCTCCCAAAAGCAGGCTTTGTTATCAGCGATAGGTGGGATTGATCTAGCGGATTCCAATCTAGTGGCTTTTAATCATAAAGGATATGAACCTCAGTTACCGGCAGCTCCCTTTCCTCATACAGGTAAAAGCCCTCAACAAAATTGTTCATCGAACAATCATTGATGAGGGGGCATCTACCTATATTATGTCAATGAGTTGCTGGAAAACTTTAGGCTCTCCACCCTTGTCACGATCATCAACGACATTAAAAATGTTCGATGGAAGAACATACACACTGTATGGGATATTAAGTAACTTACAAATCGAACTGGGGGGAAAGACAGTAGAAATTGAAGTCAAGGTCATTGATGGAAACCTTGACTACAATATCCTACTAGGTAGGCCTAGATTTATGCTATGGCTGCTGTTGTGTCAACATATTTTAGAAATATTGCATTTCCCTTCCAAGGTAAAATTACAATTGTTAACCAAATAACCTTTTTCCCCAACAGTTTTCAAGTTACTAGAAGCATTCCATTGATCCATGGAAGTTCTCAATCACTTCAAAATATTGGAGTAGGTCTCCTAAAAGACCCTTCCTTAATGGGTACTTTTACCCTCCCGCCCCCAAGTAATCTGGTGGAAGTGGCTACAGTGGAAACCTGTCATATGATATCTTCTACATCATCAAAGATTAAGAAGAACTCTAAGCATTTTGATAGTGTGGATCATAGCGAGGTATTGCCCCCAAGCCCTACCATACCTACATCATCTGACGATCAATTTAGTGATGTAGTACATTATGTACTGGGGGCATTGGAACCAGATCTTTCCTTCATGACCCCTTATGAGTTGTGATCAAAGGTCGGCAGAGGATAGTTCATTGACTGGTGTCAACCTCGTTAAAAAATGAAACCAAGGATTTGAGCAGAATTCCTTGTCTTGTGTCAAGATATTTAAAAAATGAAACAAGGCTGAGAAAAGTTCCAAGTCGATTCTTTCACTTGATCTCGTAAAGGAACCTTCATTCCATCCACCTAATTACCGCGAGTAGTCTGGTGAATGTAACGAAGCTTAGGGGGCATGCACCCTTGTCTATTTTGCAAACAAACCCAGCTGTAGAGATAAGTTTCCCTGTAAGTTATGTGATCGGTCCGAGTGACCTTTCACCTTTGTCTATTTGGCGGACAAAGTGCAGGAAATGTTTTGTCTAAGTATTGACAAAAAATCATCCTGCTTAACCACAGTAAGTTTCCATATGGTTACTGAAGACTTTTTATGCTGGGGGCATGCAAACCTTTTTTATACAAGAAAAAATGACCAATTTCATTTTTAGCTTTTTAGCTTTATAGTTTGGTCGTTCCTAGCTTACATAAAAAGAAACACGAGCAGTTTTACGCGAAGTTCAAGCTCGTTAAAAAATAAACCTAGCGATGAGCACATGTTCCCCCAGAGTTCAAGCTCATTAAAAAATGAACCCACCTTTGGTAAATAACCATTGCGATCGCATATTTATCATCTTTTGAACCTTGGTCGTGTTCTTACCATCACCTCCACTCTTTTTTAGCTGATCATACGCCTCCATTTGATTGTTTACCCTTTTGAGGAACAACTGTGACGAGTGATTCTATTAGCCACCTTCTTTACACTACTGTGATTGAAAAGTTCCAAACCTTACCTGGAACTAGTTGCTATCCAAAAACATCACTCGTTCCTCAAAAAACGAGTCTCCTTTAATCTCTTTTCACCTGACTTGTAAAATATGAAAAGATTGCCGAGAAATTAGCCTCTCTAGCTCATTAAAGTGATCGGAAGTGCCATCCCTCCTCTATATTTTAATCTTTTTGGACCTGAGGGATCATTACACAAAAAGAGTGAACGTTTGTCTTGTTCGACTCATTAAAACTATCGAAAAGTCATCCCTTTCGTATTATTTTATACTTTTTCAAACTTAAGGGATTATATTATGAAAAAGGACTACTAGAGTTGCCTTTCTGTCTCTTTTTAGACCCTCTAAAATTGAAAAGGACCGAGTTATCTTTGTCATTAAACTCGTTAAAACAATAGTGACAAACTTGTCCATGTAGACAAGAGCGAGTTTCACTGTCGCTAGGCTCGTTAAAACATAGCAATGGGTTTGCTCGAAGGGAAAATTATAGAACAAGCATGTGTTATCCTCCTCAAGCTTGAAAAAAATAAAGAGGTACTGGTCAACAATGACTGGGGAAAAAGGGAAGAAAACTTGAATAACTTCATTGGTAGTAGGTCGCTCTTGAACATGACACTTTCACTCCATCACCATGATTGAGTCGGGTTGGGTTATTTCATTCACCAGTCATATCACCATTGGTCCTTCGTACCATCCATCTTGGGGTTAACACTACCAATCCATTTCAGTGTTGTTGATATGTTCAAGAGAAGTCGCTCAGAGAATTCACCAACCCAGCTAACGCCTCATCTGTTGCAATACCTTAATGCTCCATTCTTTCATGACCGCCACCCTAAACCTTGTATCATCAGATCATTTTCACCTCCACAAAATCATTTGCTCCATTCCGTGTCATAGATGTGGGATTCATTAAGGCCCTCCTACGATGGGTCACTTCTTGTCGACATCAGCACATTATCCAAGAAGTTGACTTAGGAACAACCCTTTCAGTACTTTGAAGCTTGCATGCCTCAATGGAAAGTTTCTCACTTCCGGCGACAGTTTACATAAATGGCCTTGGACCGAAAGATTTTTCGTGGTGTTTGACATCGACTCATGTATTCACACCACATGAATTGTACTGCAGTACCTTGAGGGTCATTATCATTATCGGTAATTCCTCTCACGCCTGTTAACAGCTTACATCATTGGTTGGTAATCAGGCGATGTCTTTCCATGTTCAACATTAGAAAATCTTTTCACATCGATCGACTTGTACTTCAGGCGAAGATTGAACGAGTTTGAAGACCGCAGATCTAGTTTCATCCATCTGAGCTACGATATATTCAAGAAAATAAAGACATCATTGTTGCACAGGTAATCATCCAAGCTAAGGGATGATGGCTCTACCAGAATCATTAGTCTGCCACACAGACAGTTGTCTGTCCTATGTACATGAAAATGAATTTATAAAGATGAGCATGGGAATTCCCGCCTCAACTAGATCATGAAAATATTATGAAGATAATGTATTGTATTGTATCTTATTACAGGTCAACTTCCAGTTCAAAAAACCTCGAATCTTCATAATAAAGCATTTCACCCGACATCAGAAGATTTACGACCTCATGCTTTAGGGGGCAACTGTTATAGACATATTTGGGTACTGCAACCCCAATCACATATTTCCATAAACCAAGGGTTCTAAAACCCCTAAAAGTGTTGTTTCATACCCTAAAGGATCAAGGTCAACTAATTACATCATTTCCCAGAATTTCTCCCTGAAAAACTGCTCAGAACTAGTCAAAACTGGACCATACAGACTGCTCCATGTTGAGGGTGCAATGCATCTCACCTGTTACACATAGGGGGTGCGATGCATGCTGAAAATCCCTTCTGTAGGGTGCGATGAGCGAGAGCAGACAAATGGCAGAAGCAGTTTGCTAGGTGGAAACTCAAAGAATCTTCTAGAAACTGCTCATATGACACTTTCCTCTCTGAAGTCGCCCAGGGATGAGTAAGAGAAAATGAAATCTCCAAGTGGAACCAAGAACTATCAGTGAAATGACACTAATCAGAATCCCAGAAGCTGACTCACTCTCCTGCAAACATCTATATATGGATCCCTCATCCTAGAGATCCAGAGGCTGGAATTTTGTAATTTGCAAGGAAGTGTTGTTGGTTTCTCTTTGAAGACATTGTTGGGTGATCTTGCTTTGTATGAGGTTGTTGTGACCACCAACAACTCCCCTACTTCTTTTAGTATTAGCAATAACACTAAAGAAGTGGGGACCCTTAGTAAAAAATCCAAAAAGATTTTATAAAAAAAATTTGTATTATACTCCTCAAAAATACATCACACGGAGAAGAGTGAAGCATTTCTTTATGAGCACATTAAAACAACTGCTAAGAAGCGGCGCTAAATTCATCACATCGCATACATTAAGAAGCGCCCATAAATGAGAATCTTAAGAAATCTCCAATGGCCGATATGCGACATCGCATATCGCAACGTCGCATAAACAACACACGAATAACTTGACAAATTGCTGCAATCTGCGATCTACGATATATGCGATCTGCGATATCTGCGATCTGTGAGTCACAGAAATTACCCATCGCAAATTTTCCTCGGCTCAGCATTCAAGAAAAGCTGTCCCTAAACCAAAAATTGGGCGCACGCCTTAAAGAAAATTAATGAATGTACGCCAAGGTATTCATGAAGGACAATTTTGTGTTTTTCGAAGGGTCAGTTCACTGTGGGTGTCATGATTTTACACATTCATAGAACTTGAAGCTTTCATGTCAAAATTTATTATCATTACTTTTTCCTTTGCGTGAACTGCAGGAAACATCTAAGGAAAAAGGGAAAAGCGCCAATGCTCGGAGAACAGAGAAGAGATGCCCTCATAAACGGATACCGCATGCAACAGAAACGCAGATTTCAGAGTGTTACTGAACAGATGTTGATATCAATAGGCGATTCGACACTCAAGGTCAAAAAACTCACAAAAGCAGCATGTTTGCAAAATTCTGAAGCTCATGCCCGGTAAAGGAAAAAGCGCTAAAGGCGGAAAATGCACCAGAAAGGCCCGGATCAAAGAACGGAGGCAGTTTTTGATGTGCGATTAGCGCCTAGCGCTAATTGCGCATCGCTAAGAAAATTGTTCAGAAAGCAAAGTCCCTAACTTGCTTAGTCATCCACGAGTCCGGAAGCCGAGATAGCAAAAGCAGAGGCAGTTTAAGAAGAATCTGGGTTGTTACCAAGCATACACGCAGTAAATTCGCCCAACCAGAAGATGATTCTCAAAAATATCTTCTAGTTTACTAAAAAGAGGTGCCAGCGCTTGCCATTTCTATTTTCGTAGCTCAAACAAAAGCAGAAGACGACCAGCCAACTCTTCCCAGGCAAATGTTGCATGCTCGCAGCACTAAGGAGCAAATGCAGAAATAGTTAGAAATTAGATTCAATTTTTAGAAATAAGTTTGCTTAGATAAAGGGCGGTCATTTTAAACCGTATCTGAAATTTATGTAATTAAGTTATTTAGTTAGCAGTATTTAAACCCTTCTCATGCATTTGGAGAAGGGTCCAGAAATTTGTCAAAAACTTGTCCTCAGAACATGCACTTCTGCACCCTAAGAGTAGGTTTTGATGAATGAATGGATCAAGGTTTATTAATTTTTGCATTTGATATCTGCTACTGATGTTGCACTTCTGTACTCTTGGTAGATATCAGAACAAGGAGAGATAAATCATTATTACTTGAAGCTTATGAGTAGGACTAGTCATAAATGGTACTTTTATCTCTTGGCCATTTATGCTTATATTCTTAAAGTGATATACAGTTTTTAGTTGTTTATATGTTATTGCATGAATGTGTGAGTTACCATTTGGCACTTTTGTACGGTGGAGTCATTTATTTATGTTTGACATATGAATAACTTATTATGCGATATGCTGTTCACAACTCTTTTGCCTAACTTTTTATGCAAAGTGGTTCATCTTAATTGATTTCTATTCTTATGATAGCTGAATGATCTTTATTACCAGTTATTGTTTGAAATCTCTTTAGATCGCATAATAGAAGAAACACACCCCGGGTTAGCATAGATTAGATGTGTTGTTTTCATTAGATTACAATAGCATAGAATTAGATTAAAGTAGCTTAGATTAGAACTCTTAGATTAGCATCATCCAACTTTGCACACACACACACCCTTGGATTGGGAAACTGGTCCCATTATCCCCAGTCGGACCCGCTATACCAAATGGATAAGGAGCTGCCAACCAAGGTCCGGACCGGGTGGGTATCCCCCTTGTTGTCGACCCGATTTTCGGGGCTTCAACAGAGGTGAAGAGGGCTTTCATACTAGGAGGATGATGTTGGATCAGACAACTTGGTTGTAATCCTCTCTTCTACTACTTCTATCAATAAAGCTATTTGAGTTTTCCTCCATATGCTTGTATATCTCTGAATCTTGTATTTGTATATGCATTTATATGGTTAATGTACATCTGATCCTACATTGCTTATGGTTATAGATCTCTATGCTTTGATGTTATTTTGTTGCTTTGACTCTACAGGTGTTCTTTGAAGCGGGACAAGTGAGAAAGGAGTGGTGAAAGCTCTATAAAGGGAGAGAGGAAACAAGAAAGGAGACTAGTGAAAGACTGAGGTTGGTACTCTCTGCTTCTCTCTCATCTATCTCTCATAAAGGAAAACATAAGTAACTTTAGTTTGTTTGTTTCTAAGATAGCTACCTATCTTAGTGGGACTAGCAGCTCTGAATGGACACTAGTTTTCCCAATAACACGCGTCACCCTCATCAATAGAACCAGGCTTTACTGCAATCCATCCTGGAGAACTAGGTCATAAAACAAGCAAGGATGCCACCATATTTCTCCACCTATGCCATGAGGAATTTCCCTGTCAGCTAGTCTCTAGTCTTTACCACAATCCAAATCGGATCACTAGGCCCTAACTGAGACTTCACCCTCTAGGCTTTACCATGTGTCCCACAGGGATTCACCGGCAAGGATTCCTAGGCCTAATCAAGGGAACCCACCTCTAGGCTTTACCATATATCTTGCTATTAACCGATCAAGGATTCCTAGGCCCATCGAGGCACACAATACCTGGCTTTACCGCAACCCACAGTCTGTTTCAGGGGTTACTAAGCCAGTGGCTTTACCGCAATCCACAGTTTGGTTCAGGGATCACTAGGCCATGTGTTCTTTCTTTCGGAGATCCATCTCACTCAGCTTTGAATCCATCCGGAAATCTAGCTCAACCAAAACATGAGAACCCAATCACACCATGGCTATCTAGAAATGGTAAGGTTAGGCTGAAAACATGGTCATGCCTAGAAAAACCCATGCCATGAAATCAAAGAACCATATGCAATACCAAGAATTCTAAATATAGCAAGGAAATCACACATGAAAATCGATAAAAGAAATTTGTTGTAGATGTGTGATCCTGCTCTTCCTTACTTGCTCCTTCCTTCCTCTTGCCTTCTTTGCCTTTCTTGATCCAATGTTAAAGTTCTCCAAGAAGACTCTAAGTGTCCAAGAGTGAGAGAGAGAGAGAATAATGAGAGAGCTCCAAAACTGAACTGACAAAAGGTACACTGACCAAGCCTGCCCACTGATTCTCAGAAGTCTCTTTGTCAACGAGGCCTCTATTTTCTTCATTTTCCATTATTTTCCTTCAATTTCCTCCTCACATGTAACATGTGACCTTTCAACTTCCTTTTCTCCTAATTTCCTTTATTTCATAAATAAACTACCAATTAATGCCTTTTTTCCTTTCCAAAGCCTTTGCTAGTGCCTTTGCCAATTTCCTAGCCATAATAAGCTAATGAACACCCACACTATGATGTTTTTCCAAAAATTCAGCTTGGAATAAGTGTCCCATCAACCGTGGTTACTATATTTTTACATGAATTTTTACCAAGGCTATTATAGGATAAACTATATGTTAGATCAGTTGCAGCAAGAAAAGTACGTCGCCAAGCTAGACTTGAAGTCTATATATCACCAGGTTTGAGTCAAAGAAGAAGATACCTGGAAAACCGTCTTCAAAACCAGGCAAGGTTTGTATGAGTGGTTAGTCATGCCATTTGGCCTATGTAATGCACTAGCTACATTCATGAGATTAATGAATGATGTATTGCACCCTTTTATAGATTCATTTGTTATTATCTATTTGGATGATCTACTGGTATATGGTGCTACCTAGGAGGAGCATATTTCACATTTGACGCATGTGTTGTAAATATTGATGAAGTACCAACTACTAGTAAATCTCAAGAAGTGTGAATTTTCACAGCAACCCTTTTTAACACCCTCCTCCCACATTTACCCAAGTTAATTGGTCTGTTTGGGTAAACATGTGATGAGAGGCTACTATGATCTAATTCAACTCCCCATGTATAGTTATAGAAGTGGAACCAATAAAAAAAACCAAATTGGCCTTACACACATGCTACAGAACCTCAAGGAGCTAACCAACCTTTTCAGCTGACCAACCCCTGAGGCAACTTAACATTTTACTGACCTAGAGCCTCAATCACTCTCATGACATGGGCATGCATGCAACTGGGACCCTCCAATTTCTCCCACACCAACGGCATGCAAGCAACTGGGGACTTCTCTATTTAGTTCAGAGCCAGCGACCCCAGTTTTTGTGTCAGTTTTTCAGGGCCAAGACTCGGGCCACTACCCAAAACTCCATGAAACCTTTAGGAATGAAAATTAACATTGAAACAATGATACTAAAGCAAATACTTGAACAAATATTTGACTAGACCCCTACTAGCCATGATAGGAATTTCATCAAACATGTCACAAATATGCATTTTATGAGTCATAACAACAACTCCGAGCATAGGGGTCTCATACTTATCTGAGAATCGTTAAGAAGCATTGATGCCTTATCACATTAGTTGTGTTATCATCTATTAGGTCATATATTCATTAATCATTCATTTACAAATCAAAACATGATGATATCCATACATCATCATTGTCATAAAACATGCTCATAACTAGCATATAATCAATAGAAATAACAAGGATATAATATCCATAAAACCACATATAAACAAGTATATTTACCCATCAAATAAAAGAGAAAATAAGCTCTTATTAATGTATGCAAAATACAACTAGGTCTAGGACTTCCATGAACTGCCCAATAATAGACTAGGTTGGACCAAATCTTCAGTCAGTCACCCCTGTGCCATATTCCAAGCATGAATGTGGGATCTCATGGAAAACATCCAACAAAACCAAACCAGGGCTTCTAGAGGCCAAACCACCTCAACCCTCAACTAATGATTCCACCTCACAATTGGACATCGCTAACCATCACCAAATTGGCTCTACCCAGGTTGTTCAGGGCTCCAGATCGTTTGTTCCAACCAAGGCTACTAGTAACGCAACCCACAACTGTTGTCAGGCTCCAAATAGTTTGTCCAACCAAGGCTCCAGGACTAGTAACTCAACCCATCAAGGGCTCCAGAGCATTTTTCCGACCAAGGCTCCAAGACTAGTAACTCAACTCAAATTGTTACAAGGTTCTAGAGCGTTTGTCCAACAAAATCTCTAGAAACTAATAACTCAACCCACAGCCAAAGGAACATAAGCACCAACCAAAAAAACAAATTTGAAACCCACAACACCATGTGTATCCAGGAAATGGCAAGGCTAAGGAAAATCCACCATCAATCTAAGCAATCCTCCATGCCAATGACATATCAAAACCAAGAAACCACATGCATACCAAAACTAGAAAGGAAATGATACATGCAAACTGGTACCTGCAAGAAAAATCTGTTGTAGTTGCTAATCCCAATGTCCTCTTGCGCTTTCCTACTTTTCCTTTGCCTTCTTGCTCCAAATCCCAAGTATGCCACACTTCTCCAAGAGTTCTCCAATAAAACTCTATATCCAAGAGTATGAGAGAGAGAGAATAGAGAGAGAGCACCAAAATTGAACTAACAAAAGTATACCAACTGATTATCATAAGCATTTTTATTAAGGAGGCCTCTATTTTCTTCATTTTCCTCCTCACATGCAACTTGTGACCTTTCATCATCCTTTTCTCGTATTTTCCATTATTTTCATAAATAAATGCCAAATAATGCCTCTTTCCTTTCCAAAGCCTTTATCATTTCCTTTTCCACTTTCCTTAGCCATTAATAAACCAAAGTGACAACCCACTAGGATGTTTTTCCCACCATTCATCTTGGAATACATGTCCCATGACCTTGGTATTATATTTTTTACATGTATTTTTAACCAGGGCTATTATAGAACCCTCCCTCTTGGGGGAACACCATCCTCGATGTTTAATGACACCTACAACTAGCAAGACTGCTGACAACCAAAACATGTTGCCCATAGAGATTTATAAGTCCAGTTCGATACAATGTTTACAATAATATTCACATGCACATTTTCTCAACCAACAAATAAAAGGATATGATTCTTGCATCCGTAACAATGGAATCTAGAGGCTCGTACCTCCACCCTCAAAGTAATACCAGGATTCACCTCCTTCCCAAGAAGTCCAGAATCCACTACCAATGTCAAAATTGCAACCAATTTCCAATGCTACAATCCTGTGCCACTTTTCCTCTGAGTGAACAGTTACCGACTCATTGTTCCAGGGCACACTCCCAATGTGCATCTGATTCCATCTGGCGATTCTAATGACCAAAACAAATACACTCACTAGCCTCCCCTTCTTTGCTACATAGTACCTCGGTCAATCCAGTCACCCCCTTTCGTGCATTCACACACCTTCCAAGTTCTCTGGGCATCTATTCTCTACTACACAGTCCCTTGAGCGACCCCTCCCTTGGAAAGGTTTCCTCGCAACAAAAGGTCCAAAAACCAAGTCATATCCCTGCCTCAAAACCATCATATCGGTCATAGCATGTTCATGGAAATCAATGGACACTATTGGGTATCAGTGTCCCACAATGACCCTGCTCTTGAAGTGCTTTAACAACATATTGTTGCCTATCCAATTCCTTTCATTGTTGTTGCTAATTCTTGCATTCAATTTCAACCACCCAACAGGGCATGTTCATGCATTCCTGTACCAAGCACATAATTTCCATTAGATTTAAAATAGATTGAAATGAATTCAAATGATACCTCATTGGTGGCCCATCAACAAGGTACACTTGCCATTCTATTTAGTTCCTGAAAGAATAAGTCAAACTAACATCTTTGACCAAAACATCATGTATAAACATATCAATTTGGTTAGCTCGAAAATCAACCATCATAAATCAAAATCATAGATCACATATAACGATCATAAACCAAAATCATAGATCACATGCATAATTAAAACTAAAATAAAATATTGATACTTATCATTTAATCAATCCTTTCTGTATGCACACAGGATCGGTTGCCACACCCAATAAACACCTAGTGTCTCTTCAACCACGTACACATACACATAGTTTACACCACACGCATACAACCACACATGAAAAACAACACCATACAATACATGCACCTACACCTGATATACAACACATGCACCTACACCCGATGTACAACACAACACAATACATATACCTAAATCTAGTGTAAAACACAACACATTACATACGCCTACATCGATGTACAACACAACACAATACATATACATACATAGAATACAACACAATGAAAACACATGCCACGATACCACGACTACGCAATGCACATACACAATACCACATGTACACAAAACAACATGTACAACATGCACACAATGCCACATGTGCACAACATAGCACGTACGACATGCACACAATACCACATGTACATAGTACCACCAATACACATCACCACCTGCACAACACCACATGTACATAGCACCACCTACACAACGTGTACACAACACCACCTACACAATGTGTACACGGTATGACATGTACACAGCACCACATGCACGACATGTACACAGTACCACCTACACACAACACCCCATGTACAACATGTAAACGACACCACATGTACACAACACCACATGCATGACATGTACACAGTACCACCTACACATGGCACTCCTTGTACAACATGTACACGACACCACATGCACACAGCATCACATGTACAATCATACACACAACACCATATGTACAACATGCACACCATGCCACATGTACACAACGTTGTATGCACACAACATCACAGGTGCAACATGTACAACATATATACAATAGTAGTACTACACATCCAAATACCACAAACTGACTCTACCAAGCAACCTTATCTCTAGTGTATTTCCACTATTCATGCATGTTCTAGCATGCCACCGATCACGCTGCTTCCATTACATTGATGTATCCCTCAGCGTTACCTGTCCATAACATAGGCATAGTACAAGCATATAATATCAATTCATATCTGCATGACACTAACCTTGTAGATCTGTCAGGGTTACTCTTCCCACTTGATTCCTCATAAACCATAAACCTCTTCATATCATTCACCTACATAAGCAATCATTCCTCCACAAGAATGATCCCTGACAACCATGTTAGATAGTGACATAGATACATACATATATATAAGCAGTAGCATAAAACAATCATGATCATGTTAGACAATGACATACATACATACATACACATATGCATATATAAACATAAACATAATCATAGTCAAAACACACTTACCAAATATGATAAGGTTTAAGGTTGAGATAACTCCCTTTATCCGTGCACATCATGCACAACATTGAGAACAATACTTCCAAACTTATCTAGGGCATATATTATCTAAGATCCATTTACTTTACCTTTCTTGTTACCTTTCTCATGATTATCTTGCCACTGTCCATTTACACCAATGGACCCAACCAATACAACTCACTATCATACTCTTGCCTTCAGCTACCCCTACTCATGCACTTAGATTCAACTGAGTCTTTGCATCACTTGTTGGACTTCATTTAGCTCTCCCCAAGCTCCACTAACTTCCTATTTCCCAACCAAATCCCAAGACCCTCAAAACATAAAAGAAAGAACAAGAAATAGACAAGAAGAAACCATGAAAACCAATTGCAACATGACATCGCAAATAAAGTGGCAAAGCCTTGCACTAGATGCAATCAAAACCCATAAATCAAGCTCAAACAAATCACGAAATATTGAAGGCACAAAACTAGCAACAAACATCATGACTCAATACCATGTTTCCCAATGCTTCCAATGGAAAGCTCAACCTGAGCCTGCTTTAGGATTTCATGGTAGTCTCTTTTGACATGCAATCCCTACATCATACATCCATAAACACATAATTGTTAGCGTATAAACAATATAACAATATACCAGTTATCTTACCTTGTTGTGCCAAGCATGTTGCATTGTAGTCGAACACATTTGTGTCATCTCTCAAGGGACTCCAATTCCCTTGACAGATATAGCTATAACTAGAACCCATCGGTTATTTATATAAACAAATCAACTATTACCCTATCATGCTAATACCAAACATGTTTCCCACAACTGCTCACACATGTCGATCACATCTTCCAAATATCAAGACAACATATCTATTAATTTGAAATCAACCTTTACCAAGTCCAACAACCATGTCATAATCAACAATCAACTCACATTCATCACTCATAATACTACAACTAACACCCACTAGCACTCGAGTACATATCAGTTGTTCTCAACACATATGTGTTAGTATAACCATCTTAAAACAAGATCATTTCTTCATGCAATCTTATAGACACATACTCATATCATGCAATTAACCAACCATTCAAATAATAGATAGACAACATAATAAACACCAAACACTCAAACACCATATAGATGACATAATCAAACATTCAAGCACTAAGTAGATGACATAAGCAAGCTCATACCTTAATGTCAAATCAAACATAAATAAGGTCATGATATCCATAACAGTAACTAGCTAACATGTTCACATCATAAGCTCATAAACAATTTTCATTCATACATAACAATCACATATGCATAGTCAGTCTAGATTGGTACAACACCATGTCATAAATATGTCAGCTCATACCTGAATATTGTAATCATAACCATCCGCATAGGCCCATCTAATTTAGTACGATACATATAACATCAAGAACTTAAAGGCAATACCCATAATCATCAGGCATATGACCACAATGCATACAATAATAGGTTATTATCATTCATGACTATCTGACACATGTGCATATGACTACACTAATCACCTAGAATTTATCATGCATATAACCATAACAACAATAAAATGACATGTATATAAGTAACCCTAATTCTTATAACAAACATTAACCACATACTTGCATGCCCAACATACAAACCTATATGATGATCTTCTTTTACCCTGAAGTCTAGTGTTACAATCTTTCTTTGGTGATCTACAACTCCTGCTCTATCTCATCCAACACATCATCATCATAACAACCAACAACATCATGATGACACAAACTACATAAAATGACCTCACAATGCATGTTTGACCTACTATACATGCATAACTATAACCATGACAATGAATGCATAACAATATATAGACATTGACATGCATAATAAATGCATATATATCTAACATGCATTCATGACAAACACATCCCAACAACACCACCAACTTCTACATGGAAACACAATTGTAACAATGACTACCACCATGCATACATAACAAGCACATATACATCCTTCATGCATGCATGACAAAAAGATTCTGCGCATCCAGTCCAAGTGTTGAACCATTATCACACAAAGAGAATGGAAACCATACACCACCCAAAGAGAACATAAACCATATTATGATACCACTCTGTGACACCCTCCTCCCACAATTACCCAAGTTAACCGACCCGCTGGGGTAAACATGTGATGAGAGACTACTATGATCTTATTCAACTCCCCATGTACAGTTAAGGAAGTGGAGCCAGCAAAACTAAACCAAACTGACCTTCCACACATGCTACAAAAACTCTAGGAGCCAACCAACCTTTCTAGGCGACCAACCCCCAAGGAAACTTAACATTTTACTGACCTAGAGCCTCAGTCACTCCCATGACGTGTGAATGCATGTGACTGGGACCCTCCATTCACTCCCACAGCAAGGGCATGCAAGCGATTAAGGACTTTTCTAGTCAATTCAGAGCCAGCAACCCCATATTTTGTGCCACGTTTTTAGGGCCAGGACTCATGCCACTGCCCATAACTCCATGAAACATTTAATAATGAAATTTAACATTGAAATAATTATACTAAAGCAAATACTTGAACAAAGACTTGCTTGGACCCCTACTAGCCATGAAAGACATTTCATAAAACATGCCACAAATATGCATTCTAGAGGTCATAACAACAGATCTGAGCATAAGGGTCTCATACTTATCTAAGAACCAGTAAGAAGAATTAATGCCTTTTCACATTAGCTACATTATCATCTATTAGGTCATATATTCATTGTTCATTCATTTACAAATCAAACATGATGAGATCTATACATCATCACTGTCATAAAACATGCTCATAACCAGCATATAACCATAGAAATTACAAGGATATAACGGCCATAAAACCACATATAAACAAGTAAATTTACCCATCAAATACAAGAGGAAAGAATCTCTTATTAACATATGAAAAATGCAACCAGGTCTAGGACTTCCACGAACCACCCGACCATAGACTAGGTCGAACCAAATCTCTCTTTCATCTAGTCACCCTCATGCCATATTCCAAGCATGAATGTGGAATCTCATGGAACACATCCAACAAAAAAAACCAAGTATTCCAGAGGCCAAACCACCTCAACCCTCAACCAGTGATTCCACCTCACAGTCGTACATCACCAAATATCACCATATTGGTCTCTACCTAAGTTGTCCATGGCTCTAGAGTGTTTTTTCCAACCAAGGCTTCCAGGACTAGTAAATCAACCCACAACTATTGTCAGGCTCCAAAGAATTTGTCTAACCATGGCTCTAAGACTAGTAACTCAACACACCAAGGGCCCTAGATCACTTTTCCAACCAAGACTCCAAGACTAGTAACTCAACCCAAGTTGTTACAGGGATTTAGAGCATTTTTCCAACCAGGTCTCTAGGAACTAATAACTCAACCCATAGCCAAAAGAACATAAGCACCAACTAGAAAACAAAGATGAAACCCACAACACCATTTCTATCCAGGAAATGGAAGGGCTAAGGAAAATACCCCATCAATCCAAATCCCAAGTATTCCACACTTCTCCAAGAGTGCTTCAATAAAATTCTAAGTGTCCAAGAGGATGAGAGAGAGAATAGAGAGAGAGCCCCAAAACTGAACTGACAAAAGTCTACCAATTGATCCTCATAAGCCTTTTTATTTATGAGGCATATATTTTCTTCATTTTCCATTATTTCCCTTCATTTTCCTCCTCACATGAAACCTATGACCTTTCACCTTCCTTTTCTCCTATTTTCCATTATTTTCATAAATAAATGTCAAATAATGCCTCTTGCCTTTCCAAAGCCTTTGCCAATTTTCTTAGCCATTAATACACCAAAGTGGGAGCCCACTAGGATGTTTTTCCCACCATTCATATTGTAATATGTGTCCCATGAACTTGGTATTATATTTTTTAAATGGATTTTCATCCAGGGCTATTACACCCTTGGTGTGTTTGGGGTATGTGATCAGTGGAGGAGAGTTGAAGATAGATCCTTCCAAGATGGAGGCCATCATGAAATGGCTGGTTCCTACTAAATTTTTTGAGGTTAGGCGTTTCATTGGGGCAGTATAGTACCTAAGGAAATTCATAGCCTCGTTTTTAGCAGTAGCAACAGCTCCATGGCATAACAGAAAGTGGCAAGTGTTTATAGTGGGAAAAACATCAGCATGGGGATTTTGAGGAGTTAAAGAAGAAGATAAGTCAAGCACCACTTATGGAATTACCAAATTTTCTGCGACCCTTTGAAGTCGATACAGATGCGAGTGGGTATGTTATGGGAGTTGTCTTGATGCAGCGAGGAAGGCATGTATGCTACCGTTCTGAGGTATTTCATGGGGCAATCCTTAACTACCCTACCAATGACAAGGAGCTTTGTGCCATGGTTTAAGTTGTGAAGAAGTGGAAGCACTATTTTATGGGAAAGGAGATAATAATCCACACGGATCACTAGTCATTAAAGTACTTGCAGTCCCATAGTAAGCTATAGCAGGCCAGGAATTACAAGTGGATGGGGTTTTTATAATAGTTTCATTTAGTGATCAAGTATAAGAAGGGTAGCACAAACAAGTTCGTCGACATGCTTTCAAGGCCACCCACATCAAATATTACCACTTTGGGGACTCTTATGCACATGGATGCATTCACCCATGATTCATAGAGGGGGGCATATTCAGAGGATGAGGACTTCAAGGAGGTGTATTAGCAGTTGCAAAGTCAGAGTCATGTGCATAATGGTGACAATGTCATTGACTACCATCTCCAAGATGGGTTACTCTACAAGTTGGATAAGTTATGTGTTCCTATAGGTGAGTGATTGCAGCTGATTAGAGACGCTCACACCTCCAGGGTTGCAAGGCACTTTGGTGTAGGGAAGACCATGGAAAACTTGCAAAGGTATGTGTATTGGCCCAAGATGAAAAAGCAGGTAACTAGGTTCATAAGAGGATGCATGCTTTGTTGTACCAGCAAGCCTAGCAACAGGAAACAAGGTCTATATCATCCATTACCTGTACCTACTCATCCTTGGGAAATCATTTACATGGAATTTGTGGGAGGTTTACCAAAAACCAATAAGGGACATGAATACTCGTTCATGGTAGTTGACAGCATCAACAAGATGTGTGTTCTAATGCCCTGTAAAAAGACCATTACCAAACAAGAAGAATAAAACTTGTTCTTTGGACAAGTCTAGGTGCACTTTAGGATACTAAGGAGCATAATTTCATACACGAATACAATATTTCTCAATGCATTCTAGACTACATTGTGGGAGAAGACAGACACAAATTTGAAGAGATCTACAACATTCCATCCACAGACATATGGGCAGACAGAAGTAGTCAATAAGACTTTGGTGCAGCTTCTAAGGGGATACAACTAGAAGCATCTAAAGACTTGGGATGAAAATATGGTATATATATAACATTCTTACAACAGAGCAATCCACACTTCTACAGGAAAGTCCCTATTTGAGACTTGTTTTGGATATTATCCACCTTCACCTTTGGATATTGTACATGGGCAGCAAGGAGGAGTGTGGGAATATCTTATAGGAGATTCTTTGAGGGCTGAAAATTTTATAGAGAAGATTAGGAAGATCCACCTACATGTACAAGACACACTGCAGAAGTCATAGGAGAAGTATAAGGCTAGGCATGATCAACACAAAACTGAGAAATCATTCAATATGGGAGATAGGGTATGGCTATAGTTGAACAAAGAGAGGTCGCAGGGGCCTGGTAATAAAATTAAGGCTTTGAGGTATGTTCCCTTTGAGATACTACAAAATGTGGATGATAATGCCTATCAACTCATTTTACCACCATATATGTGCATTTACTCGGTTGTGAATATAGAGAATTTGAAACTCTATGAGCCTTCCATGCTAGATCAGGAAGAGGAACAAGTCATACCTTCTATGGAGGATTTAGCACCAAATGCTCTGGAAGAGTTGACGAAAGATACAGTTTTGTAGAAGAGGTCCACAACTATAAGATAGGGGCAGCATGATGTTTGGCATATTGGGTTGAAGGGACAACTTCTAGGCAAAGCTAAATGGTACACAAGAGAGAAGGTGAAGGAAAAAATTTCCTCACCCCATTTAGTAAAATATTTAGAGACAAAAATCCTCCCAAAATGGGGAGGTGTGATCTGGATTGGATCATTGTATGTTTTTCATCCATATCAATGCATTTAGAGTGGAAAAAGTGGAGGAATCGTCTCATGGGACCATTTTTACCGGTGGGACCCAGTTTGGCAAAACAGGGTTTGAAACCTTTCGGAAACATTTTGAGGCATCAAAAAATGTTTTTTGGGGGTAAAAATTTGCCTCTTTAGTGCATCACCTTTTCATGTTATCATAAACATATACATTTTTCCAATAGCGCAAGGAGCGTGTCAATCATATTCCATATGCAAAAGTTATGCCACTCAAAAATTGACCTTCTTGTTTTCACACCTATAATTTGGGATGATTTCGTGTCATCCCACATTATTCATGGAAAATGGGATAGCCACGTGTTTTTGATATAAAATACTCTAGAAGAGTCTATATTGTAACTCTAGTTAAGAGTTGATGTAGTCAAACTTAACCACTAGTAGGCTATCGGGTTGTGTTATAATCAGGCCACTAGGAGGAAGAGGCATTCCATTCTTTCAAGAGAATTTTTTCCATAGCTGAGAAAAGATAGCTAGGAGAGATAGGAGGTAGAGCACACAAAGAGGATTTGTGCATTATAGCAGTCCACGGGCCATAGGCATTACTTCTTTGTATCAGCAGCCTTATTTTCCAGACAGAAAAAGAGAGCAAAGCAACCTCAGCTTCTAGCTAAGTTTTCTCCCAAAAGGGTTTCCCAGAACATATCTTGTGTCTTATGTGTGTGTGTGAGATTATTTTTTCGTTCTCTACTTTTATACATAATTTACATTATTTGGCATTATGAATGTTGTCCATGGTGGCAACCTACCTGATGAGTTGTCCTTAATGAGAACCTACCTAATAAATGGAAACCTAGTTGATGAGTTATCTCTTGATGGAAACGTACTTGTTGAAGATGTAAATAGGATATGACAAAGTGTTTTATAGATATGATAGATTGTTTTAGCAAATTCATAGTAGTTCAGAGGCATAGGTATGATAAATTTGAAAGTTCAAGAAGTATACGCGAGTTCTCTTAAGCAAAGTCACGTACACACGCGAGTATGAAGAAGCAAAGGCGCGTACAGTTTCCGCACCATGGTATTCTAAATACTAAGGGTCCTTACCATGGTATTTCCCTGTGGTATTGAGCACAGTAACAAATGTTTTGATCCTGTCTAAGAAAACCTTTGGATGGAGTATGGTTTTGACCTGTGGTATTAGATAAGGGCTAAACTATATAGGGAGATGAAGGTCAAAGTGATAGTATGTGTTCAAGTGATGAAAATCTTATGAATAGTTAGATCTGAAGCAAATATGCATGTAATGGGCTATCGATGATTTTCTTGATCTAAACTAAGTATGCACCCGAGGTTATGATTATGGATCAGATCCAATAGATCTGACATGACAATCATGATTATGAGAATATTTGATTTGTATTAATAGTGTCTTAACACGTGATTTTTTTGTCTATGTTGAGATCTGGGTATGTCTGAATTTTTGTGTTGTAGCAAAGATTTGAGTGTGAATTTGCAGATCTGTATGTGGGTTTTATAGCCTTCAAGATGCCTACACATGCTAGTGTGGTTTTGGTAAATTGCGTACACACAGGTTTATTTCCTGAAAAGCGTGTACACATGCGGATATGCTTTGAAGAAAACATGTACAAAAAGTAGGGTTTTGATGAAAAGAACGTTTGATTAGTTTTATTAGCCTTGATGTGTTTATGTTGTCTGTCAATGAATTCTTCTTGATGATTTGGGTCTAAACAATGATGTTTTTATTATGGATTGATTGATTGAAGAATGTTGAAGTTACTTGTTGATTGTGATTGAAGATCAGTGAAGGTTTTGTGGTTCTTTCATAATGTTGTAGTAAATCTGTGTATGATTCAGTGTTTGTTTCAGAGTGACAGTGGTCCAGTTTTTAGGTTTCAGTGGTTGAAGATCTGTATGCGGGTATTCTTAAGGAAAGGCATGTACACACGGGGTTTTCTGTTACAAATTAGCGTACATATTTTGACAGATGGTTGATCAGGGTTTGCAGTAACAGAATTTGATTTATGTGATGTGCAGTATGATGTTTAGTATTTTGATTATAGTGATCTGACTGTTCTAGTTGATTGGTTGAGTTTTGGTTAATTCAATGATTGGGTTTCAGTGATTGGTTGGTTTTGTTGGTTCAGTGATTGGTTGGATCAATGGTTGAGTTACAGAGATAATTTTCAGTTTGGTAATTGGTTTTGAGCTTAAATGTTGGTAGTGGGTCCAGTCTGAAAATTTGATGAAACATGGCCTACAAGTTATGATGTGTTGTAGCAAGTGGATCTAGTATGAAAATTTATGAAACGTGGTCCTCGGAGATGAGGGATATGGAGCTTCCTTCCAGTGGTAGTTGGTAAATCAAATTAGGGGGTTGGATCTCCCTTCCCTTTAGCACCTGGAGAACGAGCGAATGTTGTAGCCTTTTGCAAGTCGTTGCCTACGTACTTGTACAAGTTTACACCCGTACAAGATCCAAGGGGTTGGAGCTCCCTTCCAGTAGGATCTAGAGAACGCACGAAGGTTGTACCCTTCTACAGGTAGGTACCTAAGTACTAGTATGAGTCTGCACCAGTACAAGATTGTAAAAGATTTTCTTTATATTTAAAAGAAGACGAAGACGACATCATCACATAGTTTTTTCCTACACTGGGTTTCCACCTTAAATCCTGGTGTTCATGTGTGTTTCTTATGTGTGATGGTTTATTTTGTTCTTACTACACATGGTTACTGTTTATCTAATGTTTAATAAAGTATTGATGCACTGGCTCAAGATAAATAGATGATGAATTAACTGAAACATAAGTTTACTGGATATACGCTAGTTGTCTTAAGAGCAGTCGCGTACACATGCAGGTTCCATTCAGTAAAGTTGCGTACATAAATCAGAATATGAAATGAAAAGTTAATGATTTGAAAATACTGATTCACCCCCCTCTCAGTATTTTTTCCAACAATTGGAATCAGAGCAGGTCCTTTGGAAGAAGCTTGATCGCTTGAAGGAGATCTGTCAAGACAATGGGTAAGAAGCAAAAGAATAAATAAACTTAAAATAAGAAGACATCTCAAAATAACAGTGACAATAACAATGGTGATTTTCTATTAGATGGAAACAAATACACAAATTCAGAATCACCTCGCTTTATGTTAATCTAGAATGAAGATGATCGAGCAAAAGAATTATCAGGTACTAATTTTTGGTCCTCTTGTGATCCCTTTCCTTGTTCATGCAATATTGAAGATAGTGAATATAACAATGAAACAACTAAATTTTCTCTTATGGGTAAAATTGAAATAAATCTAATGGCCCTAGAAATAGAAGTTAAAAGGCTCACAGATAAAATTAGAGATCAGCAAGATCTATTTGATAAAAAGGAATGTACCTACAAAGAATAGGTTACCAGGTTAAAGACATAGCTGGAAGAAGGAAACAAAATAAGGAAGCAGTACAAGGAAAAGTAATATCAATGTCAAAGACTATAGGATGAAGTAACATCATTAAGAAATCAAATGAATGAAAAGGATACAACAACCAAGGAAGTTAAAGAAAGAACTATTTACTGTAAAGGTCTTGAAGATGAGGTTGTCTCTATAAAAACAAATCTTGAAAAATCAAATAACCAGAATGAAGAACTACTTCAAGCATCTAAAAAACAAGAAAATGGGCTAAAAAAAGAGATTCTAAAATTAAAATAACAAATGGAGGAAGGAAGAAAGATTCAAGAAATCATGAAGAAGCAGTATCTAGAAAAGGAAAAGTAATATCAGGTTGAGGTAAATATCCTATAAGGTAAATTAGAAGAAAAGGATAAACATTTGTGATTTCAAGATAGTACTAATATTTTTGATAATATTCTTAGTAGTCAAAGCTATCCAACTGTCAAATCTGGTCTTGGTTTTCATGAAACTGTTAAAGGTGAATCTAGCTCACAAGATGAGGCAAGGAATTCTAATGCAAAATCTAAAATTCTTAACAAGGAGATAAGAAGTCAACCTCATCAACAACCGAGGAAAGAAAGCATTCAAACGAAATCATTTACTCCTAACTATAGAAGTGTTAATCGATTTTTTCCTCTGATCAATAATGTTTAATTTTCTATATGTCATAATTTTGGACATGTTGCAGCCAGTTGTAGAATTAGAATGTTTCAAGCTAATAACCATCTTACTGAAAGATGTTCAGCTTCCAGGTACTTTAAGGGATATTGTTTTGCTTGCAATATGTTTGGTCACAAAGCCATTCATTATAATAGAAGAAATCTGAATAATATAAGATGTTATGCTTGTAACAAGTTTGGGCATGTAGCAAAAGAATGCAAGAACAAGTCTATGGACCACCGCAGACAACATGATAAGCAACCAGATAAGAACATTAATATTAGAAAATCTGAAAAAGGTGGATCCACCAATAAGCAAGAAAAAGAACAGATAAGGTGTGGTCTTGCTCTCTACTCATTTGAAGATGAAGATGAATGGTACACAGATAATGGTTGTTCCCATCACATGACTAGAGATAAGAGTAAAATGGAGTCTCTTAAGAAAAACCATCATGGTAATGTTATTCTTGGAACTGATGTTTCAACAAAAGTTCTAGGATGAGGTAAAGCCATAATTAATAAAACTAGAGCAGTAGTTGATGCCTTATTAGTTCAAGGACTAAAGCAAAATATTCTAAGTGTAGGACAAATTGAAGATAAGGGAAATATAATTGTTGTTACATCAACCAAGTGTAAGGTTATGAATGAAGCAACTGGAAAAGTCATAATAAGAGGATATAGAAATCGAGATAAATTATATGTGTTTGAAGATAAGAATTATCATAGATATGAGAAAGGTTCAGACTTAGAGTAAAAGAAGATGGTGCCTATGGTAGTCTCTTATCCTTAAATTAATATTTCTAAGATTTACTACAGAAGTGGTGATAGGTACTTGACCTCAGGAAAACAAAAGATAATTATTAGGTCCTCAAGATTAGTGATATGTAATCTTAGGGGGAGTAATACATGTGTTTTCTTGATGTTGATTCCCATGGTTGTTATTAATTTTCATGTTGCTTATGCTACTGATAGAGTCTTTGGTATGGTAACAGTAAATAGGTACAAATAGAAAAGACTCAAGAGGAGATGAAAGTGTGAAATATCAGTATTTCATGTTCTGTACGCGGATCTTATGAAGAAAATTCACGTGTATACACGAGTTCTGAACTGCACAGTCATGTATATTTTGGTTTGATGAAGAAACAAGGGGATAGACTCGGAAAAAGGGTCTGATATGCTTCAGTCTATTATTTCTTGAATTTCATGATTCAGATGGTTGAAGGTTGTAGTTTGTTGATGCCATTTAGAAATGCTTTTGGCCTTTATAAATTTTAAATGACTTAATGGATGACTGGTTGATAATGATGCCTTGATGATTCTCACTGATATATGAAATGATATGATTAGAAATGACAATGAACAGTTGGCACAAGTTCAAAGGGAGCATTTACTATGCTTCAAATAATTTATTGTTGGCATTATGTTTGCTTTAGAAGTCCTTGATACATAATGATGCTTATGCTTATGTTGCTGAAGTGTTTAAAAGATACATCATGCTATATTGTGGTCATGGGTTGCCTATGATGAAATCACAAATGATACCTATATATAGCTTGAGCCACATAGTTGTTATGATGCTACTGATCAAATTTATGGCTGATTCTTTTGATGATGCATATGATTCATATGTTATGTGGCTTACATAGTGATCTTAATAAGTTCAAGGAGACAAACAAAGATTGAGTATACAACCTCATTATTTGATGATGATACGTGTCACTCATTTATTTTATGTTGACGTCATCATGCCTTCAAAGATGCATAAATTTCATATGGTAGAGTTATGGAGGAGGATTCCTATGGTTCGTGGCTCTCACATGGTATATTGTTTAAGGATTGTTGTTTTTTATGGTATCAAGAAAGTTTGACAAATGATTGTGAGCTCATGGTTTTATTTTATCATTAATGAGAAGCTAGATACATACTTCTATCTCTATGATGGATGCATTACAGATAAGGATCTTATGGATGATTACTTAAGTTTGATATTGGTAAAGTGATGTTGGTATGATATATCTTATTGTAAGAAGAAATTGGACAAGAGAATGGTGTTATTGCAGGTTTCATGAAGACATGGCTATTTGGAGACATGGCTTACTTAATCACACAGTGATGATGATAAGGAATGATGAATACTTCTCCATGTCTTAATTTATGATGATATGCTTGGTCCTCACATATGTTGATTGATGCATGAGTTTCTAAATCATGGTTGATGCTTATCATATGTGGGATGTTAGAAAACTCCCTAGTGATAATACATGTTTGATATGTTGGAGGTTGTTGTGGAAAGAACATGTAGTTCTTAGTATGATTATTTGATGATGATGTTATTGTCATGGATGATGACTATGGTGCTTACACATGATATGATGTGAATGGTTTTGTGAAGATATGATTACTACTGCTATATTTTTTGGATGATACTCGGAACATGGCATATTGAAGAATGATGCTACATTGTCCTATCTTATGATGATCCTCTCTTATGGTGTTGTGGATACAAATTAGTCACAGGTTGATGATATTAAAGCTACATTGTTCTATCTTACATATTTGATGATGAGTTGATGTTGACAGATGCTTATGGTGTAGATCATATATGGTGTATGACAGTTGTTAATGGTTATCATGGTCTTAATGAGGTATTTGGTCTTGGTTATACATGTCATATATATCATTTGATGTAAAGGTCATGTAAAGACTCATGATGTATTCATTATAAAATCCAATCATGTATGGGCTATTGTGGTCAAGTCGTTTTGGACATATCATGTAAATTGTAATCCCACTATGATTAGGAAGTGGACGTAATGTCAAATATGTAAACCCACTGTGATTTGGTAATTGAGTCATAAATTCATGTACTTCATTGTACATCTGTCAGAAACTTTAGCATGTGCTCAAGGGGAGCATGATCAATGTTCATACCCAGTAGTATCGATACAAAAGTCTTCATTCAGCATTGGTTAGCCCTTTTCCCTTGTCGTCAAAGGGGGAGAGTAACTTGGTGTTTGGAGAGTAGCTTTGTGTTTGACAATCTTGGTGCTTGGTTTGATGTGTTTTATAGGTATCTACAGGTTGTGGTGACCAAACACCAATGTGGTTGACATCAAGTCCAAAGGGGGAGATTATTGGCATTATGAATTAAGTGTTGTCCTTAATGGAAACCTACCTGATGAGTTGTCCTTAATGACAACCTACCTAATGAATGGAAACCTACTTGATGAGTTGTCTCTTGATGGAAACCTACTTGTTGAAGATGTAAACAAGATGTGACAGAGTGTTTTACAGATGTGACAAAGTGTTTTGGCAAAGGCATAGTAGTTTAGAGGTAGAGGTATGATAAAGTTGAAATTTCAAGAAGTATACGTGAGTTTTGTTAAGTAAATCCACATACACATGCGAGTATGAAGAAGAAAATGCACGTACAGTTTCTGCACCATGGTATTCTAAATACCAAGGGTCCTTACCATGGTATTGACCTATCGGATTGAGCCCAGTGACAGATGTCTTGATCCCGTCTAAGAAAACCATTGGCTGGAGAATGGTTTTGACCAGTGGTAGTGGATAAGGGATAAACTATATAAGGAGATGAAGATCAAAGTGATAGTATGTATGCAAGTAATGGAAATATTATGAATAGTTAGATATGAAGAAAATATGCATGTAGTGGGCTATTGATGCTTTTCTTGATCTAAACTAAGTATGCACCCAGGGTTTTGATGATGGATAAGATCCAATAGATCTGAGATGACAATCATGATTATGACATGATTTGATTTGTATTGATAGCGTCTTAACTCATGATTTTTTTTTGTATGTCGAGATCTGGGTATGTCTGAAGTTATGTGTTGCAATAAAGATTTGAGTCTCAATTTCCAGATCTATACATGGGTTTTATAGCCTACCAAGCACGTACACATGCTAGTGTGGTTCTGGCATGTCGCGTACATGCAGGTTTGTTTCCTGAAAAACACATACACATGTGGATATGCTTTGAAGAAAGTGCATACACAAAGTAGGGTTTTGATGAAAAGGATCTCTAATCAGTTTAATCAGACTTGGTGTGTTTCTATTGTCTTTCAATGAAGTCTTCTTGATGATCTGGGTCTAAACAATGATGTTTTGATTATGCATTGACTGATTGAACAATGTTGAAGTTACTTCTTGATTTTGATTGAAGATCAGTGAAGGATTTGTGGTTCTTTTAGAATGTTGCAGTAAATCTATGTATGATCCATTGTTTATTTTAGAGTGGAAGTGGTCAAGTTTTTAAGTTTCATTGGTTGAAGATATGTACGCGGGCATGCTTAATGAAAGGCCTGTACACACGCGGATTTGATACTACAAATTAGCGTACATATTTTGACAGATGGTTGATCAGGATTTGCAGTAAAAAAATATGATTTCTATGATGTGCAATATGTTGGAAATAATACTTGGGGGGGTGAATCAGTATTAGAAATTTAACAATCTTTCATTTCCATAAAAAAATTGTTATACGCTACTTTTGTTAATTAAAACAATGTATATATGCAATTGTGTTTTGAGAAAACCACGTATATCTTGTAGACTTCTAATTTAGTTAGTTGATCTTAATCTGTGTATCAGAACCATAAAATAGAAATCAAATGCAGTAAACAGTATAGGAAATCACACACATGAACACAAGATATAAGGTGGAAACCCAATGTGGGTGAAAACCACCTACTGCAATTTGTCTCTATCTTCTTTTAATAAGAAACTTCTTTTTACAATATTTCTGTACTGGTGCAGTCTTATACCACTATGCAGGCTTCTACTTGCAGAAGGTTACAACCTTCTCTCGTTCTCCAACTTCTCCTGGAAGGGAGCTACAACCCCCTTAGCTCTTGTACTAGCCGATGTACTAGTACGTAGGTGCTGACCTACAGAAGGCTACAACCTTCTCTTTTCTTCTAGGGACCACGTTTCATAAATTTTCAGACTGGATCCATCAATAACATTAATCAAACATCAAATACATCTACATCAACCAATCTCCTTTGCACCAACCAAAACTGAATCAAATAATCACTTCTCTGAATGTTGTAACCAGAATATAGTAACAGTAACCAGAAACCAATCCTGAACCCAGAACACTGCAGCAATAAACAAAAGTAGCTAAAACATATTTCATGAGACGTATGCTACTTCAATATGTATAACCCGCGTGCATACGTTGTTATATTAATGCAAACCTGCGTATACGCAGTTTTGATATACTGAACTAGCATGCATACACGCCTTTTATATGCGAAACCTGCGTACAGATCTATAAAAGATAATTTACTCTTTTCCAAATATTCAGACATTAGTTATACCCAGATCATCAGATTTATATATCAAGTCATGCGCCAAATATAACAGATCAAAATCACACAAAGATACTTTTATTCAAGCCTTGAGATCTTGACCCATCAATAGAACTTATCCTTCTCAGGTTCCTCCTTGATTCAGATCCAGCTATGCACCATTACCCAATGACCAGTATTCTAGATCTTGTTCTTCATAAGATATCCAATACTTGAGTGCCTTTTCCTAATGATCTCCTTCCCCCTCTATAGTCTTAGGCCTTAATCAATACCATGGTCCAAAACCATACAGAATCAATACCTTGGATCCAATACCTGGGGTCAATACTTCGGACCAAATACCATGGACCAATACCAAAATACCATGGAACAAATACCACAGACCAAAACCAAGTTTTCCAAATTGTACACACTTTTCCTTGCATGAAAGTGCATGCATACGTATACGCGCCTTTTGATCGGCTATCCCGCTTGTATACGCAACTTGGTTAAGTGGAACTTGCGTATATCTCTTTTTCCTCCATTCTGAGAGCCTGAACTATGATCTGTCATCTGAGTGAGTTGCCATCAAGGACAACACCTATGTCATAATGCCAACAATCTCCCCCTTTGGACTTGATGGCAACCCCAAGTCACTCAAAGTCATTCTCCACCTTTCTCATCAAGGGCAAAGGGTTATGCTCCCCCTAAGTATATGTTGAATTTTCTGCTCTGCTGTGTTGTCCATGCTCCCCCTGACTATAGGCAAGGTCTGCAAAAGGATGTTCTACAAGACAGAACATGACATTATACATCATAAATGACCTTCTTATCACCAAAAACTCATACATACATCCATCTCCCAACCAAGTGGGGATTGACTCATCCACCCAACCAAGTGGGGATACACGAAAAGTTTACACATGCTAAAACAAGAACATTACATCATCCATCCCAGGCATAGTGGGGAAACCACAATAGGCCATTACATGACCTTGATAATAAGAGAAATACATGACATAGAGACAAAATTTCTAAAACAATATTGTGATAGACATCAATAACTATCATCAGCAGCATCTATCAATCATCATCCAGACCAGCAACCATGATCTCCCTCTACACCTGTTCCACCTGAAACAAAACAGTTGTGAAATAAAACCAAGGTATTTTAAGATAATGCCAACAATGCATTATTAGAAGTAAATGCTCCCCCTAAAACTGTGCCAGATGGTCTCTGTCATACCCATATCAGACTCTTTTCATCCTAAGTCTAGCCCATTATTTGTCTTCAAACCAACATATACGCAACTGTATCCACAGAAACCAGCGTATGTACGCAGATACGCTTCATGAAACTTGCGTACAACCACTGTTCTCTGAACCAGATAAGTGTCAACAGCAAGATGATGAATAAACTACTCCCAGCTTCTGTCTGAGGTATTCAAATGTCTCTCTGGGCAATGGTTTGGTGAATATATCAGCAATCTGTTCCTTGGAGGGGACATAATCCAATTTGATCTTTTGTTCAAGCACTTGTTCCCAGAGAAAATGATATTTGATAGGTATGTGCTTGGTCTTTGAATGCATGACTGGATTCTTTGAAATACTGATTGCACTTGTATTATCAGAAAAAATGGAGATAGGTGGAGTACAAGTGATTTGAATGTCTTGCAATGTTTGCATCATCCAAAGGAGTTGTGTGCAGCAAGATGCAGCAGCCACATATTATGCTTTAGCTGTAGATAATGCAATTTAACTTTGTTTCTTGCTAAACCAAGATACTAATCTGGATCCCATAAAGAATGCACCACCACTAGTGCTTTTTCTGTCATCCACACTGCCTGCCCAATCTGCATCTGTATATGCATGAAGTGTGAGATCTATGTCTCTAGGATACCATAAGCCATAGTTTTGTGTTCCTTGAAGATATTTGAAAATCCTTTTAACTGCCTGAAGGTGTGCTTCTTTTGGATTTGCCTGGAATATTCCAACTATTCCCACTACATGCATGATGTATGGTCGGGTACTTGTCAGATATATCAGACTACCAATCATGGATCTATAGGTTGGTTGATCTACTGTTGTTGATTCATCATTTGTGCTGAGGCTACATCCTGTTACCATAGGGGTACATACTGGTTTCGAATCCTCCATCCCATATTTCTTCAAGATCTGCTTGAGGTACTTGGTTTGTGATAGAAAGATACCGTCTTTGTTTTGTTGGACTTGTAAACTAATAAAATATGTGAGTTCACCAAGCAGGGACATTTCAAATTCTTTCTACATCACCAAAGCAAAGTTTTGACTCATGGTTTCTTCATTTCTACCAAAGATGATATCATCAACATACACAACAAGTATTAGCAATTTATCATTATCAATTTTTATATATAGATTGCTATCTGTTGATCCTTTTGAAAAACCTTGTTGATGGAGGTATTTGTCCAAATGATAATACCGAGCCCTTGGAGCCTGTTTAAGGCCGTAGAGAGCCTTTTTTAGTCTGCATACAAGTTTTGGATCATTCCCAAGGATGAATCCATCTGGTTGCTCAATGTACACTTCTTCTTCTAAGTCTCCATTTAGAAAGGTAGATTTCACATCCATTTGATATACTTTGAACTCCTGAAAGCTAGAAAAACAAGAAACATTCTTATGGCATCAAGTCTAGCAACTGGTGCAAAAGTTTCTTCAAAGTCTACACCTTCTTGTTGAGCATACCCTTTATAAACAAGTCTGACCTTGTTTCTAATAACATCTCCATTTTCATTCAGCTTGTTTTTGAATATCCATTTGGTCCTTATGACATTCTTATCATTAGGTCTAGGAACCAATTCCCAAGTGTTATTCTTTTCAATCTACTCAAGTTCTTCATTCATGGCCTTGACTCAGCATTCATCTTTGCATGATTCACTTACATTTCGTGGTTCGATGGAGGAGAGCAATGCTAGATAGCTTGAAGCTTCTGTAATAGTTCTTCTTGTTTGCACACCTGCCTCTTTCTGTCCAAAAATTTGAGTTTCTGGATGATTCTTCTGGACGTACCTGGATGGAGTCTTTTCTTCTATCCTTATTTGTTCTTCTGGTGCCTCACAGGTTTCTTCTTCATCATTAGTCTGATTTGAAGTTGAAGGATAGTTATCTTCATCTTCAAAATCTTTGGTTTTTATCTTCTTTGGATTGTCGCCTGCTTCATCAACTACTACGTCAATACTTTCAACAATTTTTCCAAGTCTTTTATTGTAACACTTATATCCTTTACTTCAGGAAGAGTAACCAAGGAGAATGCCTTCATCTGCTCTAGGTTCAAACTTGCCAAGGTTTTCATCAGTCCTTTTGATGTAGCATTTGCTTCCAAAAATTTTGAAGTATTTTACTGTAGGAGTCTTACCATACCAAAGTTCATGAGGATTTTGAGTGTTGTTTACCCGGATGTTTGTTTTGTTGAGAATAGTAACAGCAGCAAATGCAGCTTCACCCCAGAAGGTAGCAGGTGTTCTAGATTCATCAAGCATAGCACGAGCCATTTGTTGAACCGTTCTGTTCATCCTTTCCACTACTCCATTTTTCTGAGGATTCCTTGCAGTAGAGAATTCTCTTCTTATTCCATGTTCTTCACAAAAGTCAAAAAATTCATCCGAGGTGAATTCCCCTCCTTGATCAGACCTGAGGCATTTGATTCTACGATCTGATTCATTTTCAACCAATTCTTTGAAAGCTTTGAATTTTTCGAAAGCTTCGTATTTATGCTTCAGAAGTCCTATCCAACATATCCTGGAAAAGTTGTCAATGAACAATATAAAGTATTCTTCTCCACGAGGTGACTTTTTCCTTGATGGACCACATAAATCAGTATGGACAAGTTCAAGTGGCTTACTAGCTGATCCTTCCTTCTCAGGGAAATGTGTTTTTATTTGCTTACCAAACTGACATGATTTTCATATTGTATTGTCTGGAATTTTGATGTCAGGAAGATCACAAACAGCCTGATATTTGCATGCTTTCCTTATCTGAGGGAAGCTTAGATGCCCCAATCTTCTGTGTCATAGCTAGTGTTCATCATTCTTGCTTAGATAGCATTGTTGTTGTCCTCCCTTGAGTATGTATAGATTATTTGGAGTTCTTATGCCTTTGATCACTGTTTCTCCTGTATCAAGCTCACGAACAATACATCCATTTGATCAAAATATCACCTCATTTCCTTGATCACACATTTGACTAACACTCAATAGATTATGCTTCAATCCATCAACATACATAACAATTCTAGATTTGACTTTTTCTTTCAAAATAATAGAGCCTTTACCTTTTATGAGTGCAGGAGTGTCATTTCCAAATGAGACCTTCCTTTCCTTTTCTAAGGCACTATATGACTAAAGTTTTTCTTTATCACCTGTCATATGTTTCGAGCATCCATTGTCGATGTACCACTGATTTTCTTGTCCTTCTGCATATAAGGCTATACCACATCTTTCTATTTGTGGTTCTTTCTTTCTCCATGTTTTGGTACCCAATGAAGCTTGCTCCTTCTGAGATGTTTGTCGAAACCTTTTCTTGCATTCAAAATCTTCATGACCGAAGTTGTTACAAATAGAACATTCTATTTCATTTTCAAGAGTAGAAAAGTTATTGTAGGTCCTTTTCATGATTCCAGTCACACTCCTTTGGTTTCGTGCTTCTCTAGTCATGATGGTCTTGTAGGCAACACATTGAGCAGCTTTGTGTCCAATTTTATGACAAGAGAAACATTGGCCATTGAAGAAATTCCTGCGATTATCAAATCTACCAACCAAATGATTGTAGTTTCCATTGACATTCATTCTTGAGGTAAATTGAGAATGATTTACCTAGGGTTTGTTGTAGCTTCTGTTCATCCTTAAAGTATATTGACCCTGATTTACCTGGTGATCCACTTTATGCCTTTGCTAACGATTGTCAACCTGTTCACTTCTCCTTGTTGCATCAAGATAAATTTTGGAGGTGGATGGCTTCTGTGCTTGAGATGCTTCTTCAGTATATCCAAGACCTGTCTTAATTAGATGAGAACGCTGCACTTTGATAATCTCATCTAAAGTTTCAGATCCTTTAGCAAATCTAATATTAAGAGCTTTTGTTTTCTCAATATCTTTTCTAAGTCCCACAATTTCACATTCTAACTTTTCATTGTGTTTTTCCCTTTCAGCAAGTTGGAAAGTCAGAGTATCTATAATCATATTCTTTTCTTCTAAACAAATTTTAAGTTTAGAAATTTCTACCTTCTTCATCTATAGCATCCAAGAAATCATCATCTTCAAAAGCCATCAAAAGTCTATAATCATTACATTAGTCATCTTCATTACTATTTGAAAATCGATCACTGTCTTCATGTGTATAATAGCTCTTCTTACTTACATTTTGTTTTCTGTTCCATCTAACTGGTTCCTTACATTTGTCAAGCTTATGTTTATGAGGACACTTGGTTGCATAGTGATCGACTCTTCCACAAGCAAAGCATTTGAAAGGTAGCTTACCTTTGAATCTTCCAGAACCCCGTTGAAGGTTCTTGACAAAGTTTGATTCTTCCTCTCCTTCTGGCATATGTCCTGACTCATTGTATTCTCCTTTTCCTAAAGCTTTTAATGTGGCTTCTCTCATGTCTGATGGACCCCCTTTTCTCATTTCGAAAGCAGTTAGGATTCCGTGCAGCTGTGACATGGTAACACTCTGAATATTTTGCTTTTCTTCTATGGCAGAAACCTTTGATTCAAACTTAGAGGACAAAGATCTTAGAACCTTTTCAACTAAAGTGACTTCTTTTATTTCTTCACCCAAGTTTTTCATGCGATTAACAATCTCATCTATACGTAAGAAATAATTAGCCACACTTTCATCATTTTTCATTCTGAGAGTTTCATATTGAATTCTGAGAGATTGTAGTTTTGCATGTTTTACCTGATCGTCTCCTTCATAGCTTAGAACGATCTTGTCCCATATTTCTTTGGTGGTTTTGAGCTGCATAACCTTGACAAATTCTAATTGAGATAGACTCCCCAATAGAGTATTGACAGCCTTTGCATTTGTTTCATACTGCTTTTTACCAGCCGTATCTGTAGGAGTTGCTGATGGAAATGTGTATCCTCCTTCCACGATATCCCAAACTTTTGTACCAAGAGATTGAAGATAGGTTGTGATTATTACCTTCCAATAGACGAAGTTGCTCCATCAAATATTGGTTGCCTGATAGATGCCTCCTTTTCGTAGTTGCTCATGATGATAGATCTTCCTTCAAGCGATCAAGCTTCTTCTGAAGGACCTGCTCTGATACCAATTGTTGGAAATAATACTGAGAGGGGGGTGAATTAGTATTAGCAATTTAACAATCTTTCATTTCCATAAACAAATTATTATACGTTACTTATGTTAATTAAACCAACATATATACGCAACTGTGTTTTGAGAAAACCGTGTATATCTTGTAGACTTCTAATTTAGTTAGCTAATCTTAATCTGTGTATCAGAACCATAAAACAGAAATCAAGTGCAGTAAACAGTACAGGAAATCACACACATGAACACAAGATATAAGGTGGAAACCCAATGTGGGTGAAAACCACCTGCTACAATTTGTCTCTATCTTCTTTTAATAAGAAACCTATTTTTACAATATTTATGTACTGATGCAATCTTATACCAATACGCAGGCTTCTACCTGTAGAAGGTTACAACCTTCTCTCTTTCTCCAGCTTCTCCTAGAAGGGAGCTACAACCCTGTTAGCTCTTTTACTAGCTAATGTACTAGTACATAGTTGTTGACCTACAGAAGGCTACAACCTTCTCATTTCTTCTAGGGACCAAGTTTCATAAATTTTCCGACTGGATCCATCAATAACATTAATCAAACATCAAATACATCTACATCAACCAATCTCCTTTGCACCAACCAAAACTGAATCAAACAATCACTTCTATGAATGTTGTAACCAAAATACAGTAACAGTAACCAGAAACCAATCCTAAACCTAGAACACTGCAGCAATAAACAAAAGTAGCTAAAACATATTTCATGAGATGTACGCTACTTCAATATGTATAACCCGTGTGTATACGCTGTTATATTAAGGCAAACTTGCGTATACGCAGTTTTGATATACCGAACCAGCGTGCATACGCACCTTTTCTATGCGGAACCTGCGTACAAATCTATAAAAGATAATTTACCCCTTTCCAAATATTCAGACATCAGTTATACCCAGATCATCAGATTTATAGATCAATTCATGCGCCAAATATAACAGATCAAAATCACACAAAGATACTTCTCTTCAAGCCTTGAGATCTTGACCCATCAATAGAACTTATCCTTCTTCTAGTGCTCAGGTTCTTCCTTGATTCAGATCCAGCTATGCACCATTACCCAATGACCAGTATTCTAAATCTTGTTCTTCATAAGATATCCAATACTTGAGTGCCTTTTCCTAATGATCTCCTTCCCCTTTTATAGTCTTAGGCCTTACTCAATACCATGGTCCAAAACCATATAGAATCAATACCTTGGATCCAATACCTGGGGTCAATACTTCGGACCAAATATCATGGACCAATACCAAAATAGCATGGAACAAATACCATGGACCAAAACCAAGTTTTCCAAACTGTATGCGCTTTTCCTTGCATGAAAGTGTGTGCATACGTATACACGCCTTTTGATCGGCTATCCCGCGTGTATAAGCAACTTGGTTAAGTGGAACCTGCATATATCTCTTTTTCCTCCATTCTGAGAGCCTAAACTGTGATCTTTCATCTGAGTGAGTTGCCATCAAGGACAACACCTGTGTCATAATGCCAACATAATATGATGTTTAGTATTCTGATTACATTGATCTGACTGTTCTAGTTGATTGGTTGAGTTTTGGTTAATTCAGTGATTGGTTGGATCTGTTGGTTCAGTGATTGGTTGGGTCAATGGTTGAGTTACAGAAATAAGTTTCAGTTTGATGATTGGTTTTGAGCTTAAATGTTGGTAGTGGGTCCAGTCTAAAAATTTGATGAAACGTGGCCTACAAGTTATGATGTGTTGTAGCAGGTGGATCTAGTATGAAAATTTATGAAACGTGGTCCCCGAAGATGAGGGAGTTGGATCTTCCTTCCAGTGGTAGCTGGTAAATCAAATCAGGGGGTTGGATCACCCTTCCAGTAGCAGCTAGAGAATGAGCAAAGGTTGCAGCCTTCGGCAGGTTGGTGCCTACGTACTGGTACAATTTTATGCTAGTACAACATCCAAGCGGTTGGAGCTCCCTTCCAATAGGATTTGGAGAATGAGAGAAGGTTGTCTCCTTCTGCAGGTGGTTTCCTATGTACTAGTATGAGTCTGCACCAATACAAGTTTGTAAAATATTTTCTTTATATTTAAAAGAAGACAGAGACGACAATAACACGTGGTTTTTTCCCGCATTGGGTTTCCACCTTAAATCATGGTGTTTGTTATCACTGAAAATTCTGTTGCCAAAATTGCTCAGACTAGATTAAAGACAAAGCGTTTTCGCAGCGCATAAATCCGTTAGCAGTTTCGCAGCGTCACCTGTTTTAGTGATTTCGTAGCGAAAAACACCGACTTTGCACTGGCTGCGCTACGAAATTGGGAAATAACAGATATTTAAAGTAAATTGATGGAAATACTGCAGGAAACGAGGTTTGTCAAGCTGTTATATGTGGGCCTGTCCTCCATTGAAGGAAGAGGATTATATGGTTCGTTTGCAATATGCTTGTTGTCACTTCATTGTTTCTGGCAAACACTGGGCTTGCAGCCAATGTAAGAGTTGACAATTATGTACGAGGCACAACAAAAGCTTGATGGAAGGTCCACCATTGTATTACAATGATTATGATTTCAAGCACACATGCTTTCTCTCTCCAAGACAACTTGAAGCAAATTTGAGTTTTGCCGTTGGCACTGAACTAGCAGATGATATTGTTACAGAGGTTTGTATTCAGGCTTCATATGTTGACTCAGGGTCCTTGAATACTTCAAGTATAGGAAATGAGCTTACAGGAATTATCAAAGAGATAAGAACCCAATGTACACAACAGAATCTTTCATATTCTGAAGGACAATATTTCCATGACCAACCAACAACTGCCGTGGATGATGAGGTTGATGTGTTTAAAGGTCTAATGTCAGATCTTTCAGATAAGATTGAAGATATCAAGGCGATGATGTCAGCTCAACCGTTGTCTGAGGTTCTTCAGGCTTTTTATGATGATAAGAACGTTTCTCAGGATAAAAATGCTTGTATAAGTGTGAATTCCTCTCATGAAGTAGAAGCTGGTTATCGACTAAAAGGTAATGCATATGTCATCTTCAAGTATACATGGTTGTGGGATCGTATACGTGTCAATGATGAGCTTTTGACAAACGAAATGTTAAGGTTTGGCAAACAGTATTAGCTGTTCGTTCATTAGTTCTTCCACCGACAGAGGACATTTGGCAGGCGATGGCCACGATTCCATGCACACCTTCACTGCCGCTCGCTTGGACAACTGCGCTGCTAATTCCCGCAATCTTAAACCCAAAAATTGATACTGCTGGAGCCGCACTTGCCACCACTGTTAAAGCTGAACTGATTTTTAACACAGTTAAAGAAGAGTAAGATTGTGTACAGAGAGCGCCCAGGAAGAAAGAGGGCTGCGGTACAAAGGGCCACGGACTCAGAAGGATACAGGAAATGAGAGGAATGAAATGTCATTTGGGTTTAGTAATCACTGTAATATTTGCAATTACTGTAAGTGTTAAGGGCCAACTGCATGATTTTTCTAATGGAGAGTTTGATGTGCGCCAATATTTCTCCACTTCACCCAGATATGGTGCTGGAAAAGAAGCAATGAATGATGATTATCAAAATTCCGCAGTGCCTACCCATGGATGTACTCCGATTCTTTTAAATCTTGCGGCCAGGCATGGAACTCGTGCACCGACCAAGAAGCGCATAAAGGAGCTAGCGCAATTATCTATACGTTTGGAGAGTCTTTTGAAGTCTGCAGATGATATACTTACAGGGGAAACACATGGTTCACAACAAATACCATCATGGCATGGGGCTTTTTGCTGGGAAAGGAGTTCTTGGAGCAGGCCAGCATCGTGCGTTTGCTGTTATAACTGACAGTCGAGCAAATGATATCCATTTGCGATTTCATGATACTTGCCAAACATACAAGGAGTTCAAGAAGAAGCGCAAGCCTGCTTTATAAGGATTACTATTTCCGGTTTATGCTGAAGTTTCAGCTTCATTGGTAAAACGCTACAATCTGAACTGTACAAAAGATGATGTGGTTTTATTTTGGTTTCTTTGCCGGCAGAAAGCAGCTTTACTAGACAAAACTGATCAAGCGTGTGGACTTTTTACTCAAATGGAGGTTGAACTACTTGAATGGGTTAATGATTTGGTGCTACATTATCTTAAAGGATATGGAGAATCGATAAATTATCGGTTGGGGGTACCATTACTACAAAATATTGTGCAATCAATGGAGCGAGCTATTTTAATGAAAAATGATCCTAATATTCCAGCAGCTGTGGAGAAGGCTCAGTTACGATTTGCTCATGCAGAGACCATCATACCGTTCTCTTGTCTCCTTGGTCTATTTCTTTCTGCCTCTGATATAGAAAGAATTCAAAGGGAGCAGCCTTTGCAGCCTCCACCAAAACCCCCTCAAGAGCGGAGATGGAGTTTCCTATATCAAATGTTGGAGATGCATCAAAGCCCGAGATGTCCTCTATTTCTGGAAATTTAAGGAGCACTCAAAAGGTTTGTAAGTTGGATAGATGCAGTAGTTGTAAAATGGATGGGGATTTTTCAAGCCTTTCTTCTGTCTGGGCGGACAATATAATTGATTCTGAAATACTTCATAGTATACTGAAGTGTACCCGCAGCATCTCCAAACATTTAGGGAAGGCTGCTCTTGCTGTGTTCTATGAAGGGTTAAGAAGGCCGTCAAGTGTTACTTTCCAACATATTGGGTGTTGCCCCCTTAGGATTTGGATATGGGATATGACTTTTCTGTTTTGAAGCAAAGTAATTCACATGTTGGGTTAGATTCTGTCCGTGGAAAGGAACATCACTATCACAACAATCAAAGAAAGTTTGCTCTCAGTATATTATTATCTTTGCAGGATTTGCGTGATAAAGCTGGTGGCTGGAATAGAGTTTTGGATGTCATTGAAAAGTATTTAAGCAGTCTAATTCCCCAAAGATTTTCATTTCACAATGAATCTGCTACAAAAGGAACACTCTATAATGTTAATACAGTGTTATTGGTTCAGTCAACTTCTCAGGTTGCAGAAATCCAATTTGAGCTTGCACCACAGCATCAAAACATTAAAAGAGCACGTAGTGACAGAAATCATAGTCAAAGAGATGCAATCTTATGCAAAGATAGAAACAGAAGTGAACATGTCATTGTGCGAGAGGATGTACAACTCCATCAAAACTGGACAAGACAAAGGTTGCTGCTTTTATTTCTGGTTTGTGCAGCTATTAAAAAGCTTAAGTTTCAAGATTGTTGAAGCTTAGATGATGAAGTCTTTTAAAGCTTACTATAAACCGCAGGAGGGTCTCCTTGCTGTCTACTGTAGTTTCATAGACTGTTCCTCTTGGTTTGAAAGATCTTAAAAGGTTATGAGTTGTCTCCTGCAATAACATTAAAGAAACGGAGATTACTCCTTCATTAGCTTCCTTGTTTACTGTTCTTAAGGAGTTCAAATGGCAACCAAGCACTAAATCTCTTCTTGCTACTAGCCTTGCATGCATTGAAATGGGTCAAAAAAGAAAGACTGTGTTTTGAAATTACACAGCAGTTTCGTAGCGCGCTACGAAACTGCTGTAGGTGATGTTTTCAATGCAGAATAAACAGTGTGACCGGGAATTTTAAAAGAGAGACACCTGTCCATCAATACAGCCTACAGCTCATCTGGAGACATGGTGTGTGGTAGCAGCGTTCCATACCTGGGGTTATTAAAGAGCTGGGAACATGCTGCTACATTTTCGAGGAGCGGTGGAAGACAAGGACCGGGAAAACAGGGGTTCTATCCTAATATTATTGAACCATCAACGCATCCAGCATCCAATGCTAACCTGGAACATTGAATCCTCATCTCATGCTATCACAGCCGCTTCCAGAAAGAGAGCAGATGTCAAAGAATGAAGTCCATTGTAATTAAAGCCATCAAAGCTATCGCTGTAGTAATCCACTTGGCAGAGAACGAATCTTGATTGTAATAAATGCTATGTCCAGCATGATGTAGAATTAGGATCTTATTTGCTTTAGGATTCCAGCGCTGTCAATTAGTGGTCAGCTGTAATTATTAGTTAGTTAAAAGTTAGTAGGTGTCATCATAGGTAATTATTGAGCTCCCCTCACGCGGGAGGAGGGAGCTCGAATCAGGTAGAGTAAGCATTCTATATAGAGCTGAAAGATGAAGGTACAAGGGGTTGGATGTTTTGATAAAGAACAAGTCTATTTTGGTTTATGTAAAGCAGATTTCAGTAATGCAAATAGCTGTTGTTTCTTCTCAGGATTCTCAATAGATCTTATTGTTCAAATGTATGGTGGTTTATTCTCTTAATGTTCTTTTACAGTCTTGTTATGGCATAATCACTCAGAACTCATGTATCATGCTCTGACTTCCTGTATGCTTTGGCAAACTGTGTTTTATGTAAGTTGTGTTTGAACATTAGATGTAAAGAGCCCTGATTTCTATGAAAAGATGGTGTTTTTGTTTGCTGAGATGTGTGAGACTCCATAAGCCCAATGGGAAACAATTTGATATTTGTCCAGCCAGCTTATTTTCATGTGTTTTTTAAAGAGTTAGCCATCTTTCCTTGTCATTAATTCATATTCATAATCTGTGAGAGAGCCCTCTCTGACTAAGGAGGCTAAGCCTTAGTCTAAAGCCTGGTTTGAAATAGTTACACAGAATCTTGCTGATTGGCAGCCTTCAGTACCTGATTTTGTGATAACAGTGTTCATATGTGTTTCTTATGTGTGATGGTTTATTTTGTTCTTACTACACATGGTTATTTTTTATCTGATGTTTAATAAAGTATTGATGCACTGGCTCAAGATAAACAGATGAGTAATTAACTGAAACATAAGTTTACTGGATACACGCTAGTTATCTTAAGAACAGTCGCATAAACACGAAATTCGCATAAAGAAATTAGAATATGAAATCAAAAGTTAATGATTTGAAATTATTGATTCAACCCCCCTCATTTTTTTCCCCAACAACATTCGCATGCATGCACTAATTACAGTTAAATTCACAGATCTAGAAGTTTAAAAAAACTGTAAATAATGTAAAATTTCAGAATTTAAATATATTATTATCAGATTTGTTGTAACGAAATACCCAGTGGAGTATCCACAATAGTTTACGGATCACTGATGTAGGTGAAAAAACAACCAAGGAGAAACTAGGTTACTCAGAGACCACTTCTACTATCTATACTATAGCAAATACATAGAAATTGCAACAAAAAAAACAAAGCACAGCAAGTAAACCTACTATAGTTGTAGAAAAGAAAAGAACATAAAGTAAATATATTATAATTGCATCGAGGGAAATAAAATCAATTCAATCAAGCTAGGAGAAAATCAAATATATTCTACTGTGCATTGAAAATACTCTTGCAACCGAGAGAAGGCACTTATTTGTAGACAATAACGACAAGAATTATAGGGGGTCTCTAAAATTCCAAATTTCATCCTCAAGGCATGATGTATGTTTTAATATGCTAAGGAAGTATGAACATGCTTTAGGTGCAAATCTAGAGGTGTTTTGATGCAATCTATGGATAGCTACAAGATGCCCCTGTTTTGCTACAAGAAACAACCGAGAGTAATTTTATGCATTTTACTTGTGGTTTGAGAGATGAATAAGGTAAATTAGGGCTAAGGATGGATCAAGAATCCCTTCCAAAGTCCTTATTCCTATGATGAATCAATATATTCCTCAAAAGAGTAAACCTGGAGGTTCCTATAGGTCTGTAAAATAGAAATTTATTTACTAACAGATTGCAAAAATATATGACAACAAGTAAAGAGATAGTAATCTAAGCAAGCTAAACGCATGGGAAAGAATGCTAAATGTATCAAAGAATTTTTGTTAAACTTAAATTAAAATTCTTAAAGATACTAATAAACAAACTAACTTATCGACCCACAAAAAACAATATTTGAAAGTGATATCACAGAATGACTATCTGAAATAATGCATGGAAAATAAAAGTACAAAGAGGCAGCCTAAGCACCTAGGTTGGGCCTTAACCCAAGGAGACTCGGGTCCCTTAAAGGAAAAGCAAACTATACACAAAAGACTGTTTTTCATTAATCAACAAATGTGCTAATAAATGATATATGACAAAATTGAAATAATAAGCAAAACTTTCCTTTCTCTACTACTGACTATCTTCTCCAAAAGTTATAAATCCATAATGGCTACTAAGGCCCCTTATTTATACAAAAAGTGGTTTAAGGGCAGCCTCCTTGAAGAGAGTATTGTTTCCCTCCAAAAACCTTATAAATTATGATTTGGTTCCCTAATGACGAGTTGAGTTTTGATTATCATTCAATAGGGGACAAGCCCCGTATTTTTCCCTTGTTGGACTCCTATGTGATCTGCATCATATATCATCAATATCCTACACAATAAATTTATTATGAAAACAATATATGGAAATAATTTATTAACCCTCCTAAGAACATATTAAAGTTGAAAAATACCTTATTAAGTGCAAAAGGAAAGGTTAAATGTCCCTAGGAATGGTTAGATGGGCCTTAAGTTGTACCTATTTGGGAGGCCCATCAGCTAGCCAATCAAATGACTTGGATCTTGGCTACATCCATAGGCACACCTTTCTCATTAATAATGTAGCCTAGGTATTGGACCTTGTTCATGTCGAAGGAGCATTTTTCTAAGTTAGTACATAGCTTGTGCTACCAAAGAGTGTCAAGAACCTACAAAATATGTTGTAAGTGTTCTACCCAACTCTTGTTGAAGATAAGGATATCATCTAAATATACAACCACAAAATAGTTGGTGAAAGGAAACAAGATATCATCCACCAGCCTCATGAAATTTGTTAGGGAATTCATCAAACCAAAGGGGATGAATAACCATTCAAAAAGACCCTCATTGGACTTGAAAGTAGTCTTCCACACATCAATCAGTTCTATTAGGACCTTGTGGTAGTCGAACTTCAAATCAATCTTATTGAATTATTTGGCCCCATTAATCTGGTCAAGAAGGTTGTCAATTTGGGGGATCATGTATTGGTTCCTAACTATCACTTTTTTAGCACCTGATGTTAAATGCACAGTCACCAAGTCCCGCCCTTCTTTTGCATGACTACAATTGGGCTTCCACGGGGTGAGGAACTTAGTCGGATGTGCCCTTTTTGGAGCAACTCTTGGGTATGTCTCTTGATTTCCTCATTTTCCAAAAGAGAGTGGTGGTAGCTTAACCTATTTGGTAGAGGCATGCCATGGGTCAAATTGATTGAATGCTTGATCTAATAGTAAAAATCCACAATGTTCTCCTTACTCTCAGAGAAAATCAAGAAGAATACAAATTTCTACCTCTGGTATCATGTATATTTGTCTTCCCATAGTAATAATAACACTATGAGGCTTAGACTGATATACTACATGACGCTTACACGAGTATGCTTGGCCTAAAATAACATCAAAAATTTCAAGGGGAGAAATATCACACAATACCTCATCCTTGAATGGCTTGATGTCATAGGATAGGTGTCACCATTGGTTGATGCGGAGATCTCGCCCTTGGTGGAGCCATCTGATGGTGTATGGTTGTGGGTGTGGTGTTGTCTTAAATCTGTACCGCTTAACAACCTCCGTTGACATGATTTTGTTTTCACTCATGTTATCGATAATGAAATACATTGGAGCACCCTTCATTCACACCTGTGAGTGAAAGAGGTGCTCACCTTCCTCCATATCTTTGGGCTCATTCTGTGGGACCTTTGTGGTGGAAACAGTGGCACTGGGTTTTGCACCAATGATATTTTTTCCCTTGTCCCAATTCAGTTTAGAGTTGGAACCTATGTATGAATCTAAGGCTTTTATCTTGGACACTAATGGTTGCCTTGCATGACATTCATCATTGTTATGAGAGGATCTCTTATGGAACTCACACCACTTTCATGTGTATTTCTTCATCTTCCCATTAAGATTATTTGTTTACAACTTAGACAGGTTGTCCTAGGGTGGTCAACCCTAGATCTATCCTTTATTTTGTGATTTGGGGATGCCTTGATTCTACTATGAGGGATTCACATATCCAAAATCATGTTTCTACTATTTAAACTTTTTCTCGATTTTGACAACATATCGGTATGTTACATCGAGTGAGGGGATGTCTAGGAACTCCATTTATATTTGGATGTACCTATGTAGAAACCCACGGGAATTGATGTTATGAAACCAGCTCAAGAAAAGATAAAAAAGATAGATCAACGCCTTAGAATTCAGCCTCTTCGAGGGGGCAACCTCCTTTACATTACATAAATGAACAATTCTTGGATGATTCAAATGAAAAAAACCTCCTTTCTATATATAGGAGTCTAAGGAGTCACAATATAATCCAGCCGACCTAACAATAATAATATAAAGCCACAAAAATAACAATAGAGGGATTCTATGGGGCACATAAATAACAATATGGGGGTAATAGGGGCACAACAATATAAATAAGGGGTATAACTACAATAGTGATGGGGTAATCACTAGTATTATAGGGACCCAACATGCCCCTCTCCTTCAAAAAAGTGTTGTCCTCAACGCTTGAGTAGTTCTAGATACTTCTGCGTAAAATTCTCATCCTCCCATGTGGAATCTTCAGCGGATAAGTTCTTCCACTTGATAAGATACTCTGAAATTGATCGACTTCGTAGCTGTCGAGTTCTTGTTTCTGTGACTGCTTCCGGTTCCAATATAATTTTTCCTTCCTCGCCAAGTTCTGGCAATATTGTTTGAATTGGGAGCTTGTCGCCTATAACATTCTTTAAACATGAAACATGGAAAACTGGGTGCAATCGAGAAGCTGCAGGAAGCTCCAATTTGTATGCCATAGTACCAATCTTTTGCAACACCTTTTACGGACCATAATACTTTGGTGATAATTTATTATCCTTCTTAGCTTTCTTTAGGGACATTTGCTTATATGGTTGTAGCCGTAGGAATAACCAATCACCTACATCAAAACTTCTTTCACTCCGATGTTGATCTGCCTGTTGTTTCATTCTATTTTATGCCAACACGAGGTTATCCTTTAAGAGTTGGAGGACTTGTTGTTGATGTTCGATGTGATGTTCCACTGCCTGAACCTTAGAATTTTCTCTTAAATATGATGTGATGGATGGTGGTTGATACCCATAAAGTGCCATAAATGGGGTCATTTTTGTTGTTGTATGGAAGGAATTGTTATACCACCATTCAGCCAGAGGCAACCATTTGATCCATTGTGTCTGTTTATCAGATACAAAGCAACGAAGATATCCTTCCAAACATTTGTTTACTATCTCAGTTTTCCCATCAGATTGAGGATGATAAGATGAGCTATGAGCTAACTGAGTACCAAGACAAGAAAATAATTCTGTCCAAAAATTTCCAGTGAAAATGGGATCTCTGTCACTTACAATAATCTTTGGGTTTCCATGTAGCTTTTGAACCCTTTCCATAAATGCAGTAGAAACTGTACTGGCTTTAAATGGATGTGATAATTCACAAAAGTGTGCATACTTGGTAAGTCTGTCAACTACCACCATGATGACACTCTTTCCCTCAGACTTGGGTAAACCTGTGATAAAATCCATTGAAACCTCCTCCCAACGTTGGCTTGGAATGGATAAAGGTTGTAATAGACCCGGTGTCTTAATTGTTTCAACTTTATTTTGTTGGCAAACCAAACATTCCGCCACAAACTTTTGAATATCTGATTTAAGGCCATCCCAAAAAAATTCCTTCTTAACCCTGTGGTAAGTTTTTAAAAATCCTGAGTGCCCTCCTAAGGGAGAAGTGTACAATTCCATAAGAATCTTTTGTTTTAGCTGGGAATTCTTACAGAGGTATAAACGATCTTTGTACCATAACGAATCATTTTGCTAGCTAAATGTATCAGAAGTACTGGAATCTTGTTGTTACTTTCGAATAAGTGCCCACACTTCTTCGTCATTCTTCCATTCCTCCCTTGCTTCGTTTATCCAATCTGGTTGGATAACAGAAATGGCACACAACAATGCTTCCACATCCTCATCCTTTCTTGAGAGTGCATCTGCCACCACATTTTGCTTCCCTTTTTTGTATATGATTTCAAAGTCATAACCCAACATCTTTGTGACCCACTTTTGTTGCTCTTCAGAGGATAATCTTTGTTCTAAAAAGTATTTAAGGCTATCATGATCTGTTTTTACCTTGAAGTGTCTTCCCATTAGGTAGGGTCGCCATTTCTTAAGTGCATGGAGTATTGCCAACATTTCCTTCTCATAAATAGCTTTGCTTAAAAACTTTCCCTTGATTGGATGACTTTCAAAAGCAATGGGTCTTTCATCTTGCATTAGAACAGCACCAATTCCATTTCCTGAAGCATCACATTCCACAATAAAGGTTTTTGTGAAGTCCGGTGTAGCTAAGTGTTACACTAAAAAATGTCACCATGGCTATGTACAGTTAGTATGGCTCTATCAACAGTCATGCTATCCTCCTGGGCAAGTCTTAAGCCTCTGCTCTCCATGTCAAACTCCAAAAAGAGAGAAAGTCTTTATAAATGTATTTATCTCTGGGTACGCAGGTTCTCTCAACCTTACCTGCGGGTACGCACCCAATGTTCACAAAAGCTGCGTACTTGTACACTCTGTATGTAAAGGGGCAGGTGTGTCCCCCTGTAAAGGTCAAAATACGCAAGTTTCATCTTTAAAAAGTTACTTGTGGTCATTTCTAGAGCATTCTAGAGGGTTGTTCGATGTGTATTGAGTGCCTCCAGATGGTTCATGTATCCCTACCAAAGAGGAACTTATCCCATCAAGAGAGGAGCTATCCCATCCAAAGAGGGGATTATCCCATTGATGGTGGACCTGATTAACTTCCTCTTGAGCACTATAAATACAGGCATTGGGCTAGAAGGAGGAGAGGTTGGAAGCTAAACATTTCTAAGGGTAGATGCTGCTGGAATTAGAACTCCCATTTAGAAGCTTGTGAGGAGAGATTGCCATCTTTGCTTGTTCTATTTGGAAGTGGGTGAGCTTTGTCAAAGTAAAGGAGAACTCTTGATGGACCCTGGGAGGGACTTGCACAACACCAAGGCTCAGGTTGTAATTGTTCCTTTTGTTTCCTATTAATGCAAATGAGTCCATTCTTCTCAATAACTTGTTATTTATGAGTTATTTCATGTACTCCTTGGTCTATGTGTTAAATATGTTTTATTTTATGAGATTATCAAGTGCTATTTAATCGTTTGATTGTTAGTGGATGCAGGTTTCGAAGTGAACGAGGAGCTCATCCGGATCGGCGAGGCTGGACTACTACAACAGCGTTGGACTACAGGTAGGATCTAAACACTTGATTTCTTGTATAGTAAATGCATGTTTAGAGAAGGATTGCTCTTGTTTGTCTTGTTTGTCACTAGAGAGTCTTAGGCTCCTAGGGAGGTTGGTTGTGTCCGCACTATCGACTCTTTCCGCCTGACAAAATGGCGACCATACTGGGGAATCCATTGATGTGAAAGTCTTTTCCTTTGTATACAACTTTGATCTGAGAAAAGTCATTTATTTTCTGGTTTTTGGCTCTGTGACTTTGTATTTGGGTGGGTTAGCTTAGGGTAAGTTTGAATTTAGTTTTTCTTGGTTTTTTCAGTAGGACGCACCCTCTGAGTCTTGCACAGTGCGTACCTGTACGCACTGTTTCTGTGTGCACAGAGCGGGCCCGCACCTGGCTTAACAGGTTGCCTGCGTCCCCTGCTAAAAATTAAGAAATTTCCATTTTTTGCATTTTTCCTCTTAGATTTTGCTTTTTCTTAGTTTTTACTGCCCAGATCCATTAGTCTCTTGTCAAAGATCTTCACCTGAACTTGTTTCGATAGCATTGAGTGTTTTAGTGGATTTCATAGAAGTTTAAGCCCTAGGGTTTGATTTTTGAGTAGGTCCTGTAGTGACTTTGGCGGTAGAAGTTGTCAAGCCTTAGATCTCTCTGGTTTTGTCAGCCTTCTTAGAAGTCGGACCTGTCATAAAGTCTACCTGTGAGAGCAACTTACCTTTGAGTGGTCTCTTTGGCAAATTTCGAAGTGCTTGTTGATTGAGTATTGAATTCCATTTTACAAAAAGAACAAAAAGATTTGAGTTTTGTTTTGACTGGTCTTTTGATTCTGCATTAGCTGGTCCTTGACTTGATTGTGGTCAAGTAAAACAACCTAGAATCATCCTTGTAGGCTTTTGCCTCGTTAGGTTTGCTTAGAGTAAATTTCTTTTTGATTTGCTTGTGAGTCAAGTTTTCATAGATTTTATAGCTTTTGAGATTGATTTTCATTAAAATAGATTTATATGCTTTATTAAATAGGAAAATACAAAAACATCTCCTTTGAAAAGTTTTGTTTCAAGTAGCTTTGAGGAATTTTGAAAGAAAAAGGATTTTTCGTGCACGTAATGAGTGGTCATGTTTGTATGCTTTGAAAGATAAAGAGAATTGTTTCTTTGATTGTCTTTACTAAGAAAGTTGTTTTCTATAAAATTTGCATTTTCCAACTCTCTTAGTTAGGAATTTCATTGAAAGAGAAAAGTAGCGTAAATCATCTTAGGTGCATCTTTGTAGTGGTTTGAGTCGAGTCTACACACCATTGGTTTCATTTCCGCTACCTTTTGTCTTTAAGAAAACCATAAAATTAACGCTTAAAGTAAAATCAACGTAGTAACTTTTATTTACTAGGGCTCTGAAACACCAATTTAGATCAGGCTAGTGTCTTGGAGTAGGAGAGTAATTAACTCTCCAAGACAACAAAACCAAACAAGTAGCTTATCTTGTGATAGAATAAATCCAATTGTCTCATTTGTACTCTGGGAAAGCTCCTCTTAAAGGAGAAGCACGAGCTCGTGTCCGAACCAGTGAGGGGATCAATCCTCCCTCGTTGGGAACGACGCCAGACACGCACGTATTACAAACGGTAAACCTCGGATTAACCATTGTCGAGGAGCCAGGGGTCACTTGTCGGTAAACCTTGGATTATTGTCAAGGAACCGGCAAGGGGATTGAGCTTGATACTCTGCCCTTGCGTGCTGTCGGAGTGTAGACTGTTCCCCCAGGTGCATTTGTTGCGGTTGGTAACCTTAGTGACCATTATCTTTAGGATTCTACCGAGGTGACGGTGGAGGGAAGATCCCACTGTACCTGGAGCAGACGTCGGCTAGACTCACTTGGATTTTCCGGGGGGTTCACTTCACTCGAGACGGTTAAAGTGGAGGAACTTGTGCCGGTCTATTCATTAAGCAGGTTGCCGGGGTAACTGTTCCACCCGCCACTTCTGTACTGAATCCGGCGATGTTGGGTTTCATCTCCAACTAGCGTTTTCGGTCTGGAAGGCTACTGTTTGTGCTTGGTTTGACGCCCTAGATTCTTTAGGCGTGTGATTCAAATTTGTTTGGTTCTTTAGCGACTTTAGGTGGTTTGATTTGAGATTTTACTTTGTTTTCGTGTGTAGTAGTTAAAAGTTTTTAGCTGTGGCGGAATTACCGAGACAGTCCCGTAGACTTCGGGGCAGTCACCTGAGATTGTTACCGGAACTGATTTGTTGAGGAAACTCCGTAGATCACGGGGTGGATCTCCTGAAGACGTCCCGGGTCAGTACGAAGGATTGAAGGTCCTTGTAACTCCTCCTAGTGGCAGTAGAGTAGGTTCACCTGAAGAAGGAGAATCTTCCTTGGTAGTCCATCCAGATTACCAAAGTCTAGAGACAGGTTATAATCCCGAAGCTGTTACAGTTTCTGAGCTTGCTGGTAGTTTTTCGTCTACTAGTGATATAGGCGAAGAACCTGAAATATCTGAACCTGTTACTCCGACTTCTAGTGTTCCAGATTCACCAAGAGTAGAACGAGTTATCACCGAAAATCTTCCTACTGGTTTGATTGCTATTGAAGAACTTGCTCCAGAGGAAGAAATAGGCGTCTCTAACCTTGAAGATCAACTTACTATTGAGCTCAGGGAGCGTGAATCTATCTTTTACAGTCCTCCTAGAAGTACTACTTGGTACCTTTCGTTAACCAATTATTTAGACAACTCAGGGATAGGTTTTTCTACACCTCGTACTCCTTTTCCACCTGGAGGTATTTATACTCCTGTAAATATGTCTGGTCAGTCGTCCGTGTTTACTCAAACTCCTGAATCTTTCTTACACGGCGGTCCTTCTGTTCCCACCGGGTATCAGTCACTTTCTGGTACCTTTGCGGGGGCATCTCCTCAACCCGTCGATCATGGGTTATTAGCTGGAAACAATGGTAATAAACCGTTGGGTGTAGGGGACATTTACATGATGTCAGGTTCAGTTCCCGTTTCTCAACCTCAAGGTGGCCAATTACCGCCTGGGGGGCAGCCTCAATTAACGCCTGGGGGGCAACCTCAAGGTACACAAATTGTGTCTGGGGGGCAACCTCAAGGTCAGTATGTACCTATGGTGCAATACATGCCTCAAGGTCAACCCCAGCCTCAATATGTACCCCAAGGTCAACCTCAGTATCAATATTTACCTCAAGGGTATCAACCTCAAGGGTATCAACCTCAAGGTCAAGGTCAACCCCAGTATCAGTATTTACCTCAAGGTTATCAACCTCAAGGTCAATACTCGAGTCAAGGTTATCAACCACCTCAAGGTCAGTCATATGTTCAAGGTATGGGAACTGTACCTTTCAGTTATCAATCCTATCCTCAATCCGGTTATGGATCTCAGTATCCTCAACCTGTTACGGGTCAATACCCGGAATGTTAGTGTGGGATCCATCACAGGGTCAACAGGTGTTGCAGCCAAGTATACAGTTGGTACCTCAAGCTGGACAACCCGTAGTTTCTGGTCCACCCCAGCAACCGCAACCTGTCCAGTCAAATGTTCAAACTTCTGTAACTTCGGTAGTTACTCAGCCGCCAATTGCACCTAGTACTCCATCTCAAACGGCTGCTGCAACTACCGCTACATCTACCGCACTTACTTCTGGAGTATCGACAGCTCCGGTTTCTACTGTCTCTGCAACCACTCCTCAGACATCTTTACCGTTGTCTGGATCTACGATTCAAACCACGGTCCAGATGCCTATAGGTCAGCCTGGTATAAGTACGGTTGTCACTACTCAACCTCAATTTGTTCAACAACCGTACCAGGGACAGTACCAACATGGGCAAGCTGTCCAACAGCCGTTTACCAGTATCAACCGTATCCTGGGTACACTTATCAACAACCTCAACAACCCCAGTACGGTCCGGTTAATCCTGGTTTTCCAGGAGGATATAATATCCCTAATGCGATTCCTGTTCCTAGTTATCCTGGATATCCTCCTCCTGGGACTGGTCTTGTGACCCAGAGTTTTAGAGATCCTAACCGGCAATTACCGTTTATCGCAACTTTGGATTTACCAGACTTGACGCGCCTAACGAATGATCCAATTCAATATCTTCAGTTCTGGCCGCCAATGCCAAATAAGTTGCCCAGTGATATACCCAAGTTCGAAGGTAAGTCTGGAGAGGATCCGTCCAATCATGTGATGACTTACCACCTCTGGTGTGCTTCAAATTCTATCTCGGATGATTCGATCCGCTTACGTCTTTTCCAGCGTACACTCATTGGTCTCGCGGCCAAGTGGTACATTGAGTTACCACGGGCCTCTTTTTACAATTTTAGCCAGTTAGCTACCTCGTTCTTAACTCACTTTCAGTTGCCGGTCAGATACGATAACGGCACGGAGTTATTAACTTCACTAAAACAATCGACGTCCACGTATATTTCTGATCACATTCATGAGTGGAGACGTCGAAGAAGGTTAGTGAAAGTTTTTATTCCGGACCAAATCTTAGCTGAATGGTTTGTTAAATCATTATTACCGAAGATTACTGAAGATGTAGCTAAGGCCGGAGTAGTTACTGAGGAGCAAGTCATTGCTCAGGCGCAGTACCTTGACTTAGTTTATACTCAGTCGGGTACGTTACACGAGAAGATCCCAGATCTTCCAAAATCGAATCAAATCGCTGCTGCTCCTTCGGGATCTCATGCCGCTGATGGTATGATTGGTACGTGAACACAAAGAGCAAGAAGAAGTCTTCCAAGAGTTCTACTACTCCTATAATCACCTTGCCTGATTCCCCGACAGGAGAGTCTTCTCCTGAACTTTCCGCCGATATTCACGCTGTAGAGTCATCTACGGCCAAATCAAAAAACGGTGGAAAGAAGAAAGGAAAGAAGAAGGCTAAAGCAGACAAGGCTCCGAAGGAGAAAACAGAAAAGTCGGAAACCAATGACGAAAAGCGCAAACCTCGATATCCTTGTCTTATTTGTGAAGAGGATCATTTTACAAGAGATTGCCCTCATCGGGCCGAGGTTGTGAAAATAGTCAAAGGTTCTCCCACTCCTGCTGTGTTAAAAGATCCATTTCCAAAGCAGGAAAGTAAGATGATAGGTTCTTCCTCGACTGCCAGTGAAGAACCCATTTTGATGATGTCTCATGTGAGGATTGCGACTCGATCGCAAGATTATGGTAGTAAGAATCCTGTTGATGGTAAGGAAGCAGAATCTTCTCATTCTAATCCATCAACCTCAGCTCCTGGTTCCGATCCACTACAGATCGAAAAACCTAACCCGGACTTAGTAATCAAACCGCCCGCCAAGGGTGTACTTCGAAGGTCTGCTTTCAATCCACATGCGAGAGCGGCCCAGAATTACAACATTGTTGAGGACTTAGCTGTTTCACCCTCAGCAATGTCGGCTTTAGAAGTGCTGCAATCATGCCCAACACAACGAAAATTACTTTTGTCGGCTATCGGAGCTGTTGATGTTCAGGACCCGAATCTGATAATCTTCGATCTAGAAAATAGTACACCGCGTCTACCCCATCAAATGGCTTTCCAAATTCCAGTGATAGTAAAAAACAGGCCTATTCATCGGACTGTGATTGATGAGGGAGCTTCTACGTGTATTATGTCGATTCAATGTTGGAGATCGCTTGGTTCTCCTTCGCTGAACCAATCCCCGACCATCCTTAAGGCCTTTGATGGCCGTGGGTTCCGTCCGTTTGGTATTCTACAGGAATTGCCTATAGGGGTAGAAGGTAAAACCGTTAGTCTGGATGTGGAAGTGGTTGATGCCCCTCTAGACTACAACCTTCTTTTGGGTCGAAGTTGGTCATATGCTATGACAGCGGTCGTTTCATCGGTCTTCAGAGTAATAAAGTTTCCACATAACGGTAAGATCGTGACAATTGATCAGCTGACATACTTTTCATCCGACCCAGCCTCTTCAGAGAGTATCCAGCATGTCGGTAAGACGACAATCCCTTATAGGGACGTTGGCGTAGGTTTAGTTAAAGATTCCGGTTTACTGGGAACTTTTCCTTTCCCTCCAATCAACGCAGACCCTTCATTTGCATCAATTCATATGATTACATCAGACAACATTATTTATGATGATCCTTGGATTGTCCCATCTGAATCTGAGATAGACTCATTCGGTGATGCTATGCCTTTGAGTCCATATGAAATTGCTTATGAAGCCGTCATGTCTTTTACCGACTCGCGTTCAACCCAAATCGACCAAATGAATGTGGTCAGTGAAGAATCACTTTTCACATCAACCTTAGAACGGATAGCGTTTCCCGAAGTCGTGTCATCTGACGAGCAACTTCGCGAAATCCTAAGTGTAGACGATCTACCATGGGAAGATCTCCATCACAGATCTTCGTTTTTACCTAAGGATGATGCTTTTGAAAATGATTTTTCATCTATCTTTACCGCTGAATATGTCAAAGACGCTCAGAATCCAACGAAACATTCTGATTCAGAGTTGAATTTAGGGAATATTTCTCGCACTATTCCCATTGACATTTCAGTGAAGCCCGGAATTGAGGAAAACATTCATATAGGTGCCTCATGTACAGAAGATGAAATTCAAACTTACAAGGCCCTATTCCAAGAATTCCGCGATGTGTTTGCCTGGTCTTACGAGGAAATGCCAGGAATCGATCCCGCCATTGTTGTTCATGAAATAAAGACCTACCCGGACGCTAAACCCGTCCGGCAACGGTTGCGTCAGATTCACCCTCGGAAAGCGGCTGCGATTAAAGCAGAAGTCGAGAAGCTGTTGAAAGCAGGTTTCATTTATCCAATCCCGTTAACGGATTGGGTATCGAATATTGTTCCGGTTAACAAGAAACAAGGAACAATAAGAATCTGTATCGACTATAGGGATATAAATCGAGCTTGTCCAAAAGACAACTATCCTACGCCTTATATCGATCAAATAATTGATGATTGTGCCGGAAGTGAAATGTTTTCCTTATGGATGGTTTTTCGGGCTATAATCAAATCAATATTCTACCTGCCGACCAACCAAAAACGGCATTCATTTGTCCATGGGGGACATTTGCTTATTGCAAATTACCTTTTGGGCTTAAGAATGCCGGGGCCACTTTTCAACGGGCGATGTCTTACGCATTTCATGACATCAAGCACATTGTGCAACCGTACCTCGATGATTTGCCTGCTCATTCTTTACATCGAGCTGATCACCTTGTCCACTTACGAGCAATCTTTATGAGGTGTAGGCATTATCGAATTCGGTTGAATCCCCACAAGTGTGTATTCTGTATAGAGACGGGTCGATTGCTGGGATTTGTTGTTTCAAAAGCCGGCATTCGCGTCGATCCCTCGAAGGTCGAAGCTATCATCAAATTGCCTCCTCCTTCGAGTTTGCGCCAACTCCAAAGTTTGCAAGGGAAAGCGAACTTTTTACGCCGATTCATTCCAAACTACGCCGAGGTCACTAAAGGTTTTACACGGTTGTTGAAACAGAACGCTCAATTCTTTTGGGACGAGATTGCCCAACAATCTTTTGATGCACTTAAACACGCGTTGACCCATGCACCGTTGTTGCATCCTCCCAACTACAACCAGGACTACTTCTTATACCTCGCAGCTTCGCATTCCACCATTGGAATGGTGTTAGTTCAAGAAGATGAATTCGGAGCGGAACATGTGATATATTATCTTAGTAGGACATTAAACCCCACTGAGCTAAAATATTCGCATGTGGAGAAATTGGCCCTGGCAGCCGTTCAAGCTGTCCAGCGTTTTCGTCACTACATTCTTCTCCGTAAAACTACAGTTATTTCGGATTGCAACCCTATGATTTATATTTTGACAAAACAACTGCTAGGGGGCAAGTACTCTAAATGGATCGTTATCCTGCAAGAGTTCGACTTGGAGTTTGAGAAGTCCAAGTCTAAGAAATCCTTAGTTTTTGCGGAATTGATGTGTGATTTCCCGCGTGCTGACACAGAAACTGTGGCAGAGGAGTCCATTGCGGACGAATCTTTGTTTCTTATCAGTACTTTAGATCCGTGGTACGGGGATATAATCATCTATCTCCAAACCCAAACCTTTCGGCCTGAAGCTTCAAAGTCGGAACGTCGAAAATTCGGTTTCAATCCCAGCAATACAAAATTATTGGAGATACACTTTATCGCCGGGGGCAGACTTAGTTTTTCGACGTTGTTTAACTCACGAAGAGGCTGAGAGGGTTTTGAATGATTGTCACTCTGGAGCATGTGGCGGTCATATGTCTGGGTATGCCACAGCTCAGAAGGTGTTGCGCGCTGGCTATTTCTGGCCGTCCATGTTTAAAGATTGTATCATTGCAGTCCGAAAGTGCCACAACTGTCAAGTGTTTGATCGCAAGATGCGCGCACCACCTGCTCCTCTCCATCCTATAATTGTCGTTGGTCCATTCGCCAAATGGGGTATCGATTTTATTACTTGTAACCCTCACTCGGCCGGGGGCATGCGTATATCATCCTCGCGGTTGATTATTTTACTAAATGGGCCGAGGCGATGCCTACATTCGACGCAAGCGGCAAAACAGCTGCAGTTTTCGTATTCAATCATATTATAACTAGGTTTGGTGTCCCACAAGCAATCATCACTGACCATGGGAGCCATTTTCGAAACATCATGATGACTGAGCTTACAAGCCAGCTTGGTTTGCGCCACGATAGCTCTACTCCTTATTATCCGCAAGCCAACGGTTTGGTTGAGTCTATCAACAAAGTTCTGGTTATCATGATCCGACGAACCATTGGTATTCATCGGTCGAATTGGCACAACATGTTATTTTCAGCGCTATGGGCATACCGAACCTCAGTGAAAACTTCAACAGGGTTCACTCCTTTCCAGCTAGTTTATGGCTTGGAAGCTGTGTTACCCATTGAATGCGAAATCCCATCACTTCAAATGGCTGTCGAATTACTCCCAGCTACTTCCGAAGAGGAGAAACGTTTATTATACTTAGCTCAATTAGATGAGACTCGACGTGACGCTGCATTGGCAATCGAGACTCACGCGAAGCGAATGAAAGCTCAGTATGATAGAAATGTGACCCCTCGAAGTTTTTCGGAGGGAGACCTAGTGCTATTATATGATCAAGCTAACGATAAGCTAGGTGCTGGAAAATTCGTTCCTATGTGGCATGGACCCTACATTGTAAAGCGAAAGCTAGCAAAAGGGGCCTATGAGCTGGTAGATTTTGATGGGGACTCTTTGGGTAAACCCAGAAATGGACTTTACCTAAAGAGGTATTATGCTTAAATGGTGGGTATGGAGAATTTTAGTTAGGTTAGGTTTTCTTTCTAGCTAGTATGTTTGTTAGTTTAGATAGTGTGCTTAGCTTAGAAAGTGTGTTTTTCGTCGTTATTCTGGCTTATCTTGGTTTTACTCTTGATATTGCAGATGTCGACGCCTCTCCAAACATACATTGGATTTGCTGATGGTGCTTGTCGTAGTACACGGAATATCTCTTCCGCAGCTTGGGTTATCTATTCGCCCTCTGACGAGTTAGTTTCTATGCATGGGGTGAGCCTCGGTCAAACAACGAACAACATTGCAGAATACAGTGCAGTGGTTGAATTATGTCTGAATCTATTTCATTTGGAATTCGACGTTTGATAGTGAGGTTAGATTCTGAACTCGTTGTATTACAGCTTTTATAATAGAGTATACCATTAGAAATCCTGTGTTATTAAGGTTGTTTTTGAGAGTGCGTCTCTTGGAACGTGAATTTGATTACATTGAATATCAGCATATTCCAAGGTCTTTAAATACATTAGCAGATGCAATTGCTTCTCGAATGTTGGACAGACATTTACGATAATCATGCAAGTAAATTTAAAAACATTTCATCACATATGTTAAACAAGATAAGCCGGTAATAATGATATATATATATATATATAGGAGTGTGTCAAAAAATATACATCGTCTTCGATCATAGGTTGAAAAACACCTTATGATCGGCAAAATGATAAGTACAAAAAACAAAAATGACATATGTGTCTACAAAGTGACTAGCCAATCACTGGTGGTGCTCTCTATACGAGACCACTGCCCGCGCTACCCTACACAAGAACCCTCCTAAAGGTCCTGGGACTGCGACCACATAGCGCTGAAGTCGAATAGGAATGTCATCTATGGTGGTCTCTGGTATATCCGCCGTCAGACGCTCTAGATCCTGTTCCAGCTCGGCTAAGGTCTCTGCGGCCGCATCCTGTGGGGCGGGTGCTGGTACAGCTGGTACTCTTCTCTCAAAAGCCCGGAGGTTGGCGGACGCTGTGGACCTACATCTGCATTTTGAAAATTTTGCCACTGTCAGTTTTGAGACGATATATATATAAAAAACAAAAAATAGATAATTTAAAAACTTGTGAAAAATAAAGTACCTCTGTCATCCCATTGTTCTCCCTGTGGAAGAACCATGTCCGGATCACCTCGAAAATCTACTCCGGCATACGGAAAGTCCTGGATCACAAAAACCTGGTCCTCTAACCAGTGAAAATAACCATCAGGGAATCGAACAACTGCCGCGCCCTCGTCAGGATGCCGGGCCATCACCGTAACCCATCGTATCAGCTTTGGCTCCCGAGGACCCAAGATATCAACAGTGAGATGCTGAGGGATCAGCATCGGAACTCTCTCTAAGGCAAAGCTCACAACTAGAGGCCCATATCCAAAGGTCTTCAGTTGTCCGTTCTTTGCCCTAGTCAGTTGGCCCTTCATATTGGCCGACACAGCATCGCACCAGTTGAAGATGGTGCCTCGGAAACAGTCAATCGCCATCCGCATTTGGGACCCGGTGGCAATATGTAAAGCGGCTGCACCGCAAATTCTGGTAACCGTGAAAGCTATAACCTTGAGTTCACGCCGAGAGATGTATTTGATTTCTATGCCTTTCGCATGGTTTTGATTGGGTATGCACCAATCTGCCCGAGACTAGCAAGGGATTGGCCACCCGGCCTAGTCCCGGCTAGATTGAGTTGCTCGCCCCTATTTGGCAAGCCAGTGAGAAAGTATATGTCAGAGGGCTCTATCTCGAGCTGGTGCCCTCCGATGTAAAAGCATTGCTCATGAATGTTCCATCTCTCAACCAGCCACTCCAAGAATCTCACCTGAGCCCTCATGCCAGGTATGGCCCAGTATTTATATAGTCCGCATGCTTTTAGGGCATCAATGGAAGGTTGATGATTGATTGCGGCTAAATCAACGTCCTCGTGCTCTCTTTCTCTCCAATCCAACATGGTGAGTGCCCTACACACCAGAAATAAAGGTTAGAATTAATTTGGGAAAATTCAAATGGTTATTTTTGGGGTTGGGGTTTCAAATTCCGCCTTTCGCGGGGACGCACCCCGCGTTTAGGACACAGAGCGTCGGGACGCAGCTGGCCTGAAGGTGGGCTGCGTACCCCGACCTTTTTCCTGTGTAGGAAAAGGTCGGGGGACGCAGGTCACCCTTAGGGCACCTGCGTACCCCGCAGAGCGGTTTTTAAAACCTAAAACCCCCAAAAACAAAACTAAACCTAAAAAAAAAATTTAATCGGATGAAATTGAAGAGGAGGATGTTGTGAAATACCTGGAAGAGACGGCGTTCGATTCTGACGGTCGGATTCTCCGCAACGACCACGGGAAGTTTCTTGCCAAAAGCCCTTTTCTCAACCTCAACAGTAAAATGGTAAAAATGACATGGTAAAAAGTCTTTTTATAGGTTTTTTGGATGAATGAATGCTAGGTTTGTTTATTTTTCACCATGGAAGGATATTTTTCAATGTATTTTTGCCTATCTTAAACAGGTATGAGTAATGTGTCGTTTTTGTGCAGGACAAAGGGATTTAGAGGGAAAATTGTCATTTTTCACGAACCAAAATATCAGAGTCATCTTTTAAGCCCTTTTCTGACTCCTAAAATATGAAAAGATTGCCGAGCGTTTCTTTTACACTCGTTAAAACGGAATTAAAAGACGGTCCCCTTATAGCCCTTTTCTGACCGTAAAAACAGAAAAGATTGCCGGGTTTTTGTCGTTTCAAACTCGATACTGGAAATAAAACGACGTGTCCTTGATCGCTTTTTACTTTTCAGGTCAGTGGCACTAATTATGAAAGTACTCCTTGGTCGCAAGATCAAGCGGTTCCCCAGGTATTATTTTATACTTTTTCGGGCTTGAGGGACACAAATTACGAAAAAGTTCAACCTGGAGTCTTCTTAAGTTTTTCAGACTCTCTAAAATTGAAAAACGCCGAGTTTCTCCTATACTGGGCTCGTTAAAATTTCACAGTAAAGGACCTGTTCAATTACAAACAGGAACGAACCACTCCTTCCTAGGGTTCGAATCAAAACTAGGTTGGACTCATCCGAAGGATGAGCTTATAATCAAGCATATGTTATCCTCCTCAAGCTTGTTAAAAATAAAGAGGTACTTGCCAGAAATGGTGGGGAAAAGAGAGAAGAATGAGCCTATTTGTTATCTTTTGTCTCAGAAGAAACTTTATTACCACTCTTGACACGACACTTTTCATTCACCTGGGTTGGGAAATCCTTTACCTCACAGTTGATCAAACCACATTGAAAGTCTTCAGCCGGGTTCCGGGATTAACTTTGAGTCGTTTATCACCAAGCCATCTGTGTGTCGTTATGTGTTCAAGAGGTCTGCAAACAAAACTTTCATCTGCAAAATACTTGTCATCCATTTGACCATCCCTGAGTCAGTCCTTACAGCAACATTTCTTCAACTTGAACAATGATTTCGTGTTGTGGGCTTGCCTGCAACGGGTCGCTTTCTATCGACATCAGCACATTATCTAGAGAGATGACTTAGAAATCGTCAGTACCTTGAAGTCTGCATGCATCAATGGCAGGTTTCTCGCCTTTGACGTCAGTTTACATCATTGACTTTCGATCGAAGGATTCCGTGAAATGTTCGACATCAACTCATTCATTCACATCTCATGGATTGTACTGGGTACTTTGAGAACCATTGACATTACTGGTGGTCTCTCTCACACTTGTTAACAGTTTACATCATCGACTGGTAATCAAGTGGTTTCTACCATGTTCGACATCAACTCATTTATTCGCATGGCTAGAATCGTACCAATTCGGGAAGTAGAAATGAAGACCCTGGATCTAGTTTCCACCATCCAGGCTGCGAGGAGTTTTGTATTCATTATCTAAGTAGACTAATCATAAACAGATGGCTGCGCCCATACTGTGTCTACAAAAGTCTATGATTATGATGTACTGCAAGATCATTCCTGTATCAGAGTAGTTAGTCTGTTAGTTAAAGTTTTGATCTGAGTATGGGAATGCCTACCTCAGTGATGATATAATCTTATACATGTATTTTGTGTTGAAAATTGCAGGTTCTGACCAGGCTCTCCACGAGATAATCCTTGAAATGATAAAGCGCTTCACCCTTCCTAGATAATACAAAACCCTAATCTACTACAGGCTTCGCACTTTAGGGGGCAATCTGTTACACTAAAAAATGTCACCATGGCTATTTACAGTTAGTATGGCTCTATCAACAGTCATGCTATCCTCCTGGGCAAGTCTTATGCCTCTGCTCTCCATGTCAAACTCCAAAAAGAGAGAAAGTCTTTATAAATGTATTTATCTCTGGGTACGCAGGTTCTCTCAACCTTACCTGCGGGTACGCACCCAATGTTCACAAAAGCTGCGTACTTGTACGCTCTGTATGTAAAGGGGCAGGTGCGTCCCCCTGTAAAGGTCAAAATGCGCAAGTTTCATCTTTAAAAAGTTACTTGTGGTCATTTCTAGAGCATTCTAGAAGGTTGTTCGACGTGTATTGAGCGCCTCCAGATGGTTCATGTACCCCTACCAAAGAGGAACTTATCCCATCAATAGAGGAGCTATCCCATCCAAAGAGGGGATTATCCCATTGATGGTGGACCTGATTAACTTCCTCTTGAGCACTATAAATACAGGCATTGGGCCAGAAGGAGGGAGGTTGGAAGCTAAACATTTCTAAGGGTAGATGCTGCTGGAATTAGGACTCCCATTTAGAAGCTTGTGAGGAGAGATTGCCATCTTTGCTTGTTCTATTTGGAAGTGGGTGAGCTTTGTCAAAGTAAAGGAGAACTCTTGATGGACCCTGGGAGGGACTTGCACAACACCAAGGCTCAGGTTGTAATTGTTCCTTTTGTTTCCTATTAATGCAAATGAGTCCATTCTTCTCAATAACTTGTTATTTATGAGTTGTTTCATGTACTCCTTGGTCTATGTGTTAAATATGTTTTATTTTATGAGATTATCAAGTGCTATTTAATCGTTTGATTGTTAGTGATGCAGGTTTCGAAGTGAAGGAGGAGCTCATCCGGATCAGCGAGGCTGGACTGACTACAACAGCGTTGGACTACAGGTAGGATCTAAACACTTGATTTCTTGTATAGTAAATGCATGTTTAGAGAAGGATTGCTCTTGTTTGTCTTGTTTGTCACTAGAGAGTCTTAGGCTCCTAGGGAGGTTGGTTGTGTCCGCACTATCGACTCTTTCCGCCTGACC